>CM062297.1:566017027-566617027 GCA_031216915.1 Pictodentalium vernedei | reverse complement strand
AACTGATTGCACTAATTTTGGTACAAAATGGCTGCTAGTAGCCATCTTGAATTTTGGACCGCTCCCAAAAACACTCATTGTCATCCCACGGTGATAAGAAAGGTACCCAAGAAGTTCCATAAAGATCAGTTCATAAATATGGCCTCTAGTCTGAGCCGTATAGAAATTGTGTACAAAAAACTGATTGGACCTAATTTCGGTACAAAATGGCCACTGGCAGCCATCTTGAATTTTGGACTGCATCCAGAAACACTCATTCTTATCCCAAGGTGATAACAAAGGTACTCAAGAAATTTTGTGAAGATCGATTCATAAATACAGCCTCTAGCCCGAGCCGTATTGACATGTGCACTTACTGTGTATAAGTAGCACTGAATAAATCAAAGTTCATCTAATTTGCATAATTACTGCTCGAGAAAAAAACCTGTATTATTTGTGATGTATTCCATGTTACTAAACATACATACAAAAATTTATTCAAATCAGAACTTTCAAACAGAAGTTCTGTACAAAAAACTGATTGCACTAATTTTGGTACAAAATGGCTGCTGGTGGCCATCTTGAATTTTGGACTGCACCCCAAAACACTAGTTCTCGTCCCACAGTAATAACAAAGGTACCCAAGAAGTTTTGTAAAGATCGGTTCATAAATACAGATTCTAGCCTGAGCCGTATAGGAAGTTGTGTACAAAAAACTGATTGGACCTAATTTCGGTACAAAATGGCCACTGGCAGCCATCTCAAATTTTGGACCACACCCAGAAACACTCGTTCTCATCCAAAGGTGATAACAAAGGTACCCAAGAAGTTTCGTGAAGATCGGTTCATAAATACAGACTCTAGCCCAAGCCATATTGACATGTGCACTTACTGCGTACAAGTAGCACTGAATAAATCAAAGTTCATCTAATTTGCATAATTTCTGCACGAGAAAAAAACCTGTATTTTTTGTGATGTATTCCATGTTACTAAACATTCATACAAAAATTTATTCAAATCAGAACTTTCATACAGAAGTTGTGTACAAAAAATAGGCTGATGAAATCGTCAGATGTGTACCCATACGCGCAACTAGTAGAAAGCTGTATGACGGAGGGCCACCATGGATGCCGACATTATGTACACCATACATGGTATGGGTACATATAGAAATGGATTGGACGAGTGCCTAATTTGAAGGATAAAGGGTTAATATCTCCGGATCAAATTATTAGATTTACATAAAAAACTACACAGCACAGCACATCAGTAACCTGAATACAAATATAAAGTAACCAGATAATCGGATTAATATTTATTGAGTTATCGTATGCCGAAGAAATGGACTGGAGGAGTTCTCAATTTGAAGGATAAAGGTTTAATATCACAGGATCAAATTATCAGATTTACACCAAAAACTCTACAGCTCGGCACATCAGTAACCTGAATACATATATGAAGTAACATGACAATCGGATTGACATTTTTTGAGTTATCTCATGCCAAAGGGATTGGAGAAATTTTCAAATTGAAGGGTAAAGGGTTAATATCTCAGAATCAAAATAACAGATTTACACCAAAAACTATACAGCTCGGCACATCAGTAACCTGAACACAAATATAAAGTAACTTGACAATCCAAGCAATAATTTTCAAGATATCAAATGCCAAAGGGATTGGAGGAATTTTCAATTTGAAGGATAAAGGGTTAATATCTCAGGATTATCAGATTCACACCAAAAACTATACAGCTTGGCAAATCAGTAACCTGAACACAAATACAAATTAACTTGACAATCCAAGCAATATTTTTCAAGTTATCGAATGCCAATAGGATTGGAGGAATTTTCAATTTGAAGGATAAAGGGTTAATATCTCAGGATCAAATCATCAGATTTTCACCAAAAACTATACAGCTTGGCAAATCAGTAACCTGAACACAAATATAAAGTAACTAGACAATCCAAGCAATATTTTTAAAGTTATCGAATGCCAAAGGGATTGGAGCAATTTTCAAATCGAAGGATGAAGGGTTAATATCTTAGGATCAAAATAACAGATTTGGACCAAAAACTATATGGCTCGGATCATCAGTAACCTAAGATATATATAAAGTAACATGACAATTAGATTGATATTTTTTGAGTTATCTCATGCCAAGGGGATGGAAGAATTCTCAATTTGAAGGATAAAGAGTTAATATCTCAGGATCAAATTATCAGATTTACACCAAAAACTGTACAGCTCGGCACATTAGTAACCTGAACACAAATATAAAGTAACTTGACAATCTAAGCAATATTTTTCAAGTTATCGAATGCCAAAGAAATGGATACGGATGCTGGATGGACAGACAGATGGACAAAGGATGGACGAACAACGGATGGCCTCCAAGGATGCCGGCATTATGTGTACCATACATAGTATGGGTACACATAAAAACTGATTGCACTAACTAAAGTACAAAATGGCTGCTGGTGGCCATCTTGAATTTCAGACTGCACCCAAAACCACTCGTTCTTGTCTCACGGTGATAACAAAGGTACTCAAAAAAGTTTCATAAAGATCGGTTCATAAATACAGCCCCTAGCCCGAGCTGTATTGGCATTTGCAGTTACAGTGCTGAAAGCATAACCTGTTATACTAATTTTTCAAAGGAAAGCCAATAAATAAAGATAGTCCAGAGAATGAGACTCTTAAAACTCATTTAAAAGTGTCCGAGGATTTATATTAACGCTCGTATGACATGTGACATATACAAATGCTTCACACCGAGCTACACTTTAAAAATATTACATAAATGAGATAAACATTAGCTTTACACTTCAAAACCATCCCAGCACCGACTCGGAATTACTGATTCCAGAGGAGGTATTCCCTTGCTTTTCACTATAAAGCAGGTGATATAAGGGAACACCCCCCCCCCCCCCCCCTTCCCCTTGCTCTGGGTCAATCACCCCAGAACGAAGAGGGCAGCAAGACAGAGTCACTGCTGGAACAGAAAGCCTGCATAACTATAGTTGCAACTGTTTAGTGGACGACATTCTGAGCAACAGATAACAGACCTCAACAACGAAGGTTGCCAGAAATAGACTCAATATTTCTAGGAAAAAATTTGTGAACATAGAAGGCTGAGACCAGTATGCAGCCTTCATCAAATCAGTAATAGCAATACTATTAGCATAAGCCCAAAATGTAGACAGCGCTCTAACTTCATGCGCTGAAATCTTAAGCACAGACTACTGAGTAGAAGATAATCTTTCATAAGCAGTATGAAAAGTCAACTGAATCCACCTTGAAATAGAATGGACCCTGATGTCCCTTCTATTAGGCAGAAGAGACAGGAAGAAACGTTTTCGTCCCTTTCTGATAAACTCAGATCTACGTTTGTAAATACGCATCGCTCTAACTGGACACAGCAAAGGCCTATGGCCGTCTGAGGACGGAAGAGCCTTAATAACAATAGGTTCAGGGTACTTATTAGGAGCCTGATTCTTAGCTAAAAATCCCACATTGGTAGTCAAAATAATGGAATTACCAACACTACGATAGTGAGAATCATCAACAAATAGAGCATGAAGCTCACTAACTCTTCTAGCAGAAGAGAAGGCTAAGAGAAAAGCTGTCTAATAAGATAAGTATTTGAAGTCTACCGTATCAAGGGGTTCATATGGCGCATCTTTTAGCTTCAGAAGAACCCAAGCTAAATTCCACTTAGGAATTAACCTAAGGGTTCTAGGTCTATTTATCGAAAAGTTTTTAACTAACTTTGTGCGCGATTTCCCCTGCGAAAGAAGGTCCTCCCATGGATACAGATTTCGAGGAATGTCCCATAACAGACACCTGATTAGATTTATCCATGGTTTCTGAGACGACAGAGATGCTACCAACAGTATCTTGCAGTGAGATTGCTTGAATTTTAGCAATATCTGTTGAATCAACGGAGCTGGAGTATATGCGTATCCTATCATTCCGTCCCAAGAGATCGAGAGAGCGTCTACTGCGAACGCTCGAGGATCTGGGCATGGCGACACATATGTCTGCAACTGATTGTTGAGATGCGTTGCAAACAAGTCTATCATCGGACGATCCCATTGGTAGATCTGATTGAATACTCGTTTGTTGAGAGTCCATTCTGACGGCAACATACGACCTTTCCGAGAAAGGGAGTCCACTAGAACGTTCAGATAATCCGGAATATGATGGACCAACAGAAGAACCTGATGCTCTAGGACAAACAGAAGGATTCTTTCCGTTAAGTTGAACAACGGAATGGAATGAGTGCCTCTCTGGTTCCGAATATACGCTACTACTGTTGAATTGTCGGGACAGTATTTGAACATGTGAATTCTGAATAATGTTCATCCAATGACAGAGCGCAAGCCAAATTGACATCATCTCTTTGATGTTTATGTGCTTGTTCAGGAATTGCGGATCCTAAAGACCCTGGCAACTCGAATCTGTTGGGCTCAATGTCGTGCCCCAACCTGTTTGACTCGCATCTGTCATAATCGTAAAAATCGGACCCGGCAGTTGCAGTGGAAAACTCCCTGAGTTAACCACTAAATATCTGCCCAAGTCTGAATCTCTTGTTTTACTTGGTTGGACAAGACGATGTTCGTTTCGAGCGAATGAATCTTCACACTCCAATTCTGAGAAAAAAATATCTGGAGACAAAAACGAGCGTAACAACTGACTAATTTCGCTCTGGGTAGTGGCAGACGAACCAGATTGTTGTGCGTCTCGAAGAAGCTCATTCCCAAGTGAATGAATGACTTGGACGCAACTAGATCCGACTTCTTTTCGTTTACTATGAAACCGAGACGTCGGAGCAATAGAAGCAGACTCTGACCATCATTCTGAAGCATTAATCTGTTGCCGTATCTCTGAAGAATGTTGTCCAAGTAAGCCGACGTTACCGCAGACGAATGAGCTCGGAAATGAGTCATTACCGAGTTCATTATTCGAGTGAAGGCCCAGAGCGCTAGATTCAGTCCGAAGCACATTGCTCGGAACTGATAAACGACTCCAAGGACAGCGAAGCGAAGGTACTTTCTGAACGCCGGATGTACAATGATGTGAAAGTACGCATCCTTGAGGTCTATGCTCGCAGCATAGTCGTTCACTCGAATGCTCGCTCTCACCGATCGAATGGTCTCCATATAAAATTTCAGAGCCACGATCATCTTGTTTATCCAGCTGAGATATATAACTGGACAGAACGAGCCATCTGGTTTTGGTACCAGGAACAGATGACTGTAAAAACCGGGAGATTCCTGGTTTTCTACGACCTCTATTGCGTTCTTCTCCAGAAGAGATTGAACCTCTGATAGAAGGTTTTTCTCTGAAGGACAGTTTTAGACCTTGCGAAATAACCTCCTGAACCCATCGCCCGTAATTGACAACCAATTGGTTAAGAATCTTGACAGCCTTCCGCCCACTGGAGCGCAATAGAGGTTCTAACCTTCACCTCCTGTACCTGCGAGGTTTGCGGGAGGAGAAACTACGTCCTTCCCGACCCGCACCTCGACCAGTCGACCTAGGATCATCTGACCAGTTGTCTCGGCCAGCATTACGTCTCCTACCTGAGTCGCTACTCTGACGGTCTCTGGAGTAAGACGTAGAGGCTTTCTTATATCCTCTATAGGAACTTCCCTTGGACGTATTCGGCCCAGAAGTTCCCGACTTACTCCTCTCTGCCGAGTCCGTTTTTTTCGAAGCAGACTTAAAGAAAAGAGCAGAGAGCCTGAAGCTTTCTTGGTAATCTGATCATTGATTAGAGAAAGCTTACCATCGAAGAGAAGTTCTTCTGAAACCGGAGTGACTCGAAGAGGGTTTTTCACCTTAGAATCCACCCCAGTGGATGAAGCCAGGGCAGTATCACGTCTGACTAACTCCAAATTTGCCACTGAAAGGGCGGAGTTATACGTGGAATATGCGATTGCCCTCAAAAGAACTCTCAAGGAAGTTTGAACATCCTGGAATTTTTTACCAACGAGACATTGTGATAATGCTCTGGTAAGGTGATCTGCGTACGATAAGGCATCTAAACTGGTTCTGTTAGACGAGATTGTTGTCTCCAACGTACTGGAGAGAATCGACATAGACGCCGGCAATGACAACTCCAAGTCTTCTGCCTTGTCGTCTAAACACAGAGGAGCTCTCGGAACGCCCTGTACTGCCGTTTCAAATTTATTTCTACTGTTTATGAACGGCAGATGTAGAGCTTGGTGCAATAAGAAACTGGATCTGCCAGTCTTAGAGGCTAGCTTAAAAGTTAAAAAATTTATAGGAATTTATATTTTTTTATACTTACCAATGACCCAGACTTAGCTGGTGCTAACTCTAAAATATTTAGGGCCAAACGCAAATTTTCTCCCCCAATCCCCAAAATTTGCATCTAAAACCGAAAATTACATGTCCTATATTGTCCCCCATACTTTTACTCCACTGCGCATGCGCAGTGTCAAGGAGGTCTTGAAACTGCCGCCAAAAGTCATTCTTACAACCAGTGCCTGGTAAGCGTTATGTACGCAGCGGGGAGGCAAGAGTTCCCAACTCCTGGGAGGGCCATCCCCGTCTGGGTCATTGGTTAAGTATAAAAAATATATAAATTACTATAAATTTTTAACATTTTTATACTGTACCAATGACCCAGACTTAGCTGAATAGTAAAAAGGTTGGAGGGCCTAGGACATAAGGAAAATCCAATATTTTTTAAAGGAAAGCCCATAAATACGTGAATCTAGCGAAATAAGACTCTATATAAAGTGTTCGAAGAATGTATATTAACGCCCAATTAATCACGTGATATATACAGATACTTCACACAATCAACACTTAAAAAAAATTACACAGATGAGTAAACATAGGCTTTACCCTTTAAAAACATCTCAGAACCGACTCGGAATTACTGACTCCAAGGGAGGTATTCCCTTGCTTTACACAATAAAGCAGGTGACCCAAGGGAACACCCCCCTCCCCCCCCCCTTCCCCTTGCCCTGGATCAAATACTCCAGAGCAAAGAGGGCAGCAGGACAGAGTCACTGCCAGAACCGAAAGTCTATACACATACAGTTGCCACAGTTTAGTAGACGACATTCTGAGTAAAAAATAACGGACCTAAACAATGTAGATCTGCAGAAAGGACTCAATATTCTCAGATACAAAATTGTGAAAATGGAGGGCTGAGACCAATATGCAGCCCTCATTAGATCTGTAATATCAACATAATTAGCTTAAGCCTATGATTTAGAAGAACTCTTACTTCATGAGCTTAAAACTAACGCACAGACTGCTGAATGAAGATATAATCATTAGCAGAACTGACAGTAGATTGAATCCATCTGACCATAGAATGGACCGAAATGTGGAGGAAGCTTCCACGGCATGTCCCACAACAGACGCCTGAGTAAATTAATCCTCAGTCTTTGTGGATCTAGAGAAGCTACCAACAGAATTGCATTGAAATAATTACATTGAGCAATATCTGTTAAATCAACGGCACTGGAAGATATGTATATCTTATTATCCATTCACAAGATCGATAAAGCGTTTAATGCAAACGCTCGAAGATCCAAACATTGTGACACATACGTCTGCAACTAATTGTTGAGATGCGTCGCGAAAAAGTCTATCATTGGCCACTCTTCTTGGTAGCAATCTGATTGAATACTGGTTTGTTGAAAGTCCATTCTGGTGGCAACAAACGGCCCCTCCGTGAAGGGAGTCCGCTAATACATTCAGACGACGCGGAATATGACGGACCAATAGAAGAACTTGATGTTCTAGTACCAACCGAAAGATTCCTTCCGTTAACATGAATAACAGGATGGAATGAGTGCCTCCATAATTCCAAAAATACGCTAATACCGTCGAGTTGTCGGACAGAATTAGCATATGAGCATTCTGAATAACGTTCATCAATAACGTAGTGCAAGCCAAAATGACATAATTCTTGATGTTTGTGTGCTTGATACGGAACTACGGAAACAAAAGACCCTGGTACTTCAAATCCGTTGGGTTTAATGAAACTACCCAAAGTGTTTGACTGACATCCGTCAAAACTGTAAAACTCGGATCTGGCAATTTGCAGTGGAGCTACTTGAGTTAAGCACTGAAAACTTGCCCGAGTCTGAATCTCTTATTCACTTGATTTGACAAGAAGATGTCTGTATCGAGCGAAATAATCTTCACCCTCCAATTCTGAATTAAAAGAAATTTGGAGATGACAAATGCGTAACCGCCCCATTGGAATAAAATCACGGCGGTTCCGCACAATGTATCAGTCACTTGAGATCTCCAATTGAGACCTTGTCTGAGCGAAGACAATAGCGAGTATAACAACTGATTAATTTCGCACTGGTTAACGGCAGACGAACGATAATGTTATGCGTCTCGAAGCTCATCCCCCGTAAATGACTTGGACGAAACCAGATCCGACTTCTCCTCGCTTACTTATGAAACCGAGACGTCGGATCAATAGAAGCAGAATCTGCACATCGTTCTGCACTCTGCTTAACGGCAGACGAACGAGAATGTTATGCGTCTCGAAGCTCATCCCCCGGTGGGTAAGTGACTTGGACGAAACCAAATCCGACTTCTCGTTTACTTATGAAACCGAGACGTCGGATCAATAGAAGCAGAATCTGCACATCGTTCTGCACTCTGCTTAACGGCAGACGAACGAGAATGTTATGCGTCTCGAAGCTCATCCCCCGGTGGGTAAGTGACTTGGACGAAACCAAATCCGACTTCTCGTTTACTTATGAAACCGAGACGTCGGATCAATAGAAGCAGAATCTGCACATCGTTCTGAAGCGTTAACTCGTTGTGAAGAATGTCGTCCAGGTAGGCCGACGTTACCGCAGACGAATGAGCTCGGAAATGAGTCATTACCGAGTTCATTATTCGAGTGAAAGCCCAGTAACTAGATTCAGACCGAAACACATTGGTCAGTGCTGAAACACAATTCCTATGATAAAGAAGCAAAGATACTTTCTGAACGCCTGAAGTACCCTGATGTGAAAGTATGCAACTAGAAACCTATGCATGTAGCATAGTCATACACCCGAATACTCGCTCTGACCGATCGGATGGACTCCATATAGAAACTTGGAGCCACGATCAGCTTGTTATCCAGCTCAGAATATGAGTGGATGGAACGAGCCGAGCCGTCTGGTTTTGGAACCAGAAAAGGATGGTTGTAGAAGCCTGGAAATTCCTGGATTTCTGCGATCTCTTTCGCAATCATTCCAGAAGAGACTGGACTTCTGATGGAAGCGAGCGTCTATCGTACTGACTGATGGAAGCTGAGTCCAACTTGGACTCCGAGTTAACAGAGGATTTCGTTTGAGGAACAATATAATCCTTCTGAAATTACCCCTTTAATCCAAGGTACGTCCGTAATCTAATCCCAAATCATTGAGAAACTCGACAATCTTCCGCTCACTAGTACACGATAGAGGTTAAAACCATTACCTCCTGGTCCTGCGAGGCTTGTGGAAGGAGAAGCCATGTCCTCCACTGCCCGCACCTCGCCTCATCGACCTAGGGGCGTCTGACCGGATGTCTCGGTCAGAATTATGGCCCCTATCTGAGTCGCTACCTTGACGGTCTCTAGAATAAGACCTAGAGGATGCATAGGAACCTCTATAGGAACTTCCCTTGGACATATTCGGCCCAGAAGTGCCTGTCCTACTCTTCTCTGCTGCATCCGACTATATGGAAGCGAATTTTAATAGCAGAGAGTCTAAAGCTTTCTTAGTTAACTGATCATAAACAGCAGAAAGCTTGTCGTCGAAGAAACCTCTCCGGAGACCAGAGCGACTCTGAGAGAGTTTTTCACCTTACTATCTACATGCGTGGATGTAGCCATGGCCGCGTCACATCTAACCAACTCCATATTGCCACTAAAGGACGGAGTTTTACGTGAGGCCCTTGAAAGAACTCTTAAGGATATTATCATCCTAGAATTCTTTTCCCTTTGAGACGTAATGATAACGTTCTGGTAAGGTGATCTGCATACAATGATGCATCTAAGCTGTCCCTGCTAGACGATATTGTTATTTCCAACATCGTGGTTGGAATTGACATAGACGACAGTAAAACAATACTAGTTCCTGACCTAGTCGTCTAGACGCAGAGAACTCTCAGAATGCTCTGTCCTGCCGTTTCAAAATATTCAATGAAATGATGAAAGGCAGATGTAGCGCATATTGCCGATAAGAAACCTGACATGCCCATTTAGGTAGCAAGTTATATAAATATAACGTCATTCAACAGATCAAATGTCCGTGAAACATATCTGGACTATGTCGGAAACTGAGGGATGATGTCCCTAAACCAATTAAGAATTCTATATCCAGTGGCGCTATCCGTTTCTTATCCGGCAACGCAGCATTTTGGTCCGGAGGAACAACGTCCGATGATAATGCCGGATGCACTCTACGGCAATCATGTTGTTCCGAAAAGGGAAAATACAACTCATCCGTATCCCTTTCACCATCCTGTCGGACCACTTTAAATTCTTGGTCGTCCGTGCCTGAACCTGTAACGGAATGTTCCAACCCAGCATCGTCGGATAATTCCTGATCTGACAGAGTTACTGTCGGTTTCTGGGATGCTGCGATAATTTGTGCTATCTGCGATAGCATATCCGCAACAGAGGCCTGTGGAGCTGCGGTCTTGTAGGATATAGCCGCTGGAAGCTACTTGGATGTTCACTCCTGCATACCTCTAATATGCGAACGTCAGGAGAATGAAGGCCTCGTATCCTTGGCTACCGGATGGCGTGACCTGGTCGCCGTAGAATCCCTGATCGGTGATGTTGATTGAATATCACAGGTCACATAGCCAAGATGCAGTCACGTGTGCTGCCGTGAGGATGAGGAAGCTGAAAGAGCAGTCTCTCCGGACTGTTTATATAACGGAGCGTCCCAAGCAGTAGACGTATACTCCGACTGAGAAACGTTTTGTACCACAACATCTGAGCACAGATGTTGTAATACGAGAGAGGGACCTCTCTCGCTCGCAGCCCGGATGGACCTGGACGAGCTAGGAACCGGACTAATAGGCTTTCTCCGTACCATCCTCGTATCCGTCGTCACTGGGTGTGCACATTGTATTTTATAATGCTCGCATCACCCAAATCTCCTTCCTGGACCAAAACGGACAAACGTGGGTGCTGAGCCATTCGGTGAATGGTCGCGACACCGGGCGAGCTAGCGGATGCCAACGCCATCTATCGTACTAGGGAACTCCAGGCAATTGACGTATCTACATGAGCACTTTTGCTGCTAACTCTTCATCTTACTGTGACAACGGAAGCACACTTTACGAAGACATCACGGTAACCATATCTAGTTCATGTTACCCTATGAGACCGGGACGTTCATTCCAGCATTTATATAATATGCGAACGTCCCAACTGGAAAGGTCTTGTATCCTTGGCTAGCAGATGAAGTGACCTAGTCGACGTGTATTCCTATTTCGGCGGAGCAAGAGCACCAGAGACGTTCAATCCTGCATTTATATAATATCCGAACGTCCCCTAGAAATCTGTGGTCATATATGTCATGCAACGCAGTGTGCCGAACAGGAGGAGTGGACGTAAGCTCCGACTAAGCGAACAACATACAACAACATCGCAGCGCAGATGTTGATGCAAGAGAGAGGGGGCCTCTCTCGCTCGCGGTCCAGGGGACCTGGACGAGCTAGCTATCGGACTGACAGGCTTCCTCCGTACTATTCTTGGATCCGTCGTTGCTGGGTGTGCACATCTGAAGTTTTATAGTGCTCGCATCACCCAATCTGCTTCCCTGGACCGCAACGGACTAACCCGGGTGCTGTACCATTCTTCCCTGGTGAATGGATGCGACACCGGGTGGACTAGCGGGTGACAATGCCTTCGATAGAACTCGCTAACTCCCAGCAATTGTCGTAATACCTTGAGCACTTCCCGCTAGCCCTAATATTGCAACGACGGAGACACAGTAATTGAAGACATCACGCAAACATCACTCTGAGTTCTGAAAAAGAAACGGATAATATATAGTGACCCTACGGAGAGAGGACCGAAATGGACCTCTCACCGCAACAAAATACAGTGACACACGTCTCCAACGTTGTAATATAAATCAACACACACAGAGCAAGAATTAATGCAACTACATTGACAATGAACTTGTGAATTAGAGGAAGATATCCTCGCATTACGACTGAAGAACATTTTTTCAACCAGAAAAAATATACACCGTCATATTACTCACACTAACTCTTGAAATAAATATACATAATATATTTTGAAAAAATTTTCAGAAGAGCCCAAGTTCCCAATGGGAACCCTGAGCCCACAAAAGCCTAAGTGTGGACAAAAATTTTAATCATTTTGAAAAAATTAATGTAACACTTACCGACAATACTAATGTATCTTGCTATGAACTAAATTAAGCAGAAGACAAGTAATCATTGTCAGAAGTAACAGTTGTCAACATAAGCAAAAGTGTCAACAAACCAGAAACATGACTCCAGGCACTGAAACAAACATGGCCCGAAATCAGTTACCAATTTAAACACTATCTGATGCAAACCAGAGGCTTCCAGAGAAGAAACTGTAAAACATCAGATGGTAGATGCAGACCAAAACGCCTAAACACCCCTAGGGTGAGGACGTAAACATGGGGAAAAACAGAAAATAATTCTGTTTCCAAGCCAAAACTCCCAAGAAATTTTAGTAATAAACATTACAAAAAATAAGCCAAAAGAATGAGAGAATAGCTATGGGGAATAAAGGAAAGGGGGAGAGAGGAAACACTGATTAAACAATGGAACATTCATAGCAAGAATGACCACAATAAGGTCATGCCACGAAAATAGGTAACATGTAACAATTTCATAAAATAATTATAAGTTACAGCCCTGAACATTTGTTTCCACTGTTTTCTCCTCTCCACCTTCTATTTCCACCATATATCCACCATTTCTCTCATAAATATGCGTCTGGCATCTTTAAAACTGAGATTTACAAACACAAATAACAGTGAAGTGTAACTATATTGAGGGCCAAACAAAGAATGACTTTTGGCGGCAGTTTCGAGACCTCCTTGACACTGCACATGTGCAGTGGAGTAAAAGTATGGAGGACCATATAGGACATGTAATTTTCGGTTTTAGATGCAA
Organism: Pictodentalium vernedei; assembly: GCA_031216915.1. Taxonomy (NCBI): domain Eukaryota; kingdom Metazoa; phylum Mollusca; class Scaphopoda; order Dentaliida; family Dentaliidae; genus Pictodentalium; species Pictodentalium vernedei. The sequence continues at coordinate 566,603,869 of CM062297.1, read as the reverse complement.
ATTTTGGGGATTGGGGGTAAAAATTTGCGTTTGGCCCTAAATATTTTAGAGTTAGCACTAACTAAGTCTGGGTCATTGGTACAGTATAAAAATATAGCGTCATTCAGCAATTCAAACGTCCGTGAGAATTTCTGGACTAGGCCGGAAACTCAGGCGCGATGTCCTTAGTCCGGCCGAAGAAGTCAGTGTCCAGTGACGCTATCAGTCTCTTATCTGGTATCGCAGCTCCCTGGTCCGGAGAAACAACATCTGGAAGGTATTGCCGGATGAAATCTTCGGCTACCTTATGTTGTTCTAGAAGGGAAAAATCCAGCTCTGCAGATTCCCTTTCACCATCCGACTGGACCAAATGTGAATCTCGGTCGTCCCTATCTGACATTGCAGGGGAGCGTACCGACCCAGCTTCCTCAGACAGTTCCTGATCTGAAAGAGTTTCCAAAGGTTGCTGGATTGCTGCAATGAGTTGAGCTATCTGTGATGGCAAGTCCGTCATGGAGGTCTGTGGAGCTGCAGTCTTACGTTGTTTAGCCGCGGGAAGCTCCTGGGACGGTGCCTCTTGCATAATTCTTTTATGCGAGCATCCCGACTGGTGAGGCCTCGGGTCCTTGGCTACCGGATGGAGTGACCTGGTCGACGTGGAATCCTTGGTCAGTGAAGCAGGCTGGATATCCGAGGTCACATAGCCAAGGTGCGGTCGAGTGTGCTGGCGTGAGGAAGAGGAAGCCAATAGACTAGCCGTCCCCGGCTGTCTATGCGATGGAGCGTCCCAAGCAGGAGGAGTGGATGTATGCTCAAACTGACGAACGTTATGTACGACAACATCTGACCCCAGATGTTGTTGTAAGAGAGAGGGGCCTCTCTCGCCCGCGGTCCGGGTAGACCTGGACGAGCTAGCTACCGGACTGACTGGCTTCCTCTGATCCTTCCTCCGATCCGTCGTCGCCGGGTGTGCGTGATCCGAGATTATTGTGCTCGCAAAACCCTTTCTCCTCTCCTGGACCACAACGGACAAACCCGGCGTGACATCACACGATCTACAAGTGATAGCTTCACCGTGCGAGCTAGCTGGCGACAAGGTCGAGAAATCCTACTAAGGATCTAGGCACTTGTCGAATTTACTTGAGCACTTTTGCCGCTAGCTCTTCATTTGATTGCGACGACGGCAGCACACTTCCTGAAAACATCACAGAAACATCATCCTGTTCTTGTTCCTCTGAAAAAGAGACTGAAAAACTAGAGTAAGCCTGTGGCGAGAGGACCGGCATGGGCCCCTCACCACTAACAATATACCGTGACACACGTCTCCAACGTTTGTCATCCCAATTGACACACACTGAGCAAGAATTAGTGCGAGTACAGTGACTGCAGCAAGTACATTGAGCATCATGAGAATCAGAGGAAGACTTCCTCGATTTACAATTTGAACAATATTCTTTCATATTTAAAAATGAAAGTGTCTATGACACTGTAGCTCAACTTGTCAAGACAAAGATATGTACATGTATAGTATGTGTCACAGCAATGACAAACATCTAGGTAATGACCTGATAACAAAGGTACATATAAAGTATTGTAACGGTCTGTACATAAATACTGACCGTTGCCTGTAACAAATGTATAGGTAAAGTATTGTAAAGGTGGGTGACAGTCAGATGCTAAACTAGAAAAGAAATCTTTGAGTCCCAGAGTGGGTCTGACTGAACCCCAAAATATTTGTTCTCATAGCACAGTGATAACAAAAGCACCCCAAAACACTCGTTCCTGTCCCAAGCTGATAACACAGGTACCCAAGAAGTTTTGTGAAGATCAGTTCACAAATATGAGCTGTGTAGAAGTTGTGACAAAAAACTGATTGGACCTAATTTCGGTACAAAATGGCCACTGGCAGCCATCTTGAATTTTGGACTGCACCCAGAAACACTCATTCTCGCCCCAAGGTGATAACAAAGGTACCCAAGAAGTTTTGTGAAGATCGGTTCATAAATACAGCTTCTAGCCCGAGCCGTATTGACATGTGCACTTACAGTGTATAAGTAGCACTGAATAAATCAAAGTTCATCTAATTTGCATAATTTCTGCACGAGAAAAAAACCTGTACTATATGTGATGTATTCCATGTTACTAAACATTCATACAAAAATTTATTCAAATCAGAACTTTCATACAGAAGTTCTGTACAAAAGACTGATTGCACTAATTTTGGTACAAAATGGCTGCTGGTGGCCATCTTGAATTTCGGACCACACCCCAAAATACTCGTTCTCATCCCACGGTGATAACAAAGGTACCCAAGAAGTTTCGTAAAGATCAGTTCATAAATACGGCCTCTAGCCTGAGCCGTATAGAAGTTGTGTACAAAAAACTGATTAGACCTAATTTCAGTACAAAATGGCCACTGGCAGCCATCTTGAATTTTGGACCGCACCCAAAAACACTCGTTCTCGTCCCACGGTGATAACAAAGGTACCCAAGGAGTTTCGTAAAGATCGGTTCATAAATACGGCCTCTAGCTCGAGCCGTACTGGCATTTGCACTTAAAGTGCTGAAAATAACACCAAAAACATCAAAGTTAGTCTAATTTGCATAATTTACGCACGGGAAAAAAACCCATATTATATGTGATGTATCCCATGGTACTAAACATTCATACAAAAAATTATTCAAATCAGAGCTTTCATATGGAAGTTCTGTACAAAAAACAGATTTCTGCATCGTTGGTACAAAATGGTGGCTGGCAGCCATCTTGAATTTCGGACCGCAACCAAAAACACTCGTTCTCGTCCCACGGTCATAACAAAGGTACCCAAGAAGTTTCGTAAAGATTGGTTCATAAATATGGCCTCTAGCCCGAGCCATAGCAGCTTGGCACTTACAGCTCTGAAAGTAACACTAAATAAATCAAAGTCAGTCTAATTTGCATAATTTACGCACGAGAAAAAAACCCGTACTATATGTGATGTATCCCATGGTACTAAACATTTATACAAAACTTTATTCAAATCAGAACTTTCATACAGAAGTTCTGTACAAAAAACTGATTTTTGCATCATTGGTACAAAATGGCCGCAGGCAGCCATCTTGAATTTTGGACCACACCTAAAAACACTTGTTCCCGTCCCAGGGTCATAACAAAGGTACACAAGAAGTTTCGTAAAGATCGGTTCATAAATACGACCTCTAGCCCGAGCCATAGCCAATTTTTGACGTACGGACAGATGGACAGACGGACGACGGGCCATGACAATAGCTCAAATTTGACTTCGTCAAAGTTGAGCTAAAAAATATTAAACAGCCATAGTACTCGCACTAACCCTTGAAAAAACAAAGATACATAATAATAATATAATCCATTACAAAAATTTGGAAAAATAATTCCAAAGAAAAAATTTTGACATGAGCCCAAGTTCCCAAAGGGAACAACAATGAGCCCAAATGGATTCCAAAAAAGCGTAAGTGTGGACAAAAATTTTAAAACATTTCTAAAAATTAATGTTACACTTGCGGATAATAATTAATGTAGCTGGCTATATAACAAACCTTACAGAAGACAAGGAATCACTGACAAAAGTAACCGTTGTCAACGTAAACAAAAATCAATAAAAAACGGAAACAAGACTTCAGACATTAAAAAACATGGCCCGAAATCAGTAACCAATTTAAAGTACTATCCGATGTAAAACAGAATCTTCCAGAGAAGAAGCTGCAGTACATCGGATGGTAGTTGCATGACCAAAACGCCTAAACACCCCTAGGGTGAGGACGTAACCATGGGGATAACAGAATAAACATTCTGTAACTATGCTAAAACTCCCAAGAAATTTCGATGAAAAAAATTCAAAAATTATATCAAAAGCATGGGAGATTAGCAAGGGGGGTATCAAGGAAAGGGAGAGGGGAAACACTGAACAAACAGTGGAGATTTCATAGCAAGAATGAAAACATCAGGCCCATGCCCGAAATTAGGGAACATGAAATAATTTTACATAAAAACAAGAGGTCCCAGGGGGCCTGAGGGTGCTCACGTGACATGGTAGCCTAAATATCAACCCAGAGAATTGATTTCCACAAGTTGCATCTGCTCCTCCTAACAAAAGCTGAAACCAAATATCCAAATATTCTGACCAGTGGATCTAAAAAAATTTTTTTAAAGAATATTCCTCATACTGAACTAAGTCATAATTCGGGCTCCCATAGGGAGCCCATATATGAACTCAGGGACTTGGCTTTAACAAACCTGAATCTCACACCCCTAAGGATTCTGCACACCAAATATCAAAACATTCCGACTGCTGGATCTGAAGAAGATTTTTAAAGAAAATTCCTCATTTTGAACCAAGTTACAATTCGAGCTCCCACAATCAGCCCAAATATGGACCTAGGGACATGGCTTGAACAAACTTGAATCTTACCCCCCTAAGGATGCTGCATAAAAAATATCAAAAGCATTCATCTGCTGGATCTGAAGATTTTTAAAGAAAATTCCTCATTTTGAACTAAGTTGTCATTCAGGCTCCCATAGTGAGCGCAAATATGAACCAAGGGACTTGGCTTGAACAATCTTGAATCTCAGCCCCCTAAGGTTGCTCCATGCCAAATATCAAAACATTCCAACTGCTGAATCTGAAGAAGAAGATTTTTTAAGAAAATATGGACCCATGGACTTGGCTTTAACACACTTGAATCCCCACCCCCCCCCCCCCCCCCCCCCACAAGGATGCTACTCACCACATATCAAACCATTCCGACTGCTGGATCTGAAGAAGATTTTTTTAAGAAAATTCCTCATTTCAAACAAAGTTACAATTCAAGCTCCCACAGTGAGCCCAAATATGGACCTAGGGACATGGCTTGAACAAACTTGAATCTCACCCCCCTAAGGATGCTGCATACCAAATATCACAAGATTCTGCCTGCTGGATCTTGAGAAGAAGATTTTCAAAGAAATTTGCCTGAAATGCACTAAGTTCGAATTTGGGCTTCTATAGTGAGCCCAAATATGAATCCAGGTGGCCGATTTGAACAAACTGGAATCAGATCCACCCCACAATGTTGCATACCAAATATCAAAAGATTCTGCCTGCAGGATCTGGAGAAGAAGATTTTTGAAGAAATTTGCCTGAAATGCACTAAGTTCAAATTCGAGCTTCTATAGTGAGCCCAAATATGAATCTAGGGAGCCGATTTGAACAAAATAGAATCAGATCCACCCCACGATGTTGCATACCAAATATCAAAAGATTCTGCCTGCTGGATCTGGAGAAGAAGATTTTTTAAGAAATTTGCCTGAAAAGCACTAAGTTAAAATTTGGGCTCCTATACTGAGCCCAAATATAAAGCCAGGGAGCTGATTTGAACAAACTTGAATCAGATCCACCCCACAATGTTGCATACCCAATATCAAAAGATTCTGCCTGCTGGATCTTGAGAAGAAGATTTTCAAAGAAATTTGCCTGAAATGCACTAAGTTCAAATTTGGGCTCCTATACTGAGCCCAAATATAAACCCAAGGGGCCGATTTGAACAAACTTGAATCAGATCCACCCCACAATGTTGCATACCAAATATCAAAAGATTCTGCCTGCTGGATCTGGAGAAGAAGATTTTCAAAGAAATTTGCCTGAAATGCAGTAAGTTCAAATTTGGGCTCCTATACTGAGCCCAAAAATAAACCCAGGGGGCCGATTTGAACAAACTTGAATCAGATCCACCCCACAATGTTGCATACCAAATATCAAAAGAATCTGCCTGCTGGATCTGGAGAAGAAGATTTTTTAAGAAATTTGCCTGAAATGCACTAAGTTCGAAATCAGGCTCCTATACTGAGCCCAAATATGAACCTAGGGGGCCGATTTGAACAAACTTGAATCAGATCCACCCTCCAATGTTGCATACCAAATATCAAAAGATTCTGCCTGCTGGATCTGGAGAAGAAGATTTTTTAATGTTTTTCCCATTGCCTACAGTGTTAAAAAGTGCTGACTCAGCACTTTTTCAAAGTCCCGAAACTGTACCCTATGATAAAACCGAGGGCAATTTTTTTTTACCAATTCTTTCTGTTGGTCCAAAGGAAGCTTCACACCAAATAAAAATTCTCGGTGCCGTGCAGTTTTGGAGATATGGGCGTTTTAATTTTTTTCTATTTTTAGCTCCTGCGATTCCCATGGGGCTACAGGAAAAAAAAAATCAGCATAAATTAGGTACTTATGACCCAATAAGCCCTCACATAAAATTTGGTTCAAATCAGCCTCTCGGTTTGGAAAATAGAAATTTTGGGCGGGGCCAAAAATTTTGCCCCTCCCATAACGACGCCAAGTATAGCCCCACAAACTTCTCTTGAACAAATCTGAGTCTACACCTCAAAAGGAAGCTGCACACCAAATATCAAGTCTCTGCTACTGCTGGTTCATGAGAAGAAGATTTTTTAAGATTTCAGCACACTTTTTGGGTGTGGCCCTACCCACGGGCAGGGCAACTTGATTTGAACAAAATCAAATTGCGATGTCATAACAAACTATTATCTCAAATATCAATTAAATTGGTTCAGCGGTTTGGGAGGAGAAGATGCAAACACCATGTTCACGGACGACGGACGGTGAGTGATCACTATAGCTCTCCTGACTGAAGTCAGGTGAGCTAATTATAAGTTACAGCCCTAAACACATCCTTCCGCTGTTTCTTCCTCTCATCCTCTTATTTCATCCTTGGATGCACAATTTCCATCACGATTTTGTGTCTGGCATCATTTTAACTGAGATTATAAGCACAGATATCAGTGAGATGTTACTGATAGAAGGGACAAACAAAGAATGAGGATTTGGCACCAATTTCGGTACTTCCTTGACACTGTGCATGCGCAGTGGACAAAAGTATGGAGGACCATATAGGACAATGATTTTTTGGATTTTGATGCAAATTTTTGGGATTGGGGGGTGGGGGGGGGTGGGAGGGGGGCAAAATTTGTGTTTGGCCCTGAATTTAGTCTGGGTCATTGGTACAGTATAAAAATACCCATTTTATATGTGATGTATCCCATGGTACTAAACATTCTTACAAAAAATTATTCAAATCAGAGCTTTCATATGGATGTTCTGCGCAAAAATCTGATTGCACCTAATTTTGTACAAAATGGCTGCCAGCGGCCGTCTTGAATTTCAGACCAGACCCCCAAAACACTCGTTCTCGTCCTTCGGTGATAACAAAGGTACACAAGAAGTTTCGTAAAGAGTGGTTCATAAATACGGCCTCTATCCCGAGCCGTGTTGACGGCGTGACAGACAGACACACGACGGGCCATGGCAATACCTCAAATTTGGCTTCGCCAAAATTGAGCTAACAATAGATTTGATAAAAATGAAGCGGGAGACGAAAAACTATGTTCTGGCACCCGATCATAAAAACCTAGATGAACTCGTTACTCGTTCCGATTATAGCAGGAAAATATATTCCTGAAAAGGAGTTAACTATAGGTATTCAAAAGAACGCTCATTAATCATACTAGGTTAATATGGTGTCATCAATAGGACTAAAAGCCTCAGACAACTAACACAAAAACAATACTGCTAAGGAGACAACAAACTCTTCTCTTGTAACAGTACCTTGTCCAATATGACAGTGGTCTCAGCCTGGCTGAAGCAGCAAAAGGTCTTCCTATTCGTGAAGACAATTAAATGGCTGTTAACTGCGGCCCTAGAAGCTCACTAAAGAAGACTTACAACACTAGTCGCTAATGATAGGGAAAAAACACCGCTCATAATTCTAGCTAGGCTACTATAGTGTCAACAATAAGACTAAAGTCTGTGACACTAAGGAAAACACCAAGAAGGAAAATATGAACTCTTTCCTTTAGCGGTTCTATTCCCAAAAGACAGCGGTCTCAGCCTAGCTAAGGAAGCTTAGAAGACTTCATCTCCATGAAGACAGATATCTCGGTGTAATTTTTGCGACTTTAGAAAGCTCACTAGACGGAGACTTACAACGTCAGTCACTCAAGTTAAAGGAAAAAGGGCTGCACTTGATTCTTATAAGGCGTCAACAAAAGGACTAAAAAACCCAGACGCCTAAGAATACAACACCGAGAAGGAAACAACGTACTTTTTCCTTTTAATGGCCCGAATTCCAAAGAGACAGCTGTCTCAGATTAGCTAGCACAGCTAATAAGTCTTCATCCCGTGAAATGTAGACTTACAACATTAGTCGCTCAAGGTAAGGAATAAAGGACCGCTCTTCAAATGGCCGTAATTCCAAAGAGAAAGTAGTCTCAGCTTAGCTAACGCAGTTTATTAGTCTTCATCTCCATGAAGACAAATATCTGTTTCACATGCAGCCTTGGAAAGCTCACTAAACAGAGTCTTACAACATTAGCCGCTATGTATAAGAAAAAAAAAATGCTGTAAAATATATAAGGCCACTATGACGTTAACCGTTAATGATAAACACAGACCGCTCTTCATTCACATAAGTCAAACTAAGACGACAACAATACGACTAATTGCCTGTGACGCCTAGGAATACTACACCGAGAAGGAAAATGTAATCTTTTCTTCTTATGGCCTTATTCCAAAAAGCTAGCGGTCTCAGCGTAGCTAACACAGCCTAGAAGCCATATATCGGTGAAGACAGATATCTGTGTGTTACCCTGCGGCCTTAGACAGCTCACTAAACGGAGACTTACGACGTTAGGCATTAAGGTATAGGAAAAGACTGCTCTGACAGTACATAAGGCTAATATGGAGTCCACAAATGCACTAAATGCCTCAGACGCCTAGGAATACAATACCGAGAAGGAAACGATGTACTTATTCCTTCTAATGGCTCTATTCCAAACAAGACAGCTGTCCCAGCCTATCTATGAGCTATTGATCTTCTATTCATGAGGAACAGATTTTGCCTTTCTTATACTATTGCTAAGACAATGGAGGCGTCGTTACTCGGACCAAAAGCCTTAAACACCTGAGGTGAAAGATCCAGGATGGAAAGACCTTTGTCTTTCCTTCGCCCGGTACCTTAAGTTGTTTTTTGCCTAGCAAACGCAGGCTTTTGTTCAGATGGAACAAGATTCCAAGAGCTTATGAATAAAAATTCATAGTCTTAATGTGCCATTCTGTGAGGGATGGAGAATCAACCTCCATTAGCCCAAGAACATTAGGTTTCACTAGGGAAAAAAATCGGAGAAAGCTGATTTTTTCAGGGAATGTCGAGTACATGTCACTGAACGATTAGACAAAAGTCCCCTAAAATCCCAGTTGAGCTTTTTTTTTCTACAGCCTTTTTTTGAAAACACGTTTGAAAAAAATCAAAAAAAATCGCACAAACTTTGTAACCTCGAATTGATCCAACTGTATTTTTTGTTTACGCGTATTTCGAGCTACATAATGTCTAATATACATTTACCTAGAGGAAAATGTGCATTCTGTGACAATTTCTGCGAAAAATTATTGAAAATTCACAAAAAAGTATCGGATTTACGCAAAAAATGACGATTTTCCTAACGGATTTGCCCAAAGGGTCGTAGTACAGAACGGGATGTTAGCTGGACAGACGATAAAAAATCCACCACCATTTGAAGACTTTTATCATTGCTTACAAAATAGACATTATGGAAGACCCCCTCTGCTTCTGGCCGAGTTCCCCTTTTGGCATAAAATTCGTCAGCATGAGAACTCAACTATTTTCGGGCTTGGGACCGAACAGACACGTCTGTGTCTGGCAGCATTAGATCAATAAATAATATTTACAGAATGTACAAAAATCAATAAATAATATTTACAGAATGTACAAATCAATCAACATGGATTAAGTTACATTGACTATTATCAACGCTATATACAGAAATGACATGACCTATATACATATTATTCATCGAACTCAGAAATTTCCGACAGGACAGTGTTTCTGTGGTTGTTACAAGAATCCGAACTGCAATTACACAAACCTGAGCAAGAGAGTCCTGCATTCTTACACCCACACCTTTTTGTACAAGCACTCTTGCAACCACAACTGATCAGATTCAGTAGGTTATCGGGGGCACATGGCTTTGTGGCTGCAGTCGGTACAAGAAGTCCATTGTCTGGCGACCACCCCCAATCAGTCGGAGGAAGCGAAGTGCCCAGCCATTGTTGGACCTGGAGATAACATCTGTAGACATCTTGTTGTGCAGCATCGCTGCTTGGTGGGAGTGAGGCTAGGTCGATGGGTTTATTCAGTTTAGATTTTGCTACATAACGCTTGTAAGTGACATATCTATATTGGTCGAGAGAGGAAACAGTTTTACTCCCGTATAAGATCAGGAGAAGTTGTTCCCCGGCAGCAGCTACTGCACTTGGTGTACTGTCATCCGCCAAAATTGTGTTGACATACTGTTGTGAGTCGCTAGTAACATCGGAGACAATTGTACTGAATACTTTCTTCTTACCAACTCGAAAGAGTGCAGAAGTAGTGTCACAACCACTTATAGAATGTGCTACAAGGAGGTTGCTTCTATGGTCACCCATTTTGGTTGCTATTTCACTAACTGAAACTAGTAAGTTTGGGGTAATGGAATACATCATGTGAATATTACATCCCGGTTGAACTCGAGAGGTAAGAATGACTAACAAGTCTGCGTCTGTTCCCACAACGACAACATTGTTGTCATCTTGAGCGATGTCAAGTGCAGTTTCGGCTATCAGTACATCAGCATCAGCCTCAGCCTGCTTGGACTGAATATTGATAGCAGATAGCTCCTGCATTAGAAGATCGATCAGTTGGGTTTTGTTCTTGGCATTTGCAAGGAAATCGGATTGGGGTGTGGTGGCTGGTAACTCGGGTGAGATATTGATATCAATGGAATACCTGTCTTTAGATCTACGGGCTTGTTCCATGCCCTTTGTCGACATTGTACAAGCATAACCATCAAAAACAACCACGACGTTCGCACCAAAATGTCTCACTAGATAATTGGAATATGATGTACATATGTCCTTATATGACGACTGTTTAGGCCATACAACTGCCCTCAATAAAAATCCACCATCTACAACAAACAGAGAATGTTCTGGGATTTTAGTTTGCTCGGAACCGTATGTTTTGAGGATCTTACCGAGCGTGCTTTTCTGTGTCTTCCTCATTCCAGCAGAATCAAACAATGCTGGTGGTTTCGGGGCGAGTTCATATTTGAGATACTCTTCCATCTCTGCTTGTGACTGAATAACACATGTGATGCGGTTGAACAGAATTGTGGGGTCAATCACTACCTTACTTCCACGGACTTTGATGCTATTTGCCATCGATGCGAAAGACTTCACAGTGTCAACACATCGTAGTTTGATGCTGTTGAACGTTTTGCTTACAACATTCGATACGCAACATTCACCAATTTTGCGAACTTGGTCACAGTTCACAGTTTCGTCGGCCACAAGCCCGGTCGCTATAGAGACTAATTGTAGTGGATCTCTATTCTGAAAGGGGGAATGCACTCTGAGCCAGTTCAATAATTTGGTGATATCATTGGCATCAGTCAATTGTGAACTTTGAAGGAGATCCCGATGTTGTTCGCCATGACCAGTGTGAACATGAACAAAATTTTCGAGAGCATTACATATCGGAAGGCAAAGAGGTAGTCCATGTACCCATTTCGCAACAGTGCTATCGGTTATTCCCCTGCCATGTGTGAGACCACCAGGGAGCTTGAACATTCTCATTAAACACTGCTCTATGGTCTGATCAGAATATATCCCGTCCCAGAATTTATCTGAGCGCCTTATGGTAAAGTAACCTTTCTCAGTGAACAACTTCAAATCATCCTGTTGCATTATTTCTGTTAGCTCATTCATCTACTGCAAATAGAGATGAGAACTTTTTGCGTATGCAAAATGACCACCTGCGTGAAATACTGGAATCATATTGCAAACACAATATGTGTGGAGTTCCCAGTCGCCTGTGCACTCTGCTCTCAAGAACAACTGGAGAAGACCTATTTGCTCGTAGTATTGTACCCAAAGCTTTCCTGTGCGTCCTACGGACGCATTCTGGAGCAGTTCGTGTAATTTTGAAAAAAGATGGTTGACACTTTCTTGATTGACAGCGTCAGCTGTTGTACAGTCACCTCTGGCAAGTCCACAGAATATTTCATTGACTTCTGTGCAGTCTATGTTATCTAGTGTTCGGCTTTCTTCAAACACAAGTTTTGTAATGGCAATTTGTGTTAGCATATGGGCACGAACTGCTCTTGAATATGCATGACCACTGATCAAATGATGGATTGACCCACCAGCATAAACAGTCCCCCAAAGTTCATCCAAGCCGCTACCAGCCATGATCGAACCAATTGCCCCTAAATATGACATAATCATATGGAAGCCGCCGAGTCTAACGAAAACTTTATGTGATTTAATCGAACATGGAAATTGAAACAATGATGCTATAATACGGTATTTGAATGAGAAAAGTCGATGCCGTTTGAATTTGAGTTTAGGGGGTATGGTTAATATTTCACACGTTTCACCAGTTCATTATGGAATAAATGACTATTGTTATATATCATTATAAAGCCACTGCTTTTCTGCAATTTTTGATATATAATTTAACTCACAAAGTAGTCGTAGATTTGATTTAATGGACGTTGTGTACCATTGTGTGTATGAAAACAATAAATTTTTTTTCGTAATTTTGTACATTTTCATGAATATTTCACCATTGAGTGTGAGGATTGGTACAAAGTTGGCATTTTCTGTTGGGGATATGTATTCTCAATATAATTCAGCACGATATTCATGATTCTCACCCTATTAAGGCGAATAAGAATGAGAAATATGGAGCTGGGTCGAATTTTTTTTTAAATTTTTTTTTTCATCAAAAAAACGCTATAACTAAAAAAGCTCAACTCGGATTTGCGGGGACTTTTCACACTTTATCCGCAATGTGTGTCCCGGAAACATATAAAAAAAATCAGCTTTCTCCGATTTTTTTCCTTACTTTCTCATTTTTATGTCTAATGTGCCTAGACTACATACCTCTCTCACCATCTGAAAACATGGTCAACACCATCCGAATGTACAGATGACTGGACCAACCCAGCACCGTTCGACAGCTCACTACTGGAGCCTGGAGTTATATGGGCCAGAAAAAGGCTGTATAACAATATCATAGTTTTGCTGACTATGACTTTGGCATTGATGATACGACCTTCAATCAAAGTCGAGGCACACCTTTGAGTCATGGGCAATAAGTATATCAAGTATGAGTAAGCTTTTCCAAGCATACCAAGTTATATGGACCGGACAAAAGTGACAGTGAAATGTCAAAGTTTTTCTAAGTGCCACCTTATCATAGGGCCTGTGAACTTGATCTTGAGGGGCACATACCATATTATAATTCGCTACACACTGTCTTTTGATAATACATATCATTATAAAGTTTCATCCAAAAATATTCAGTGGTTAAGAAATTATGGCCCGGACAAACAAAATGTTGACGACGGACTCAGCATTAAAAAAGCTCAGCTGAAATTTTGTCAGGCGGAGCCAGGCCTGGCCGTTTGAGGAGAGCTATTGCTCCGGCTCTCCTTGGCTCCCCTCAAATCATATTGGGGAGGGCCATAATTGCCCTCCTTAAACTGTAATGGCCCTCCTCAAACTTTCAATTCCTTTGTTAAAAAACTGTGTTTAATTAATATAAGTGTGGAATAGCTCCCCTGAAACAGATTTAGGGGAGCAGTAGCACCTCCCCTGGATTTTTCAAAAGGCCAGGCCTGCGGAGCTAATAAGTTTTATAAATAAGCTTACCTGATAATTCCTTAAAGAAGGATTTACAGTCACATTCAGCATCTAAATGGTAATATAGTTAATCTATTTTAGCTAGGGTCTGTTGGGAGAGGGGTTTTTGGACATAAAATCACTCAAACACCTTCAAAATACATTTTGAAGCAAAGAGAAAAAAGAATTATCTCAGTGTACCCCCCCCCCCCTCCCCCCGCCTTTCAGGTGAAGCTCATTTTTCTTTATAAAATCAATGAACCCTCCATATCTTCTTTTGAAGCAAACATTTTTTTGCCCAATGGACCCTCTGACCCCCCCCCCCCCCCCCCCAACCCACCTCTGGGCCTCAAGTGGCATGGTGGGCCTCATTGTAGCAAACGTTAATCTTATATACTCACATTCACATCCAACTAACATTTTACACAATCAGCTCTGTCAGAATCTGACTCGTGGATGTGAATAAGAAGATTTTTTAAAGAATAGTCTTCATACTGCACAAAGTTAAAATAGCCCAAATATGACCAAGGCACTTGATTTGAACAAACTGGAATCTGAACCTCCTAAGGTTGCTGCATATCAAATATCCAAAGATTCTGACTGGTGAACCTGAAGAAGACTTTTAAAGGAATTTCTCCATAGTTAAAATTTAGGTTGACATTTGGAGCACAAATATGAACCCAGGGACTTAAGCTGAACAAACTGGAATTTGACCCCATGAAGAATACTGTAAACCAAATATCAAAAGATTCTGACTGAAAGATCTGAAGAAGAGGATTTTAAAAGAATATTCCTCATAAAAAATTCAGACTCCAGGGATTCCAGTTAAAATTTGGGAATCCATAAGGAGCCCAAATATGAACACAGGGATTTCATTTGAACAATCTTGAATCTCACCCTAGTAATGATGCTGCATACCAAATATCAAAACATTTTGACGGATGGGTCTGAAGAATATTTAAAAAAAAAAAAAATTCCTCAAGTTACACTAATTTAAAATTTGGGCTCCCACCGTAAACCCAAATGACTCCTGGGACATATTTTGAACACACTTCATGCTGACCCCTGTAAAGATGTAGTATACCAAATATCAAGAGATGCTGACTGGTAGATCTGAAGATTTTTTAATAAATCTCTTCAAATTGCACCAAGTTAAAATTTGGGTTCCCACAGGGAGCCTAAATATGAACCCAAGGATGTGATTTGAACAAACCTGAATCTCACCCCATTAAGGATGCTACATACCAAATATCAAAACATTCTGACTGATGGATCTGAAGAAGAATTTAAAAAAATATTCCTCATGTTTCATACATTAAGTTAAAATTGGGGCTCCCACAGAGAGCCCAAATATGACTTCAGGGATTTAATTTGAACAAACTAAAGCTGTTCCCCCAAAGATTTATTTATTTATTGGTGCTTAAGGTCACATACTTATGCACAATGGCTAATCGTGACTGTGGCAGTTTTACGGGTGGAGGTAGGCGGAGTACCCGGAGAGAACCACCAAGCATCAACAAACAACTGACAGCTCCTCAACATTCTAACTGTGTTCAAGCGGCGCTCATGCAGGGTTACAATGGTTGAAGACATGTGCCTTAGTACACGGCGCCATCGTGCCTCCATGTAGGCAAGCGGAATAAAGTGCCTTACCCAAGGAAACAACACAGGTCATCCCAGATGGGGATCAAACTCGTGATCTCTAGCATAGAAGTCCAACAGTCTACCACTGAGCCACTGCGATCCCCTAGAGAGGCCATTTATCAACTGACAGACTTGAGTTGAACAAACTGAATCCACCCACTGCAAAGATTCTGTATGCGATAAATTAAATGATTCTGACTGGTGTTTCTGGAGAAGAGTTTTAGAGATTATTCCTCATATTGGACCAAATTAAAATTTGAGCCCCTATAGGGAGCCCAAATATGAACCCAGGGACTTGGCTTGAACAAATGAGATCTAACCTCCCTAAGGATGCTGTATACCAAATATCCAAAGATTCTGCCTGGTGGATCTGAAGATTTTTAAAGATTATCTCCCATACTGCACTAAGTTGATGGGAGATTCCAAATATTAACTGAGGAACTTGATTTGAACAATCCTGAATCTGACCCTCACAACAATGATGTATATCAAACATTAAAAGATTCTGAACGGTGGTTCGGAAGACGATTTTTGAAGATTATTTCTCATATTGCCCTAAGTTAAAAATACGGGCTCCTGGATTGAGCCCAAAGATGAACCAAGGGGATTCATTTTAGCAAACTTGTATCTTCCAAAAGAAGATTTTTGAAGATTATTTCCCATATTGCCCTCAGTTAAAAATATGGGTTCCTGTATTGAGCCCAAATATGAGGGAAGGGGCTTCATTTTAACAAACTGGTACCTGACCCCTCCCCCTCCCCCCTTCTGGATGCTGTATACCAAATATCAAGATTCTGATCAGTTATGCTAACTCAGCAACAGATGGGAATTTTTTTACCATTCCATTCTCCTGGTCCTAAGGATGCTTCATAACAAATAACAGTTCTCTGTTGTGTTTGGTTTGTGGAATATGGACGTTTGAAAATTTTTCTATTTTTAGCTCCTGGGGTTCAATTATCAGTTTAACCCTTTACCCAACATATCGGCTAAAACAAGCCAGCAGTATTCACAATGAAAGTGTCAATGACACTGTAGCTCAACTTGACAAACTTGAACTTGGTAAGTTATAAATGAAATGGCAAAATTGAAGATCATTGGTACCAATGTTATTTTTTTTGCCAGTGGCAACATTTTTTTTGACACAAACCCGAAGAAAATGGATAGCTCCCATCTGGAGGCCTCCCCAATCAAGCATGCCAGGTTTCAAAGCAATCCGATCATAAATGTGCCCTGTGGGGTGTACAAAAGGGAAATATTGTGGTCTGACTAGTCTAAGTTCTAAGAATGTTGGCCGTGGCAACATTTTTTAACGGAAATGGAAGAAAATCGATAGCTCCCATCTAGAGATCACCATAAATAAGCATACCAGGTTTCAAAGCAATCTAATCATAAATGTGCCCTGTAGGGTGAGCCAAAGGGAAATATTGTGGTCTGACTATACTAAGTTCTAAGAATGTTGGCTGCGGCAACATTTTTTTTATGGAAATTGAAGAAAACCGATAGTTCCCATCTAGAGGTCACCCCAAACAAGCATGCCTGGTTTCAAAGCAATCCGATCATAAATTTGCCCTGTAGGGTGTGCCAAAGGGAAATATTGAGTCTTCTGACTAAACTAAGTTCTAAGAATGTTGGCCGCGGCAACATTTTTTGACGGAAATTGAAGAAAATCAATAGCTCCCATCTAGAGGTCTCCCCAAACAAGCATACCAGGTTTCAAAGCAATCAAATCATGAATGTGCCCTGTAGGGTGTGCCAAAGGGAAATATTGTGGTCTGACTAAACCGAGTTCTAAAAACATTGGCCGCGCCAACATTTTTTGACGGAAATTGAAGAAAATTGATAGCTCCCATCTAGAGGTCACCCCAAACAAGCATGCCAGGTTTCAAAGCAATCCGATCATAAATGTACCCTGTAGGGTGTGCCAAAGGGAAATATTGAGTCTTCTGACTAAACTAAGTTCTAAGGACGTTGGCCGCGGCAACATTTTTTGACAGAAATTGAAGAAAATCGTTAGCTCCCATCTAGAGGTCTCCCCAAACAAGCATACCAGGTTTCAAAGCAATCTGATCATAAATGTGTCCTGTAGGTTGTGCCAAAGGGAAATATTGAGGTCTGACTAAACTAAGTTCTACGAACATTGGGCGTGGCAACATTTTTTGCCGGAAGTTGAAGAACATCGATAGCTACCATCTAGAGGTCACCCCTAAATAAACGTACCAGATTTCAAAGCAATCAAATCATAAATGTACTCTGTAGGGTGTGCCAAAGGGAAATATTGTGGTTTGACTAAACTAAGTTCTAAGAACGTTGGCCCCGGCAACATTTTTTGACGGAAATTGAAAAAAATTGATAGCTCCCATCTAGAGGTCACCCCAAACAAGCATACCAAGTTTCAAAGTAATCTGATCATAAATGCGACCTGTGAGGTGTGCCAAAGGAAATTGTGGATGTAAGTACTAACGTACGTATGTACATACGCCGACGGACGAGAAGTGATGGCAATAGCTCAGCTTGACTTTGTCAAGCTGAGCTAAAAATCACCATTTAATTTTCATTCGTTTTTTCTTTTTTAGTCTCAAAAACATAGCTTATGACCCCTCATTGAAACAAGCTCACTGAGTGCAATCCAATGGGGGGAGGGGGGGGGGGGGTCATAAGCTATGTTTTTGCTGCAAAAAAATGAAAAAAATTTAGTTATTCAAGAATTTTTTTTGCAAACGTTATCTTCCTATTGTTTTAGGTAAAGGATTAAACTGGTGCAATATGAGGTAGTTTAGATAATGCTCTTACCTTTGCTCTGTCAGTTGGTTCATTTTCCTGACCATTCACAACATTTGGACATTCTTTTGAGACAACACAAAGAAATTCGGCATGGTCTTCACTTCCATAGTTATATTGTGACCCTATATTAATTAGCTGTGAAAAAAAATACAAAAAGATTGATGTGAGGAGATTTTGTACTGACTGTTTAAACTTTACGTTCATACCATAAATATAACAGGAACCTGTTAGCTGAATACTCACACTGCCGATGAAAAATACTTAATTTCCAGCAGAAAAGCCACCTTACCATAATTCAGTCACTTTCCTACATTATGCTGATAAACAGCACATCATTTTCATTAAATTTTTATAGAAGAGAATAGATTAAATGTGGACGATTTGGGTGAAATTAAAGTGGACAAATCAGTTTGTGGAAAATATGAGTGTAATTTCATTGTAAGCCTTTGAGTACTTCTCCCACCCTCCCAGAAGTTAGCAATTTTCAGGGCAAGGGCAGGGTATTTTCGGGGCAAATCTAGGAAGGTAAATATATTTTTTAATATTAGTAATATTCAGGACATGACAGGATTTGAAGAAAAAAATGATGAGACAAACTGTCCCGATAGTTGGTACAAACCATTCTGGTTTTGATGTAATACAAAACGTCCAGATCCCAAAGTAACCTATGCCTAGTGTAAGAGTCCCAAAGAGACCAAGCAGATTGGAGAAGCTTCACTTCACTTTTGTTCTCAATTAGGTTATCAACTAACCCAACTGGATATTCAGAGTAGAGTTACAGAAGGGGATTAATTTATGTCAAGATTAAACAACACTCTCTGGCACTGTGAATTGTGAATACCTGTTTGTTTCCTGTGTTGAAAAAATACTGTGTAGACCCTACTTGATATAAAATTTGCACACAAGTGATTCAATGCTTCCGCGATTCAACACTGATAGATAGTGCAAATCAATGTTGATTTATGTGTTTACTGTTCGCTGTTTGTGCGAATCATGCAAGAAAGTGCAGTGAATCTGTCCTATGAGGAGGATCTCTCCTCTCCCACCCCCCACCCCCTCCCCATATGCTGGTTTACAGGGCTTATATTTCATCTAAATTTGTAGGAATCCATTTTTTTGATTCTCACAAAAATGGTAGGGAGAATCCATACCTGCTATGAATGTCCTGTGATCCCAAGAGGAAACCATGGTTGAACCCCTGTTTGTATACTGATAACACATGTTAACCTTTTACCAAACACAGCTTTTTAATTTTTCAAACATACACTGAATTTGATAATATTTAAAAATGAAAGTGTCAATGACACTGTAGCTCAACTTGTCAAGACATGTACATGTATAGTATGTGACACAGCAATGACAAACATCTAGGTAATGACCTGATAACAAAGGTACATATAAAGTATTGTAACGGTCTGTACATAAATACTGGCCATAGCCTGTAACAAATGTATAGGTAAAGTATTGTAAAGGTGGGTGACAGTCAGATGTTAAAGTACAAAAGAAATCTTTGAGTCCCAGAGTGGGTCTGACTGAACCCCAAAATATTTGTTCTCCAATCACAGTCATAACAAAGGCACCCCAAACACACTCATTCCTGTCCCAAGGTGAAAACAAAGGTACCCAAGAAGTTTCGTGAAGATCAGTTCATAAATATGGGCTGTATAGAAGTTGTGACAAATAACTGATTGGACCTAATTTTGGTACAAAATGGCCACTGGCAGCCATCTTGAATTTTGGACCGCACTCAGAAACACTCGTTCTCGTCCCAAGGTGATAACAAAGGTACCCAAGAAGTTTCTTGAAGATCGGTTGATAAATACAGCCTCTAGCCCGAGCCATATTGACATGTGTACTTACTGTGTGTAAGTAGCACTAAATAAATCAAAATTCATCTAATTTGCATAGTTTCTGCACAAGCACCCAAAAACACTCGTTCTCATCCCATGGTGATAACAAATGTACCCACGAAGTTTCGTAAAAATTGGTTCATAAATACGGCCTCTAGCCTGAGCCGTATAGAAGTTGTGCACAAAAAACTGATTAGACCTAATTTCGGTACAAAATGGCAACTGGCAGCCATCTTGAATTTTGGACCGCACCCAGAAACACTCGTTCTCGTCCCAAGGTGATGACAGAGGTACCCAAGAAGTTTTGTGAAGATCTGTTGATAAATACAGCCTCTAGCCCGAGCCATATTGACTTTGTACTTACTGTGTGTAAGTAGCACTGGAAAATTCAAAGTTCATCTAATTTGTATAATTTCTGCACGAGAAAAAAACCTGTATTATATGTGATGTATCCCATGGTACTAAACATTCACACAAAAAATTATTCAAATCAGCGCTTTCACATGGAAGTTCTGTGCAAAAATCTGATTTCACCTAATTTTGTACAAAATGGCTGACATCGACCATCTTGAATTTCAGACCGCACCCAAAAAACACTCGTTCTCGTCCCACGGTGATACCAAAGGTACCCAAGAAGTTTCATAAACATCGGTTTATAAATACGGCCTGTAGCCCGAGCCGTATTGGCATTTGCACTTACAGTGCTGAAAGTAACACTAAATACATCAAATTTAGTCTAATTTGCATAATTTACGTACGAAAAAAACCCCGTATTATATGTGATGTATCTCATGGTACTAAATATTCATACAAAAAATTATTCAAATCTGCGCTTTCATATGGAAGTTCTGCGCAAAAATCTGATTGCACCTAAGTTTGTACAAAATGGCCACCAGTGGCCAACTTGAATTTCGGATCGGACCCCAAAACACTCGTTCTCGTCCCACAGTCATAACAAAGGTACCCAAGAAGTTTCGTAAAGATCGGTTATGTAATGTATCTGTATATGGTTCTAAACATTCATACAAAAAATTATTCAAATCAGAGCTTTCATATGTAAGTTCTGTACAAAAAACAGATTTTTGCATCGTCGGAACAAAATGGCAGCTGTCAGCCATCTTGAATTTCGAACTGCACCCAAAAACACTTGTTCTCGTCCTACAGTCATAACAAAGGTACCCAAGAAGTTTCGTAAAGATCGGTTCATAAATAGGGCCTCTAGCCCGAGCCGTATCCAATTGTTGACGTACGGACAGACAGACAGACGGACGACGGGCCATGACAAAAGCTCAAATTTGGCTTTGCCAAAGTTGAGCTAAAAATAAACAATATTTACCAATGAAAGAACCTTAGTGAGCACGCTCACATACCCCACGCGCCCCGATATTTCAAGCTCTAATCATTTTTTAAAAATAAACGTAGATTCTAGGAATACTGCAGAAAACAGTGTTCTGTAGTTTCAACGGTATTGAAAGAATTCAAGCAGAGAAAAAGCCCGGAAAACTGTAATTTTGAAGAACTTTTCAAAGTCTATGGGGCCGTAATTTTGGTAAAGATCAGTGGAGCGGAACAAAACCCAAACTTGTTCTGTAGCACACCATGTTAGACTAACATATCAAAAATCAGCTCAATATCTGGAAATGTGTAGGAAAAAAGTCCGGAAAACTGTAATTTTGATGAACTTTTCAAAGTTCAAGGGCCGTAATTTCGGTAAAAATCAGTGGAGCGGAACAAAATGCAAACTTGATCTGTAGGCCACCATGTCAGACTAACATACCAAACATCAGCTCAATATCTGGAAGCGTGTAGAAAAAAAGTCCGGAAAACTGTAATTTTAATGCATTTTTCAGAGTCCAAAGGTTGTAATTTCGGTAAAAATCAGTGGAGCGGAACAAAATGCAAACTTGATCTGTAGGCCACCATGTTAGACTAACATACCCAAAAACAGCTCAATATCTGGAAGCGTGTAGAAAAAAAGTCCGGAAATCTGTAATTTTGATGAACTTTTCAAAGTTCAAGGGCCGTAATTTTTGTAAAAATCAGTGGAGCGGAACAGAATGCAAACTTGATCTGTAGGCCACCATGTTAGACTAACATACCAAAAATCAGCTCAACATCTGGAAGCGTGTAGAAAAAAAGTCCGGAAAACTGTAATTTTGATGAATTTTTCAGAGTCCAAGGGCCGTAATTTTGGTAAAAATCAGTGGAGCGGAACAAAATGCAAACTTGATCTGTAGGCCACCATATTAGACTCACATACCAAAAATCACCTCAATATCTGGAAGCGTGTAGAAAAAAAGTCCGGAAAACTGCAATTTTGATGAATTTTTCAGAGTCCAAGGGCCGTAATTTCGGAAAAAAAACAGTGGAGCGGAAAAAAATGCAAACTTGATCTGTAGGCCACCATGTTAGACTCACATACCAAAAATCAGCTCAATAATTGGAAGCGTGTAGAAAAAAAGTCCGGAAAACTATAATTTTGATGAATTTTTCAGAGTCCAAGGGCCGTAATTTCGGTAAAAATCAGTGGAGCAGAAAAAAATGCAAACTTGATCTGTAGGTCACCATGTTAGACTCACATACCAAAAATCAGCTCAATATCTGGAAGTGTGTAGAAAAAAAGTCCGGAAAACAAGTAGGACTGACAGACTGACGGACAGACCAGTCAAAAACATTATACCCCAGCAACTTCGTTGCGTGGGGTATAATAAAACCTTACAAATATGGATGTCATTGAAACCGGCTTATTGAGCCAGTTCCAATGACAACCATGTTTGTACAATTTTATTGACAAAGTGTTAGGATATTTCAGGTCATGTTCGCCTTGTATTAGTTAATTTGCTGGATTCTTACTGGCTTTATTGGATAAATCTTTGCATGAATCGATTCTTGGATTCTCGTCGAAATATAAGCCCTGGGACTCTATCAGCATACCAAAGGTCAACCAAGTACGGTTATCCCCACCTGAGCTACAAGGTGAAAAGTTTCTACAGATGGATGGAATCACTGAACGCTAAGTTCAATATATGGCCACAACTCTGGAAAGAAAGTGAGGATAGAAGTTCATAGAACTCATCCTATACGGCAATCCTTTCCCCAATGCTGATCTATCAGCATACCGAAGGACACTAGATCTGATTATCCACACCCGAACTACAAGGTGAAATGTTTGTATGGATGGATGGACATACTTTTGAGGGTGATGTGGGGACTAAAGGATTAAAGATTGGAAGAAAATAACCCTACAAGGAGCAACAATTTAACCCTCACAAAACTTACCCTAAAACCACAAGGTGAAATGTACAAACCCTAATGTGCATATGCATGTCTGACCATAAACGTTAATCCCACAATGTCATCCTCACATGCAGATTGACAGACAGATGGACATGTATGCAGGCATCAGTGGAGGGATCCACTTATATCCCCCAATCCTCCTTCAGAGTGTAGGGCATAAAAAAAGTACACAACAGGCTGAAGGTTAAAGTTAGAATCAGGATAAAGACATACCTGTTCAAATTTCCATCCATCTGACATAGTGGAAACCATCTGAGTTAATTCTTCTTCTGAACATTGTAATACCCTATAAACATTTTTTAAGAATGGCTGAAATAGAAAGTAGTTGAAATATATTTTTAATAACTGAAACATCAATATTTTTAGTTGCAAATTAGTCTGCAGGAAATGCCTACTTTCAGAGTCGATGTTGGACACAATTTCTATGACAAGAAGCCCCAAGGGGACTCAATTGCTCACCAGATAAAACTGACTGAAGAGGGATTCAAAGTCACATTCAGCATCTACATGTTAATCTAATTTAGGTAAGGGAGAAGGGAAATAACAGTCTACTGGGTGGGTTTTTTTTTTTTTTTTTTTTTTGGGGGGGGGGGGGGGGGGGGTTAAATTACTCAAAACACATTTTGACACAGAGAAAAAAACAACACCCAGTTTACCCCCACCCCTTCACACTCATAACTCTGTGAAAATTTAGGCAAAAACAGGATTCTGCCCAATCAACCCCCTCCCCCCACCCCCAGGACCACAAACAGCATGGTGAGGCCCCATTTGAACAAACATTAATGTTATGTTCTCATATTTACATCCAATTAAATACCACAATCAACTCTGTCATACCTGAGCACAATTCATTAGTCAAATACTAAATTTTCCTTTGGGTTCTGTGTTAAATTTCAAACCAGTCTGGTGCCAACCAAAATTAGACAGGCACAACACATTGAACAAACTTTAATCCAAGAGTCATAGTAATGCCATAATAACAAATATCAAAATTTTCAGCCTGGTGGATCTGAAGAGATTTTTGAAAAATATTCCTCATATTGGATCTCTGAAAAACATTCCTCATACTTCACTATGTTAAAACTCAGGCTACCATAGAGAGCCCAAATATGTACCCAGGAATTTGATTAGAACAAATTTGTATCTCACCACACTGACATACTATGTAACAAAAGAATCTGACTTGTGGATGTGAAAAAGAGGATTTTTCAAAGAATAGTCCTCATATTGCATTCAATTAAAAATTGGGATTCCTCAGGAAGCCCAAATATGTCCCCAGGGACTTGATTTGAACAAATTTGAATCTTAACCTCCCAAAGATGCTGCAAACTAAAAATCAAAAGATTCTGACTGGTAGATCTGAAGAAACCTGCAGAGTATTTTCAAGATATTTTTCATGAAATCCAGACTAGATTTGAAGAAGAAAATCTAAATTTAATTCAAGAAATTATTGGCAAAAACATCCAATCAGTTTACAAGCAGAACATTTGATTAAATGTGCCAAAATTATACTTGTTTCAGTGATGAGAGAAAATCTGTCCTGGACAGGAATATCCACCAGCAGCATGTAAAGGAGTTATTGAATATATACCTCATATTGTAATAAGTTAAATATGACCCCAGGGACTTGATTTGATCAAACTTTAATCCAAACCTCTTAAGAATGCTGCATATCATATGTCAAAAGATTCTGACTGGCAGATCTGAAGAAGATTTTTAAAGAATATTGCGCCAAGTTAAAGTTCGAGTTTCCATAGGGAGCCCAGATATGACCCAAGGACTTGATTTGAACAAACTTGAATCTAGACCTCCCTAAGGGTGCTCTCTACTATTCATCATATGATTCTGACTGTTTAATCTGAAGAAGAAGATTTTAAAGAATTTTCACTCATATTTGTCTGTTAAATTAGGGTTCCCAAAGGGAGCCCAAATATGATCACAGGGACTTGATTTGAAAAAAAAAACTTGAATCTCAACCCACTAACGATGGTACAAACAAATTTTTCTCAAGATTTTGACTGATAGATCTGAAGAAGATTTTTAAAGAATATTCCTCATATTATAGTAACTTAAAATTCAGCTCAAATATGACTTCAGGGACCTTATTTGAACAAACTTCATGCTAACACCACCACCCCTCACCACCACCAAAAAGATGCAGTGTACCAACTATTAAGAGATTTTGTGTGGCAGATCTGTTGAAAGATTTTTAAATAAATTTCCTCATATTGCACCAAGTTAAAATTTTGATTCCCATAGGGGGTCAAATTATGAACCCTAGGACTTGTTTAAAACAAAACTGAATCTGACCCCTCTACAGATATTGTATACCAAGTAAAAATGTTTTGTGGGTGCTAACAGAGTTATGCCCTTTGTGGTCCCCACCCCCCCCCCCCCCCCCCCCACCCCCATAGGCATGGAAACAGTATTTGAACAAACTTGAATTGACATATAAGGAACATGCATATGAAATTCGGTTCAATTCGGCCCAGTAGTTTCTGAGCAGAAGTCGATAATTTAACCCTTTACCTAACATGAAAAGCAGACGACACTTGCAAAAAAAATTCTTGAATAACTAATTTTTTTCATTTTTTGTCACAAAAACATAGGTTATGACCCCTCGTTGGAACGAGCTCGACGAGCTCGTTCCAACAAGGGGTCATAACCTATGTTTTTGAGACAAAAAATGAAAATATAATGAAAATTTATTGGCGATTTTTGAGAATAGTGCTAGCCGGTTTTGACCTTTACGGGTAAAGGGTTAAAGTTCACACAAGATGGATGTACGGATGGATGGATGGATGGATGCACAGATGGAGACAGATGGGCAATGGACTGAAAGTTATCACTAAAGCTCCTCTTCAGCTTCACTCGGGTGAGCTAAAAACTGTCTCAAGTTTCTTTTACCCAAAACCAGCTGAAGGGACTCAACAATGAAAGTGTCAATGACACTGTAGCTTAACTTGTGTGTTGTGTTTGATGAAAAGGATAATGTTCAATGTTTATGAAAGGATTATGAAATAAGACAAGAATGGTGATAATTGGGAATATGCTCATTCCTGTTCCCTGTATGCTATGTTTTTGATAAAAATAATATGAGGTGTACACTGTACTAAAGAGCTGAGGGGTGGGTTAATATGACCTCACAGTTAATGTATGTGGCCCTCACAGTTAATGTATGTGGCCCTCACAGTTAACGTATATCAACGAAAGTTAGCAAGTTACAGTGAAATTATTCCAAAACGAGTCATCCTGTCAAGTTACATTGAAATCCCTTCATAAATATGGCCTGTAGACTATGCTAAAGGTTTTTGGGCTTCGGGCCCCTGTAGCCGTCAGTTTCCCAATTGCATCCAAAGGGGACGTTCTCATCTGGACATCATATGAAGTCAACCTACCAAGTTACAATGAAATCCCTTCATAAATATTACCTGTTGACTGTGCTAAAGGTTTTGGGGATTTGGGCTCGGGCAGCCATCATGGCTGAATGATCGCAACCAAAAGGGGACATTCTCATCTAGGCATCAACTGGAGTGATCCTACAAAGTTACAATAAAATCCCTTCATAAATATGACCTGTAGACCGTGCTCAAGGTTTTTGGGCTTCGGGCCCCTGAAGCCATCACAGTTGACCAATCACGACCAAAAGGGGATGTCATCATCTAAGGCATTATATGGAGTCACACTAACAGGTTACAATGAAATCCTTCCATAAATATGACCTATAGACTATGCTAAAGGTTTTGGAGTCGGACAGCCATCAAGGCTGAATGATTGCGACCAAAAGGGGACGTTCTCATCTAGACATTATTTGGAGTCATCCTACCAAGCCACAATGAAATCACTTCATAATTATGACCTGTAGACTGTTCTAATCTTATCTAGACATTTTTTGGAGTCATTCTACCAGGGTACAATGAAATCCCTTCACAAATATCACCTGTAGACTGTGCTAAAGGTTTTCAGGCTTCAGGCCCCTGTAGCCGTCACAGTTGCCTAATGGTGTCCAAAAGAGGCTGTTCTCATCTAGACATTATATGAAGTCAACCTACCAAGTTACAATGAAATCCCTTCATAAATATGAACTGAAGACTGTGCTAAAAGTTTTCGGGCTTTGGGCTCGGGCAGCCATCATGGTTGAATGATCGCAACCAAAAGGGGACATTCTCATTTGGGCATCATCTTGAGTGATCCTATGATGTTACAATGAAATCCCTTCATAAATATGACCTGTAGACTGTGCTCAAGATTTTCGGGCTTTGGGCACCTGTAGCAATCACAGTTGACCAATCACAACCAAAAGGGGATGTCATCATCTAGGCATTATATGCAGTCAACCTAACAAGTTACAATGAAATCCTTCCATAAATACGACCTATAGACTATGCTAAAGGTATTTGGGCTCGGGCAGCGATAAAGGCTGAATGATCGCGATCAAAAGGGGACGTTCTCATCTAGACATTATTTGGAGTCATCCTACCAAGCTACAATGAAATCCCTTCATAATTATGACCTGCAGACTGATCTAAAGGTTTTCGGGCTTTGGGCCCCTGTAGCTGTCACAGTTGCCCAATCCTGTCCAAAAGGGGACGTTCTCATCTAGACATTATATGAAGTCAAACCTACCAGGTTACAATGAAATCCCTTCATAAATATGACCTGTGGACTGTGCTAAAGGTATTCAGACTTCGGGCTCGGGCAGCCATAATGGTTGAATGATCGCAACCAAAGGGGACAATCTCATCTGGGTATCATCTGGAGTGATCCTACAAATTTACAATGAAATCCCTTTAAAAATATGACCTGTAGACTGTGCTCAAGGTTTTCAGGCTTCGGGCATCTGTAGCCATCACAGTTGACCAATCACGACCAAAAGGGGATGTCATCATCTAGGCATTATATGGAGTCAACCTAACAGGTTACAATGAAATCCTTCCATAAATATGACTTTTTGCCTATGCTAAAGGTTTTTGGGCTCGGGCACCCATCAAGGCTGAATGATCGTGATCAAAATGGTACGTTCTCATCTAGGCATTATTTGGAGTCATCCTACCAAGTTACAATGAAATCCCTTCATAAATATGACCTGAAGACTGTGCTATGTAAAGGTTTTTGGGCTTCGGGCCCCTGTAGCCGTCACAGTTGCCCAATCAGGACCAAAAGGGGACTTTCTCATCTAGACATTATATGAAGTCAACCCACCAAGTTACAATGAAATTCCTCAATAAATATGATCTGTAGACTATGTTAAAGGTTTTCAGGTTTTGGGCTTGGGCTGTCGTCACGGTTGGCAGATCATGCCCAAATGGGGACATCATCTAGACATCATAAGGAGTCATCCTACCAAGTTACAATGAAATCCCTCTGCATCAAACATGACCTGCAGATTGTGCTAAAAGTTTTTGGGTTTCGGGCTTGGGCAGCCATCACAGTTGACAGATCATGCCCAAAAGGGGACGTTCTCATCTAGGCATTATACAGAGGCATCCTACCAAGTTACAATGAAATCCCTTCATAAATACGACCTGTAGACTGCTAATGGTTTTCGGGTTTTGGGCTCGGGCAGCCATACCGGTTGACCGATCGCGACCAAAAGGGGACCTTCTCATCTAGACATGACCCCAAACCTGCATATGAAATTTTGTGACGATCAGACAAGAACTGCGGGGTGTAACCCATGCTAAAGGAAAATGTGAACAGACTCACAAACAGACTTCCGCATGCGTGATGGCAATAGTTTATCTTGACTATGTCAAGTTAAGCTAAAAATAGATATCTGACAGCCTTTTTCATTAGCATTTGATATTTTAGAATCTTATTATTGATACATTTTTATTACCCAATGAAAGTTACGAAATAACAAATTCTGACAGGGTGCTTGCTATTCACAATGAAAGTGTCAATGACACTGTAGCTCAACTTGTCAAGACAAAGACATGTACATGTAAAGTATGTGACACAGCAATGACAAACATCTAGGTAATGACCTGATAACAAAGGTACATATAAAGTATTGTAACAGTCTGTACATAAATACTGACCATTGCCTGTAACAAACGTATAGGTAAAGTATTGTAAAGGTGGGTGACAGTCAGATGCTAAACTAGAAAATAATCTTTGAATCCCAGAGTGGGTATGACTGAACCCCAAAATATTTGTTCTCATAGCACAGTGATAACAAAGGCACCCCAAAACACACTCATTCCTGTCCCAAGGTGAAAACAAAGGTACCCAAGAAGTTTCGTGAAGATCAGTTCACAAATATGAGCTGTGTAGAAGTTGTGACAAAAAACTGATTGGACCTAATTTCGGTACAAAATGGCCACTGGCAGCCATCTTGAATTTTGGACCGCACCCAGAAACACTCCTTCTCATCCCAAGGTGATAACAAAGGTACCCAAGAAGTTTTGTGAAAATCGGTTCATAAATACAGCCTCTAGCCCAAGCCGTATTGACATGTGCACTTACAGTGTATAAGTAGCACTGTATAAATCAAAGTTCATCTAATTTGCATAATTTCTGCACAAGAAAAAAACCCGTACTATATGTGATGTATTCCATGTTACTAAACATTCATACAAAAATTTATTCAAATCAGAACTTTCATACAGAAGTTCTGTACAAAAAACTGATTGCACTAATTTTGGTACAAAATGGCTGCTGGTGGCCATCTTGAATTTCGGACCACACCCAAAAACACTCGTTCTCATCCCACGGTGATAACAAAGGTACCCAAGAAGTTTCGTAAAGATCGGTTCATAAATACGGCCTCTAGCCTGAGCCGTATAGAAGTTGTGTACAAAAAACTGATTAGACCTAATTTCGGTACAAAATGGCCACTGGCAGCCATCTTGAATTTTGGACCTCATCCAGAAACACTCGTTCTCATCCCAAGGTGATAACAAAGGTACCCAAGACGTTTCGTGAAGATCGGTTCATAAATACAGACTCTAGCCCGAGCCGTATTGACATGCGTACTTACTGTGTGTAAGTAGCACTGAAAAAATCAAAGTTCATCTAATTTGCATAATTTCTGCACGAGAAAAAAACCCGTATTATATGTGATGTATCCCATGGTACTAAACATTCACACAGAAAATTATTCAAATCAGTGCATTCATATGGAAGTTCTGTGCAAAAATCTGATTGCACCTAATTTTGTACAAAATGGCTGCCATCGGCCATCTTGAATTTCGGACCGGACCCAAAAACACTCCTTCTCGTCCCATGGTGATAGCAAAGGTACCCAAGGAGTTTCGTAAAGATCAGTTCATAAATACGGCCTCTAGCCCGAGCCGTATTGGCATTTGCACTTACAGTGCTGAAAGTAACACCACAAAACATCAAAGTTAGTCTAATTTGCATAATTTATGCACGAGAAAAAAACCCGTATTATATGTGATGTATCCAATGGAACTAAACATTCATACAAAAAATTATTCAAATCAGAGCTTTCATATGGAAGTTCTGTACAAAAAACAGATTTCTGCATCGTCGGTACAAAATGGTGGCTGGCAGCCATCTTGAATTTCGGACCGCACCCAAAAACACTCGTTCTCGTCCCACGGTCATAACAAAGGTACCCAAGAAGTTTCGTAAAGATCGGTTCATAAATACGGCCTCTAGCCCGAGCCGTATCCAATTGTTGACGGACAGACGGACGACGGGCCATGGCATAAACTCAAATTTGGCTTCGCCAAAGTTGAGCTAAAAATTACCATTCAAATTTCCGTATTTTTTCAATTTTTGCATCAAAAACATAGCTTGATCTCATTCCAATCAGGGGTCATAAGATATGTTTTAGGGGCAAGAACTGAACCGATTTTTAGTTATTTAAAAACTTTTTTACAAGAGCACTTACAAAGTCATGTTAGATAAATGGTTAGCTTAGCTAAGCTTTGAAAACAACAATGGATCTGAACATGAAAGGAAAATTATTAACATCTGTGGCCCACCTGTTGTTTCTAATTAAATACTGTTTGCATGAATATAAATAACTCAGGCTTCATACACTATTTTTAGAATCATATTCCATGACTTTTCCAAAACTTTCTACCCAATTTCCAAGATATTTCCCTCCTTAGTATGACCACCGCACACTGTTTTTACAGATTTTTAAGAGTTTTTTTTTTTTTTGGGGGGGGGGGGGGGGGGGGGGGGGGAAATGGTGTACTGCATCATTATCACAATAAATGTCCATGACATTTCCAGACTACAGCAAAAAATAACCACATTTATCCAAAACTTCCAGACTTGGAATAGATATTTTCGTTTTTCATGACTTTTCCAGGATTCCATGACCCATACGAACCCTGATAACTGTACAGGTTATATGACTTTTGCTCCACACCATAACCTGACTTCCATGTGTAAATTAGATGTGGGTGGTATACCATGCAATATTGGTATTGTGTCAATATTGAAATACAGCAAGATACCATAAGCCTAAATCTCAAAATTCCAAAATTTTAGTGTTGAAAAATATTCCCGTCATGAGATAACCAGAGGCTCAAGTGAGCTTAAAACGCTCACCTGACTCAAACTGTGAAAAGAGATGAATGAGTGTATCAGTAAGTGATCAGCAGCAAGAGCAATTTTTTGATTTGCTATGACACAACCAAAGGCAACTTTTTTGGCCATTTATTTCTACTGGTCCTAGGAAAGCTTCCTAGCAAGCTCTGTTCTGTATTAAAAAACAACCAAACAAAATTTTTGTTTTGTTTTCAACTACTGTGGTTCTCTCTAGCTCCCCCCTCCCCCCCCCCCCCAAAAAAAAAATATTAAAAAAAAACAAGAAAAAACAAGCGATTTGATTTGAACAAACTTGAATTTGACAGCCCTAGAGATGTTACATACCAAATATGAAAGGATTCTCACTGGTGGACCTGAAGAAGAATTTTCAAGAAATTATCTCATATTGCACTAAGTTCAACTTTGGGCTTCAATAAAAAAGCCCAAATATTAACCCAGGGACCTGATTGTTTGTTTGTTTGTTTGTTTGTTGGTGGTTAACGTCACATATTTATGCACAATGGCTAATCGTGACACAACATGGAGATGAAGTCAAGGTTAGTCAATCGTTGATGTACATGTTGCCCATTTTAGAGGACTTTCACCCCAAGCATTGGTGACTGGGTCCTATTTTACTAGTAAAGCGGAACTGGTTTACCACAGTAAACAAGTGCTGCTTACTTCCCGGGGTTCCCACGGGGACAGGGACCTGATTTGAACAACCTTCAATCTAACCCTCCCAGAGGTACAATAAATATCCAAAGAATGTGACTGCTGGATCTGAAGGAGATGATTTTAAACGACAATTCCCCATATTGCACTGAGCAAATATTTGGGTCCCCTGGGGAACCCAAATATTAACACAGGAACAGGATTTTAACAAATTTGAACCTTTCACCTCTAGAGATGTCACATGCAAAATATGAAAGGATTCTCACTAGTGGGTCTGAAAAAGAAGATTTTTTAAGAACTTTTCTCATATTGCACTGAATTAAAATTTGGGCTCCAATAAAGAGCCCAAATATTCATCCAGGTATCCCATTTGAACAAACTTGAATCTAACCCCCCCTAGAGATGCTGCATACCAAATATAAAAAGAATCTGACTGGTGGATCTGAAGAAGATTTTTAAAGATTATTCCCCATATTGCACAAAGTTAATATTCGGGCTCCCATAGGAAGCCCAAATATTAACCCAGTGACTCAATTTGAACATACTTTAATCTTCCCCCTGTAGAGATGCTGTATACCAAGTATCAAAAGAATCTGAATGTTTGATCTGAAGAAGAAGATTTTTAAAGCTTATTCCCCATAGTGCCATAAGATAATTATTTGGCAGGGTTTCCGCTAGGGGAAAGGGAGTGAGGGCATCAGCGTGGCGCCCGATGATCGTAGGTACCATGGGCCGACAATGGTTCGGCCCGTGGTGGGAAAATTTTGAATTCCGGAATCCCAAAACCCCCATTTCCTTGCATCTGAGAGGATATTTTGCGTCTTTGCACGGAGATATATCTGTCCGATTTTACATATTGACAGCCAGTAATTTCTGATGAATAAGACGTAAATAAGAGAAAATGGTTGCTCAACCGAAAAATAATTCATAGTATACATGACATTCTATTCACCCAGGGCGCTTCGTCCCAATAAAACTGTCAAGCCTTGGCATTTTCATTGGGACTGAACATCCAGGGCGAATAGAAAGTGTGAGTAGGAAGGGTAGATTTGTCCATAATTTTAAAATTCAATTTTAAATTAGGGGCGAAACGACGCTTGTGAGATATTTTAGCAGACACAAGCACTGTGCAAAAATCTCATTGCGCATGCATGGTACAAATTTTGACGTTTGCGGCCAGTGTAAAAACAAATACTCGATATTACTATCGTTTGATGTCTTTGATGTTGAAAAACGCTTTGAAATCAATTACTATCCAAGTGCTGCGACAGAACAGTGAAACGGACATGCATTTTGTTTTCAGTGAAATATGTATACGAAATTTGGCAAATGAAGTTTAGAAATGGCAATTCTACAAGCTAGGAACTAATGTATTCTCGGGGGACTGGCAGATCAATGTGAATTTCAAAGATTCTGATATGTCGGGAAGGTGATCTGGCGGGGAATGTGGCCGTTTGACGGACGCTGTGCCGGTATAGCGGAAACCCTGTTATTTGGGCTCCTGTGTTGAGCCCAAATATGAACTGAGGGGCTTGATTTGAACACACTTGTATTTGACCATCCCATGGATGCTGTATACCAAATATCAAAAGATTCTGATCAGCGGTTCTGGAATTTTTTTTTCAATTTTTGCTGACTTAACATTTTTTCAAATGCCCCTACAGAACACCCTGACACACAACCGATGCCCATTTTTTTTTTTATCCATTCCACTGGTCAAAAAGATGCTTGATACCAAATAACTTCTCTGTTCAGTGTAGTTTGGGAAATATGGACATTTGAATTTTTTTTCTATTTTTAGCCCCTGGGGTACCTACGGTAAAAAAAAAAATTCGGGCATCAATCAAGTACTGTGGAGCCACTTATACTACATCCCAAATTTGGTTCAAATCAGCCCATTGGTTCTAGAAACAGAAATTTGGGGCAGAGCCCAAAATGGGTATGTGCTCACAGAGAGTCCAAATATTGCTCTACCAACTTCATTTGAACAAACTTTAATCTTCACCACCAAAGAGTGTTCCATACCATATATCAAGGCCATCTCCCTGGTGGTTCAGAAGATTTTTAAAGATTTTTAGGCTTTGGCATCATTGACCAGAGCCCAAAGAAGGCAGCTGCTTCATTTGAACAAAATACAAAGGGTATACTCCAGGGATGGTTTGTGCAATATATCTTTGAATTTGGTTGAATGGCTGTGAAGAAGAAGTCAAGTTTGCAAAAGTTAACGGCCAACGGACGTCGGATGGCAAGTGGTGGCAATAGCTCACACTGACTTGCAGTCAGGTGAGCTAACAAGAGGCCCCACGGGGCCTGAAGCGCTCATCTTGTACAGAACACAATTTAAACAGAGTCCAAGAATGAGTCTACATTAAGCAAGCCATCTCCATAGGCTACACTGTCAATCCTTGAGTCCCTCAGGAGTGACAAAAATAATCTGGGCATCATGCCTTTTCTTCAGTTGATCATAAGTAAAATGTAGAGCTCCCCAATGAAGCCCCTTGATACAACCTATGTGGATTAATCTTAGTACCTCTAGAGGGTACTGAATACAAAATTTTTAATTCTTCAGCAAAATGGCCAATTCCGGCTCCCATAGAGAGCCCAAATATTAACCCAGGCTCTTGATTTGAACACAGTTAAATCTGACTTCCCTAGAGATGTTGTGTACCGAATATGAAAGCATTCTGACTGTTGGATCTGAAGAAGAGAAACTGTAAAGAAATTTCTTCGAATTGCACTAAGTTCAAATTTGGGCTACCACAGTGAGCCCAAATATTGACCTATGGATCCGATTTGAACAAACTTAAATCTGACCCCCCTAGAGATGTTGTATACCAAATGTGAAAGCATTCTGACAAGTGAATCTGAAGAAGATTTTTGAAGAAATTCCCTCATATTGTACTAAGTTAAATTTCATGTTCCCATGTGGAGCCCAAATATTAACCTAGGCACTCGAATTTAACAACCTGGAATCTGACCCCCCTAGAGATGTTGTATACCAAATATAAAAGCATTCTGACTGGTAGATCTGAAGAAGAAGATTTTTAAAGAAATTTTCTCATATTGCACTGAGTAAAAATTTGGGCTACCATAGTGAGCCCAAATATATACCTAGGAATTTGATTTGAACAAACTTGAATCTGACCCCCATAGAGATGTTGCATACCAAATATCAAAGCATTCTGACTGATGGATCTGAAGAAGAAGATTTTTTTAAATTACCCTCCATATTGAACAAAGATAAAATTTGGGCTTCCGTAGGAAGCCCAAATATTAACCTAGGGACTTGGTTTGAACAATCTACAATCTGACCCTCATAACAATGATGTATACCAAATATTAAAAGATTCTGACTGGTGGTTCTGAAGAAGAAGATTTTTAAAGAATATTCCCCATATTACCCTATGTTAACACTTCAGGCTCCTGTAGAGAGCCCAAATATGAACCAATGAGCTTTATTTCTACAAACTTTTATCTGACCCCCCTATGAATGCTGTATACCAAATATCAAAAGATTCTGATGATTGGTTCTGGAGAAAAGATTTTTTAAAATTTTTGCAAATATGCTGAATCAGCATTTTTGCGATGCCCATTACAGAACACCCTAACATAACCGATGGCAATTTTTTTTTACCATTCAATTCTACTGGTCGTAAGGATACTTCATACCATATAAAAGCTCTCTATTCCGTGGGGTTTGGGAAATATGGGCGTTTGAAAATATTTCTATTTTTAGCTCCCAGGGTTCCCATGGGGATGCGGGAATTTTTTTTTTTGCATGGGTCAAGTACTTATGACCCAATACTACCACAAACCAAATTTGGTTCATACCGGACCATCGGTTCAGAAAATAGAAATTTTGGGCGGGGCCAAAAATCTTACCCCTCCTATTACAAAGCCAAATATTACTTTACGAACTTCGTTTGAACAAACTTGATTCTACACCTCATATGGAAGCTCCATAGCAAATATCAAGTCATTGTACACACTGGTTCTTGAGAAGAAGATTTTTCAAATATTTTGGAGCATTTTCCCCCACTCCCTCCCTATGGGGCTGGGCATGCTGAGTTGAACAAAAATGAAATGCCCCTTTGGGACCATCACTCACACAAACTTTCACTTGAATTGGCCCAGTGGCTTTGGAGGAGAAGACCAAAACATGGTGTTGACGGACGCCGGACGCCGGACGGGAAGCAATTAGATTAGCTCAGCTTGACTTTGTCAAGATGAGCTAATAAAAGTGTCAATGACACTGCAGCTTAACTTGACTGTGTTGCTTTTAACCAAGTTACCAAGTTACAGTGAAATTATTCCAAAACGAGTCATCCTATTAAGGTACAATGAAATCCCTTCCTAAATATAACTCATAGACTTTGCTAAAGGAATCTTGGTCACATGTGATCATGAGCAAAATAGGAGTCTGATCTAGATATCATACTAAGTTATCTTACCAAGCTACAATTAAATCCCTTTATAAGAAGAACCTGTAGACAGTACTAAATGAATTGCGTGACCAGGTGGCGGTAACGGCTGACTGATCGTGACTAAAATAGGAAAGTCTCATCTCGACATCATATCAAGTTATCCAAGTTACAATGAAATCACTTCATAAATATGAACTGTAAACTGTGCTAAACAAATCTAGGTCACAGGCCTGTGCGGCCATCATAGTTGACCGATCACTGCCAAAATAGATGTTCTCATCTGGACGTTATACTGAGTCATCCTATCAAGACAATAGATGTTCTCATCTGGACATTATACTGAGTCATCCTATCAAGTTACAATGAAATCCCTTCATAAATACGACCTGTTGTCTGTGCTAAAGGTTTTTGAGTTTTGGGCTCAGGCAGCCATCACGGTTGAATGATTGCGACCCAAAGGGGAATTTCTCATCCAGACATTATATGGAGTAATTGTACCAAGTTACAATAAAATCCCTTCATAAATACGACTTGTAGATTGTGCTAAAGGTTTTCGAGTATTTGGGCTCCTGTCACTGTTCACAAACTGCGACTGAAAGGAGACATTCTCATCTAGACATTATACTTAGTCATCGTACCAAGATACAATGAAATCCCTTCACAAATACAACCTGTTGTCTGTGCTAAAAGTCTTCGGGTTTTGGGCTCAGGTTGCAACAAAAAGGGGATGTTCTCATCATCTGGAGTCATCCTACCAAGTTACAATAAAATTTCTTCATAAATACAACCTGTAGACTGGGCAAAGTGTTCGGGCTTCGGGCCCCCAGTAGCCATCACAGTTGACTGTTCATGACCAAAAGGGGACGTTATGCAGAGTCATCCTACCAAGTTACAATGAAATCCCTCCATAAATATGACCTGTAGACTAAGCTAATGGTTTTCACGTTTTGTGCTCGGGCAGCCATCACGGCTGGCAGATCGCGACCAAATGGGGAAGTTCTCATCTAGACATCATCCAGAATCATCCTACCAAGTTACAATGAAATCCTTCCATATTAAATACGACCTGCAGACTGTGCTAAAAGTTTTCGGGTTTCACGCTTGGGCAGACGTCACAGTTCACAGATCATGACCAAAAGGGAGTGTTCTCATCTAGACATTATACAGAGTCATCCTACCAAGTTACAATGAAATCGCTTAATAAATATGACCTGTAGACTGTGCTAAAAGTTTTGGGCTCAAGCAGCCATCACGGTTGATCGATCATGACCAAAATGAGGACGTTCTCATCTAGACATTACATAAAACCTGCATATCAAATTTCACGTGATGGCAATAGCTTGACTTTGTAAAGTTAAGCTAAAAATAGATCAAACAGAACATTAACCCAAAATGGTTGACAAGAAGAGAAGAAGTATAACAGAAATTCTTTGTTTGGTTTCCTGTCCACAATACAGTAGAGCTGCCATGGACTGGTCATAATCCATGTATGGGCAGTGATGTCCACATATGCCTTTACCAGGTAATAAAAATCATTAGCAAAATTTTAATTAATGGAGTACTGGTTTGTACCCGGTCCTTCATTAATTAAATTTTTGATGATTATTTCTATAATTAGTTCTTGCAATCTAATATTATTGCATCCATGAAAATATTGCCCATTCGTGGAACATGACCAACCAGTCCACGGCAGCCATACTGTCCTGCAGAATATGACCCATCGAAAAAAAAAAAAGCACCATCATCACATCTCAATTGTTTTGTACATTTGTTTCCCTTGATTCAGTCTGAGGTGTGTAATATTTTATTTGTGAAATCTCTCTCCAGTGGGGTGAATGTGTCTCAACCAGATCACGACCTGATCATGAAAAAAGACCACTGTTTTTATTACAATACTGAAAATAAACGTATTTATGTTATTTATGTACAGACAGAGACAACAAATGAAAGTGTCAATGACACTGTAGCTCAACTTGACAAACTTGAACTTGGTAAGTTATAAGTGAAATGGCAAAATTGAAGATCATTGGTACCAATGTTATTTGGTGAAATTTCAACATAACAGCATTGTGCGTGCACAACGTCAAGAGTAATCCTTGAATTTATAAATGTAAACTGTAAGACTGGCGAAAGGAAGAATGTTGATACACAAATGCAGTAAGTTCAGAGGTTATTGTAAATGGCAACTTTTTTCACAGGAACGAATGCTAATCAATAGCTCTTATCTAAAGGTCTCGCCCAATGAGCACACCAAGTTCAAAAAAAAAATCCTGATAAATGTGGCCTGTAGGCCATGTCAAAGGGAAATATTGAGGTCTGACTAAACTAAGTTCTAAAAACGTTGGCAGCGGCAACATTTTTCGACGGAAATTGAAGAAAATCGATAGCTCCCGTCTAGAGGTCTCCTCAAACAAACATACCAGGTTTCAAAGCAATCCAATCATAAATGTGCCCTGTAGGGTGTGCCAAAGGGAAATATTGGGGTCTGACTAAACTAAGTTCTAAGAACGTTGGCCGTGGCAACATTTTTCGACGGAAATGGAAAAAAATCGATAGCTCCCATCTAGAGGTCACCCCAAACAAGCACACCAGGTTTCAAAGCAATCCGATCATAAATGTGCCCTGTAGGGTGTGCCAAAGGGAAATATTGAGGTCTTCTGACGAAACTAAGTTCTAAGAATGTTGGCTGCGGCAACATTTTTTGACGGAAATGGAAAAAAATCGATAGCTCTCATCTAGAGGTCACCCCAAACAAGCATACCAGGTTTCAAAGCAATCCAAACATAAATATGCCCTGTAGGGTGTGCCAAAGGGAAATATTGTGGTCTGACTAAACTAAGTTCTAAGAACCTTGGCCGCGGCAACATTTTTTGACGGAAATTGAAGAAAATCGATATCTCCGATCTAGAGGTCACCCTAAACAAGCATACCAGGTTTCAAAGCAATCCAGTCATAAATGTGCCCTGTTGGGTGTGCCAAAGGGAAATATTGTGGTCTGACAAAACTAAGTTCTAAGAACGTTGGCCGCAGCAACATTTTTTGACGGAAATTGAAAAAAATCGATAGCTCCCATCTAGAGGTCACCCCAAACAAGCATACCAGGTTTCAAAGCAATCCAAACATAAATATGCCCTGTAGGGTGTGCCAAAGGGAAATATTGTGGTC
Organism: Pictodentalium vernedei; assembly: GCA_031216915.1. Classification (NCBI taxonomy): domain Eukaryota; kingdom Metazoa; phylum Mollusca; class Scaphopoda; order Dentaliida; family Dentaliidae; genus Pictodentalium; species Pictodentalium vernedei. The sequence goes on along the minus strand of CM062297.1, from coordinate 566,563,795 downwards.
TGACTAAACTAAGTTCTAAGAACCTTGGCCGCGGCAACATTTTTTGACGGAAATTGAAGAAAATCGATATCTCCGATCTAGAGGTCACCCTAAACAAGCATACCAGGTTTCAAAGCAATCCAGTCATAAATGTGCCCTGTTGGGTGTGCCAAAGGGAAATATTGTGGTCTGACAAAACTAAGTTCTAAGAACGTTGGCCGCAGCAACATTTTTTGACGGAAATTGAAAAAAATCGATAGCTCCCATCTAGAGGTCACCCCAAACAAGCACGCCAGGTTTCAAAGCAATCCGATCATAAATGTGCCCTGTAGGGTGTGCCAAAGGGAAATATTGAGGTCTTCTGACGAAACTAAGTTCTAAGAATGTTGGCCGCGGCAACATTTTTTGACGGAAATTGAAGAAAATCGATATCTCCGATCTAGAGGTCACCCTAAACAAGCATACTAGGTTTCAAAACAATCCAATCATAAATGTGCCCTGTAGGGTGTGCCAAAGGGAAATATTGTGGTCTGACTAAACTAAGTTCTAAGAACGTTGGCCGCAGCAACATTTTTTGACGGAAATTGAAGAAAATCGATAGCTACCATTTAGAGGTCTCCCCAAATAAGCATACCAAGTTTCAAAGTGATCTGATCATAAATGCAACCTGTGAGGTGTGCCAAAGGAAATTGTGGATGCACGTACTACCATACTAACGTACGTACGTACGTACGTCGACGGACGAGAAGTGATGGCAATAGCTCAGTTTGACTTTGTCGAGTTGAGCTAAAAATGCACCATTCTTTAGAGATGGGCGTTACTGAAATTTTGAGTTCAGTATTGGTTTCGATATTTTTCGAAAATATCTCAGTATCAGTTCGGTATTTGGTATCTTGAAATTTGTTGATAGTACCAAAGAGGAATTCACATCAGGAAAAACAGAATAAGTTGTTGTAGTATCATTCTACCACAATGCTATAAATGACAATGAGCATAACAGTGGCATTCTTTTATGACAGCAAAACATATCTACAGTAATTTTGTGACTTTTTCTGAATCCACCTTAATGTTTAAAGATCTATTTCAGGCTTTTGCGATCTCAGAACATGTGCCCTGACCATGGAGGTCTGGGCAGTGATTTCTTGTCAGATCTTGGCTGGCTGTTAAGGCATCCAAGACTTGACTAGAAATCACTGCTAAGCAATTGGATTTGCACAGGTTGAAGTCTAGTGGGAATTCAGGACAGTTGCCAAGTCCACTGAGGGTTAACAAAACTGAAAAGAAAATCAGTCACTTCTTTCATGAAAATGAACCTTTCAACCGTTATCAAGCCTCTTCAGGGACTTCAGGAAATATCGAAAGCAGGAAAATTTGAAAATTCAGATGGTTTCGGTATTCAACGATTGGTTCAGTTTTTCTGTATCCCATGACATCGGTATCGGTTTGGGGGTTTTTCGGTATATTGCCCATCTCTACCATTCTTAAAGCATAAGTGGTACAACTAAGATTCTCAGAAAGTATATACAAGGTTTGTATAATTGAGATAGGAGAGAAATGTTCTTACTATCTTTTTTGAAAATGGTACAGTATACAGGAAAGAGATACATCTGACAGATTTAGAAATAAAGGCTACACAGCAAACCTGGTTTAGTTTTGCATTTCTTTCAGCTATTTTTTCTTTTACTAATTTTATTAAATCTGTAATATTATAAAATTCTGCTTCTTCTAGAACACCTGAAAAGAAAATTTAAATTGATGGAATCAGTTTCTGTTGCTTTTACAAAAATCTATTCAAAACTGTCTACACACCGACATTAAAATACCAACATTTCAAACAACAAAGTTTCTCATGGTGCAACTGGGACTTTAACCCTTTTGACGAGGAGTATTCTGAGAAACAGAATTCTCAGTGCATAATATGTTTTGGGAATTTTACCATAATATGGGTTATTTGGCTATAGGGTTATAATTTTAAAACCGTTCTGAGGATCTCTTTGAACAGGGTATTTTTTGTTTTGATAAGTTTGATTGGGAGTTTTTATCACTGTCCTGGAAAACTGATTAGCAGTTGGGACAAACGGATTAGCAGTTGTAAAGAGATTAATAAATTTATCATTAACAAAAACAGAAATCTCATGAATTTGAACAAAAATCAAACATATCAAACCAAAAAAGAGTTCAATTGGAACTTCAGCCAGTTCAGGCTTAGATGATCAATATCACTCACTGTCCTGAAGGGGGATGGGGATGGAGAGAGGGAGGGGGAGGGTATGAGACATGCAGCTGCAAATCTTTAAATGTACCAGTCTGATATCATTTAAGCATTCTGGCATCCGTGTCTGTGACATGGGTCCCTTTTCCAGCATCCTGGGGAAGAGACGTTTTTTTTTATTTCAACCCTCGCCCCTTTTTTTATCAGGTACTGCACTCACTGGTCACTCATGTCTGAGCTCATACTATAGCATAAGCTCATTGCTATTTACAAATATGAGTTACCAAGTGGCCCCTCTCAGTCAAAGCCTCCCCTCCTACATTTCAGTTTTAGAATAAGGACTATTTTAGTCACAGGAACTGGTAATTACAAAAATGAAAGTGTCAATGACACTGTAGCTCAACTTGACAAACTTGAACTTGGTAAGTTATAAATGAACTGGCAAAATTGAAGATCATTAGTACCAATGTTATTTGATGAAATTTCAACAAAACAGCATTGTGTGTGCGCAACGTCAGAGTAATCCATGCAATTTTTAAATGTAAACAGTAAGACTGGCAAAAGGAAGAATGTTGATACACAAATGCAGTATGTTCAGAGGTTATTGTAAACGGCAACTTTTTTCACAGAAATGAATGCTAATCAATAGCTCTTATCTAAAGGTCTTGCCTAATGAGCACACCAAGTTCAAAAACAATCCTATGATAAATGTGACCTGTAGGCCATGTCAAAGAATGTTGATGCACAAATGCAATAAATTCAAAGATTGTTGCTAACAGCGACAGTTTTTGATGGAAATGAAAAGCAAATTAATAATTAATAGCTCCTATCTTTGTCACCCTGCATAAGCATACAAAGTTTAAAAACAACCTGATAATGAAAGTGCCCTCTGAGGCATGCCAAAGGAAGATGTTAATGCACAAATGCACAAAGTAGAAGCTCATTGCTTGGGGCAATGGTTTTTTTGGGGGGTTTTTTTTGGCATTACGTGTACACTCCATATAAAAAAAATATCTCAATATTGACTGAGTGTGTTATGTATGATTATATAACAGCAGGCATTTACTCACTAATCAGTGTTGATTGGGAAAACACCTCGCAATTTACATAAAAAGTTCTCTTCACTAAATCACTTTTCTGTGCCTGAAATATTTTGGGGGGCGATTTTCTATGTCAAAAAAATCCTTTAAACGTGAAAATCGGTCCAATAATTCACGTTTTGTGTTTAAATAAATCTTGGAAAAAAATGCGAATTTCGACTATCCTGTGAAGCAGTGTGGCTGTTCCATCTATTGGATTTACATGACATAAATTAGTTGTTGAAAAAACATTCTGATTCTCGGCCGAAGCGGACGGGTACAGATAACTATACATTTTTTCTTTTGGACATCATGGCAATTTATCTGCTTTTCGCCTGGGATATAACATCATAATCCGCCCAAATGTTAAATTAAAATGCACTTTTTATTCTTTCTGACAGCCGCTATTTAACCCCAAGCATGGTGGAAATTATCTTCAAAACACGGATGAGATCCAATTAGATTAAAACCGGACCGTGCTTCTCTTCTCTTTTTACGGAGCTGCTTTAGAACACGGTATAAACATTCAACTCGGCATTTGTCCGATTAGGCTATGAAGTGTGTCCCCACGGAACGAAACGTCGCCACCCAGGAATACTTGAGTTTATGGTCACAAGAACCGTGACACCGCCGTGACATCTTATTCAACCCGGGGAATCGGTCATCTCAGCGGTGACTGATAGAGGTGATAAAACGAGTTTTGGCTCCCATTTGGGAGTGTGTGTGGGGGGGGGGGGGGGGGGGCTCCATCCCACAAATTGCACAACAAAAGTGCCCGAACTCATCAACAGCTTGAACAATTGCCCCAATCCTCATTTTCCCAATATTTTTTAGACTTTTTAAAACATTCTTTGGTGTGAACAAGTGTAAATGAATAACCTTTCCAATTAAATGATACAACGTTAATGCAAATGTGTTTTTTATTCAGAATCTAGCCCACCAAGTAGCTAATTAAAACAGTTGTTGTTCAGCGCAAGATTTAATTGGTTGGAATTGGCCCGTCTGTAACACAAATTTCACGCCCAAAAGTACATCAAATGTGCTTTGCCGGCAAAAAATATATAGATTCTTTTTAAATGTCAAGTTTGCGTTGGCTTTGGGGATTAACAACAGACAAAGGATTTAATTTAACACGCCACTGAACAGAAGCAACTAATTAAGCTTAATTGTATACTGGTATGTCATATCTTCCAAGGACGGCAGCTAGTTTACTTATTAATCTGTCAAAGGACCGGAGCATTTGACGCATCTATTGAAAAGAAGCTGGCTGGGGAGGATTATTATTACCAAAACACCAACAGACGACAGCGTCTGGCCAAAATGTTTTCAGTCTACTAGTACTCCGACCGTTTCCAGCCCAGTGGCGGCGCTACAGGGGGCATGGGGGCATTTGCCCGCCCCCCCCCCCCCAAACGTGTGCTCTGCTCCCCCATTTGCCCCCCCCCCATCCACCAAACACACATCCATCCAAACACACACACACACACACACACACACTCTCTCCCCCTCTCCTTCTCCCTCAGCTCTCTATATCTCTCCCATCTCTCTCTCCATTCCCCTCCTCTCTCTCCCTCTCACGCACAGACCCACCAGACGCGGATCCAGGGTTTTTTTAACAGAGGAGCGCTAATTACCATTACATTTAGTCGAAACTTGGACCCAAAGTCCGTAATATAATTTTTTGGTTTGGTACGTCCACAGGATGTACCAAACCCAAAAAGGTATATTACGGACTTTGGGTCCAAGTTTGGACTACCTCATAATAAAGTAATGATATGATTCTTTACGTATTTGCCCCCCTTCATGGGGAGTCTGTCCCCCTACTTGCCCCCCCCCCCCCCCCCCCACAAAAAAATTTCTGGCGCCGCCACTGTTCCAGCCACGAAATAAAACACACTATTTCCAAGAAAAAAACGTACCAAATGCTAGGAAGATAAACATGGTGATCCATTAGTCTCTACCGGCCTACTGGACAAGGTGGCACTTGCAAGATAAGGGGACGTGGGAAGGAAATGTGGGCAAAATCTACGTTTAAAGAGCAAATGCCTACAACCCCCCCCCCCCCCCCCAGCCCTCAGAGACGTCACCAAGTTTCCATGGCTTTTTTGAGATATTGGAACTTGACAAGAAAATCCCACTATAACTTGAATTTGTTTACCGTAGGCCATGATTCGTCCGTCCCTTGCTTCTAAATTTTCATGATTCCGAAGGCTGAACTTAATTTGAAAAATCCGCCAGAGTTGTTATGAAAAAGACCGGAAGGAGTAGATGGATTTATTTATTTATTAATTCTGTCCCATTCTCAATTTAGTTCGTCAAAAATAATTACTGATGTAAACGCGAAACAGCGAAACAGCTTAGAAATCTACAATATTAAAACATATGCCGGTTTCTTAATGATTCTGAGTCTCAGTGAAAAACAGGGACCGCACTTCGTAAAGACAGGATGTATCACCGAGACTGCCATATTATTGTTCTAAAAAACATAACAACGCACGGAATAAGTTTTATTTTTAAATTCTTCTTCTATTGGGTAATTTTATTTAAAAATGTCTCGACGAACTGTTTCGAGAATGAAGGATGGACAAGATCATGTTCGACTCGGATGGCAACCAACTTACCTTTGATTATACAGGGGGGGGGGGGGGGGGGGGATCCAAATGACATATCGGCAAAACATTTTATTTTAATACGGAAACAAGTTCAATATCTCGAAAAATACTGGGCGGATTGTTTAAAATCGGACATTTTTCCGGGGTACAATGATCTGGAAAAGACAGATATCGTATTTTTATGTCATTATTTTATGAAATGCGGGTTTTAGAAATTCGCTGACTGAAGACTAATATTGCTAATCAAGTTCTGACTCGGGAAGAAATTTCTCGTCGATCACTAATTGATTATGTAATGCTTCTCTCCTAACCGCACTTGGGTACCCCACTTTTCTACACAAAAAGTGGGGTACGCCAAGTGCGGTTTTATATGGAGTGTACACGTAATGGGGAGGGAGGGTTTATGGAAATTCATAAATATACCCTGCTGAGAGTTCAAAAGGGATAAGTTGATGCACAAATGCAGTAAGTTCAAAGGCTGGTGATAACGACAATAATTTCTTATGGAAATGAAAAAAAGTGTGAGGAATGCAGACCGAGTTATTAGGGGACAAATTGACGTGTAACAGAACACATTCCTAAGATAGACGAACAGATCCGTCGGCACTACCTGAAGTCCCTGTGATTAAGGCTGAATATGAACTCACCAGGACGACTTTGAAGGCGTTGGATGTCCCTGAGAGCCCAGCTGTCTTTGAGGAGTATTCCTGAGGTTATATATTGAGTGGCAATAATTCTAATATTACCCAAACTTTTAACAAAAGCAACAGCTCACATCTAGAGATGACCCCGAACACACATACCAAGTTTCAAAGTGATCCGATCATAAATGTGCCCTGAAGGGTGAGTTAAAGGGAAATATTGAGGCCTGACTAAACTAAGTTCAAAAGTCAGCAGCAACATTTTTTGACAGAAATGGAAGAAAATCGATAGCTCCCATATAGATGTCACCCCACACAAGCACACCAAGTTTGCAAGTGATCCAATCATAAATGTGCCCTGCAAGGTGTGTCAAACGGAAATTGACGGAAATCGAAGAAAATCGATAGCTCCCATCTAGAGGAAACCCCAAACAAGCATACAAAGTTTCAAACCGATCTGATCATAAATGTGCCCTGCAGGGCAAGCCAAAGGAATATATTGATACCTGTCTAAACTAAGTTCAAAGATCGTTGCCAGCGGCAACATTTTCTGACAGGCGAAAATAGAATAAAATCGATAGCTCCCATCTAGAGGTCACCCCAAACAAGCATGGCAGGTTTCAAAGCAATCCGATCATAAATGTGCCTTGTAGGGTGTGCCAAAGGGGAATATTGAGGTCTGACTAAACTAAGTTCTAAGAACGTTGGCCACGGCAACATTTTTTGACGGAAATGGAAGAAAATTGAAAGCTCCCATCTACAGTACACCCCAACAAGCATACAAAGTTTCAAAGCAATCCAATCATAAATGTGCCCTGTAGGGTGTGCCAAAGGGAGATATTGAGGTCTGACTAAACTAAGTTCTGAGAATGTTGGCCGTGGCAACATTTTTTGACAGAAATGGAAGAAAATTTTTAGCACCCATCTAGAGGTCACCCCAAACAAGCATGCCATGTTTCAAAGCAATCCGATCATAAATGTGCCCTGTAGGGTGTGCCAAAGAGAAATATTGAGGTCTGACTAAACTAAGTTCTAAGAACGTTGGCCGTGGCAACATTTTTTGACGGAAATGGAAGAAAATTGATAGCTCCCATCTTGAGGTCACCCCAAACAAGCATGCCAGGTTTCAAAGCAATCCAATCATGAATGTGCCCTGTAGGGTGTGCCAAAGGGAAATATTGAGGTTTGACTTAACCAAGTTCTAAGAATGTTGGCCGCGGCAACATTTTTTGACAGACATTGAAGAAAATCGATAGCTCCCAACTAGAGGTCACCCCAAACAAGCATACCAAGTTTCAAAGCATACCAAGTTTCAAAGCAATCCAATCATAAATGTGCCCTGTAGGGTGTGCCAAAAGGAAATATTGAGGTTTCACTAAACTAAGGTCTAAGAACGTTGGCTGCAGCAACATTTTTTGACAGAAATTGAAAAAAATCAGCTCCCATCTAGAGGGCACCCCAAACAAGCATACCAAGTTTCAAAGCGATCCAATCATAAATGTGCCCTGCAGGGTGTGCCAAAGGGAAATATTGAGGTTTGATTAAACTAAGTTCTAAGAACATTGGCCGCAGCAACATTTTTTTTAAGGAAATTGAAGAAAATCGATAGCTCCCATCTAGAGGCCACCATCTAGAAATCAGCTCCCATCTAGAGGGCACCCCAAACAAGCATACCAAGTTTCAAAGCAATCAAATCATGAATGTGCCCTGTAGGGTGTGCCAAAGGGAAATATTGAGGTTTTACTAAACTAAGCGATCTGATCATAAATGCGACCTGTGAGGTGTGCGAAAGGAAATTGTGGACGTACGTACTAACGTACGTATGTATGTACGTACGTATGTATGTACATACGTACGCTGACAGACGAGAAGTGATGGCAATAGCTCAGCTTGACTTTGTCAAGTTGAGCTAAAAATATGTAAGTTGTCATCTGATGATCGCAGTAACTAACCTTACAAGATTCATAAAAGGCTAGAGTTCCCTGGTTCTGTGTGTTGGCAATGAAAAATGAAAGTGGCATTGACACTAGCTTAACTTGTGTGTTGTATTTGATGAAAAGGATAATGTTCAATGTTTATGGAAGGATTATGAAATAAGACAAGAATTGTGATAATTGGGAATAAGTTCATTTCTGTTCCCTGTATGCTATGTTTTTGATAGAAATAATATGAGGTGTACACTGTACTAAAGAGCTGAGGGCTGGATTAATATGACCTCACAGTTAATGTATGTGGCCCTCACAGTTAACGTATATCAACGAAAGTTACAAAGTTACAGTGAAATTATTCCAAAATGATTCATCCTACCAAGTTACATTGAAATCTCTTCATAAATATGGCCTGTAGACTGCGCTAAAGGTTTTTGGGCTTTGTGACCCTGTAGCCGTCAGTTTCCCAATTGCGTCCAAAGGGGACGTTCTCATCTAGACATTATATGAAGTCAACCTACCAAGTTACAATGAAATCCCTTCATAAATATGACCTGTAGACTGTGCTAAAGGTTTTGGGGCTTTGGGCTCAGGCAGCCATCATGGTTGAATGATCGCAACCAAAAGGGGACATTCTCATCTGGGCATCATCTGGAGTGATCCTACAAAGTTACAATGAAATCCCTTCATAAATATGACCTGTAGACCGTGCTCAAGGTTTTCGGGCTTTGGGCCCCTGAAGCCGTCACAGTTGACCAATCATGACCAAAAGGCGATGTCATCATCTAGGCATTATATGGAGTCAAACTAACATGTTATAATGAAATCCTTCCATAAATACGACCTATAGACTATGCTAAAGGTCTTTGGTCTCGGGCAGCCATCAAGGCTGAATGATCATGATCAAAATGGGACGTTCTCATCTAGGCATTATTTGGAGTCATCCTACAAAGTTACAATGAAATCCCTTCATAATTATGACCTGTAGACTGTTCTAAAGGTTTTTGGGCTTCGGGCCCCTGTAGCTGTCACAGTTGCCCAATCATGTCCAAAGGGGACATTCTCATCTAGACATTATATGAAGTCAAACCTACCAAGTTACCATGAAATCCCTTCATAAATATGACCTGTAGACTGTGCTAAAAGTATTCAGACTTTGGACTTGGGCAGCCATAATGGTTGAATGATCGCAACCAAAAGGGGACATTCTCATCTGGGCATCACCTGGAGTGACCCTACAAAGTTACAATGAAATCCCTTCATAAATATGACCTGTAGACTGTGCTCAAGATTTTCGGGCTTCGGGCACCTGTAGACATCACAGTTGACCAATCACGAGCAAAAGGGGATACCATCATCTAGGCATTATATGGAGTCAACCTAACAAGTTACAATCAAATCCTTCCATAAATACGCCCTATAGACTATGCGAAAGGTCTTTGGGCTCAGGCAGCCATAAAGGCAGAATGACCATGACCAAAAGGGGATGTTCTCGTCTGGACATTATTTGGAGTCATCCTACCAAGCTACAATGAAATCCCTTCATAATTGTGACCTGTAGACTGTTCTAAAGGTTTTGGGGCTTTGGGCCCCTGTAGCTGTCAAAGTTGCCCAATCAGGTCCAAAAGGGGACGTTCTCATCTAGACATTATATGAAGTCAACCTACCAAGTTACAATGAAATTCCTTCATAAATATGACCTGTAGCCTGTGCTGAAGGCTTTCGGGCTTCGGGCTCGGGCAGCCATCATGGTTGAATGATCGCAACCAAAGGGGACAATCTCATCTGGGCATCATCTGGAGTGATCCTACGAAGTTACAATGAAATCCCTTTATAAATATGACCTGTAGACTGTGCTCAAGGTTTTCGGGCTTCGGGCACCTGTAGCTATAACAGTTGACCAATCACCATCAAAAGGGGATGCCATCATCTAGGCATTATATGGATTCAACCTAACAGGTTACAATGAAATCCTTAAATAAATATGACCTTTTGACTATGCTAAAGGTTTTTGGGCTCGGGCACCCATCAAGGCTGAATGATCGCGATCAAAATGGGATGTTCTCATCTAGACATTATTTTGGGTCATCCTACCAAGTTACAATGAAATCCCTTCATAAATATGACCTGTAGACTGTGCTAAAGGTTTTCGGGGCTTCGGGCCCCTGTAGCCGTCACAGTTGCCCAATCAGGACCAAAAGGGGACTTTCTCATCTAGACATTATATGAAGTCAACCCACCAAGTTACAATGAAATTCCTCAATAAATATGACCTGTAGACTGTGCTAAAGGTTTTCAGGTTTTGGGCTCGGGCAGTCGTCATGGTTGGCAGATCACGCCCAAATGGGGAAATTCTCATCTAGACATCATAAGGAGTCATCCTACCAAGTTACAATGAAATCCTTCCATATTAAACATGACCTGCAGACTGTGCTAAAAGTTTTTGAGTTTCGGGCTTGGGCAGCCATCACGGTTGACAGATCAGGCCCAAATGGGGACGTTCTCATCTAGGCATTATACAGAGGCATCCTAACAAGTTACAATGAAATCCCTTCAGAAATACGACCTGTAGACTGTGCTAATAGTTTTCGTGTTTTGGGCTTGGGCAGACATACCGGTTGACCGATCGTGACCAAAAGGGGACGTTCTCATCTAGACATGACCCCAAACCTGCATATGAAATTTTGTGACGATCAGACAAGAACTGCCGCGTGTAGCCCATGCTAAAGGAAAATGTGAACAGACTCACAGACCTCACAGACTAACAGACTACTGCACGCGTGATGGCAATAGCTTATCTTGACTGTCAAGTTAAGCTAATAAATACATCAATGAGTGATTGACACATGCTCCTACAGTTCATGATTCAACTTCCACGCAACAATTTTCAAATCGATCCACCCAAATGAAAAAGGTCAGGGAAGATGATTATGGAGAAAAATGGTTGTTCAATTGATCATTTCATACAACCAATGGTGATAATTGGTGTACTGTTCAGCTGCTTATCTATAGTTTTATTGCTTTTGAGTTGGAATGTTGGATGAGCACAAAAAATATCAGAAAACAAGAGGCCCCACAGGGCCTGAAGCACTCACCTTGAACAGAACCTGAGGTATGAACCGAGGCCACGAATAAATGTACATTAAGCAATCAATCTCCATAGGATCCATTTTCAATTCTTGAGCACCTCAGTAGTGACTAAAATAGTCCAAGCATCATGCCTCTTCTTCAGTTAATTATAATGCAAAAAGTGGAGCTCCCCTACGAAGCCCCTTGTTATACAACCTATGTGGATTAATCTCAGTTACACACCTCTAGAGGGTACTTAATAAAAAGTTTCTAATTCTTCAGCTACATGGCTCCTTATAGAATTAACTTGGAATTATGTTTCGATTTTTAGCACATACCGAGTCCCACGATAGCTAGGTTCATTTTTATCATTTAAATCAAATAGCTGTTTCCCACTTATGCTGCATATCAAATTTTGTTAAAATCGGACTAAGAGTTCCGCGTAGTGAACTAGAGATGTTGTATACCAAATACGAAAGGATTCTGACTGGTGAATATGAAGAGGATGATTTTTAAAGAAATTCCATCATATTGCACCAAGTTAATATTTGGGCTACCATAGGGAGCCCAAACATGAGTCCAGGGGCTCAATTTGAACAAATTTGATATTTGACCCCCTTGAGATGTTGTATACCAAATATGAAAGGATTCTGACTGGTGAATAAGAAGATGATTTTTAAAGAAATTCCATCATATTGCACCAAGTTAAAATTTGTGCCCCGGTAGTGAGCCCAAATATCAACCCAGGCACTCGAATTGAACAATTTGGAATCTCAACCCCCTTGAGATGATGTATACCAAATATGAAAGAATTCTGACTGGTGGATCTGAAGGAGAAGATTTTTAAAGAAATTTCATCATAATGCACTAAGTTGAAATTTTGGGCTACAATGGAGAGCCCAAATATGAACCCAGAGACCCCATTTCAGTTAAAAAGTTGGGATTCTGTATTGAGCCCAAATATGAACCAAGGGACTTCACTTTAACAAACTTATATCTGACCCCTATATGGATGCTGTATACCAAATATCAAAGCCGCTCTATACAAAAACATTTATTTATTTATTTATTTATTGGTGTTTACGGTCACATAGTTCTGTGCAATGGCTAATCATGACCGCAACATGGAGATAATATCAAGTTTAGACAATTGTTTATAAGCATGTTGTGCATTTTAGAGGATTTCCATCTCAAGAATTTGTGACTGGGTACTATTTTATGGTAAAAAAAGAGCTTGTTTACCAAAGTAAACAATCACTGCTTTACTTCTAGTGTTTCCACAGTGGACTTATATGGGATAATCAGAACACTGGCTGTCTTAGACTCAACTGAGCCAGCTTTGTACCTATATTGTTATATATTCGATCTGTTGAAACAATTATGCTCTCTACAAGTACAGCTCTCAGCTCCTTCAGCAACTCAAGTCTGGGCTCAAGTTTCAGTGCAATTACCCTCATAAAGTCTGACTCAATAGACAGAAAGGCTATAAGGCAAAGGCATTTAGGTTATCTTCTCTGACCCGGAGGGACCTCCAACCACTGAACAAAGTCCATATAAGGAGATATATTAAATGGATCTTCTGATTATGAATGCTACAAGCCCTCAGCTTAAAAAGAAAGGACTTCTGAGTCAGTTTTATTTTTTTAAGATTCCGGCATTACTTACACAAGAGGCTCTAAAGAGACTATAATCGCTCACCTGGAAGAACTACATATGCCTCAATTATCCTAATCATGGAAAGAATTAACGTGTGGAGTTCCACAGGGCTCCGTTCTTGGGCCGATATTGTTTACACTTTACACAGTGTCATTGAGAAAGTTGCTGAGGCAGATCGGTGTTCCTTACCATTTGTATGCTGATGACACTCAGTTGTATTTGTCACTAGACCCTTCAATTGGATCTGACCCTATTGCTTCAGTTCAATGATGGAAGACTGTGTACACAAGGTTAGGGACTGGATGGCCTGTCATAGACTTAAAATGAATGACGATAAGACTGAGGTACGAGTCATATCGCGTTCAAAGAGTCCATCAAATTTGCGAATCAAGTCACTTGTTATTGCAAATTCCACACAAAATGTATCAAACAGTGCTCAACATTGGTGTGATATTTGACTCTCATCTATCAATGGAAGAAATGTCAATACTATTTGCAAGTGCTGTTTCATGCAAATTAGGAACCTGAGCTATCTTCATCATTACCTCTCCACTAACTCATTGGAAACTGTAGTTCATGCTTTTATTTCATCCCACTTGGATTTTTCCAACTCACTTCTTATTGGGTTGCCACAGTCATATATTTCAAAACTACAGAATATTCAAAATACAGCTGCACGTATTATCACAGGCTCCAAACACTATGATCATATAACACCACTACTAAAAAAATTGCACTGGCTTCCTGTACGACAGCGGATTATTTTCAAAATTTTGGTTTTGGTATTTAAGTGCATTCATGGCTCGGCACCTAAGTACTTACAAGACCTTCTGGCAATTAAAAAACCTGAAGGGAACTTGCGCTCCTCCTCACAAGCCAAGCTTCAGATGCCCCTCTCTAGGTCCACTTTTGTAAATAACAGAGCTTTCTCTTTCGCTGGACCTGCACTTTGGAATAATTTACCAGTTCAGGTTCAGGGATCGAAAGATCTCAACCAATTCAAAAAAAATTTAAAATCACATCTTTTCAGAGAGGCTTTTGACAGTATGTAACCTGCTGGCCTTCACACCTTTCTCAGTCTGTATATTACCTTGATAGTCACGAGCTCATTGTTTATTTAACTGTACAGCATTTTAGAGCCTTTGTGATTTTATGGTTTATAAAATTTCATTATTATTATTAGTAGTATCAGTATCAAAGAATGCAGCTGGGTGCCATGTTCCTTCATCTGAGTGAAATGGAATGATCATTGTTTTCAGGGGACTTTCCATACATTAACTGTGTCAAGTTTGGTTCACATTGGCCAAGTAGTTTCAGATAAGAAGATGAAAATTTAATTTTCAATAGCATTTCCATAGTAACTATGTGTCGCAATTGCTGCCATGTTTGCAACCTGATCAACATTAAATTGGTACAGGGTGTCCCAGTCATCAATCATGTGAAGTTTCAAAACATTTGGTCTCGTAATTTCAGAGGAGATTTCTGAAAATCGACCAACCAGAATCAAAGAATACCTCTGGTGGCCATGTTTTTCAACTGATGGGAACAAAATGAGGATCGTTTGTAAAGGACCTCCCAGAGACCATTCCGCCAAGTTTGGTTCACATCAGCTCAGTAGTTCCAGGGAAGATGGAAATGTGATTTCCCACAGGATTTCCATGGTAACTACGAGCCACAATTGTGGCTATGTTTGCAACCTGATCAAAAAATGAGGATCGTTGGTAGAGGGTGTCCCAGCCATCAATCAGGTGAAGTTTCAAAACATTTGGTCTTGTAGTTTCAGAGAAGATTTTTAAAAATCGACCAATCAGAATCAAAGAATGCCTCTGGTGACCATGTTTTTCATCTGATGGGAACAAAAGGAGGATTGTTTGTAGAGGACCTCCCATAGACCATTCCTGCCAAGTTTGGTTCACATCCGCTCAGCAGTTCCAGAAAAGAGGATGGAAATGTGTTTAAGTTTAAAGACGACTGCGGATGCCAAGTGATGGAAATAGCTCACATGGCCCTTTGGACCAGGTGAGCTAAAAACAAAAGAATGTGTCCATAGTTTTCTAATAACCCCACCCACTCATATCAATTACAAACAGAGGTTTTAAAAATTTCTGTTTACTGAACAGAGAGTGCAATATGGAAATTTTGACCAAGAAGGGCTATAACTTTTGAACAAAAACAAATGAATATCTTCAAAATCAAAACCCGGCATATATTTCAGCATTTAAAAAATTAACTGGAGGCTCAAGTCAATCCTCACCTAGATCAAGTTGTCTACAAGAAATGGAGGGTGGGGGAGAGGTAATAAGTGAGGTAGTGGGAGCTTTTTGTTCATTTGTTTAGCCAGGATAAGAAACTTCTTTAAAAATGCACCAGTTTGCCCAGTCAGTTTAATTCCACTATTCATAAGGATATGCAAAGGAAACCAGAGGCTCAAATGAGCATATCAAATTGTCTAAAAGGAATATGGGTATTATTTTTGAGGTATCAGAAAAAAGGATATGCCACCTTGGACATGTGTGCATACTTCATTGACTGTCATCAGAAAAGCTCTTTTTTCAATCCACTACTCCAAGCACACACCCTATGTTAGGCTTGAGATTATGTTGAAAAATGACAGAAGGGCATCCCTCTGAAAAAAATGATCTGGGTTGGTTAAAATTTTGGTTTGAAATTTGAAGAAATATTCAGTGTTGTGTGAAGAAAATGGATGAAATGGCCATCAACAATGATATGACTGAGATAGAATATTTGGGGGGGGGGGGGGGAGGGGGAGGGAGGGGGGGGGGGGGCAAATTGGGGTTTTCAGGATGTGTGTCCTTACACACTCACAGACAAATGTAATCGTTAATGAAAGCAGAACATTCAACTGAAATACAATTTGTTCAACTAGGGCTGCATGATATACCAGAGTTAACCGGTAATTACTGGTATTGAGAATGATACCGGATGAATACCGGTATTGTTTTAAAAGTACTGGTGTATCGTACGAAACGGTACTGAATCAAATTCGAAGTTGAAGTCGATATATTATTGGTGAAAAACAGTCACTGTATTCTATCATGTCTGTCATTCTCCAAATGTCAATCACAGAAAACAGATGAATACGACTTGAAACTCCTCCCAGGCTGATAACTTCTGTTTTGAAGTCCATGTCATTCAATCTTCATTCAACCAATGAAAACACAGTTTGCAGCGTACTCAGACATGTTAACTTCCAGAATAATTTTTCAGGGAACCTGAGGGTGATTTTCAGGGCAATGGGATGGATTTCAGGGAGAAGTTCATGGGGGGACAAAACAAAAGAAAAAACTTGCAAATTTTCAGCTCATGGACCACTATTGACACCAGGTAAAATCCAGATCTAGTTGTCAATTATGCTGATGCATTTATGCTATGTTAAAAAATCATAAAAACATTGTTGATTTGATCCCCTCCCTACCCCCTGCCATCCTCTTCATCATGACTCCCCACCCACAGAGCACCACCACCTGTGGTTTGCTTTTATCAAAGTCTAGTAAGCTAATAATTTCGGAAAGGAAAAGATGTCCTAATGTTCAGTTACTGCAAGAAGATTAGTACTTGGAAAGTATCTTTATCAAAATCCTTCTTGCATGTGTGGATGCTTGTGCCCTGCACAAAACTTTTCTTTTCATCATTGAAGCCTTTTTTTAGAAATTTTTTTTTTAAATTCCATTCGAAATTTTCTGGGTATGGACGGCCAGCAGTTACCAGTTCTGTAGTCAGCACAACAGAATCAATGTAGTGTTAGAAAATAAGTCCACTGTGTATTAATATGCAGTCATAATTTTTCGGCATCCTAAGCTACTTTAACCTATTTTTAAACTGTGTTAAATAGTTGAGGTGAAGGTGTTGTTTACATTTTGATTTGGAAAAGGGATTAGGATTTAAGCTATTCTATGAATAAATATATATATATTATTTAATTCCTTTTCATATATTTTATTTATCAAATGAAAGTGTCATTGACACTGTAACCCAACTTGTGTACGACATGTACATGTATAGTATGACACAGCAATGACACACATCTAGGTAATGACCTGATAACAAAGGTACATATAAAGTACTGTAACAGTCTGTACATAAATGCTGACTGTAGCCTGTAACAAATGTATAGGTAAAGTATTGTAAAAGTGGGCGACAGTTAGATGCTAAACTAGAAAAGAAATCTTTGAGTCCCAGAGTGGGTCTGACCGAACCCAAAAATATTTGTTCTCATAGCACAGTGATAACAAAGGCACCCCAAAACACTCGTTCCTGTCCCAAGGTGATAACAAAGGTACCCAAGAAGTTTCGTGAAGATCGGTTCATAAATACAGCCTCTAGCCTGAGCCGTATTGATATGTGCACTTACTATGTATAAGTAGCACTGAATAAATCAAAGTTCACCTAATTTGCATAATTTCTGCATGAGAAAAAAACCTGTATTATATGTGATGTATTCCATGTTACTAAACATTCATTCAAAAATTTATTCAAATCATAACCTTCATATAGAAGTTCTGTACCAAAAACTGATTGTACCTAATTTTGGTACAAAATGCTCACTGGCTGCCATCTTGAATTTTGGACCGCACCCCAAAACACTCGTTCTCGTCCCAAGGTGATAACAAAGGTATCCAAGAAGTTTCGTAAAGATCGGTTCATAAATACAGCCTCTAGCCTGAGCCATATTGACATGGGTCCTTACTGTGTATAAGTAGCATTGAATAAATCAAAGTCCATCTAATTTGCATAATGTCTGCACGAGAAAAAAACCTGTATTATATGTGATGTATTCGATGTTACTAAACATTCATTCAAAAATTTATTCAAATCAGAACTTTCATACAGAAGTTCGATACAAAAAACTGATTGCACTAATTTTGGTACAAAATGACTGCCGGTGGCCATCTGGAATTTTGGACCGCACTCAAAACCACTCATTCTCGTCCCACGTTGATAACAAAGGTACCCAAGAAGTTCCATAAAGATCAGTTCATAAATACGGCCTCTAGTCTGAGCCGTATAGAAATTGTGTACAAAAAACTGATTGAACCTAATTTTGGTACAAAATGGCCGCTGGCAGCCACCTTGAATTTTGGACCGCACCCAGAAACACTCATTCTCGCCCCAAGGTGATAACAAAGGTACCCAAGAAGTTTCATGAAGATCGGTTCATAAATACAGCCCCTAGCCCCAGCCGTATTGACATGTGTACTTGCTGTGAGTAAGTAGCATTGAAAAAATCAAAGTTCATCTAATTTGCATAATATCAGCATGAGAAAAAAACCTGTATTATATATGATGTATTCCATGTTACTAAACATTCAGACAAAAATTTATTCGAATCAGAACTTTCATACAGAAGTTCTATACAAAAAACTGATTGCACTAACTAAGGTACAAAATGGCTGCTGGTGGCCATCCTGAATTTCGGATCGCACCCAAAAACACTGGTCCACATCCCACGATGATAACAAAGGTACTTGAGAAGTTTCGTAAAGATTGGTTCATAAATACAGCCTCTAGCCCGAGCCGTATTGAATTGTTGACAGACAGATGGAGAGATGGACAGACAGACGACGGGCCATGCCATAACCTCAAATTTGACTTATGTCAAAGTTGAGCTAAAAACTGCACTGAACTTGAAGGTGGGTTTTTAATTTTTTGAAAGTAAGTCACCTATTTTCACTTCCGACACTTGCACATTGATCACAAATTTCCAATTACAAAGAAAAAAACAGAAATAAACATGAACACAGTTGAAGTATACATCATAAAATACCCTTTTCTTAAAAAAATTTAACTTAAATCCATATTTAACTGCTTCGTGAGTTTTTACAAGAGTTTGAAATACAAGTGACTTAACTCCGAACATTTTACATAAGTTACAGCGGGGAAAGAAATATTCAACTGTTGTTTTCCAAGATTTTTGGTCCAAAACTGATTCCCCTTTGGGAGGCCAGAAAATACACTGAAATTTTGGGATTTTCCCGGGCATTCCGGAAGAGTTAACATGTCTGAGCGTACTTGAGCTGTGTAAGTTACAAATAAGTATACCCACACCAGCAATTTGAAACTGAAAATTCCAATATATTGGGAGTGTGTCGAACTCAGGGAATGAATACTTTGACACATTTGTGTATACAGTCTCATGTTTTCCCATGTGGCTAATAAAATTACTCACAAAATCATTTTAGGGAGTGTTTCTTTTATTTATTCTATCCCTCTCAAAAACAGATAAAATCTCAAGCCAAATTGATCAACATTTCCATCGATACTGACATTGTGAACTTTGAACTTATGAATATTAATAAGCTGTTCAATGGCAATGAAGGCATGGGTTAGACATCCCTGCCACTTTTTGTTCCAGTTTCAAAAAAGTGACAACCAGCAATCTAAAAGCTAACTATTTTTTTGGAATTTCAAATATTTTTTTTTAACAGATGTTATCCTAGAAATTAGTAATGAATTCAAATAAACCAAGTATTTATATCTTAGCCCTTCAAGAACTGTACTAACCATGCATCACATCAGGTGCAGTTTTGGGGGTATGTTCTTACACGGTGCACAAACAGAAACAAAGGGAAAGGGAAGCCTGCACCATAATACTCCATTCAAACATTAATAAAGGCTGCTTACTTGAACATTAATTACAAACACAAAAATACCAATGACCATATCTATCAACACTTAAAATAAAATAGGTCTTAAGGTGCGGGGTGCAAAGTACACACACTCCATAAACAGCTGTATTAATATTCACAAACATAGGAAAAATAAACACCACAGTGACGAATTGTGGGATATTTTTTTCGAACAAAAAAGTCATGGTAATTAATTGCTTTCCCTCATGTCTGAGCTGTCTCTGTGATGTGATTTGAAATCAAAATAAAATAACGCTGTGCATGTTTGTAAAAATATGCTTTATTAAAGATAATGGCTTCAGCTAAACATAAGGTAGCGAGTACAGTAAAGTTTATTCAACTGTTAATCGCCCAAAATATAACTGTTTTGTCAACTGTTTACAAACTAAGCTGCCCAGAACATCACCCGAGTTTTTCACCCCAACACTGGTCTATTCTACTGATGTTTAAGATGCACCCTTAACTTGGGGATCATTTTTTTAGGGAAAACATGCGACTTATACACTGGCTGGATAATCTTTACTTTATACATGTATTGCAGTCATGAAATAGCCACAACGTATAAAGTAACATGTTCCACAATCGTTCCACAATCAAAAACTTATTTTTTAGGCGAATCTACTTCGATTTGCATACTTGTAGATTTGGGTGAATGTTTACACAAACTGATTCGCGGATTCAGCAATCTGAATGTAATCATCAGTATCAGTCACAGGTACTGATAACTTCGTTCAGATACTGAACTATTCTTCGATATACCGGTGTATTGCGGTATTTTTTTCAATACCAGTATTGAAATTTGAATACCATGCAGCCCTATGTTCAACTGTAATAAAAATTGTTTTCTTACCAAATATCATATTGCACTACATGGACCCAAAATATGAACCCAGGGACTTCATTTGAACATACTTGAATCTGCCTCCACAAGGATGGTGTACACCAAATATGAAAAGCTTCTGCCGGGTGGATTTGAAGAAAATTTTTAAAGCATTTTCCTCATATGGTGTGCCCCAAATATGAAAAGCTTCTACCGGGTGGATTTGAAGAAAGTTTTTAAAGCATTTTCCTCATATTGCACAGAGTTACAATTCCTATAAAGATGGATAAACTTGAATCTGGCCCCATAAGGAAGCTGTATACCAACTACAAAGAGATTCTAACTGGTGGATCTGAAGATGTTAAAAGAATATTTCTTGTATTACCCTAGGCTGATATTCAGGCTCCCATACAGCCTGGGTATGAATCCATGGATTTAATTTGAATTTGAATCTGACTGGTGGATCTACAAAAGAAGATTTTTAAGAATTTTCCTAATACTGCACTAAGTTAAAATTTGGGCTTCCATAGGGACCCTAAAAAAGAACCCAGGGACTTGACCTGCACAAACCTGAATTGGAATCACCTAAGGATGTTGTATACCAAATACTGAAACGTTTTGATTGGAAGTTGTGAAGAAGAAAAAAAAAAATTTTGGAAGTGCTGATTCAGCAGTTTTTTCATTAACAACCCCCACCCTCCCCACCATATGACACCCCATAATGCAACAGATGAAGATGTTTTTTGGCCCACTCAATTCTAATGGTCCTATGGACGCTGCATACCAAATAACAATTCTTTTTTCCCTGTAGTTTGTGAAAAATGTGCATTTTATTTTGTTTCTATTTTTAGATCATGGTTTCCCATTAGGAATAAATCAAGTACATGTCCTCTAATACTAGGGCATACTAAAGTTGGTCCAAATTGGCCCACTGGTTCGGGAATTAAAAATTTGGGGGCAGGGACAAAAATATTGCCCCTCCCAGCACAAGCCCAAATATTGTCTGACAAACTTTCTTTGAGAAAACTTGAATCTTGAGTATACAAGGAAATTGCACACAAATTTCAAAGCATTGTGACGTGAAATTACAAAGTACTAAAAAACTCCTTTTGTTTCATGCCAAACAGTTGTAGTGTCTTTAGTTCATATATCCACTTAAGTTCAATATGATGGTTAGCTGGTAGTGTTGAGCCAATTGTATGTTTAGGCCACGAACCAATGTTCACTTATTTGATTTGCAAATCGGCAGATTATGATTTTGATTATTTGCGAATTTTCAGAGAGCTACTGATTTTGGTGGAAAACGTAAAAATATCTACAGGGTTCTTATCCAAGTATCAAATTCAAGCACTATTTAAACACATTTCAAGGATTGTGATAGCGATTTTCAAGGACTATTATTAAGTGCTACAGTGCGTACTGTTACGATGGCCTGTTACATCAAGATGATTCAGCATCGTATTTAAAATGACACAAAATTAGGAAATGCCAAAAGGTAACTATTAAAACTAGAGCAATGCCGAGGGTGGCAAATTCCCCTGCCTGGAATACCCTGGATAACATTACAGATATACTGGGTGACAAATGAAGGATGAAAAATGACAGATCTTTGACAGATTACAGACCACCGGGGGATTATCATAAAAACTATTAAGTGTCACCATAGGGTGACACAAAAAGGTACCCCAGCCTCTTTATCAAATGTAAGATTGACTTGATTTGATTTGAAAATTTTGTGAAAAAGTATTTTTCCACAAACTTTATATATGTTGTTGCCAAGCTAGAAAATAAGCAGACTGTCATCTGCAAAATGAGGTCCCCAGAGGGTGAATTTAGTGATGATACCCTACACAGAAGGGTAGCATCACTAAATTTACCCTCTTTGAACCTCAATCTGAATCAGGGTCTCAAAACCAAACAGAAAGAGGTACCCAGAGGATAAATTGACCCACTGTATGGGATAGCATCATCAAATTCACCCTCTGGGGACCTCATTCTGAAAATTTCAGACTGCTTATTTTCAGGCCTGGTTGTTGCACATTTCGAAGGCATGTGTAACCATATCCTTAAGTTTCAACTCTCTACAATTAAAAAACACAGGAAATTTTCTAAGTCGATAAAGGACAATAAGTTTGAGAAAAAAAAAAAAAAAAATTCAGCAAACTTTATAAATGTTGCACATCTTTATTGTGTGTGTAACCACATCCTATACTTTAAAACCTCTACGTTACAAACTGTGGAAGGAGTTGATTACACCATGAGGTACCCTCAATTAAAAAGTCGATAAAGGGCAATAATTTTGTCAAAAAAAAATCTTTTCTGTGAACTTTATAGATGCTGCATATCTTCAAGGCATGTGTAAGCATATCCTAAAGTTTCAACCCTCTACATTAGAAACTGAGGGAGGAGTTGATTACCCCATGAAGGTACCCTCAATTAAAAAACACAGGAAATTTTCTAGGTCGATAACAGGCCATAATTTTGCAAAAAAATAATTTTTCATTACACTTTATAGATGTTGCACATCTTCATTGTGTGTGTAATCATATCCTAAGGTTTCAAATCTCTACATTACAAACTGTGGAAGGAGTTGATTCAGATATGTTAACCTCCAGAATAATTTTTCAGGGAACCTGAGGGTGATTTTCAGAGAAATGGGATGGATTTCAGGCACAATAAAAGAAAAAAACAAGTGAATTTTCAGCTCATGGACCACTATTAACACCAGGTTATATCCAGAACTAGTTGTTAACTATGCTGATGCATTTATGCTATGTTAAAAAATCATAAAACAAGAGGCCCCAGGGGGCCTGAGGGCACTCACCTGACATGGTAGTCTAAATATCAAACCAGGGACTTGACTTGAATAAGCTGCATACGCCCCTCCTAAGAAAAGCATATACCAACTAGATGACGCGATTGTGCCCACACAATACACAGGATTTTCCTTCTATTTTCAGTTCCTGCACTTTAACGTCCCAAAATTGAGATAAAGACATAAAAAACAGATTTTTTTCCCAAACAAAATAATTTCAGTCTAAATTTTTTTCTTCTTCTTAAAACGCATAAAAAATGCTAAAACTAATTTCCGGATTTTGGTCCAAAATTTTCGAAGTCCCACCCGGACTCCAAATTTTTGGTGTAAAAAAAAAAATGTCTTTTTTGTCTTAAAATTGACAGAAATGCATAAAAAACAAAAAAAAAAATTTTCGGATTTTCGTCCAAAATTTTCTAAGTCCCACCCGGACCCCAAATTTTCAGGGTAAAAAAAAAAAAAAAATTTTTTTTTGTCTTAAAATTGACCAAAATGCAGAAAAAAACAAAAAAATTTTTTTTCGGATTTTGGTCCAAAATTTTCTAAGTCCCACCCGCACCCCAAATTTTCAGGGAAAAAAAAAAAAAATAATTTTTTGTCTTAAAATTGACAGAAATGCATAAAAAGAACAAAAAAAAATTTTTTTCGGATTTTGGTCCAAAATTTTTTAAGTCCCACCCGGACCCCAAATTTTCAGGGTAAAAAAAAAAAAAATTTTTTTTTTGTCTTAAAATTGACCAAAACGCTGAAAAAAACAAAAAAATTCTTTTTCAGATTTTGGTCCAAAATTTTCCAAGTCCCACCCGCACCCCAAATTTTCAGGGGAAAAATTTTTTTTTTTTTTTTTTTTGTCTTAAAATTGACAGAAAAGCATAAAAAACAAAAAAAAATTTTTTCGGATTTTCGTCCAAAATTTTCTAAGTCCCACCCGCACCCCAAATTTTCAGGGGAAAAAAAAAAAAAAAAATTTTTGTCTTAAAATTGACAGAAATGCATAAAAAAACAAAAAAATTTTTTTTTCGGATTTTGGTCCAAAATTTTCTAAGTCCCACCCGGACCCCAAATTTTCAGGGGAAAAAAAATTGTTTTTTTTTTGTCTTAAAATTGACCAAAACGCAGAAAAAAACAAAAAAATTTTTTGGGGGATTTTGGTCCAAAATTTTCTAAGTCCCACCTGCACCCCAAATTTTCAGGGGAAAATTTTTTTTTTTTTTTTTTTTTGTCTAAAAATTGACAGAAATGCATAAAAAACAAAAAAAAATTTTTTCGGATTTTCGTCCAAAATTTCTAAGTCCCACCCGCACCCCAAATTTTCAGGGGAGAAAAAAAAATTTTTTTTTGTCTTAAAATTGACCGAAACACAGAAAAAACAAAAAAAATTTTTCCCCGATTTTGGTCCAAAATTTCGAAGTCCGCAACGGGACCCCAAATTTTCAGCCTAAATATGAACCCAGGGATTTGGCTTCAACAAACTTGAATCTCACCCCCCTAAGGATGCTGCATAACCAAATATCAAAACATTCTTATTGCTAGATCTCAAGAAGAAGATTTTTCAAAAATACTCCTCATACTGCACTAATTTAAACATTTCGGCTCCCATAGAGAGCCCAAATATCCACGCAGGCAATTCATTTCAATAAACATGTGAAACAATCTTCCAAACATGTTATATGTGAAATTTTAAAGCTTTTGGAGCAGTGCTTTCGGAGAAAAGTAGTCTTATGTTTTTCCCATTACCCACAGTGTTAAAAAATGCTGACTCAACCCCTTCTCACATGAAATTTCATTAATATGCGACCAGTGGTTTGGGAGAAAAAGCCCAAATACCACCTTCACGACGGACGCCGACGACGGACGAAAAGTGATCAGAATAGCTCACCCTGACTTTCAGTCAGGTGAGCTAATAACTGTTGATTTAACCCCCCCCCCCCCCCAGGATCTTCTTCTTCATGAGCCCCCCTCCACACCCCCACCCACACACACCATCGACCACCACCCACCCACACTGTCCTACAGAGCACCACCTGCTCTTATCAAAGTCTACTTAGCTAATAATTTCCCAAGTCTGGAAATGTTAACAAGAAAGGATGACCTAATGTTCAGTTACTTCAAGAACATTAGTAATTAGAAAGTATCTTTATCAAACTTCCTGCATGTAGGACGTTTGTGCCCTATACAAAACTTTTCTTTTCATCATTGAAGCATTTTTTTTTAATTCCATTCGAAATTTTCTAGGTACAGATGGCCAACAGTTAACAGTTCTCTAGTCAGCACAACAGAATAAATGTAGTGTTAGAAAATAAGTTTCATTGTGTTTAAATATGCAGTCATAATTTTCCGGCATCCTCAGTGACTTTAACCTACTTTTAAACTGTGTTAAATACACAGTTACTGGAAGTTGTGGCTGCAACCACTTTTTTTACTGATAACAATGAAAGCACCATGTCAGTCCTGACCCCGTGTCACACATACAGTAGTCTATATAATAATAGACAAGTAATGAAAGCCTATTTTGCCCTGACCGATACCCCCTTCCCAGTTCATTTGTGAATTCATTCATTGAACAAAGATTCATCAACACAGTTTTCTTGTACAGCTATCCACAAGGTATTTAACTTCATGTTTATCATAAATTAATAATCAAATCATCATACTACGGCTTCTTTATTCGATAAAAAAAACCCTCTCTGTTCGACTTTTTTGCCCGCGACTCGACGCCACTGGAACAATGATGGCTTGACATTTCGTTGCTAGGCTGTACAAAAGTTAACCCGGAAAGCGAAACTAGCACTGCGTTGTTCTTGTGCTGCAGACGACAGAACAGAAGAATAATATATGTGGGCTATAATGTAAGAGTCTTCCCTGCAAAACAATTGTTGCACCCCTGTCCTCGAGTTCTATTTATTGTCAAGGCACAACCAACTTGTTCGAACTTTAATAAAAAAAACTGGTGGTTAATTTAAAACAGCGCTACCTTGTTGTCAGAAGTTGAAAATGCAGAAAGCTTTGAAAGGAATATGTATTGGCGAGCAGAAAGGGTATTAGATATAGGCTATAGGCCTATATGACAGACAGGGAGGGCTGAGAGTGATCTCATGGCCTGTATAAACAAGTGTTTGACCACCAAGGTGGTATTAGTCCCCTACGGCGCTTTTGTGACATAAGGTGTTTTTGTTACAGAAGACACCAGAGTATATAAGCATCTTGGATTTTGAAAAAAAAAAATTGAGCGTGCATAATCCCCTCACAACCCTTTATCCATGTACCATATATGAAAGGCGTAGCTTGAACCATGTTGGAGGGAGGGGTGGTAACATAAAATAGAGAAAAAGGCTAAAAAAAACACAACAAAAATGACCGCCATTCTGCCATCTTGGATTTTGAAAAACAAATATTGACTGTGCATCATCCCCTCAGAACCATTTATCCATGTACCAAATATGAAAGGTGTAGCTTGAAGCATATTAGAGGGAGAGGTGGTAACATAAAAACAGAGACAGACAGACAGACAGACAGACAGACGTTAGATTTTGAAAAAAAATATTGAGCGTGCATAATCCCCTCACAACCCCTTTATCCATGTACCATATATGAAAAGTGCAGCTTGAACCATGTTGGAGGGAGCAGTGGTGACATAAAATAGAGAAAAAGGCTTAAAAAACACAACAGAAATGGTTGCCATGGCGCCATCTTGAATTTTGGAAAAAAAATATTGAACGTGCAACATCCCATTACAAGCCTCTATCCATGTGCCAGATATAAAAAGTGTAGCTTGAACCATGTTGGATTGAGGGGTGGTAACATAAAATAGAGAAAAAAGCTTAAAAAACACAACAAAAATGGCCGCCATGCCGCCATCTAGGATATTGAAAAAAAAAATTGAATGTGCATCATCCCCTCCCAACCACCTATCCATGTGTCAAATATGCAAAGTGTAGCTTCAACCATGTTGGTGGGAGGGGTGGTAACAAGAAAATGGAGAAAAAAAGCTTAAAAAACACAACAAAAATGGCCACCATTCCGCCATCTTGGATTTTGAAAAAAAAATTTTGAGCGTGCATCATCCCCTCAGAACCATTTATCCATGTACCAAATATGAAAGGTGTAGCTTAAAGCATGTTGGAGGGAGAGGTGGTAACATAAAAAACAGAAAGACAGACAGATGGACGGACGGACAGATGGATGGACAAATTTTGGAAAAAAAATATTGAATGTGCAACGTCCCATTACAACCCTCTATCCATGTGCCAGATATAAAAAGTGTAGCTTGAACCATGTTGGATTGAGGGGTGGTAACATAAAATAGAGAAAAAAGCTTAAAAAACACACCAAAAATGGCCGCCATGCCGCCATCTTGGATTTTGAAAAAAAAAAATTGAACGTGCATCATCCCCTCCCAACCCTCTATCCATGTGCCAAATATGCAAAGTGTAGCTTGAACCATGTTGGTGGGAGGGGTGGTAACATGAAAATAGAGAAAAAAAGCTTAAAAACACAACAAAAATGGCCGCCATTCTGCCATCTTGGATTTTAAAAAAAATAATTTTGAGCGTGCATCATCCCCTCAGAACCATTTATCCATGTACCAAATATGAAAGGTGTAGCTTAAAGCATGTTGGAGGAAGAGGTGGTAACATAAAAAACAGACAGACAGACAGACAGACGGACGGACGGATGGACAGACAGACAGACAGACAGACAGACAGA
This sequence comes from Pictodentalium vernedei, assembly GCA_031216915.1. NCBI lineage: Eukaryota > Metazoa > Mollusca > Scaphopoda > Dentaliida > Dentaliidae > Pictodentalium > Pictodentalium vernedei. The sequence continues at coordinate 566,535,630 of CM062297.1, read as the reverse complement.
CGGAGTGCAATCCTATAGTCCCCTTACGGTTCCCGTAGGGGACTAAAAAGGAAATTCTATTGCATCTCTTTTTTACAATGCCAGCTAGGAATCGTGACATTGACAACATTTAAATTTAATGCTGAACAACATTAATCATAATAGTGTATTTAGCCCACCCACTATATGCTGGTTGAAACGTGGAGTGGGGGGAGGGGTGAATGGGTTGGGAGTGGCGAGGCTTGTTGTAGGCACATATTATTCAGACGAAGTACTTGGCCGATTAAGATATCTCGGGGTCTCGACAAAAGATCTTTCCCGTAGATATTTTTTTTAAAAAAGAAGAAAAACTTTTCTAGAAAACCCACTGTGAGCATTTGTGAGTGCGTTTGGGAGTCAGTGGGGAAGCAATGGCAATGATGCTTTTGGGGGAATGCCGTTCCCCTTGACCCACTTCTACTTGATGCTGCAAACGTTCTTCCTACTCAATTGCCAAACTTGAACTGGCTACATCAAAAATTACCTGTCACTTGCATGATGAGTGAAACGTAAAATTAGAGGCTGGTGAATGGGGTGGGGGGGGGGGGTGGGGTGGGTGGGGGGGAGCTTGTAAGTGCAGACTTTCAGATGCCAGTAATAAACCCCCAGGCTTTTATTCATTCCTCTCGGGCCGGTAATAAACCGCAAGGCCCTCCAAACTCATAGTATTGTTATATTATTGGAAGATCAGAATCTGTAGTTTATGTTAACTTGGCTGCTTGCAGTTACTGGCTTTCTTGCCTTTAGATTCATGGATAAGCCTACTGTGACTTTTTCCCAATTAAAACAAAAATTATACACATCTGGCCAAATCATGGTCGGCCCGGGGATTTTCAGACCCCTGCTCGCGGGAACCCCGGGAAGTAAAGCAGTGCCTATTGACTGCGGTAAACAGGCTCTGTTTTACTGGTAAAATAGGACCCAGTCACCAATTCTTGGGAGGTGTAAACCCTCTCTAAAATGGACAACATGGCTTATTAACGCTCACCCCTGGTGTTGAGTTGATCTCATGCTGTGGGCATGATTAGCCATTGTGCAAAAATATGTGACCTTAAACACCAAAAAATAAATTGTCTAGACCCCCCCCCCCCTCCTCGTGGTGGGGTCATATGCCTACATCGGGGGAATGTTGGGCACCACCCCTAGATTGTAGCGCATTTCCAAAGTCAAATAACCTGAAAGAACGAAATAAGCAACACTAATGAGGTGTATAAATGGGGGTAGGCCTAGACTTTATTTATTTATTTTATTTTTTCCTTTGAACTAACCGTAACATTAGCTGCACATTTTCCGCACACGCAGATACTGCTGCAGACATGTCCAACTTCTACATGTAAGTACTTCCTTTTTCTTATCATAAATAGCCTATAAACATATACGACTGCAGTCTAAAAATGCACCAACTATCACTGTAAAGCAGATGAGAAGAACTTGATCCGTTTCAGTATTCCGCAATCATTTTTAGACAGTATTTTTAGACATTAGAAATGTCACGCCATCATTGTTGTTCCAAAGGCGTCGAATCGCGAGCAAAAAAGTCTAACAGAGAGGTTTTTTTATCAAATAAAGAAGCCGTAGTATGATGATTTGATTATTAATTTATGATAAACATGAAGTTAAATACCTTGTGGATAGCTGTACAAGAAAACTGTGTTGATGAATCTTTGTTCAATGAAAAAATTCACAAATGAACTGGGAAATGGGTATCGGTCAGGGCAAAATAGGCTTTCATTACTTGTCTATTTTTATATAGACTACTGTATGTGTAAAACGGGGTCAGGACTGACATGGTGCTTTCATTGTTATCAGTGAAAAAAGTGGTTGCAGCCACAACTTCCAGTAACTGTGGTTAAATAGTTGTTGTTTACGTTTTGATTTTGGAAAAGGGATGAGAATTAAAGCTATTCTATGAAGGAATAAATAAATATATATTATTTAATTCCTTTTCATATATTTTATTTTCCCAAAACTGCATTTAAATGAAGGTGGAGTTTTCAATTTTTTGAAAGTAAGTCACCTATTTTCACTTCGACACTCGCACATTGATCACAAATCTCCGAAGAAAAAACCCAGAAATAAACATGAACACAGTTGAAATATATATCATAAAATACCCTTTTCTTAAATAAATTTAACTTCAATCCATATTTTACTGCTTCGTGAGTTTTTAACAGAGTTTGAAATGCATGTGATTTGACTCCGAACGTTTTCCTAAGTTACAACGGGAACAAAATATTTGACTGTTGATTTCCGGGATTTTTGGTCCAAAACTGATTCCCGTCAGAGAGGCCGGGAACTACACTGAAATTCCGGTATTTTTCTGGGCATTCTGGGAGAGTTAACATGTCTGAGTTGATTACACCATGAAGGTGCTCTAAATAGGGTACACTCAATTAAAAAACACTGGAAATTTTATAAGTTGATAAAGGACAATAATTTTGTTAAAAATATTTTTTCTGCAAACTTTATAGATGCTGCATATCTTCAAGGCATGTGTAACCATATCCTAAGTTTCAACTCTCTATATTAGCAACGGGACGGTGACCGGACGAGTAGATTACACCATGAGGGTACCCTCAATTAATAAACACGTGAAATTTTCTAAGTTGATAAACTGTGTCGAAAGCATATACAGAGTTGTCTGATCTGCTAATGTGGTAATGTGTTGAATGTAGTTTTGCAGTGTGAAAAATTTCAGATGGCTGCCTTGAAAGGTGTGAGAGTAGTGTATGATACAACTTTGGGACTGACGGACACAAGGAATATTATATATACCAGCTAAGGCAGGGGTATAAAAATTATTTCACCAACTGAAAATTTCTTTTCACAACCTACCTTATAAAATGGCCAATCCAAATTTTTCTGCATTACCACAGCTCATTTGAATGAGTAATCCATCTAAATAATATTTTAATGATGCTCAAAAAAAATACTCAACTTGTTTTTGAGTCAAGTTAAGAGGCTTTCATTTTATCTAAAGCACACTTCCATAAACATGATTAATCATCTGTACTTGGTCATCAAATACCACTCTTCTTTTTATATCAATAAAAGCTGTATATTTTATATACGATCACTTCCACTAACAATCCTGAATACCAAAATCAAATGTTTTGATTTTTTAGAAGCGTATATCACTTGAATTCATCTGCTTCAAGAATACCATTGTACAATGAAATCAAAGAAAAAGGAGTGTGAAAGCAGATGAAAACAGCAGTTTTTTGTGATGTAATTATGTCAATTTGCAATGAGGGTGATTCTTAGGGGTCAACATTCCTAGGGAATCCTTCAAAAGGAGAGGAGTTCTTGTGACAAAGTGATAACGTAACTGAAATTCTGGGAATTCCAGTTCATGACCTTTATGCAGAGATGAAAGATATTCGGTTCCGGCTATGTGTGTCTGATGGATTTTATGTCATCACACATATGCAGGGTGGATTACCATGAAAGTTATGGTCTCAAAGGTTGTAGGTAAACTGAATTCAAGCACTTTTACAGTACTCTTCAATCTTACCCAACTTGAGTTATCATACCCTTGTCGTTTGATCACAATCAACTCAATCCTGTCCATGCCGACAACCACTATATTCTTTGGTAGACTCAATGTCGATGTAAGCGCCAACGGTTCATGATTAGAATGCAGGCCACGAAATTTCTCGGGAACGATTGTTTCGTTCGCGGGATGGTTACGCAAATCCAAAAACCCGTGAACGATGTTTCGTTCATGCAAAAAATATGACGTGAACGAAATTTTATTTTATAGTCCAAATTTTTTGTTGTTCATTGATGTGTCAGTGTGCCATGGTACCCTGATCACCAGATAAGAAATATAACGAATGAGTATGAAGTAGAAGTGGTAGTTTGTCCTGTTGCTTGAACTTATATAGTACTGTATTTTACACGTGCGATTCTAAACACAACATTTCAACATTTATTTTCACGGACATTATGTAAGTATAGTAACTGACAGCACGAAAGCACGAAACATATCAACCATTGTGGGTTTTTCTGTGGTTGTGTTCTATTTGATATTGGTGTAGATTCAGCGTGCTTTCCCCCTCATTCATGTTGCGTGCGAATTTGTCCCAGTTTTTTTTTCTTCATATCTTATGGATCAAACAAAGGGATGTAGAGGCTGAGATTGAAGACACTAATTTCAGAATTTGGACTTAAATAGTATTTGCAGTGGCGTTGATATGGAAATGCAGAAAAATATTCAAGGAAAAACTTGATCTAACGTTAAACATTTATGTGAGCCGAAATGACATAGGCCTGGAACACCTATGGTTGTTTCACTAATAGACTTCAATATTTTGGTGAACACACATGCACTGGTGTTTGTTTTATTTTTTTATGAATGGCGCGGTGATCTGTCAATATCTTCTCAGTCCCAGTCCTGAGGTCTTGCATCCATTAATGTTTGTCAGCGAAAGAATCTTATACTGACTCGAGCCTTCCTTTGCTGACATTGACAACACCACCACTGGTATTGTCTATGTCAGCAAAGGAAGGCTCGAGTCACATGTAATATTCATTGATTGCGGAATGGCTTCTACGTCACTATTCATTATTGCTCTAATTTATTACAATGAATAATAATCCCTTTAAATACTTTGTTTCTTAATGGTTTTACCACATTGGTATAAGCGTAAACCTGTACAACTTTTGTCAACCACTGAATATTTCATCTCATATCTTGTTTTAATCATGTAACCTTTTGCGTAACCAATTGTTGCGCAAAAATAATTAACGTGAACGAAACAATGGGTTACGCAAGCCCAAAACACACAAACGAAAAATGGGTTCTGTAAATTTTTGAAATTTCATGGCCTGGAATGCATAAGGCATTCAGCTAACAGGGTACAATATCGCTGAATTGGACATTTTGAGCGAAAATTGTGGCATTTTAAACACAATTATAACATGTAACTCACACACAATCTGAACTTCCGATTATGAAATGGTTGTTGCTGTTATTTTTCGATCTGCACTAATCGACCAATTACACTGACCTATTCTGCTTCAACACTATCCATTGCACTCGGTCCATCTGGGTTTGAGTTTAAAACCTGTATAGTGTGGTAACTTAGGCTCTGTGTTGGTGTGGTTGTTAAAATGTATCGCTACTGGTTGGTCTCTCTGGTGTCGGATATCTGCCATATCATTGTGTTCTTGAATTCGAGTTTTGAAGTTCCGTTTAGTTTCCACCAGATATCGTTTCTTGCAAGTAAGGCATGCCAGTAAATGTGTATCATTGCAGGTTTGATAGTTTGTTTTAAAAGGGCCCTGGTAAGGTTTAGAGGTTGTGCTACTCAAGAACCACATTTTGTTTTGGAGTCTGTTGCAAATTTCGCAGTTCACAGTATAGCAAATTGTGTGGGTGATTTTTGACAATTACCCTGGTAAGTTGCTTTTTCTGGGGTAATTTAGCTCTTGTGATAATATCCTGAAAGGATTTATTGCATATAAATGATAGTAGAGGGGGTGATTTGAAGAGTGCATTGCCAGTTGGATTATAAGGCCATCTGGGGCTATAGTTGTGTATATTGGTAGGTATTAATGTTGTTGGGGTGATAGATGATCAAAGGTTTATGCGCAGTTTATCAGTTTCTGGTGTGTCTGTTAGTAGTTTGGACCAATATAACTGGTGGTTTATGAGATGATTTTTGAAGAATTTCAGGTTTTCAGGCACTGCCCCCAGCCTCTTGGAAATAGCTTACACTGATATAAGTTTGGTGAACTAACAAGAGGCCCATTGATTCTTCACAAAAGTCATTTAAGGATTTTTTTAACAATAATTGGTTACTTATTTACTTTTGTTTTTCACCGACTTGGGCAGTGGTTTGAGAAAACAAGCACTGACAAACATCTCAGGAGAATCAACAAGGAAATTGCATACTTTCAAATACTTCACATAAACATAAAATTACCAATTTCCACAGAATGCAGAGTAATAAAGTTGAAAGTAGTGTTGAAACGATTAGCCGACTAATCGATGTCGACGCGATTATTAAATTAGTCGATCCCTAAATGTGCTAGTCGATTAGTCGGAACATCTGCCCCAACCATACACCATCCCCTTAAACTCACCCAACATTGTTGCGAACGTCACAAGTAAACTCCCGAAATCAAAAAACAACCCACGGAAATAACGCGTTTGATGTTTCCGACTGCATGAATAACAACCCTAGTTGGCCAACTGACCAGAGATTGAATAAGACCAGGGGTGCGTGAAGTAAACAGGGAAAAATATATGGGTGAGCTTATTCTCGAGGGAGCAGCCTGAAGGAAAATTAGGACCCAAAGTTGACATGAAATTAGGCCTCCTACGGACATCAATTTGTTCACCAGGTACTGGTAAGTTCGAAATGTCTTACAGAAACATCAAAGAGAAATCATGGAAGAACACATACCAGTTCGTATTTGGAACAATTTGTTATCACCAAAGAACCAATTACAAAATCCATGTGCTTTTTATTTTCATTTTGTAAATACATGCGGACAAATTCCAGGAAATCTGCGAGTTTCCGGGAAATTGAAAGTGAAACTAGCTTTTCCTCGAACTGCAACTGAGTTAAGAGGAAACCCAATCAGGTCAGGTGATGATTTTCAAAGCAGACAATATGGAAATTAGTAGGCGTTTTTGATGTATGCATAATTATGGACAGATAAGAGGTTAAGTCATAATACGAGAAGTTGTGTGGGAGTGTTCGGTGCACAATTGTTGACAGGCTGATGACTGCTGTGGGCGTTAACTGTGCTTAATTTTCGACAGGGGATGTACATCATGCATGCGTAAAGAGCACTTCCTTTTGTTAACATTCAATGGGATGGAACGAATAATATAAAAAAAACCTGAATAATGATTTATTTTATTAAAATATCAGTGACAATATTGAGAAAAAATGATTTTAAATAGAAGCTACCAACATTAATTCTCTCTCGAAACTGAAAGAGGTGTTTGGGACTTTGAAAGCTTCACTTGCCATTGTTTCATTGCAAGTATTACTGTTAGTTTTAACCAGGGAAGAACGGCGGTACACATGTTTGATAACAATAACATGGGGGGCTTCGACTAGTCGATTAGTAATCGATTACTGCTGGCGACTAGTCGATTCCTGAAAATCACTAATCGTTTCAACACTAGTTGAAAGCGATAAAATGACTGAGGGCTTGATTAGCAAGCACTGGATTTGAACAAACTTGAATCTAACCTCACTAAGGATTTCATACACCAAACAGATTCTGACTGGTGGATCTGAATAAGAACATTTTTATAAAATTATACACATACTGCACTAAGTTGAAAATTGAGAATCCCGTAGTGAACCCAAATATTAACTCAGGGACTTGCTTTGAGCAAATTTGAATCTGATCCTGCACCCTCCTCCTCCTCCAAAGGACGCTGTATAATAAATTTCGATTTGAAAGGTGGATCTGAGCAAGATAATTTTTAAAGAATTTTCTTCATATTGCACCAAGTTAAAATTCAGGTTCTTACCGGGAGTCCAAATATGAACCCAGGAACTCGATTTGAATAAATTTAAATGTGACCACCCTAAGGATGCTGTAAAATATGAGAAGACAGGAGGATCTGAAGAAGATTTTTAAAGAATTTTCCTTACATTGTACTACGTTAAAATTTCGGCTCCGATAAGGAGCCCAAATATTAACTCACAGACTCGATTTGAACAAACCTGAATCTGCCAGTACTGACACCCATAAAGATGCTGTATACCAAATTTTAGAAGATTCAGACTGGTGGATCAGAAGAAGATTTTTCGAAGAGTATTCTTCATATTGCACCAAGTCAAAATTCAGGCTCTCATGGGACGCAAAAATATGAACCCAGGGACTTGGTTTGAACAAACATGAATCTGACCCCCATAAGGATGCTGAATACTAAACATTAAAAGATTGTAATAGATGGATTGGACGAAAAAGATTTTCAAACAATATTCCTCATATTGTACTAAGTTAAAATTTGGGCTCCAATGGCATAACAAATTGCAATTTTTTTATCATTCGATTCTACTTGACCTCAGGATACGTCATACTTAATATCAGTTTTCTGTTTCATGTGTTTGGGATATATGGATGTTTTGAAAATGTTTCTATTTTTAATTCCTGGGGTTCCCACTGGGATGCAGGAAACATTTTTGTTGCATGAATCAAGTACTTATAACCCAATAGTGCCACATACAAAATTTGGTTCAAATCAGCCTAGCGGTTCTTAAATTAGAAGTTTTGTGCAGGTTGAGAAAACTTTCCCCTCACAGAACTGAAAATATTTCCCCACAAACTTTCTTTGAACAAACTTTAGTACACATATCAATAGGAATCTGAAAAAAACAGTTCAAAGTATTCCAAGCCCAAATATTGCCTGAGAAACTTTAACTGGTAGAGTGCTAAATTATTTTTCAAAGGTGATTTGAAACGAGAGTATTTTTTTCAAAGGTACCATGATAAAAGCAAAAGGTGACCCAGTTTATTAAGGTTTGTTCATAAGCTACTGTTTTGTTACGGGGGCGAGGTGGCTCAGTTGGTAGAGGTGCAGGCTGCAAGCCGCGAGGTCCTCGGTTCGAATCCCACCTGCGGCAACCGCGTTGTGTCCTTGGGCAAGACACTTCACCCCGATTGCCTACATGGGGGCACGATGATGCTGTGTACTGAGGCATACTGCACATCGATGGTGCGCATGTCTTCAACCAATCTAACCCTGCCTGTGCTGCAGTGCAGAGTTCAGAGTTACGATGTTGGAGAGCTGACAGCTGCTCGTCGTTGCTCGGTGGTTCTCTCCAGGTACTCCGGCTTCCTCCACCCGTAAAACTGTCACGGTCACGATTAGCCATTGTGCATAAGTATGTGACCTTAAACACCAATAAATAAATAAATAAAATAAATAACTGTTTTGTTACAAATCATTGGAGTATGCCTATTGGTACTCTGCAATAAATTGAAATTTTGTTTTAACAGTTTTTGTTCCAATGGCAGAGCAAATGAGGTAATGAATACAGTTTAAAGCCACAAAAATGGAGGCTTTCAGCACTTTTCAGAAGTGCCCTGGCAGTGGCTTCTAGCACTCAACCAATTAATGGAACTAACTTGATAACTTGAATCCACACATCAGAGGAGACTGCATACCATATATCACATCAATGTGGTGGTGAGTAGTTCATGAAAAAAAAGATTGTTTAAGTAACAAGGTTAAAACTGTGCCCTCCCTCCCCCATCTAGTGCCACAGAAGGTAATAGATAGCAGTATTCTTTGTGCACTTGATACCACTATTCATGAGGAAGTATCACACTGATTTATTTATTTATTAAGGTTTAACAACCCTTTAACAACCAAGGTTATATCGTGTCGGTGACAGTTTTAACGGTGGAGGAAGCTGGAGAACCCAGGGGGGAGCCATCGAGCAGCTGCCAGCTCCCCAACATCGTAACTCCACATTGCAGCACTGGCAGGGTAAGATTGGTTGAAGACATGAGAACCATTGGCATGCAGCATGCCTTAGTACATGGCATCATAGTGTCCCCATGTGGACAATTGGGGTTAAGGGTCTTGCCCAAGGACACACCGGGGGAGTCTGAATCGATCGCTCAGACGGTCACCCATCGAAGGACTAACCGGGCTCAGCATTGCTTAACTTCGGTGATCTGACGAGAACCATCACACTGATAAGCTACAATCTAAGAAAAAGAAATAAACTAAATTTGATAACACTTTTCGCTTGATTCTCTTCAGAATCAATAAACTAGAGGCTCTAAAGAGCCTGTAATCACTCACCTGGAACTGCATATAAAAAAATGTGATTTCCCATAGGTTCTCATTGGTAACTATGGGCTGCAATTGTGGCCATGTTTGCAATATTACATCAACATTACATGAGGATCATTGGTAGGTGTCCCAGTCCTCAATCATGTGAAGTTTCAAAACATTTGACTTTGCAGTTTTTGAGGGGAAGATTTTTGCAAAATCCATCAATCAGAATCAGAGAATGTCTCTGGTGGCCATATTTTCCAACCAACAGGAACAAAAAGAGGATTGTTTGTTGTGGGCCTCCTATCGACCATTCCTGCAATGTTTGGTTCACGTCGGCTCAGAAGTTCCAGAGAAGATAAAAATGTGATTTCCCACAGCCTGAGTAGCCGGAGAGAACTACCGCACTTCGATGAGCAACTGTCAGCTCCTCAACATTCTAACTCTGTTCAAACTCCGCTCAAGCAGGGTTACAGCGGCTGAAGACATGTGCACCATCGACGCGCAGTACGCCTTAGTACACACCATCACCGTGCCCCCAGGTAGTCAACTGGGATACTGCCTTGCCCAAGGACACAATGTGGGTTGTCCCAGACGGGGATCGAACTCAGGACCTCCACCATAGAAGTCCAACAGACTACCACTGAGCCACCGTGCACCCCAGAAAAGAATATGAAAATGTGATTTCCCATAGGGTTTCTATTGTAACTATAAGCTGCAATTGCAGCCATGTTTACAATTCGATCAACATTAAATGAGGATAGTTGGTAGAGGGGGTCCCAGTCATCATTTATGTGAAGTATCAAAACATTTGGCCTGGCAGTTTCAGAGAAGATTTTTGAAATTCCACCAACTAGAATCAAAGAATGCCTCTAGAGGCCATGTTTTTCAACCCACGGGAACAAAATGAGGATCGTTTGTAGAGGACCTCCCATAGACCATTCCTGCCAAGTTTGGTTCATGTCAGCTCCGTAGTTCCAGAGAAGATGAAAATGTGATTTCCCATCGGGTTTCTATAGTACCTGTAAGCCACAATTGCGACCATGTTTGTAACCTGATCAATATTAAATGAGGATCGTTGGTAGCGTGGGTTCCAGTCATTATTTATGTGAAGTTTCAAAACATTTGGCCTGGCGGTTTCAGAGAAGATTTTTGAAAATCCACCAACCAGAATCAAAGAATACCTCTGGAAGTATTTCATCCGACAGGAACAAAATGAGGATCGCTTGTAGAAGACCTTCCATAGACCAATCCTGACAAGTTTGGTTCACATCGGCTCAGCGGTTACAGAGAAGATGAAAATGTGAAAAGTTCACAGATGCCGGGCGTCGACAGATGCCAAGTGAAAAAATCGCGGCCTCTGATTGGAGACGAGCTTGCTTAGTTTTTTCTGTGTATACGGCTACTGTGGCAAATGATACCGTCTGACATCACCATGCAAACTATTTGAAAAGAGGATAAGAATAGGAGATTCAAAGTACATACTGCCTATAAAATCATATTTTTCAAGGCCAGTGATCATACTATTAATGTATATTCATAACCCACTTACAACTTCATGATTTGACCTGAGATGGAGTAACCGTGAACTTTATCTAAGTTATTGATTTTTTGTTATCCAGTGACATCGAGGAGTTCACGATGAAAAATATTTCATTTACTGAATTTGTTACAATTAGAATTGCCTTGTTCACTTCACGATGTGAGTTTTGGGTTATGGGTAGGGTCTTATTGGAACATATACGTAACTGTGATGAATTGATGGAAACATGGTCTGAGGTTTGCAGTTCGGAACGAACCATCAATTCATCAAAATAACTTATAATGTCCTTTTGAAAATTTTAATGTGTATATGGCAATGTTTCCAAGGAGTACTATCCTCAGTGTAAAATAAAAATGGAAGACCCAATACCCTATATAAATCTGGACTTTTTAGTAAAACATGTAAATTTCGAAACATTCTGCCAAATGGAAGCGAGATTACTGGGCTTGAAGCAGACATGACTAGATTTGATGAAAAATTCATTTTAATCATTTTGTTCCACATGGACAGTCTACATCCTGTGGTATTGCAATTGTTTTAGGCAAGTCTTGGCTGCCTATATAGGAAGTCAAGACTTGCCTACAAACAACTGCCAGGATACTTATAATATAACTTTGAATTTACACAGAGACCACATAATGGAGCACCTATTCTGTTGCAGGAAAATGTGATTGAAGTTGGAATTAGGCTTTTGAAAGTTAATGGATGTTCTGAGGCACCAATCAAGAGCCATTGAGCCTCAAAAATGGCATTTCAGGCAGTCAAAAATTCAAAAATGTTTTTCAACAGGGCCGATACATAACTTGACGATCTGTGCTCAAATTAGACCTATGTAAAGGCAAGGATTATAGAGTAATCCTGAACCTATTGGGATCCAAATTTCTGCTCCACGCCCTATGTGAAATGGGCAGAAAAATTCCCAATAGAACTAAATATGTTTTCCCGCCACTAGTACTGAGCGGTATTGAAATTTCAGGTTCGGTATCGGTATATTTCAGGTAAATACCTCGGTTTTGGAATGGTATTCGGTATGTGCACAGAACACTGAAAGTGGTCACAAACTAACCCAATTTCCCAACATTCAACCATATAGTAACTTAACAGGTTCAGTGCTGACAACTCTTGAACTTGGTAAGTTAATTCAACAGTGATAACTGATTAGTCTGGCAAGTTATTTAATGAATCACTCGATTCGGTGTGAATCATCACAATGATTCGAGCGATTTATTAAATAACTTGCTAAGCTAATCAGTTGTCCTCTATGTCCTTTGTACCATGCCCCTCCCCCAGTGGAATGGTACAAAGGACATAGAGGACAACTGATTAGCTTATAATGTCAGGAGAATCAGGTAGAAGAAACATTTATATATGTTCTTCAACATCAAGGCTTTTCAGTAGTAAGTTTTCGCCAGTAGTAACACTTCGTCAGTTTCCTCCCCCCCCCCCCCCCCCCCCACCCCCCTGCTTATCTTTTAAAGTGGCAACAAGATTAATGTCCACTGTCCAGTGAATCCAGTACCCACAAAAATATGCAAGTATATTGAAGTAATGCAACTGTAATTAATCTTTCTATGATAATCCCAGTTGTGAAAACATTGTGCAATCATTGCCAATCAGGCAATGCGCCAAAGACATGGTGTCACCCACTTTTCATTGTTTGGGTTCATCCTTGATAAACAAGTAAAATAAACTGTTTTATGACATTCATCTAGTTGTAATACAGAATATTTAGAGTGGAATCATTCTATCAGTGTTCATTTGTGGTTCCTGGCTTCATACACATATCTGAAAATTCCAGATAATCCACGATTTCCCATGATAAATTAGGGTAAATTTTTATTTTCCATGAAAAAAAATGTACAAATCGATGATTTACTAATAGCAGCAAATCATTTTCAATGCATTTGCTGTGCCTGAAGCGATCAAATGAACTTCGATAATGCTAAATCTGAGGTTGCCTGTTGACTTCCAGACATTGTTTTTTTAATGTGTCCTAAAATTTAGGTCAATCACGTCTTTCCAGTGTGTGCTGGTGTGCAGTATAAATTGTTTATTTGAAAAGAGTATAAAGCAGATCAACAGGTATTAAAGTTGGAGGTTTGTATTTTAATAAAATGATCAGTTGTTAAAAGTATCTGCAACTTAAAATAGCAATGCTGAATTGAAAGAAATGCTTTAAAAGCATCACTGAGAAGCGATAGCCACATGCATTATCGTTTGTATGTCAAGTTATCAACGTATTGAATTGTCAATGCCAGTGGATTATTTCCAACCAATTGTCATCCAGTCAAACACCCACCCGCCCCCTAATGTCCTTTGTGAATAAATCGCACAGTAATTTCCAGAAAATATATTGAATTTGTCTGAATGTTAGGAACACTGGAAGTGAGACGTATTTCTTTAGAAATGGAACTACCAAGTTAACAACTTGCCATTTTTCATTTTTCTGCCATCGTTTTTTTTATTTCTTTCTCCGACGTATTTGCAGTATCTGCTGCTATCTATCGCTTACAAAGTTCACATTTGCATGTTTCCTTATCAATACGATCAAAATATGCAGCCTACAGGCTTTTACATTTATGATCCACCTTGATGAGTTGACTTTGTACAATTTCGCTGAAAAATATAAATACCGTAATAAACGATATTTTGATTTGGTTTCGGTATGGTTTTTGGTATCCCCATAATACCGAAACCGTACCGAAAAATCCGCACTGCCCTGAACAGCCATTCACTAGTAATCCAATCCACTAAGAAAGAATCCAAATTCTCAACATAGTACATGCATATGAGAGCTGCTTTAAAAACCTCAATTACAAGCTCTATAAATCTGTAGTGCTTGACAGTACTGATCTTTTGGGGTCCTTGAAATTATGCCATACTTTGCTCTAACTTGTAATCCAAGTGGGTCCACTCCTGAAAAAGGTCCCTTCCCACTTTGCAAGGATTAAATCTTTTATTATCATGTAGGAGGAACAAAAGAAATCCAAAGGTTGGAGAGACAGGTCAACATTTAATACAGAAGAGCCTACTTAACTGAATATGTGTTATTTTGAATAATCCTGTTAATTGGGAATAATTTCAGACTCTCATTATTGACGATACATCTATTATATAAATAGGGAGGGTGTGATTCCAAAACTCAGTGATTCAGTCCATCCATGTCCAGTGAAAAAATTGATATGCAATGCAACCAGAAATTTTCTTCCTGGGACAGGTCAGCCTGCTAGTTCAGTATAAATTAACTGTTACTTGGATGTAGATTATTGATTAAACTCCTGTTAACTGAATGATACATCTAGGCACTGAGGAATCACCCTAACAACCACTGAACTCCCCATCTGTACAGACCCGTTTGATTTCAGGACTTTCAATTAAAGCATTCATTCTATAGAATCTTGATTGACAGAGCGCTATGAGTGCACATTTTATCATAGGAATAAAAGGAAAATGACCCAAGTCCTCAGAAATGAAAACTCCTGTTAACTGAATAACTGGCAATGTGGCTGAACAACTAATGGAACAATAAGTCAAAATTTTATTGTGTGTGAAAGAGCATGTAAAAAGAAGAGGCCCCCACAGGGCCTGAAGCAGACACCTTCAACAGAACCCGATATAAGTCTTTGAATCTACATTAAGCAATCAATCTCCACAGGATCCATTGTCAATCCTTGAGCCCCTCAGGAGTGACTAAAATAGTCCAAGCATCATGCCTTTTCTTCAGTTAATCATAATGTAAAAAGTGGAGCTTCCCTATGGAGTCCCTGGATACAACCTATGTTGATTAATCTTAGTAATACACCTCTAGCAGGTATTTAATAAAAAAAATATCTAATTCTTCAGCGACATGGCCAATTCTGGCTCCCATAGGAAGCACAAATATCAACACAGGCACTCGATTTGAAGAAACTTGAATCTCACCCTACTAGAGATGTTGTATACAAAATGTGAAAGCATTCTGACAGGTGGATCTGAAGAAGATTTTTAAAGAAATTTCCTCATATTGCACTAAGTTAAAATTTGGGTTACCATTAGGATCCCAAATTTTAACCCTTGATACAACCTTGATACAACCTATGTGGATTAATCTTAGTAATACACCTCTAGCAGGTATTTAATAAAAAAAAGATCTAATTCTTCAGCGACATGGCCAATTCCGGCTCCCATAGGAAGCACAAATATCAACACAGGCACTCGATTTGAAGAAACTTGAATCTCACCCTACTAGAGATGTTGTATACCAAATGTGAAAGCATTATGACGGGTGGATCTGAAGGAGAAGATTTTTAAAGAAATTTCCTCATATTGCACTAAGTTCAAATTTGGGCTATCATTAGGATCCCAAATTTTAACCCAGGAACCCGATTTGAACAAATTTGACTCTGACTCCCCTAGTAATGTGGTATACCAAATACGAAAGCATTCTGACTGGCGTATCTGAAGAAGAAGATTTTTAAAGACATTTCCTCATATTTCACTATGTTAAACTTCAGGCTCCAAAAGAGAGCCCAAATATTAACCCAGGCACTCGATTTGAATAAACTTGAATGTGAACCCCGACTGCTGGATCTGAAGAAGAAGATTTTTTAAGAAAATTCCTCATTTTCAAACTAAGTTACAATTCAAGCTCCCACAGTGAGCCGAAATATGGACCTAGGGACATGGCTTGAACAAACCTGAATCTCACCCCCCTAAGGATGCTGCATACCAAATATTAAAACATTCCGACTGCTGGATCTGAAGAAGAACATTTTTAAAGAAAATTCCTCATTTTGAACTAAGTTATCATTCAGGCTCCCACAGTGAGCCCAAATATGGACCTAGGGACATGGCTTGAACAAACATGAATCTCACCCCCCCTAAGAATGCTGCATACCAAATATCAAAACATTCCGACTGCTGAATCTGAAGAAGAAGATTTTTAAAGAAAATTCCTCATTTTGAACTAAGTTATAATTCGGACTCCCACAGTGAGCCCAAATATGAACCCAGGGACTTGGCTTGAACAAACTTGAATCTCACCCCCTAAGAATGCTGCATACCCAATGTCAAAAGATTCGGCCTGCTGGATCTAGAGAAGATTTTTAAAGAAATTTGCCTGAAATGCACTAAGTTCAAATTTGGGCTCCTATACTGAGCCCAAATACGAACCAAGGGGGGCCGATTTGAACAAACTTGAATCAGATCCACCCCACAATGTTGCATACCAAATATCAAAAGATTCTTCTGCCTGCTGGATCAGGAGAAGAAGATTTTTGAAGAAATTTGCCTGAAATGCACTAAGTTCGAATTCGAGCTTCTATAGTGAGCCCAAATATGAATCCAGGAGGCTGATTTGAACAAACTTGAATCAGATCCACCCCACAATGCTGCATACCAAATATCAAAAGATTCTGCCTGCTGGATCTGGAGATTTTTTTTAAAATTTGCCTGAAATGCACCAAGTTCGAATTCAGGCTTTTATACTGTGCCCAAATGTGAATCCAGGGGGCCGATTTTAACAAACTTGAATCAGATCCACTCCACAATGTTGCATACCAAATATCAAAAGATTCTGCCTGCTGGATCTGGAGAAGATTTTTTAAGAAATTTGCCTGAAATGAAAAAAATTTGCAGTAATTAAAATATTTTTTATACTTACCAATGACCCAGACTTGGCTGTTGCTAACTCTAAAATATTCAGGGCCAAACACAAATTTTGCTCCCCAATCCCCAAAATTTTCATCCAAATCAAAAAATCTAATGTCCTATATGGTCCTCCATACTTTTACCTACTGCGCATGCGCAGTGGCAAGGAAGTAACGAAATTGGTGCCAAAGCCTCATTCTTACAACCAGTGCCTGCTAAATGTAATATAATCAGCGGGGAGGTATGAGTTCCCAACTCATGGGAGGGCCATCCCCATCTGGGTTATTGGTAAGTATAAAAAATATATAAATTACTATAAATTTTTTAATATTTTTATACTGTACCAATGACCCAGACTTAGCTGAATAGAAAAAAAGGCTGGAGGGCCTAGGACATAAAGGAAAATCCAATAGGCTCAATTGCATATAAAGAATTATCCCCTCAAGGAGAAAAGGAAAAACAGGATTTACATATATCTTTCTTGTTTAAAAAAAATAAGAAAGACACATTACCAGTACGTAATTGAGCACAATAATATCAGTGATCTCTATTAACATCCAGTATAACCCATTATGCTAATTTCTTAAAGGAAAACCAATAAATAAAGATAGTCCAGAGAATGAGACTCTTTACACTCATTTAAAAGTGTCCGAGGATTGTATATTAACGCTCGTATGACACGTGACATATACAAATGCTTCACACCAAGCCACACTTTAAAAATATTACATAAATGAGATATGAGCAACAGATAACAGACCTAAACATCTAAGGTCGCCAGAAATCGACTCAATATTTCTAAGGTAAAAATTAGTGAACGTAGAAGGCTGAGACCAATTTGCAGCCTTCATCAGATTCGTAATAGCAATACTATTAGAATAAGACCAAGATGTAGAGAGCGCTCTAACTTCGTGCGCTGAAATATTAAGCACAGACTGCTGAGCTGAAGATAAACTTTCATAAGCAGTATGAATAGCCAACTGAATCCACATAGAAATAGAATGGACCGTAATGTCCTTTCTATTAGGAAGCAGAGACAGAAAGAAACGTTTTCGTCCCTTTCTGATAAACTCAGATCTGCGTTTGTAAATACGCATAGCTCTAACTGGACACAGCAAAGGCCAATGGCCATCTGAGGACAAAAGAGCCCTAATAATAATAGGCTCAGGGTACTTATTAGGAGCCTGATTCTTAGCCAAAAATCCCACATTGGTAGTTAAAGTAATAGTATTACCAACACTACGATAGTGAGAATCATCAACAGAAAGAGTATGCAGCTCGCTAACTCTTCTAACGGAAGCGAAGGCTAAGAGAAGAGCTGTCTTATAAGATAAGTACTTGAAGTCTACCGTGTTAAGGGGTTCAAAAGGAGCTTCTTTGAGCTTCAGAAGAACCCAAGCTAAATTCCACTTAGGTATTAACCTAAGGGTTCTAGGTCTATTTATCGAAAAGTTTTTAACTAATTTTGATAAAGAGACATTAGATTCAATTTGTAAGCTATCATGATGAGCATATGTATCCGATAGCATAGACCTATAACCCTTAATAGTTACTGGCTGCAGTTTGATCTCGTCAAACAAGTAGACCAAAAAATTAGCAATGTCTGGAATGGAGGGATCATAAATATCAACTGAATGATCCCTACACCAACAAGAGAAAACAATCCACTTTGCTGCATAATTTAGAGAAGAAGAAGCCCTCCTACAGTCAGAAATTGCGTCCACTGCTTGTCTTGTAAATTGCTTGCCGTGCAAGAAGGACCACACAATGGAAATACGTGAAGGTTGAGACCTTGCTGGTTGTGATGCACTGTGCATGATTTCCCCTGCGAAAGAAGGTCCTCCCAATGGAGGAAGCTTCTGAGGAATGACCCATAACAGACACCTGAGTAGATTTATCCATAGTCTCTGAGGCGATCCCATTGGTAGCAGATCTGATTGAATACTCGCTTGTTGAGGGTCCATTCTGATGGCAATATGCGACCTTTCCGAGAGAGCGAGTCCGCTAGAACGTTCAGACGACCCGGAATATGATGGGCCGACAGAAAAACATGATGCTCTAGAAAAAACCGAAGGATTCTTTCCATTAAGTTGTGTAACGGAATGGAATGAGTGCCTCTCTGGTTCCGAATGTATGCTACTACTGTTGAACTGGAGGACAGTGTTTGAACATGTGAATTCTGAATTATGTTCATCCAATGACGTAGCGCAAGCCAAACTGACATCATCTCCTTGATATTTATGTGCTTGTTCAGGAACTGCGGATCCCAAAGACTCTGGCACCTCGAATCTGTTGGGCTCAATGTCACGCCCCAACCTGTTTGACTCGCAACCGTCATAATCGTAAAAACCGGATTCGGCAGTTGCAGTGGAACTCTACGAGTCTACCACTGAATATCTGCCCAAGTCTGAATCTCTTGTTTTACTTGGTTCGATAAGACGATGTTCGTTTCGAGTGAATGAATCTTCACACTCCAAGTTTGAGTGAAAAATATCTGGAGTGGACGTGTGCATAAGCGCCCCATCGGAATAAGGTCCACGGCGGCTCCGCACAAACCCATCAGTCACATGAATTCTCCCGCTGTTACTACGTCTGAGTGTAGACAAAAGTGAGCATAACAACTGACTAATTTCGCTCTGGGTAACAGAAGACGAACCAGATTGTTGTGCATCTTGAAGCTCATTCCCAAGTGAATGAACAACTTGGACAGAACTAGATTCGACTTCTTTTTGTTTACGATGAAACCGAGACGTCGGAGCAATTGAAGCAGACTCTGAACATCGTTCTGAAGAGTTAATCTGTCGCCGTATCTCTGAAGAATGTCGTCCAAGTAGGCTGACATTACCGCAGACGAATGAGCTCAGAAATGAGTCATTACCGAGTTCATTATTCGAGTGAAAGCCCAGGGTGCTAGATTGTGTCCGAAGCAAATTGCTTGGAACTGATAAACGACTCCTAGGACAGTGAAGCGAAGGTACTTCTGAACGTCGGATGTACCATGACCTGAAAGTATGCATCCTTGAGATCTATGCTCGCAGCATAATCGTTCACTGATCGAACGGTCTCCATATAAAACTTCGGAGCCACGATCAGCTTGTTTATCCAGCTGAGATCTATAACTGGCCGGAAAAAGTCGTCTGGTTTTGGTACCAGGAACAGGTGACTGTAAAAACAGGAGATTCCTGGTTTTCTACAACCTCTATTGCATTCTTCTCCAGAAGAGATTGCACCTCTGATAGAAGTGAATATCTCTTCTGAAGGCTGGACGGAAGCTGAGGCAATCGTGGACTTCGTGTTAACGGAGGTTTTTCCCTGAAGGACAGTTTTAGACCTTCCGAAATAACTTTCTGTACCCATTGGTCGTCCGTAATTGACAACCAATTGGTCAAAAATCTTGACAGCCTTCCACCCACTGGAGTGCAATAGAGATCCTGACCTTCACCACCTGGACCTGTGAGGCTTGCAGGAAGAGAAACTACATCCTCCCCGTCCAGCACCTCGACCAGTCGACCTAGGGGATCTGACCGGTTGTCTCAGCCAGCATTTCGTCCCCTACCTGAGTCGATACTCTGACGGTCTCTGGAGTAAGAGCTGCAGGATTTTTTAGATCCTCTATAGGATCTTCCCTTGGACGTACTCGCTCCAGAAGCTCCTGACTTACTTCTCTCTGCAGAGTCCGGCTTCTTAGAAACAGACTTAAAGAGCAGAGAACCTGAAGCTTTCTTGGTAATCTGATCATAGATTAAAGAAAGCTTACCATCAAACAGAAATTCTCCTGAAACCGGAGCAACTCGAAAAGAGTTTTTCACCTTAGAATCCACCCTAGTGGATGAAGCCAGGGCAGCATCAGGTCTAACTCGAAATTTGCCACTGAAAGGGCGGAGTTATATGTGGAAAATGCGATTGCCCTAGAAAGAACTCTCAAGGAAGTTTGAACATCCTGGAATTCTTTACCATTGAGACGTTGCGCTAACGCTCTGGTAAGGTGATCTGCGTATGATAATGCATCTAAACTGGCTCTATAAGACGAGATTGTCGTCTCCAACGTACTGGAGAGAATCGACATAGACGCCAGCAATGACAATTCCAAGTCTTCGGCCTGGTCGTCTAAACGCAGAGGAACTTTCGGCACACCCTTTCCTGCCGTAGCAAATTTATTCCTATTGTTGATGAACAGCAGATGTAGAGCATGTTGCGATAAGAAACTGGTTCTGCCTACCTTAGAGGCCAACTTAAAAATAGCGTCATTCAGCAATTCAAACGTCCGTGAGACATTGCTGGACTGGACCGGATACTCAGGAACATCATCCTTAGTCCGGCCGAAAAAGTCTGTATCCAGTGACGCTATCAGTCTCTTATCCGGTATCGCAGCCCTCTGGTCCGATGGAACAACCTCTGGAAGGTGTTGACGGATAAAATCCAACACCACCTTTTGCTGTTCCAGAAGGGAAAAATCCAGCTCCGCAGTTTCCCTTTCACCACCCGACTGGACCAGATGCGAATCTCAGTCGTCCCTGTCTGACACTGCAGAGGAACGGACCGACCCAGCTTCCTCCGACAGTTCCTGATCTGAAACCATTTCCGAAGGCTGCTGGGATGCTGCGATGAGTTGTGCTATCTGTGATAGCAAGTCCGTCACGGAGACCTGTGGAGCTGCGGTCTTACGTTGCTTAGCCGCTGTAACCTCCTGGGAGGGTACATCCTGCATAATACTTTTAAGCGTACGTCCCGACTGGTGAGGCCTCGTGTCCTTGGCTACTGGATGGAGTGACCTAGACGACATGGAATCCTTTGTCAGCGAAGCAGGCTGGATGTCTGAGGTCACGAAGCCAAGGTGTGGTCGTGTGTGCAGGCGTGTAGAAGAGGAAGCCAATAGACTAGCTGACGCCGGCTGTCTATGCGACGGAGCATCCCGAGCGGGAGGGGTGGATGTATGCTCCGACTGACGAACGTTATGCACAACAACATCTGGCCCCAGATGTTGTTGTAAAAGAGAGGGGCCTCTCTCAATCGTGGTCCGGGTAGACCAGAACGAACTTGCTACCGGACTGACTGGCTTCCTCTGATCCATCCTCCGATTCATCGTCGCAGGGTGTGCGTGATCCGAGATTATAGTGCTCGCAACACCCTTTTTCCTCTCCTGTACAACAACGGACATACACGGCGTCACATCACCCACATTACGAGTGAAAGATCCACCGGACAAGCTAGCTGGCGACAAGACCGTAAATCCCTTTTGGGACCTAGGCACTTGTCTGATTTCATTGAGCAGTTTTGCTGCTAGCTCTTCATTGATTTGCGACGACGGCAGCACACTTCCGGGAAGACATCACGGAAACATCACCCTGTTCTTGTTCCTCTGAAAAAGAGACTGTAAAACTAGAGTGACCCTGTGGTGAGAGGACCGGCATCGACCTCTCACCACTAACAATAGACCATGACACATGTCTCCAACGTTTGTCATCCCAACTGGCACAAACTGTACAAGAATTAGTTTGAGTACAGTGACTACAGCAAATACAATGAGCAAGAGAATCCGAGGAAGACTTCCTCGAATTACAATTTGAACAATAATCTTTCATAATTAAAAAATATTATACAGCCGTAGTACTCACACTAACCCTCAAAAATACAAAGAGACATAACAATAATACAATCCATAACAAAATTTTGAAAAATAATTCAAAAGAAAATTTTCGAAAAATTGTTTACATGAGCCCAAGTTCCCAAAGGGAACGATGAGCCCAAATGGATCCCAAAAAAGCCTAAGTGTGGACAAAAATTTTAAAGCAATTCTAAAAATTAATGTTACACTTATGGATAATATTAATGTATCTCACTACATAATAAACCTTACAGAAGACAAGGAATCACTAACAGAAAGTAACCAACTGTCAAAGTAAACAAAAGTCAATAAAAACCGGAAACAAGACACCAGGCACTGAAAAACACGGCCCAAAATCAGTAACTAATTTTAAACACTATCCGATGTAAAACTGAATCTTCCACAGAAGCTGCAATACATCAGATGGTAGATGCATCAATCATTTGGATTTTCTTAAAAGGAAAATCTATTTGTTATTGCATTGATTATTATTTATTTACTTATTTTTTTTTTTTTTCATTTTCCTAAAAGGAAAATCTATTTGTTATTGCATTGATTATTTTTTTTTTTTTTTTTTTGGGGGGGGGGGGGGGGGGGGAAAGACTCTTGTTATTCTTCTTTTTCAAAATTTCTCTTCTCTATTTTTTTTTTTTTTTCCTCCCTGAATTTTGTCAGCTGAACTGTTCGAAAACAAGCAGTACCATTTTGACCAAATTTGGCACACTTATGTAATGTCATAAAATCTAGTGAAATGCAGTATCGTCATATCTGTGAAAACGTGTGTTTTTAAAATATTCTGCCAAAACCTTCAAAATTTCACCATTTTTCAAATGTCTCAAAATTGTTTACAGTTATTTAGCTCAAATTTTCCACACATTTAGAGCATAATATGATACACCACAATCACCACTCAGATCTTTCAACTTTAACCCCCACTGGCCAAAAATGACATGAATATAGAATTTTTCTTCAAAATTGACCAACTTCAAGGGCAAATTTCCCTAATAACAAGGTTGTTGTAACAATTATTTTGGTTTGGATAGATGCAACAATGATTGCGGAAGAAAGTTACTGTTTACTTTTTAATCTCAGATTTAATCCCCAAGCACAATGAGGGTGAGAATAAAAGTACTATTTGGAAATGCCAAAATTAGCCAACTTTGGTTGCTTTTTCCATCATTTTGGAAAGGGGTTAATTTCAAACACTTTTCGTGTACGTATTCACAATTGACTACCGAGCATATTTGCTGTTGTAAGTTTAGTTGTAAAGTTTAACCCTATCCCATTCTGGTTGCATAAAAGTAGATACCATCCAAAAAAACTCCAATTTTTTCAGAATTTGGTAAGTTTACGTGACAATTTACTCCATTTTTAATTGCTTGAGCTCTGAATGTTTTCTATAGCTGCTTGCAGCAGTCAAAGTATGACAAATTTTGTTCTATATGTTATTATTAAAAGTTTAACCCTTGGCAGATTTGAGACTTCCCAAAAGGGAAGTGTCGGAATATTTGTTATTTTCGCCAACTTCAAGAGCAAATTATCTTCTAATTACAAGGCAGTTGTAATAATTATTTTGGTATGGCTAGATGCAACAATGATTGTGGAAGAAAGTTACTGTTTACTTCTTAATCTCAGATTTAACCCTCTAGCACAATGAGACTGAGAATAAGAGTACTGTTTGAAAATGCCAAAATTAGCCATTGTTGGTTGCCTTTTCTATCATTTTGGAAAGGGTTAATTTCACACACTTTTCATGTTTATATTCACAATTGACTATCAAGCATATTTGCTGTTATTAGTTTGGTTGTAATGTTTAACCCTATCCCATTTTGGTTGCATAAAAGTAGGTACCGTCCAAACAAATTCCTATTTTTTCAGAATTTGGTAAATTTAGATGACGATTTACTCCATTTTTAATTGCTTGAGCTCTGAAAGTTTTCTATAGCTGCTTTGTTCAATGGGGAACAAATTTTGTGTTATATGTTTTGGTGTTCCGTGTTATCCAACACCAGTTTCTCCGTACAAATATGAATATCGCCAGGAAAGAAAGCATATTTTCTCAGTGGTAGACTGTTTGACTTCTATGATAGAGGTTCCAAGTTTGATCCCTATCTGAGACGACCCACGTAATGTCCTTGGGCAAGGCACTTTATCCCGGTTGCCAACATGGGGGCACGATGATGCCATGTACTAAGACGTACTGCATGTCAATGGTGCACATGTCTTCAACCACTGGTACCCTGCTTCAGCGGAGCTTGAACATAATTAGAATGTTGAGCTGACAGTAGCTCATCGATGCTCGGTGGTTCTCTCTGGGTCCTCCGACTTCCCCCACCCGTAAAACTGTCACGGTCACGATTAGCCATTGTGGATAAGTATGTGACCGTAAACACCAATAAATAAATACCGTCAGGGAAACCCTCTGTGAAATCCTTCTGTCAATAAATAGCAAAGTAGTAATGTAATGCAAGAAATATTAACAAGCTGTTCAACATCCCTTTAATCAACTCATTTAGACTTGAACTGTACCCATCACTGTGTATACTAGCTCTCTAGATGGTTTAAACCATATCAAATAAACAACTAATTTGTGTGTGACAGTAACTCATATTACATGTATTTCATTGTATCTGAAACAGATATGTTGGAAAAATTGTGAAATCATGGAGTAGGAAGCTTACCCTCATTTGTTGACAAATCCCACACATTCACAAACAGACAAAATGACAAAGAATAAATTAATTATTGATATTTAAGGTCACTTTCAGCATCTACAGCTATATCATGACCATAATATAGGTATTTATTCAAGTCCAGGTATCCATTGCATAGGCATACAGGGCTATGAACCCTTTTAGCCCGAAAAAAGTTGAATCTCAAGAGGAAATGCCAAATGTGGGTATGGGAGGGAGGGGGGGGTCTCCCTCCCATTGAGTACCTGGAGAGAACCACTGAGCAATGGCAAGCGACTCAGACTCCCCAACATACTAACTCCACAAAAGTAGGGTTAGCATTGGTTGAAGACAAGTGCCCCCTCAAAGAACCCTTAGTAAACATCGCCATCATGCTCCCCCCACCCCCACCACACCCCACCCCCCCATGTAAATTGGGATGAAGTGTCTTGCTCAAAGATACAATGTGGTTGCCACAGGCGGGATTTGAACCGAGGACTTCTTGGATTGCAACAATCATCTCTACCTTTTGAGCCACCGTGCTCCCGTAATATGCAGTAATAGAGCTCTTTATGTGTACTTGTGTGATTATAAATGAATAATATTAATGTGGATACGGTTCCACTGAATCACTTTGTACAGTATAATGGTCAGTTTACTTGTAACTTCTAAGTGATGAGATAGGAAAACAACATTTTGTGTGGAAAACCAAAATGTTTTGGGGTCATTTCTGGCAACTAAATTGTCTGAAATTTTCTGGCATATTGGCCGAAAAATCGGCTCCTTCCTGACTCAGGGGTGGGTTGGGGCACAGTGCTTCTTGAAACCCCGGCCCGTACGCCCATAATTCATATGTACTAATTTTTTCCAAAGCACAAAGGACATCGCATGTTTTGCTTTCTATGAAAATATTCTGTAATTATTGAAGAGCAAATTTTGTGTTAAATGTTTTGGTGTCCTACAGTATCTCAAATATCTGTTTTGGCTGCATAAAAACTAGTAGCATCACAAAAACTTTGATTTCCACTAAATTTTCTGTTTTCAAAACCGATCGATAGTTTTGTGTACAATACAGTTTGCCTTTTCACATTAAAAAGTTGGGAAAGCCCGTAATTTGTCCAACAAATTACAATTCTCTAGTTATTTTTATTTATTAGGCTTTCCCAAACCCAGTTTGGGAAAGACTATTGTTATTCTTCTTTTTCAAAATTTTTCTTCTCTATTTTTTTTTTTTTTTAATTTTTTTTTTTCCTCCCTAAATTTTGTCTGTTGAACTGCTCAAAAACAAGCTGTACGATTTTGAC
Source organism: Pictodentalium vernedei (assembly GCA_031216915.1). Classification (NCBI taxonomy): domain Eukaryota; kingdom Metazoa; phylum Mollusca; class Scaphopoda; order Dentaliida; family Dentaliidae; genus Pictodentalium; species Pictodentalium vernedei. The sequence goes on along the minus strand of CM062297.1, from coordinate 566,509,097 downwards.
CAAATTTGGCACACTTATGTAATGTCATAAAATCTAGTGAAATGCGGTATCGTCATATCTGTGAAAACGTGTGTTTTCAAAATATTCTGCCAAAACCTTCAAAATTTCACCATTTTTCGAATGTCTCAAAATTGTTTAGTTATTTAGCTCAAATTTTCCACACATTTAGAGCATAACATGATACACCACAACCACCACTCAGATCTTTCAAATTTAACCCACACTGGCCGAAAATGACATGAATATAGAATTTTTCTTCAAAATTGACCAACTTCAAGGGCAAATTTCTCTAATAACAAGGTTGTTGTAACAATTATTTTGGTTTTTGCTGTTGTAAGTTTGGTTGTAAAGTTTAACCCTATCCCATTCTGGTTGCATAAAAGTAGGTACCATCCAAAAAAACTCCAATTTTTTCAGAATTTGGTAAGTTTAGGTGGCGATTTACTCCATTTTTATTTGCTTGAGCTCTGAATGTTTTCTGTAGATGCTTGCAGCAGTCAAAGTATGACAAATTTTGTTCTATATGTTATTATTAAAAGTTTAACCCTTGGCAGATTTGAGACTTCCCATAAGGGTACTGTCTAAATAATTGCTATTTTTGCCAACTTCAAGGGCATATTTCTCTAATTACAAGGTAGTTGTAACAATTATTTTGGTATGGCTAGATGCAACAATGATTGTGGAAGAAAGTTACTGTTTACTTCTTAATCTCAGATTTAACCCTCAAGGACAATGAGGGCGAGAATAAGAGTACCGTTTGAAAATGCCAAAATTAGCCATCTTTGGTTGCTTTTTCTAGCATTTTGGAAATGGTTAATTTCAAAAACTTTTCATGTACGTATTCACAATTGACTACCTAGCATATTTGCTGTTGTAAGTTTGGTTGTAAAGTTTAACCCTATCCCATTCTTGCTGTTGTAAGTTTGGTTGTAAAGTTTAACCCTATCCCATTCTGGTTGCATAAAGGTAGGTACCTTCCAAAAAACCTCCAATTTTTAAGAATTTGGTAAGTTTAGGTAGCGATTTACTCCATTTTTAATTGCTTGAGCTCTGAATGTTTTCTGTAGCTGCTTGCAGCAATCAAAGTATGACAAATTTTGTTCTATATGTTATTATTAAAAGTTTAACCCTTGGCAAATTTGAGACTTCCCATAAGGGTACTGTCGGAATAATTATTATTTTTGCTAATGTTTACATGCATTTTCTCAGCACTGGAGCCATATTGTCTGAAAACCTTTTCCATGAGAAGATTGGGCCTTCATCCAAGAACAATTTTGCTGTTATATATTTTATTCAAAGTTTTAACCTTCACCCAGTTTTCTGGCCTTGAATTTGAGTGCCCTAAAATTCTTCATGAAATTGGCTAATTTGGAGCTCACTTTTCTTCCATTTTCGAAAGGAATATCGAAAAATGATTTACATGTTCATATTTACAATTGCCTACCGAGCATATTTGCTGTTGTAAGTTTGGTTGTAAAGTTTAACCCTATGCTCAATCTCTTTGCATAAAGATAGGTGCAGTCCAAAAAAACTATCGTTGTTCAAAATTTGTTAAGTTTAAATGACGATTTACTCCATTCCTAATTGATTGAGCGCTGAACGTTTTCTATGGCTGTATGCAGCAGTCATAGTATGACAACTAAAAAGTTTAACCGTTGGCAGATTCGAGACTGCCCATATGGGTATGGTCGGAATAATTGATATTTTCATAAAATCACTGAATATTGATAAGCCTGCAGTGGTAGTTTGGAATAGAATATCCAAAAATGCTTTCGAAATTCGGATTCACAGTTCAATTCCAAGAATATTTTCTGTTATAAGGTTGCTGTAAAGTTTAAAGCCATCCCTGTCTCAGATGCATAAAGATTGGTGACGTCGAAAAAAAACTCTCATTTTTTCAGGATTCCGTAGGTTTAAGTGACAATTTACTTCATTCCTAATTCATTGAGCGCTGAATGTTTTCTATGCCTGCATGCAGCAAGCATAGCATGACAACTTCTGTTTTATACGTTATTATCAAAAGTTTAACCCTTGGCATATTTAGGAGTTCCCATGTGGATATAGTCAGAATAATTGTTATTTTCGTAAAATCAATCCCTGAATATATTGGTAACTGTGTAGTGGCCTTTCGGTGGTGCTACATGAAGCCGCAAATAGTTTGGGTTGAAAAGCTCATCAAATAGACAGATATAATGCCTAACTCAGCCGGTGACAGGTAAATAATGAATGGAAAAGTCGTTGAATTGAGAATAAAGTAGGGACGAATCATGCCCTCGGTTTCCACCTGATCCACGGTATTTTCACGTGGTCTCGGCACTTGTCAAAGATACTAAACTGTCGGACAGGGACAGTAGAAAACATTCTGAGAATTTCAAGTTGCTGCCTTGCATGGTCGGGACATAATTGGAGTATATCCGACATTATATCTGTTCAATTTTAATGTCAAATTAGCCAAATGACAGCTTTTTCTCCACCGGATCGAGTTGTCAGTTTCTGCCGGGACGGTCTAAAATAAGCAGTTTAACTCAAAACTTTCTGTCCCATATGAATGTGCGAATATTTAAAGCTGAGCAGTTCATCAAATAGACAGAAATAATGCCAAACTCGACCGGTGATAGGTAAATAGTGAATGGAAACGGCATTGCATTGGGAATAGAATAGGGACGAAACGTCCCCGCGGTTTCCACGCGAACTACGTTGCTCCCACATGGTCACGCCAATCGACAAAGATACTGTCCTGTCGAGCAGGGATAGTAGAACTTCTGACGATTTCGTGTATCTGCCTTCACTGGTCTGGACGCAGTGGGCATATGAGCGACACTGCTGTCTGTTCAATTTTAATGTCAAATTAGCCAAATTACCGCCTTTTCGCCATTAACCCATGTGCGATTTCTGTCCACTTTTCATTTTTGGCATTTATCTAACTGTTATCCAAGAACAATTTTGCTGTTATATGTTTTATTCCAAGTTTTAACCCTCACCCAGTTGTCAGGCCTTGAATTGGAGTACCCTCAACTTGAACATGTTCATTCAAATAGCAAGATTCAAGATTAGTCCATGTCTCTTTTCAGACACTCAGTCTGTTGATGTTCACACATTAAGAGCATAATATTATACACTAAAATCACCACACAAATATTTCAACATTAATCCCCTATTGGCCACAAATGATATGAATATATCATTTTATCTTCAAGATTTACTAACTTCAGGGGCAAATTTCTCATAATTGCAAGGTTGTTGTAACAATTATTTTGGTATGGACAGATGCAACAATGATTGTAGAAGAAAGTTACTGTTTACTTTTTAATCTCAAGATTTAACCCCCAAGCAAAATGAGGGCGTGAATAAGAGAACCGTGAGAGAATGCCAAAATTAGCCAATTTTGGATGCTTTTTGTCTATCATTTTGGAAATGGTTAATTTCAAACACTTGCTTTGCTATATGTAGTCTGCATTTTCACATTGGAAAGTTGGGAAAGCCCGTAATTTGTCCAACAAATTACAATTCTCTAGTTTTTTTATTATTATTCTTCCACACTTTTATTTTCAATATTTCTCGAAAACGCTCTGAACGATTTTATTTAAAGTTTCTGTACTCATAAAGGGTCATAAGTTGTAACTAATCTTCATATTCCCATTTTTTTGAAAATGTTTTAGTTAATCCTTTATGCCAAAAAACACAAAAATATTCGGTAGCTCATATCTTTGGACTGGAAAGGGCGGTTGACTTGAAATTTTCACAGACACGTCAGCAATACACCCCTCTATCAGCAAATAGTACAAAAATGTATTTAGTTAACACCTTTCAGCCAAAACGTTTTTTGTAACGAAAAAAAAATTCAAAATTTGACCATTTTTGAACTCAATCTCGGGACAGGGATATGCTGAACCATCTAAAATGGCTTAGATATGAAGACTGTATCACCAAATTGTAAAAACCATCGAAAAAATTTCGATTCGAATTTCCAACAATCCAAAATGGCGGCCGAAAAATCAAATTTTTATTTTCGGTTATTTATGTGTTTCAGGCCATTTGGAGACAAAAAAAAATTTTTTTTGCAACAGAAAAATTTTCGGTTTGGACTTAGAAATTTTTGATCAAAAGTCAGAAATTTTTGTTTCAACCGGGCTACTTTGCCGTCACAGTACTCAACAATGGGGACGATTTGAAAGCTTCTAAGGGTAGAAATGTTGAAGTCACAGTGTACATGAACAGTTACCATCTTTTGGAAATGGAGTTGTTCTTAATTTGGCTTCTGCTAGCAGTCAAACATGGCTTCGGGACACTGTGACCAAAAATTAAAAAAAAATTTCTTGTCTTTTTTTTTACTTTATTATGTCTAGATTCATTATTTCTCATAAATAAAAACTATCAATGACGGCCATGAGTTCTTATAAATAAAACCATCAGTATCTGGGGCAAAATGTTTCTTGTTGGGCAAAAATGCCCCAAAACGCCAAAGGATTTATAGGCCAATATTTCATGAAGGAAAAAAGCTATCAACTTAATTTCTCGACAGACTTGTCAGAATTACTCTTGTCTAAAACAAACATAATCAGTATTTTTTTCCATTTTTTATGTTTTCTGCCAAAATTTTTCACAAAACGGAAAGTTATCTCGAAAATCGGCCATTTTGGATTGAAATATCGAGATTTAAATATAATGAGCCCTCTAAAAGGGATCCAAATTGAAGGCAGTAATACTGCTTTATAAGAAAAATCGAAAGAATTTCGTTTTGATTTTTCGTTAATCCAAAATGGCGGCCAAAAAATCGAAAAAAATTTTTTCGTTTTTTTATGCGTTTCGTTCAATTTTGAGACGAAAATTTTTTTTTTTTTTTTTTTACACTGAACATTTTAGGTCTGCTTGGGAATGAAATTTTCGACCAAAAGTCGGAAATTTTTGTTACGACCGGGCTACTTTGCCGTCACAGTACTCAACAACGGGGATGATTTGAAAGCTTCTAAGGTTAGAAATGTTGAATTCACAGTGTGCATGAACAGTTATTGTCTTTTGGAATTGGAGTTGTTCTTCGTTTGGCTTCTGCTAGCAGTCAAACATGGCTTCGGGACACTGTGACCAAAAACTGAAAAAGAATTTCTTGTGTTTCTTTTTTACTTTATTATGTCTCGATTCATTAGTTCTCATAAATAAAAACTATCAATGACAGCCATGAGTCCTAATAAATAAAACCATCAGTATTTGGGGCAAAATGTTTCTTGTTGGGCAAAAACGCCCCAAAACACGCAAACATTTATAGGCCAATATCTCATGAAGGAAAAAAGCTATCGACTTAATTTCTTGACAGACTTGTCAGAATTACTCTTGTCTAAAACAAACATAATCGGTATTTTTTTCGATTTTTTTATGTTTTCTGCCAAAATTTTTCACAAAACGGAAAGTTATCTCGAAAATCGGCCATTTTGGATTGAAATATCGAGATTTAAATATAATGAGCCCTCTAAAAGGGATCCAAATTGAAGGCAGTAATACCGCTTTATAAGAAAAATCGAAAGAATTTCGTTTCGATTTTTCGTTAATCCAAAATGGCGGCCAAAAAATTGAAAAATTTTTTTCTGTTTTTTATGCATTTCGTTCAATTTTGAGATCATTTTTTTTTTTTTTTTTTACACTGAAAATTTTCGGTCTGCTTCGGACTGAAATTTTCGACCAAAAGTCAGAAATTTTGTTACGGCCGGGCTACTTTGCCGTCTGAGTACTCAACAACAGGGATGATTTGAAAGCTTCTAAGGTTAGAAATGTTGAATTCACAGTGTACATGAACAGTTATCGTCTTTTGGAATTGGAGTTGTTCTTCGTTTGGCTTCTGCTAGCAGTCAAACATGGCTTCGGGACACTGTGACCAAAAATTGAAAAAAAATTTCTTGTCCTTTTTTACTTTATTATGTCTAGATTCATTATTTCTCATAAATAAAAACTATCAATGAGGGCCATGAGTCCTAATAAATAAAACCATCAGTATTTGGGGCAAAATGTTTCTTGTTTGGCAAAAACGCCCAAAACGCTCAAACCTTTATAGGCCAATATCTCATGAAGGAAAAAAGATATCGACTTAATTTCTTGACAGACTTGTCAGAATTACTCTTGTCTAAAACAAACATAATCGGTATTTTTTTCTGTTTTTTATGTTTTCTGCCAAAATTTTTCACAAAACGGAAAGTTATCTCGAAAATCGGCCATTTTGGATTGAAATATCGAGATTTAAATATAATGAGCCCTCTAAAAGGGATCCAAATTTAAGGCAGTAATACCGCTTTATAAAAAAAATCGAAAGAATTTCGTTTCGATTTTTCGTTAATCCAAAATGGCGGCCAAAAAATCTAAAAAAATTTTTTTCATTTTTTATGCGTTTCGTTCAATTTTGAGACGAAAATTTTTTTTTTTTTTTCTCACTACACCAAAAAACGAAAAATCGATCTTCAGGCTGGTACTTTGACCTAATTATACTGTACTACCGGAGTGGGTTAAAAGCGGCGGTGATTGAGAATGTGTAGCCCGAATATAGGTTAAAAGATTCCCCATAGTCTGGAAGCACAATTTTGTTGCGTTTGGCTTCGGGCGGTCGCCAAAAGTACACTCTCGGCGTCTCAACGGTCCGTACACCCTCTTTTTGGCATGAGAATACTCGGCGTTTTTGACTCGTATAGGGATTCCGTGATTGAAATAGCAACATTCACGGTCTCTTTAAACCTTTCCCCATCCCATGGGAATAGGGTTTTATTTCACTTGGGTTCTGATGACTGGAGAACTACCACTCCGGTTCGGACTTAGAAATTTTCGACCAGAGTCTGGAATTTTTTGTTTTTTGCGTTTTGTTCAATTTTGAGACGAAAATTTGTTTTTGTTTTTCACACTACACCAAAAGACGAAAAATCGGTCTTCAGACTGGTACTTTGACCTAATTATACTGTACTACCGGGGTGGGTTAAAAGCGGCGGTGATTGAGAATGTGTAGCCCGAATATAGGTTAAAAGATTCCCCATAGTCTGGAAGCACAATTTTGTTGCGTTTGGCTTCGGGCGGTCGCCAAAAGTACACTCTCGGCGTCTCAACGGTCCATACACCCTCTTTTTGGCATGAGAATACTCAGCGTTTTTGACTCGTATAAGGCTGTCATGATTGAAATGGCAACATTCACGGTCTCTTTAATCCTTAACCCACCCCATGGGAATAGGGTTTTATTTTACTTGGCATCTGATGGCTGTAGATCTACCACTCCGGTTCGGACTTAGACATTTTCAACCAAAATCCGGAAATTTCTGTTTTTGTTTTTTATGTGTTTTGTTCAATTTTGAGACGAAAACAATTTTTTTTTACCTGGAAAATTTTTTGGTCCAGTTTGGACTGAAAATTTTTGATTTTGATCCAAAACCAAAACTTTTTTCTTTCGATTGCCACTTTCACCTGACAAAAACTTACTACGATACGGGTTAAAGTGGCCGTTATTCAGATCTTGGATGTTGAGGCTCTTCCTCCACCCGTAAAACTATCTGACGCGACTGCCCAACCCCCACCCAACACAAACACCCATTAGACTCTACAGACTCTGGCATCCATGCCAGTAAACACGTCTGAAAAAACATTGATCATTTTGCACCCGGCGACCTCAACTTCAGTGAATGCTGTACATAATGTTACATGGTATTTTGTATCCTAAACTGAAATCGAAAGTAGAACACTGAGAGTCTGTTATTTTTTATGGGCATATGACACCAGTTACTCATCCCCTCCCCGCCCTCATTGAATTCGATGACGGTGGCAATTCCAACAATTCCAATCCAAAAATTAAACTAACACTCCTGCTCATAATGATTGTCAGCCACCCCCACCCCCCCCACCCCCCCCACAACCTAACGCCCGACCCCAACCCAATTACACGCTCGTTTTTTGATTTCTGAATTCTAGATTTCTTCTGCAATCGTGAGGGTCCACGACATCACTGCCTATCATGTAGTGTTTCCGCCGCCACGCATGAGAATTGGATGCCAAAACGTTTGGAAATCTTCGAAAAATAATGTTCATTGAAACACTTATGGTAGCAGTTGTTTTGGACTTCTAAATGGGAATTACAGCTGACATGGATTTACTGGTAATGTTGTCCACTCATTGACATTTAATGAGGTCGACATAGTAATAATGCGCAGTTTGGAATGGGTATGGTTGTTCCAATGTATGGAGCCTTGGCGGTCAGTAAAGAATTTCATTAGATGCGACCTCTGGGAGCTGGCGTACTGCATGGAGGTGCTGCCGACATTGCTGCTGTTTTGATTTTAGTAGCGTAGCCATGGAATTAAGGGGGGCGGGCAAGTCCTCTAAATGTTTACCCCCCCCCCCCCCCCCCCCCAAAAAAAAAAAGAGAATTGACCCAATGCAATTTCACACAACTTAGAGCCCTCACAAATGCTCTCCAATGTTAGGCAGCACATGCTACAACTGCTCAGATTGAATCTTAAAGAGTAGTGAACTTTGCAAAAATATTCTCGGGGAGGCTTTGTCCTTACTAGGAGTCTAGGGCCCTCTGGCTATTAACCCCTCCACAAATTTCTCTGTCCTAATTCCGAAACCCGAGAACAACCTTCCAAATATCATGGTAGTTATCACACTTCTCCCCTGAACAATGGCTGTCAGACAAATGAGAAGACCCCAAAAAAAAAAAACCTTGCCATTATATCATCTACCGTCAATGTGTTAATAGGCTCATCAAAAATTCGTTTTTTGAGTTCTTCTCAATTTTGAGATGAAAAAGCCGAGGAAAACGAAAAAAAAAATTTTTTTGCACCAGAAAAAAATTTCGGTTTGGACTCGTTACGACCGGGCTACTTTGCCGTCAAAGTACTCAACAACGGGGATGATTTGAAAGCTTCTAAGGTTAGAAATGTTGAATTCACAGTGTACATGAACAGTTGTCGTCTTTTGGAATTGGAGTTGTTCTTCGTTTGGCTTATGCTAGCAGTCAAACATGGCTTCGGGACACTGTGACCAAAAATTTTAAAAAAATTTCTTGTGTTTTTGTTACTTTATTATGTCTAGATTCATTAGTTCTCAGAAATAAAACTATCTGCATATTGCGGAAAATGTTTTTCCAGCCAAAACCGCCCAAATATGCGAGAGCCGATATCTTTGGACTGGAAGGGGCGAATGACTTGAACTTTTCACAGGAATGACTGTAATACATTTCTCTAAGTATCAAGGGCACAAAATGGTAGTTGGTTAACACCTTTCTGCCAAAACATTTCACAAAACCAAAAAAAATTCAAATTTTTATTTGGTATCAAGCTCCCTTAGAACTTGCTGAGTAGAACAGTAACTAAAATCACTAAGGAAAATCCTGTGTATTATTCCGAAGGTACAATCACTTCCTCTAGTATTATTATTATTATTATACTTCCACACTTTTATTTTCACTTTTTCTCAAAAACGCTCTGAACGATGTTTTTTAAAGTTTCTGTACTCATGAAGGTTCATAAGTTCCAACTAAACGTCATATTCCCATTTTTCTGAAAATGTTTTAGTTAACCCTTTATGCCAAAAAACACAAAAATATTGGGCTGCTCATATCTTTGGACTCGAAATGGTGATTGACTTGAAATATCCGCATGTCAGCAATACACCCGTCTATCAGCATATGGTACAAAAAATGTATGTAGTTAACACTTTTTTGTTTTTCCAGCCAAAACCACCCAAAAATGCCCAAATATGCGGGAGCCGATATCTTTGGACTGGAAGGGGTGATTGACTTGAACTTTTCACAGGAATGACTGTAATACACTTCTCTATTAATCAAGGGCACAAAATGGTAGTTGGTTCAGTATATTTGGGAAAATGTTTCTTGTTGGGCAAAAACGCCCAAAAATGCAAAAAGCTTTGTAGGCTAACATCTCATGAAGGAAAAAAACTATCGACTTAATTTTTAGACAGACTTGTCAGAATTACTCTTGTCTAAAACAAATATAATCGGTATTTTTTTCGATTTTTTATGTTTTCTGCCAAAATTTTTCACAAAACGGAAAGTTATTTCGAAAATTGGCCATTTTGGATTGAAATATCGAGATTTAAATGTAATGAGCCCTCTAAAAGGGATCCAAATTGAAGGCAGTAATACCGCTTTATAAAAAAAATCAAAAGAATTTCGTTTCGATTTTTCGTTAATCCAAAATGGCGGCCAAAAATCAAAAAATTTTTTTTCGTTTTTCATGCGTTTTGTTCAATTTTTAGACGAAAAAAAATATTTTTTTACACTGAAAATTTTCGGTCCGGTTCGGACTTGGAAATATTCGACCAAAATTCGGAAATTTTTGTTTTTTATGTGTTTTGTTCAATGTACTTTGACCTAATTATACTGTACTACCAGAGTGGGTTAAAAAGTGGTGGTGATTGAGAATGTGTAGCCCAAAAAAAATTCCCCATAGTCTGGAAGTACAATTTTGTTGCTTTTGGATTCGGCCGGTCGCCAAAAGGACACTCTCGGCCTCTCAACGGTCTGTACACCCTCTTTTTGGCATGAAAATACTCGGCGTTCTTGAATCGTATAAGGCTTCCGTGATTGAAATGGCAACATTCACAGTCTCTTTAAACCTTTCCCCACCCCATGGGAATAGGGTTTCATTTCACTTGGCTTCTGATGGCTGGAGAACTACTACTCCGGTTCTGACTTAGAAATTTTCGACCAAAGTCCAGAAATTTTTGTTTTTTATGTGTTTTGTTCAATTTTGAGACGAAAAATTCTGATGATTTGTTGTAATTTGTAATATATTCAGAAAAATATGTGCTTTTAGATTATATAGGGTAGGCGTTCAGTGTCATTTTACGTTTTGAGTGAAAAATCATTGAAACTTTGGGGTGTCTGATTACAGGAAATATCCGGACAGTTACCTACCTGCAAAAACCCATTTGCTTCCTAACATTCTGACATGGAAGCCAAAAGTAATACAGCACCACGAAGGCCTGGAATAATACTTCTGAATGGGAATTACAACTAACATGGATTTACTGACAAATGTCGACCACTCCTCGACATTTAATGAAGTCGACATATTAATGATGAGCAGTTTGAAACGGCTATGGTTGTTCCAATGTATGGAGCCTTGGCGGTCAGAACAGAATTTCATAAGATGCGACCTCTGGGAGCTGGTGTACTGCATGAGGTCCTGCCAAGCATTGCTGTTGTTTTGATTCAGTAGCGTAGCCACGGAATTAAGGGGGGGGGGGGGGGGGGGGCAAGTCCCCTAAATGTTTACCCCCCCCCCAAAAAAAAATGAAAGTGTCAATGACACTGTAGCTTAACTTGTGTGTTGTGTTTGATGAAAAGGAAAATGTTCAATGTTTATGAAAGGATTATGAAATAAGACAAGAATTGTGATAATTGGGAATATGTTCATTTCTGTTCCCTGTATGCTATGTTTTTGATAAAAAATAATAGGAGGTGTACACTGTACTAAAGAGCTGAGGGTGGGTTAATATGACCTCACAGTTAATGTATGTGGCCCTCACAGTTAACGTATATCAACGAAAGTTACCAAGTTACAGTGAAATTATTCCAAAATGAGTCATCCTTTCAAGTTACACTGAAATCCCTTCATAAATATGGCCTGTAGACTGTGCTAAAGGTTTTCGGGCTTCGGGCCCCTGGAGCTGTCAGTTTCCCAACTGTGTCCAAAGGGGAAGTTCACATCTAGACATTATATGAAGTCAACCTACAAAGTTACAATGAAATCCCTTCATAAATATTACCTGTAAACTGTGCTAAAGGATTTTGGGCTTTGGGCTTGGGCAGCCATCATGGTTGAATGATCGCAACCAAAAAGGGACAATCTCATCTGGGCATCATCTGGAGTGATCCTACGACGTTACAATGAAATCCCTTCATAAATATGACCTGTAGACTATGCTCAAGACTTTTGGGCTTCAGGCACCTGTGGCCATCACAGTTGACCAATCACGACCAAAAGGGAATGTCATCATCTAGGCATTATATGGAGTCAGCCTAACAAGTTACAATGAAATCCTTCCATAAATACAACCTATAGACTATGCTAAAGGTTTTTGGGCTCGGGCAGCCATCAAGGCTAAATGAACGCGACCAAAAGGGGACGTTCTCATCTAGATATTATTTGGAGTCATCCTACCAAGCTACTATGAAATCCCTTCATAATTATGACCTGTAGACTGTTCTAAAGGTTTTCGGGCTTCGGGCCCCTGTAGGTGTCACAGTTGCCCAATCGTGTCCCAAAGGGGACATTCTCATCTAGACATTATATAAAGTCAAACCTACCAAGTTACAATGAAATCCCTTCACAAATATGACCTGTAGACTGTGCTCAAGATTTTCGGGCTTCGGGCACCTGTAGCCATCACAGTTGAGCAATCATGACCAAAAGGGGATGTCATCATCTAGGTATTATATGGAGTCAACCTAACAAGTTACAATGAAATCCTTCCATAAATACAACCTGTAGAATATACTAAAGGTCTTTGGGCTCGGGCAGCCATAAAGGCTGAATGATTGCGACCAAAAGGGGATGTTCTCATCTAGACATTATTTGGAGTCATCCTACCAAGCTACAATGAAATCCCTTCATAATTATGACCTGTAGACTGTTCTAAAGGTTTTCGGGCTTCGGGCCCCTGTAGCCGTCACAGTTGCCCAAGCGTGTCCAAAAGGGGACGTTCTCATCTAGACATTATATGAAGTCAACCTACCAAGTTACAATGAAATCTCTTCATAAATATGACCTGTAGACTGTACTAAAGGTTTTCGGGCTTCGGGCTCGGGCAGCCATCATGGTTGAATGATCGCAACCAAAGGGGACAATCTCATCTGGGCATCATCTGGAGTGATCCCACGAAGTTACACTGAAATCCTTTTATAAATATGACCTGTAGACTGTGCTCAAGGTTTTCGGGCTTCGGGCACCTGTAGCCATCACAGTTGACCAATCACGACCAAAAGGGGATGTCATCATCTAGGCATTCTATGGAGTCAACCTAACAGGTTACAATGAAATCCTTCCATAAATATGACCTTTTGCCTATGCTAAAGGTTTTTGGGCTCGGGCACCCATCAAGGCTGAATGATCGCGATCAAAATGGGACGTTCTCCTACCAAGTTACAATGAAATCCCTTCATCAATATGACCTCTAGACTGTGCTAAAGGTTTTCGGGCTTCGGGCCCTTGTAGCCGTCACAGTTGCCCAATCAGGACCAAAAGGTGGCTTTCTCATCTAGACATTGTATGAAGTCTATCCACCAAGTTACAATGACATTCCTCAATAAATATGACCTGTAGACTGTGCTAAAGGTTTTCGGGTTTTGGGCTCGGGCAGACGTCACAGTTGGTAGATCACGCCCAAATGGGGAAATTCTCATCTAGAGATCATAAGGAGTCATCCTACCAAGTTACAATGAAATTCCTCCATATTAAACATGACCTGCAGACTGTGCTAAAAGTCTTTGGGTTTCGGGCTTGGGCAGCCATCACGGGTGATAGATCATACCCAAAAGGGGACGTTCTCATCTAGGCATTATACAGAGGCATCTTACCAAGTTACAATGAAATCCCTTCATAAATACGACCTGTAGACTGTGCTAATGTTTTTCGGGTTTTGGGCTCGGGCAGCCATACCGGTTGCCCGATCGCGACCAAAAGGGGACGTTCTCATCTAGACATGACCCCAAAGCTGCATATGAAATTTCGTGATGATCAGACAAGAACTGCGGGGTGTAGCCTGTGCTAAAGGAAAATGTGAACAGACTCACAGACTAACAGACTCACAGACCAACAGACTTCCGCATGCGTGATGGCAATAGCTTATCTTGACTATGTCAAGTTAAGCTAAAAATTGACCCAATGCAATTTCATACAACTTAGAGCATTGCTGCTGTTTTGATTCAGTAGCGTAGCCACGGAATTAGGGAGTCCCCTAAATGTTACCCCCCCCCCCCCCCCAAAAAAAAAAATTGACCCAATGCGATTTCATACAACTTAGAGCCCCCACAAATGCTCTCCAATATAGGGCAGCACATGCTACAACTGCTCAGATTGAATCTTAAGAGTACCGAACTTTGCAAAATATTCTCGGGAAGGCTTTGTCCTTACTAGGAGTCTATGACACTCTGGACATTATCCCCTCCGCAAATTTCTCTGTCCTAACCCCGAAACCCGACAACAACCTTCCAAATATCATGGTAGTTATCACACTTCTCTCCTGAAAAATAGCTGCCGGTCAAACGAGAAGACCCCAGTGATTTACATCAAACAACAGGGTTTCGGTAAAAAAACATCTTGACATTATATCGTCTACCATCCATGTGTTAATAGGCTCATCAAAAATCCGCTTTTCTGCGTTCTTCTCAATTTTGAGACAAAAAATAGGAGGAAAATCCTGTGTATTGTGCGGGCACAATCACTTCATCTAGTTTTTTTTTGATTTTCCTAAAGGGAAAATCTATTTGTTATTGCATTGATTATTTGAATTTTCCTAAAGGAAAAATCTATTTGTTATTGCATTGATTTTTTTTTTTTTTTTATTATTATTATTCATTTGTTATTGCAATGATTATTTTTTTTTATTATTTGGATTTTCCAAAGGGGAAAATCTATTTTTGTTATTGCAATGATTATTCTTTTTATTTTTTTATTTTTTTTTTTATTATTATTCTTCCACACTTTTTATTTTCACTATTTCTCGAAAACGCTCTTAACGATTTGTTTTAAAGTTTCTGTACTCATAAAGGGTCATAAGTTGTAACTAATCGTCATATTCCCATTTTTCTGAAAATGTTTTAGTTAACCCTTTATGCCAAAAAACACAAAAATATTCGGCAGCTCATATCTTTGGACTGGAAAGGGCGATTGATTTGAAATTTTCTCAAGACATGTCAGCAATACACCCCTCTATCAGCATATGGTACAAAAATGTATCTAGTTAACACCTTTCTGCCAAAACGTTTTTCGTAACGAAAAAAAAATTCAAAATTTGACCATTTTTGAACTCAATCTCGGGACAGGGATATGCTGAACCATCTAAAATGGCTTAGATATGAAGACTGTATCACCGAATTGTAAAAACCATCAAAAAAATTTCGATTCGAATTTCCGACAATCCAACATGGCGGCCGAAAAATCGAATTTTTATTTTCGGTTATTTATGCGTTTTAGGCCATTTGGAGAGGAAAAAAAATTTTTTTGCACGAGAAAAATTTGCGTTTTGGACTTTAGACCAAAAGTTGGAAATTTTTGTTTCGACCGGGCTACTTTGCCGTCACAGTACTCAACAAGGGGAACGATTTTTTCTGAAAATGTTTTAGTTAACCCTTTATGCCAAAAAACACAAAAATATTTGGCCGCTCATATCTTTGGACTGTAAAGGGTGATTGACTTGAAATTTTCGTAGACATGTCAGCAATACACCCCTCTATCAGCATATGGTACAAAAATGTATGTAGTTAACACTTATCTGCCAAAACATTTTTCGAAACAAAAAAAAATATTCAAAATTTGACCATTTTTGAACTCAATCTCGGGACAGGGATAAGCTGAACCATCTAAAATGGCTAAGAAATGTAGACTGTATCACCGAATTGTAAAAACCATTGAAAAAGTTTCAATTCGAATTTCCAACAATCCAAAATGGCGGCCGAAAAAAATCGAATTTATATTTTCGGTTATTTATGCATTTCAGGCCATTTGGAGCCGAAAAAAATTTTTTTGCACCAGAAAAATTTTCGGTTCGGAAATTTTTGTTACGACCGGGCTACTTTGCCGTCACATAACTCAACAACGGGGATGATTTGAAAGCTTCTAAGGTTAGACATTTTGAATTCAAAGTGTACATGAACAGTTATCATCTTTTGGAAATGGAGTTTTTCTTAATTTGGCTTCTGCTAGCAGTCAAACATGGCTTCGGGACACTGTGACCAAAAATTGAAAAAAAAATTTCTTGTGTTTTTTTTACTTTATTATGTCAAGATTCATTAGTTCTCATAAATAAAACTATCTGCATATTGCAGAAAATGTTTATCTAGCCAAAACCGCCCAAATATGTGGGAGCCGATATCTTTGGACTGGAAGGGGCGATTGACTTGAACTTTTCACAGGAATGACTGTAATACACTTCTCTATTAATCAAGGACACAAAATGGTAGTTGGTTAACACCTTTCTGCCAAAACATTTCACGAAACAGAAAAAAATTCAAATTTTTATTTAGTATCGAGCTCCCTTAGGACTTGCTGAGTAGAACAGTGAGTAAAACCACTAAGGAAAATCCTGTGTATTGTTCCGAAGGTACAATCACTTCCTCTAGTTTGGATTTTCCTAAAGGGGAAATCTATTTGTTATAGCAATGATTATTTTTTTTTTTTTTTTAGGCTTTTCCCTCTGGAAAAGACTATTGTTTTTCTACGGATTATTAGGCTTTTCCCTCTGGAAAAGACTATTGTTTTTCTACGGATTGTTATTTTTTTTACTTTTTGTATTTTTTTTTTTTTTTTCCACACATTTTGTCCGTACGATTCAGAAGCCATTTTCGAACCAATTTTCACAAAATTTTGCACACACATAGAGGGGCACAAAATCTAAAAATGTACCGAAGCGGATTTTTTGATTTTACCCTTATTTTGTCAGAATTGGCAAAAAACTGTCAAAATTGGGGTTTATCGGCACTTTCTCGAAACACGTCTTGTAGATTTTTTTTAAACATTCATCATTGCTAGACCTGCCTGTGACACGACCTTTGATACACATGACATATCAGGCGATGCATATGGTAACCCTCCACAGGCTGCCAAACATCAAAATTTTGATGAAATGGGCCGGTTTCAGGCCCGCACAGAACCCAAATGATACACGAGAGATAAACATAACTTCCTTTATTGGAAGTGGAATTCACCGAGGATAATTTTTGTAAGTAATCAGTGTGTTCACAAAACCAAGCTTTAACCCGTTTTGGGCTGGTTAAACAGAAATACCCCCATAAAGCTAAAAAATTCATGTTTTCCATGGATTTCTCTAAACGAGTCTTGTAGATTTTCAAGAAAAATTTATCACTCCCAGGCCTTGGTGTGACAATAGAAGTTGCATGGACAAAATACTGCGGTGGGCATTTGTTAACCCTCCACGAGAAGCTAAAAGGAAAAATTGTGATAAAATGGGCTGTTTTGGGATGCCAACGGCACCCAATGGGTACGCCACAAAGAAAAGTGCCTTCTTTTATCGAGAGCACAATCTATACATAAACATTTTTGTAAGTAGTGGGGGGTATTCAAAAGTTGAAGTTTTAACCCATTTTGGACAGGCTAAACAGAGAGACCCCTTAAAATCTTGAAATTCCCATTTTCTGTGGATTTCTCTCAAAACATCCCGTAGGTTTTCAAGAAAAATTGCCTATTCACAGGTCTTGGTATGACATTGCAAGTTGCATGGACAAAATATTCCAGTGAGCTTTTATTAACCCTCTACGGGCTGCCAAGCATCGTAATTTTCAGAAAAAGTGCCGTTTTCGGGCACCCACAGCACCCACTGTGTACCTGATTTTGGACTGGTTTAAGAGTGATTCCCCTCAAATCCTTAAATAATCATGTTTTACATGGATTTCTCAAAAAATGTCGTGTAGATTGAAAACTAGTCATTCGCAGGTCTTCGTGAGACATTACAAACTGCAAGGACAAAATATTCTGATAAGCGTTTAACCCTCCACGGGCTCTCAAATATCAACACTCTGATAAAATAGTGTGTTTTCAGCACCTCACAGCACCCAACTTGTAGCTGCTAAATAAACATAACTTCTTTTATTGGAAGTGGAATTGAACGGTGATCATTTTTGTTAGTAATAAGGGTATTCAAAAAATCAGGCCTTAACCCGTTTTGGGCTGGTTAAACAGCGGTACCCATCAAAGGCTTAAAATTTCATGCTTTCCCTGGATTTCTTTAAAAACATCTTGTAGATTTCAAGAAAAAATGGCCATTCACGGGTCTTCATGTGACATTACAAGTTACATTGACAAAATATTCCGTTGAGCATTCGTTAACTCTCCACGAGTTGCTAAGCATCAAAATGTTGATAAAATAGACTGTTTTCAGACACCAAGAGCACCCAATGGATATGTAACAGAGAAACATAACTTCTTTTACTGCACGTAGAATTCACAGAGGATCAGTTTTGTAAGTAGTAAGGGTATTTAAAAGAATGAAACTTAACCCATTTTAGACTGGATAAGGAGAGATGCCCCTTAAAAGCTTAAAATTTACATTTTCTGTGGATTTCGCTAACTGCTTGTTGGCGATTTTCAAGAACAATTGGACATTGGCAGGTCTTACAAATTGCATAGATAGAATATTCCGCTAGTCGTTTGTTAATCCCACTACAGGCTGCTAAACGTCAAAATTTTGAAAAAATCGGCTGTTTTCGGGCAGCAAATGCGTATGTAATAGGTAAACATAAACTCTTTTATCAGACTCAGAATTCATGAGGGATAATGTATGATAGTGTTAAGAGTATTCAAGGGGGAGTGGTGGCTCAGTGGTAGACTGTTGTACTTCTATGCTAGAGGTCCCAAGTTCGATCCCCGTCTGGGACGACTCACATTGTGTACTTGGGCAACCAGTTTAGCCCGGTTGCTGACATGGGGGCACGATTACGCCGTGTACTAAGGCATACTGCACGTCGATGGTACATATGTTTTCAACCTCTGTAACCCTGCTTGAGCGGAGCTTGAACAGAGTTAGAATGTTGAGGAGCTGACAGTTGCTCGTCGATGCTTGGTGGTTCTCTCCGGGTACTCCGGCTTCCTCCACCTATAAAACTGCCACGGTCATGATTAGACATTGTGCATAAGTATGTGACCTTAAACACCAATAAATAAATAAATAAATAAATAAATAAATAAATAAATAAATAAATAAATAAGGGTATTAAAAAAAACAAGCCTTAACCCTGTTTATAGGATTAACGACAGACAGCCCATGCCGTGTACGCTGCCTACATTACTTGTAAAATCGACACCCCCACTAAATCTACTTCGAGGTGCGGTGTCGGACCCAACCACCTGACGGTTCTGACCTCATTAGATAACACTCCTTCATTGTATTTAGCAGCATGGATTTCTCCAAGAAGCAAAGACAAAAATACGTCAGCGGGAAATAATGGCAAATATTTTATTTAGTCTGTATTTTGTCCGTATAGAAAATGTCTCACCCACATATACCTAAACATGATTCAATGATACAATTGGACATATTTCTCTCGTAAAACCTGAAAAAAGACTGGATTTATTGCATCTTAGGATTGCGCATGTATATTCTTAGAAGATTCTCTGTGTGTTATTAATATACGGCATCAGTCTTTGATCTCGATTGGGACAATCAGTGATTAGCACCTATTCGACAAGAGCCATCGAAATTGAAAATAAAAAAAATAATCAAATTTCACTAAAACCTTTTGCAGAATCGTGTTTTTCAGAAAACTCTTTCGCGATTGCAAAATTCCGATCAGTAATCACGAAATTATAAATATGTTGTTGTCAATAACAAAATTGAAAGCATGTCCGTCAAACTTGCATGAAGTCAGAACTCGACTTGGGTGAAATACTGCGGTGATGCAGTGAAAGGACGAGAGTAAGAAACGCTGATATCGCAGTAGGCTTTAAACTGTCCATGGAATGGTCCTAATATCATGTTTATATTTGCAGCTTTACTGCAAATAGGTTTCCCGTTGTTTCTTGTTGAAATGTTGTTTCCGTCAAGGCCAAGTACCATAGAAAATTTGGAACACTGAGCAGTGGGATAGGACACCTGCCCCATGAACACCTGCCTGCTATTAAAATTAATTAGCGGGTACATCTGCGCCCCCCCCCCCCCCCCTTCCTGCTGTTTATTTTACCTAGGACACCTGCCCCCTGCTGTTTCTTTTACCTAGGACACGTGCCCTCCTGCTGTTTTTTCACCAAGTACACCTGCCCTCGTTTGTTTGCTAACGGGCCCCTCCCCATTGACCTTTCTATCTTTAGAAGCACCCGGGCCGACGGGGACAGGGCGTGGTTGTGAGCATGGCTAGATTTCGCTGAAGGAAGGTACCCTCAAATCTGGGACGAAAGTGGTGAAAATGACAAAAGGCTACTTCAACATATGGTAACGGTATAAACTACAGGCGATCTGGGCGATGTACAGACGAAAGATCATACCATGGAGCCGGTTAGGCAATTTGGCACAAAAAAAACTCTGACTTTATGCTCAATCGCTGCTCTACAGTAGTCTACAATAGTGCCCAATTCCATTCCAAACTGATAAAGTTGGGTCGAATAGTACTCTCACTTACCACGCGATGTCTGGTGTTCTCCACGCGGTCTCGACACTTGCAACAGATGCCAAAATGTCGGCCAGGGTGCGTAGAACAAGTTCTGAAAATTAGAAGTCGCTGCCTTCAGCGGTCTGGACACGGTTCGTGTTTGTGAGAAGTGCAATTCTAATGACTTATTGGAAAAATTTTCGTCAATTGTTTCCCGCCCAAAAACCTACTCACCGCCGATTTCTTTTCACTTCAACTTCTGCCGATTATCTAAGGTTTAAAGATAGTGTCAGGATATCCCTCCCCCACCCCCACCGCTACAGCCCCTCCCCCCACCCCACCCCGCACTTCCCCACCTTGGCGGCATTCTGGGTCAAAAGTCTTGAAAATGGCAAGAGGCTACATTAACGTACGGCAACGTTATAAACTACAAGAAGTAAGGACGATATTGAGACAAACAATCATACTATGGAGCCGCTAAGGCAATGAGGCACCGAAACCTGGGACTTTATGCTCAATCGCAGCTCCACAGTTTGTTTGTTTGTTGGTGGTTAACGTCGCATATTTATGCACCATGGCTAATCGTGACACAACATGGAGATGAAGTCAAGTTTAGTCAATTGTTGATCTACATGTTGCCCATTTTAGAGGACTTTCACCCCAAGCATTGGTGACTGGGTCCTATTTTACTAGTAAAGCGGAACTGGTTTACCACAGTAAACAAGTGCTGCTTACTTCCCGCGGTTCCCACGGGGAAACTCCACAGTCGTCTTCAACACTGCCCATGTCCATTCTAAACTGATAGAGTCAGGACGAATAGTACACTCACATTCCAAGCGATGCGTGGTGTTTTCCAGGCGGTTCGGACGCTCCAAACAAATCCCAAAATGTCAGCCAGGGTTCGTAGAACAAGTTCTGAAAATTTCAAGTCGCTGCCTCCAGCGGTCTGGACATGGTTCGTGTATGTCACAAGTGCTATTTTAATGTCCAATATGCAAATCTTCGTCAATCTTTTCCTGCCTGCCAGAAACCCAATCACCGCTAATTTCTTTTCACTTTAAACTTCTGACGATTCTCTTAGGTTTGAAGGTTGTGTTGGGATCCCTGGGTGGCAGTCTTAAAGAAGCAACTTCCATTTGCAGCCAACTCTCCACCAGTCACACACAATTGTAACATTTAAGTGGACTTACTCCAGAGAGGAGTGTAGGGGGTGCACTAAAGGAGTCTGCGCCCATTCACGACGTCTTTTCTCGAACTGGCTTGCAAAGGAAGGACCAAATTCAAACAGTTACCCCCTCTCTTCAAATCGCTATATCCCAGCCAATTCTAGGCAGATTTCCATGAAATTTTCACTCGTTGTTCATGGATAGTTGCGGCATCACTTTACATGAAGAGCGATACGAATTTCGCATTTCGTCACGTCGAATTCGAAAAGAGCGTATGCGCATGGATTTCTCTGAAAACATCTTGTAGATTTTAAGTAAAAATGGCCATTTGCACGTTTTGGTTTGAAATTGCAAGTTGCATGAATAAATATTCCAGTTAGCACATGTTAACCCTCTACAAACTGCCAAACATCAATATTTTGGATACATTTGAGGTAAAATGGACCATTTTCAAATAGACAGAGCTCTGAGTGGGTATGTTTCAAACAAACATAACTCCTTTTGTCGGTCATTAACTTGTGGGACAATGATATTAATATTAACCCATTCTACCGTTAATGATGGTTTTTACCTAAACAATTTTTTTATCAAACTGAGTCATTTGAGACTACTATAATCACCTTTCTCATAACATCAATGAAGGAACTTCAGTGAGACAGTTAAAAACAATTCATCAGACACTGTGGGGGGATGAAAAATCAAGGAATCTCATCGGGAAAAGCCATGATTCTCCAGAATCATAAAGTCTAGTTATTTTGGGGGTTTTTTGGGGGTTTTTTTTCCCCCACACATTTTGTCCGTACGATTCAGAAGCCATTTTCGAACCGATTTTCACAAAATTTTGCACACGCATAGAGGGGCACAAAATCTAAAAATGTACCAAAGCGGATTTTTCAATTTAACCCTTATTTCGTCAGAATTGGCAAAAAACTTCCAAAATTGGGGTTTATCGGCACTTTCTCGAAACACGTCTTGTAGATTTTTTTTAAACATTCATCATTGCTAGAATTGCCTGTGACACGACCATTGATACATGTGACATATTAGGCGATGCATATGGTAACCCTCCACAGGCTGCCAAACATCAAAATTTTGATTAAATGGGCTGTTTTCAGGCCCCCACAGCACCCAAACGATACACAATAGATACACATAACTTCTTTTGTGGGAAGTGGAATTCACCGAGGATCATTTTTGTAAGTAATAAGGGTGTTCAGAAAACCAAGCGTTAACCCGTTTTGGGCTGGTTAGACGGCAATACCCCCAAAAAGCTCAAAACTTCATGTTTTCCGTGTATTTCTCTAGATGAGTCTTGTAGATTTTCATGAAATATTTGTCACTCCCAGGTCTTGGTGTGACATTACAAGTTGCATGGACAAAATATTCTGGTCAGCATTAGTTAACCCTCCCCGAGCTGCTGAACGTAAAAATTGTGATAAAATGGGCTGTCTTTGGACACCAACAGCACCCAAACGGTATACCACAGAGAAAGTGGCCTTCATTTATCGGACGCAAAATTGATCGGAAAATATTTTTGAAACTGGTAAGGGTATTCAAAATTCGACGTCTTAACCCATTTTGGGCTGGTTAAGAGAGATACCCATTAAAATCTTAAAATACCCATTTTCTGTGGATTTCTCTAAAAACATCTTGTAGGTTTTCAAGAAAAAATCGGCTATTCGCAGGTCTTGATGTGACATTACAAGTTGCATGGACAAAATATTCCAGTCAGCATTAGTCAACCCTCCCAACGTCAAAATTGTGATAAAATGTGCGGTTTTTGGACACCAACAGCACCCAATGGGTACACCACAAAGAAAGGGGCCTCCTTTTATCGAGAGTACAATTTATACAGAAACATTTTTGTAAGTAGTAAGGGTATTCAAAAGTCGAAGTCTTAACCCATTTTGGGTATGCCAAGAGAGATATCCCTTAAAATCTAAAAATTCCCATTTTCTGTGAATTTCCCTAACAGTAACTTGTAGGGTTTCAAGAAAAATTGACTATTCGTAGGTCTTTATGTGAAATTAAAAGTTGCAGTGACAAAATACTCCGGTGAGCGTTTATTAACCATCTACAAGCTGACAAGCATCGTAATTTTGTTGACATTGGCTGTTTTCGGACACGCACAGCACCCAATGTATACACGAGAGATAAACATAATCACCTTTGTTGGAAGTGGAATTCACAGCGGACCATTTTTATAAGTAATAAGGGTATTCAAAAAACCAAGCGTTAACCCCTGTTGGGAAGGTTAACAGGGATACCCATCGAAAGCTTAAAAATCGTTTTCCCTGGATTTCTTTACAAACATCTTGTATGGTTTTCAAGAGAAAATGGCCGTTGATAGGTCTTGGTATCACATTACCAGTTGCATGGATGAATTATTCTGGTAGGCATTTGTTAACCCACCATGGGCTGCTAAATGTAAAAAAATTTGAAAGAAATAGTCTGTTTTTGGACACTAACAACATCAAACGGAATTGCCACAGAGAAACGTAACTTCTTTTACTGGACGCAAAACTGATAGAGAAACATTTTTGTAAGTAGTAAGGATATTCAAAAATCGAGGTCGTAACCCATTGTCGACTGGTTAAGGAAATATACCCCTCAAAAGCTTAAAAATCCCGTTTTCTGTGGATTTCTCCAAAAAATCTAGCAAGTTTCCAAGAAAAATTGACCATTTGCAGGTCTTTGAGTGACATTACAAGTTGCACGGACAAAATATTCCGGTAAGCAATTATTAACCCTCCAGAGCCTGCAAAGTATAGACATTTTGAGAAAATGGGCTGTTTTTGGGCACCCATAACACCCAATGTGTACCTGCGTGATAAACATAACCTTCCTCATTGGAAGTGAAATTCACTGAGGATCCTTTTTGTAAGTAATGAAGGTATTCACAAAAACAAGCATTAATCCGTTTAGGGCTGCTTACAGAGCGATACCCCTCAAAAGGTTAAAAATTCATATTTTCCGAGGATTTCTCTAAAAGCCTCTCGTAGGTTTTCAAGACAAATATTGGCCATTCTCAATTGAGACTACTATACTCACCTTGTATGAACTCAAAAGTAAGTGGATATTTATTTTTTATCAAGAATAACCGCCCATAAGTTCCACTCTCACTGTGTCCCACTTTATCGGTCAATTCCACGGTGTCCCATGCCTGCGGTGGATTTATCCAAACAAAATTACCAAGGTTACCACCTCCTCCCTGCCTCTTTCTCCAATCAAACACACATTGAAAGGTACGCCTCACCTCGTATTCCACACTGCCCTGCATGAAATCATTTATTATTTATTTATTAGTGTTTAAGGGCATATACTTATGCACAATGGCTAATCATGACCGTGACAGTGCTACAGGTGGAGGAAGACGCAGTACCTGGAGAGAACCACCGAGCAACGACGAGCAGCTGCCAGCTTCCCAACATTGTAACTCCGAACCACAGCACAGACAGGGTTAGATTGGTTGAAGACATGCGTACCGTCGACGTGCAGTACGCCTTAGTACATGGCGGCATCGTGCCCCCATATGGACAATCGGAGTTAAGTGCCTTGCCCAAGGACACAGCATGTGAGTCCGAATTGATCGCTCAGACGGCGACCCATCCAATGATTAACCAGGCTCAACATTGCTTAACTTCGGTGATCTGACGAGAACCGGCTACCACAATGCCACCGTGCCCCGCCACTGCATGATAAGAAAGCAGTAAATAACGTTAGCTACAATGGGATCAGTTATTTATAATATCAAATAGTGTTGACACTATAGCATTTCCCCGACAGTGGGTCCAGGTATATACTAGTCTGTAAAACGGCTATACACTGCCCCTCCTCCACCCCAGGGTGGCGACGTGGCAGTATATATCCATCTTACTGACGCAATGCTGTGCCTAAGGAACCTTACAATAAAAGGTCGGGGTTCCCAACATGAGAAGGGGGCAGGTATATTTAATACTCTGTAAGGCGGTTATCAAATGCAGTGGCGTATGGCGCCAACATTTCCCCGGCAGTGGGGCTAGATATATACTAGTTTGTAAGACGGCTATACTCCCCCTTCTCCATCCCAGGGTATATTTTATCTACACATTTGTACAAACAACACTTCCTATTTACGTATTTAATTATTGTAGTCTATAACTTCATGTTTGTCGTTGTATGTATGGATATCTTCATTGTAATAAATAAAACTAATCCTACGGGGAAAACCCAATTGGAGAGAAATTTACTTCCGCTATTAACAGACAGGTGATCGGTGAGCTCTACAAGGTGTGAAAAAATGACATAATCATGCATAACAACTGTGGTCCAATAGGAGATAATTGATACAGGGACTATACATGACATGCTTAAGAATTTAAAGTTCACATTTTCTGTGGATATCTTCAAGTGCTTCTTACAGATTTTCAAGAACAAATAAACCCTGGAGAAGAATTATTTTCGCAAGCCTTCATTAACCCTCCACAAACCGTCAAATATTGAAATTTTAGATAAATTTGAGATACAATGGGCTATTTGCATTAGACGCTGATTCTCAGACGCTGATATTAATATTAACCCTCTCCACAAACAATGATGATTTAGCCAAAACTTTCTTTTATCACACTGGGTCATTTGAGACTATTATACCCACTTTTCTCAAGACATCAATAAAAAATACTTTAATGATACAATTAAAAACAATTCTTCAGACACTCCAGGGTCATAAAAAAATCATAGAATCTTGTCGGGAAAAGCCATGATTCTCCAGAATCATAAAGTCTAGTTATTATTAGGCTTTTCCCTCTGGAAAAGACTATTCTTTTTCTATGGATTATTAGGCTTTTCCCTCTGGAAAAGACTATTGTTTTTCTACGGATTATTATTTTTTTTTTTAGGCTTTTCCCTCTGGAAAAGACTATTGTTTTTCTATGATTATTTTTTTTTTTTTTCTTTTTTTTTCCCACACATTTTGTCCGTACGATTCAGAAGCCATTTTCGAACCGATCTTCCCAAAATTTTGCACACGCATGTAGGAGCCCAACATCTAAAAATGTACCGAACCGGAATTTTTGATTTAACCCTTATTTCGTCGGAATTGGCAAAAAACTGCCAAACTTTCTCGAAACATGTCTTGTAGATTTTTTTTAAACCTTCATCATTGCTAGACCTGCCTGTAACACGACCTTTGATACACATGACATATCAGGCGATGCATATGGTAACCCTCCACAGACTGCCAAACATCAAAATTTTGATGAAATAGGCCGGTTTCAGGCCCCCACTGCACCCAAACAATACACAAGAGATAAAGATAACTTCCTTTATTGGAAGTGGAATTCACCGAGGATCATTTTTGTAAGTAATAAGGGTGTTCACAAAACCAAGCGTTAACCCGTTTTGGGCTGGTTAAACAGCAATACCCCCATAAAGCTAAAAAATTAATGTTTTCCAGGGATTTTTCTAAACAAGCCTTGTAGATTTTCAAGAAAAATGTATCACTCTCAGGCTTCGGTGTGACAATAGAAGTTGCATGGACAAAATACTGCGGTGAGCATTTGTTAACCCTCCACGGGCTGCTAAAAGTCAAAATTGTGATAAAATGGACTGTTTTTGGACACCAACAGCACCCAATGGGTATGCCACAAAGAAAAGTGCCTTCTTTTATCGAGCGCACAATCTACATTCTTTAAGTAGTAAGGGTATTCAAAAGTTGAAGTCTTAACCCATTTTGGGTATGCCAAGAGAGATATCCCTTAAAATCTAAAAATTCCCATTTTCTGTGAATTTCCCTAACAGTAACTTGTAGGGTTTCAAGAAAAATTGACTATTCGTAGGTCTTTATGTGAAATTAAAAGTTGCAGTGACAAAATACTCCGGTGAGCGTTTATTAACCATCTACAAGCTGACAAGCATCGTAATTTTGTTGACATTGGCTGTTTTCGGACACGCACAGCACCCAATGTTTACACGAGAGATAAACATAATCACCTTTGTTGGAAGTGGAATTCACAGCAGACCATTTTTATAAGTAATAAGGGTATTCAAAAAACCAAGCGTTAACCCCTGTTGGGGAGGTTAACAGGGATACCCATCGAAAGCTTAAAAATCGTTTTCCCTGGATTTCTTTACAAACATCTTGTATGGTTTTCAAGAGAAAATGGCCGTTGATAGGTCTTGGTATCACATTACCAGTTGCATGGATAAATTATTCTGGTAGGCATTTGTTAACCCACCATGGGCTGCTAAATGTAAAAAAAATTGAAAGAAATAGTCTGTTTTTGGACACTAACAACATCAAACGGAATTGCCACAGAGAAAAGTAACTTCCTTTACTGGACGCAAAACTGATAGAGAAACATTTTTGTAAGTAGTAAGGATATTCAAAAATCGAGGTCGTAACCCATTGTCGACTGGTTAAGGAAATATACCCCTCAAAAGCTTAAAATTCACCTTTTTTTGTGGATTTCTCCAAAAAATCTAGCAAGTTTCCAAGAAAAATTGACCATTTGCAGGTCTTTGAGTGACATTACAAGTTGCACGGACAAAATATTCCGGTAAGCAATTATTAACCCTCCAGAGCCTGCAAAGTATAGACATTTTGAGAAAATGGGCTGTTTTTGGGCACCCATAACACCCAATGTGTACCTGCGTGATAAACATAACCTTCCTCATTGGAAGTGAAATTCACTGAGGATCCTTTTTGTAAGTAATGAAGGTATTCACAAAAACAAGCATTAATCCGTTTAGGGCTGCTTACAGAGCGATACCCCTCAAAAGGTTAAAAATTCATATTTTCCGAGGATTTCTCTAAAAGCCTCTCGTAGGTTTTCAAGACAAATATTGGCCATTCTCAATTGAGACTACTATACTCACCTTGTATGAACTCAAAAGTAAGTGGATATTTATTTTTTATCAAGAATAACCGCCCATAAGTTCCACTCTCACTGTGTCCCACTTTATCGGTCAATTCCACGGTGTCCCATGCCTGCGGTGGATTTATCCAAACAAAATTACCAAGGTTACCACCTCCTCCCTGCCTCTTTCTCCAATCAAACACACATTGAAAGGTACGCCTCACCTCGTATTCCACACTGCCCTGCATGAAATCATTTATTATTTATTTATTAGTGTTTAAGGGCATATACTTATGCACAATGGCTAATCATGACCGTGACAGTGCTACTGGTGGAGGAAGACGCAGTACCTGGAGAGAACCACCGAGCAACGACGAGCAGCTGCCAGCTTCCCAACATCGTAACTCCGAACCACAGCACAGACAGGGTTAGATTGGTTGAAGACATGCGTACCGTCGACGTGCAGTACGCCTTAGTACATGGCGGCATCGTGCCCCCATATGGACAATCGGAGTTAAGTGCCTTGCCCAAGGACACAGCATGTGAGTCCGAATTGATCGCTCAGACGGCGACCCATCCAATGATTAACCAGGCTCAACATTGCTTAACTTCGGTGATCTGACGAGAACCGGCTACCACAATGCCACCGTGCCCCGCCACTGCATGATAAGAAAGCAGTAAATAACGTTAGCTACAATGGGATCAGTTATTTATAATATCAAATAGTGTTGACACTATAGCATTTCCCCGACAGTGGGTCCAGGTATATACTAGTCTGTAAAACGGCTATACACTGCCCCTCCTCCACCCCAGGGTGGCGACGTGGCAGTATATATCCATCTTACTGACGCAATGCTGTGCCTAAGGAACCTTACAATAAAAGGTCGGGGTCCCCAACATGAGAAGGGGGCAGGTATATTTAATACTCTGTAAGGCGGTTATCAAATGCAGTGGCGTATGGCGCCAACATTTCCCCGGCAGTGGGGCTAGATATATACTAGTTTGTAAGACGGCTATACTCCCCCTTCTCCATCCCAGGGTATATTTTATCTACACATTTGTACAAACAACACTTCCTATTTACGTATTTAATTATTGTAGTCTATAACTTCATGTTTGTCGTTGTATGTATGGATATCTTCATTGTAATAAATAAAACTAATCCTACAGGGAAAACCCAATTGGAGAGAAATTTACTTCCGCTATTAACAGACAGGTGATCGGTGAGCTCTACAAGGTGTGAAAAAATGACATAATCATGCATAACAACTGTGGTCCAATAGGAGATAATTGATACAGGGACTATACATGACATGCTTAAGAATTTAAAGTTCACATTTTCTGTGGATATCTTCAAGTGCTTCTTACAGATTTTCAAGAACAAATAAACCCTGGAGAAGAATTATTTTCGCAAGCCTTCATTAACCCTCCACAAACCGTCAAATATTGAAATTTTAGATAAATTTGAGATACAATGGGCTATTTGCATTAGACGCTGATTCTCAGACGCTGATATTAATATTAACCCTCTCCACAAACAATGATGATTTAGCCAAAACTTTCTTTTATCACACTGGGTCATTTGAGACTATTATACCCACTTTTCTCAAGACATCAATAAAAAATACTTTAATGATACAATTAAAAACAATTCTTCAGACACTCCAGGGTCATAAAAAAATCATAGAATCTTGTCGGGAAAAGCCATGATTCTCCAGAATCATAAAGTCTAGTTATTATTAGGCTTTTCCCTCTGGAAAAGACTATTCTTTTTCTATGGATTATTAGGCTTTTCCCTCTGGAAAAGACTATTGTTTTTCTACGGATTATTTTTTTTTTTTTTAGGCTTTTCCCTCTGGAAAAGACTATTGTTTTTCTATGATTATTTTTTTTTTTTTTCTTTTTTTTTCCCACACATTTTGTCCGTACGATTCAGAAGCCATTTTCGAACCGATTTTCCCAAAATTTTGCACACGCATGTAGGAGCCCAACATCTAAAAATGTACCGAACCGGAATTTTTGATTTAACCCTTATTTCGTCGGAATTGGCAAAAAACTGCCAAACTTTCTCGAAACATGTCTTGTAGATTTTTTTTAAACCTTCATCATTGCTAGACCTGCCTGTAACACGACCTTTGATACACATGACATATCAGGCGATGCATATGGTAACCCTCCACAGACTGCCAAACATCAAAATTTTGATGAAATAGGCCGGTTTCAGGCCCCCACTGCACCCAAACAATACACAAGAGATAAAGATAACTTCCTTTATTGGAAGTGGAATTCACCGAGGATCATTTTTGTAAGTAATAAGGGTGTTCACAAAACCAAGCGTTAACCCGTTTTGGGCTGGTTAAACAGCAATACCCCCATAAAGCTAAAAAATTAATGTTTTCCAGGGATTTTTCTAAACAAGCCTTGTAGATTTTCAAGAAAAATGTATCA
The DNA here is from genome assembly GCA_031216915.1 of Pictodentalium vernedei. NCBI lineage: Eukaryota > Metazoa > Mollusca > Scaphopoda > Dentaliida > Dentaliidae > Pictodentalium > Pictodentalium vernedei. Next base: position 566,478,342 of record CM062297.1, on the reverse strand, counting down.
CTCTCAGGCTTCGGTGTGACAATAGAAGTTGCATGGACAAAATACTGCGGTGAGCATTTGTTAACCCTCCACGGGCTGCTAAAAGTCAAAATTGTGATAAAATGGACTGTTTTTGGACACCAACAGCACCCAATGGGTATGCCACAAAGAAAAGTGCCTTCTTTTATCGAGCGCACAATCTACATTTTTTAAGTAGTAAGGGTATTCAAAAGTTGAAGTCTTAACCCATTTTGGGTATGCCAAGAGAGATATCCCTTAAAATCTAAAAATTCCCATTTTCTGTGAATTTCCCTAACAGTAACTTGTAGGGTTTCAAGAAAAATTGACTATTCGTAGGTCTTTATGTGAAATTAAAAGTTGCAGTGACAAAATACTCCGGTGAGCGTTTATTAACCATCTACAAGCTGACAAGCATCGTAATTTTGTTGACATTGGCTGTTTTCGGACACACACAGCACCCAATGTTTACACGAGAGATAAACATAATCACCTTTGTTGGAAGTGGAATTCACAGCAGACCATTTTTATAAGTAATAAGGGTATTCAAAAAACCAAGCGTTAACCCCTGTTGGGGAGGTTAACAGGGATACCCATCGAAAGCTTAAAAATCATTTTCCCTGGATTTCTTTACAAACATCTTGTATGGTTTTCAAGAGAAAATGGCCGTTGATAGGTCTTGGTATCACATTACCAGTTGCATGGATAAATTATTCTGGTAGGCATTTGTTAACCCACCATGGGCTGCTAAATGTAAAAAAAATTGAAAGAAATAGTCTGTTTTTGGACACTAACAACATCAAACGGAATTGCCACAGAGAAACGTAACTTCCTTTACTGGACGCAAAACTGATAGAGAAACATTTTTGTAAGTAGTAAGGATATTCAAAAATCGAGGTCGTAACCCATTGTCGACTGGTTAAGGAAATATACCCCTCAAAAGCTTAAAATTCCCGTTTTCTGTGGATTTCTCCAAAAAATCTAGCAAGTTTCCAAGAAAAATTGACCATTTGCAGGTCTTTGAGTGACATTACAAGTTGCACGGACAAAATATTCCGGTAAGCAATTATTAACCCTCCAGAGCCTGCAAAGTATAGACATTTTGAGAAAATGGGCTGTTTTTGGGCACCCATAACACCCAATGTGTACCTGCGTGATAAACATAACCTTCCTCATTGGAAGTGAAATTCACTGAGGATCCTTTTTGTAAGTAATGAAGGTATTCACAAAAACAAGCATTAATCCGTTTAGGGCTGCTTACAGAGCGATACCCCTCAAAAGGTTAAAAATTCATATTTTCCGAGGATTTCTCTAAAAGCCTCTCGTAGGTTTTCAAGACAAATATTGGCCATTCTCAATTGAGACTACTATACTCACCTTGTATGAACTCAAAAGTAAGTGGATATTTATTTTTTATCAAGAATAACCGCCCATAAGTTCCACTCTCACTGTGTCCCACTTTATCGGTCAATTCCACGGTGTCCCATGCCTGCGGTGGATTTATCCAAACAAAATTACCAAGGTTACCACCTCCTCCCTGCCTCTTTCTCCAATCAAACACACATTGAAAGGTACGCCTCACCTCGTATTCCACACTGCCCTGCATGAAATCATTTATTATTTATTTATTAGTGTTTAAGGGCATATACTTATGCACAATGGCTAATCATGACCGTGACAGTGCTACAGGTGGAGGAAGACGCAGTACCTGGAGAGAACCACCGAGCAACGACAAGCAGCTGCCAGCTTCCCAACATCGTAACTCCGAACCACAGCACAGACAGGGTTAGATTGGTTGAAGACATGCGTACCGTCGACGTGCAGTACGCCTTAGTACATGGCGGCATCGTGCCCCCATATGGACAATCGGAGTTAAGTGCCTTGCCCAAGGACACAGCATGTGAGTCCGAATTGATCGCTCAGACGGCGACCCATCCAATGATTAACCAGGCTCAACATTGCTTAACTTCGGTGATCTGACGAGAACCGGCTACCACAATGCCACCGTGCCCCGCCACTGCATGATAAGAAAGCAGTAAATAACGTTAGCTACAATGGGATCAGTTATTTGTAATATCAAATAGTGTTGACACTATAGCATTTCCCCGACAGTGGGTCCAGGTATATACTAGTCTGTAAAACGGCTATACACTGCCCCTCCTCCACCCCAGGGTGGCGACGTGGCAGTATATATCCATCTTACTGACGTAATGCTGTGCCTAAGGAACCTTACAATAAAAGGTAGGGGTCCCCAACATGAGAAGGGGGCAGGTATATTTAATACTCTGTAAGGCGGTTATCAAATGCAGTGGCGTATGGCGCCAACATTTCCCCGGCAGTGGGGCTAGATATATACTAGTTTGTAAGACGGCTATACTCCCCCTTCTCCATCCCAGGGTATATTTTATCTACACATTTGTACAAACAACACTTCCTATTTACGTATTTAATTATTGTAGTCTATAACTTCATGTTTGTCGTTGTATGTATGGATATCTTCATTGTAATAAATAAAACTAATCCTACAGGGAAAACCCAATTGGAGAGAAATTTACTTCCGCTATTAACAGACAGGTGATCGGTGAGCTCTACAAGGTGTGAAAAAATGACATAATCATGCATAACAACTGTGATCCAATAGGAGATAATTGATACAGGGACTATACATGACATGCTTAAGAATTTAAAGTTCACATTTTCTGTGGATATCTTCAAGTGCTTCTTACAGATTTTCAAGAACAAATAAACCCTGGAGAAGAATTATTTTCGCAAGCCTTCATTAACCCTCCACAAACCGTCAAATATTGAAATTTTAGATAAATTTGAGATACAATGGGCTATTTGCATTAGACGCTGATTCTCAGACGCTGATATTAATATTAACCCTCTCCACAAACAATGATGATTTAGCCAAAACTTTCTTTTATCACACTGGGTCATTTGAGACTATTATACCCACTTTTCTCAAGACATCAATAAAAAATACTTTAATGATACAATTAAAAACAATTCTTCAGACACTCCAGGGTCATAAAAAAATCATAGAATCTTGTCGGGAAAAGCCATGATTCTCCAGAATCATAAAGTCTAGTTATTATTAGGCTTTTCCCTCTGGAAAAGACTATTCTTTTTCTATGGATTATTAGGCTTTTCCCTCTGGAAAAGACTATTCTTTTTCTATGGATTATTAGGCTTTTCCCTCTGGAAAAGACTATTGTTTTTCTACGGATTATTTTTTTTTTTTTTTAGGCTTTTCCCTCTGGAAAAGACTATTGTTTTTCTATGATTATTTTTTTTTTTTTTCTTTTTTTTTCCCACACATTTTGTCCGTACGATTCAGAAGCCATTTTCGAACCGATTTTCCCAAAATTTTGCACACGCATGTAGGAGCCCAACATCTAAAAATGTACCGAACCGGAATTTTTGATTTAACCCTTATTTCGTCGGAATTGGCAAAAAACTGCCAAACTTTCTCGAAACATGTCTTGTAGATTTTTTTTAAACCTTCATCATTGCTAGACCTGCCTGTAACACGACCTTTGATACACATGACATATCAGGCGATGCATATGGTAACCCTCCACAGACTGCCAAACATCAAAATTTTGATGAAATAGGCCGGTTTCAGGCCCCCACTGCACCCAAACAATACACAAGAGATAAAGATAACTTCCTTTATTGGAAGTGGAATTCACCGAGGATCATTTTTGTAAGTAATAAGGGTGTTCACAAAACCAAGCGTTAACCCGTTTTGGGCTGGTTAAACAGCAATACCCCCATAAAGCTCAAAAATTAATGTTTTCCAGGGATTTTTCTAAACAAGCCTTGTAGATTTTCAAGAAAAATGTATCACTCTCAGGCTTCGGTGTGACAATAGAAGTTGCATGGACAAAATACTGCGGTGAGCATTTGTTAACCCTCCACGGGCTGCTAAAAGTCAAAATTGTGATAAAATGGACTGTTTTTGGACACCAACAGCACCCAATGGGTATGCCACAAAGAAAAGTGCCTTCTTTTATCGAGCGCACAATCTACATTTTTTAAGTAGTAAGGGTATTCAAAAGTTGAAGTCTTAACCCATTTTGGGTATGCCAAGAGAGATATCCCTTAAAATCTAAAAATTCCCATTTTCTGTGAATTTCCCTAACAGTAACTTGTAGGGTTTCAAGAAAAATTGACTATTCGTAGGTCTTTATGTGAAATTAAAAGTTGCAGTGACAAAATACTCCGGTGAGCGTTTATTAACCATCTACAAGCTGACAAGCATCGTAATTTTGTTGACATTGGCTGTTTTCGGACACGCACAGCACCCAATGTTTACACGAGAGATAAACATAATCACCTTTGTTGGAAGTGGAATTCACAGCGGACCATTTTTATAAGTAATAAGGGTATTCAAAAAACCAAGCGTTAACTCCTGTTGGGGAGGTTAACAGGGATACCCATCGAAAGCTTAAAAATCGTTTTCCCTGGATTTCTTTACAAACATCTTGTATGGTTTTCAAGAGAAAATGGCCGTTGATAGGTCTTGGTATCACATTACCAGTTGCATGGATAAATTATTCTGGTAGGCATTTGTTAACCCACCATGGGCTGCTAAATGTAAAAAAATTTGAAAGAAATAGTCTGTTTTTGGACACTAACAACATCAAACGGAATTGCCACAGAGAAACGTAACTTCTTTTACTGGACGCAAAACTGATAGAGAAACATTTTTGTAAGTAGTAAGGATATTCAAAAATCGAGGTCGTAACCCACTGTCGACTGGTTAAGGAAATATACCCCTCAAAAGCTTAAAATTCCCGTTTTCTGTGGATTTCTCCAAAAAGTTAAAAAATTTATAGTAATTTATATATTTTTTATACTTACCAATGACCCAGACATAGCTGGTGCTAACTCTTAAAATATAGGGCCAAACACAAATTTTGCCCCCCAATCCCCAAAATTTGCATCTAAAACTAAAGAAAACATGTCCTGAAAGGCCCTGCACACTTCGCCCCTACTGCGCATGTGCAGTGTCAAGGACGTTCCGAAATTGGCGCCATTAATCATTCTAATAACCAGTGCCTGGTAAGCGCTATGTACTCAGCGGGGAGGCAAGAGTTCCCAACTCCTGGGAGGGCCATCCCCGTCTGGGTCATTGGTAAGTATAAAAAATATATAAATTACTATAAATTTTTTAACATTTTTATACTGTACCAATGACCCAGACATAGCTGAATAGTAAAAAGGCTGGAGGGCCAAGGACATAGAGCAAAATGGAATACGCTCAATAAAATAAAATAGAGTCATCCCCTGTAGGGAAAAGAAGAAATAGGCCTTACATGTATCTTTCTTATTTTATGTTAAATTAGAAAGATACAACACCTTCCAAAATTGAGCTTCATACATCCATGTACTCTATTAATATCCAATATAATCCTTATACTAATAATTTTTAAAGTAAGCCAATAAATAAAGTAAGTCTAGAGAATAGAGACTCTTATACTCCTAAAAGTGTCTGAGGATTGCATAATCATGTCCGTTGACATATGCAATATTCAAAAGCTATACTTTAAAAACTAAGACTTGAATGAATTTTAAAAACCTAAACTTCTCACTAAACAACCATCCCAATAACAGCTCAGAATTACTAACTCCGGAGGAGGTATCCCCTTGTTTTCATAGTAAAACAGGTGACCCAAGGGAACACCCTCCCCCCCCCCCCCTTTTCTTGCCCTGGGTCAAATAGCCCAGAGCGAAGAGGGCAGCCGAACAGAGACACTGCCGAAACAGACAGCCTACCTAGCTATAGTAGCAACTGTTAAGTGAATGACATTCTGAGCAGTAGATAATAGACCTAACAATAGAGGCCTCCAGAAATGGACTCGATATTTCTGAGATAAAATTCATGAATGTGGATGGCTGAGCGCAATGAGCGGCCTTCAAAAATCTATAATAGCGACACTATTAATGTAAGCCCAAGAAGTAGAAGAACTCTTACTTCATGAGCCGAAATCTTAAGCACAACTGCTAAGTCAATGATATACTATAAGCAGTACCGATAGTTAATAGAATCCATTAACAATAAAATGGAGCGTAACGTCCTTCTACTAGACATCAAAGACAGAAGAAGCTTACGCCCATAGTAATAAACAGAAATCTGTTTATAAATACATAAACTGTACCCGGAAAGAGTAAAGGCCTATGCCCATACGAAGACGGAAGGACCTTAAAATAATAGGTTCCGGATAATAGGAGCCTAACTCTTATGCAACAATCCAACCTAAATAGTAACGGAAGTATTGATTCCGAAACTATGAAAGTGAAAATCATCCATCGATAGTGCATGAAACTCACTGACTCTACAGTAAAAGAGAAACCAACAGAATTACTGTCTAAAAGGTCAGAATTTGAAAACTACTGTTTCCAGAGGCTCAAATGATTACTTAGCTAAATAAGAACCGAAGTTAAAATCCGTATAGGAATTTAATCTAAAGATTCTAAGTCTATTTATCAAAAAGTTACTAACTGACTTAGATAAAGAGACAAAAGACTCAATTGTAAACTATCGTAGAGTGCATAGGTATGAGGTAACATAAACCTATAACCTAAATAATAACAGGCTGCAGTAGATCTTGTGAAACAAGTATACTAAAAAATAGCAATGAGTAGTATGGAGGGATCAACAATATGAACATAATGATCCCTACACCACGACGGAAGAGCCTCCACTTTAGCCGCATAGAATAGCGAAGAAGAGGATCTCCTATAGTAAGAAATCGCGTCCAAAGCTCGTCCAGTACAGTGCTTACAATGCAATACGGACCACACAACGGAATACATGAAGGTTGTGACCTTGCAGGTTGTGATAAAGATGACACGATTTACCCAGTGAAAAAGATCCTCACATAGAGGAAGATTTCACGTTAAAACCCACAGTAGACAAGAGAGAAAATTACTCATGATCTCTGTGAAGATAGAGATGCTATCAACAGAAATGTATTGTGGTTGTTTATCTTAGCAATACCTGCTGAAACAACAGCGCCGGAGGATACGCGTATCCTATCATTCCGTCCTATAGATCAATAGAGCGTTAAGAATATTAGCTCAGAGATCTGGACAAGCCAACACATACGTCTGCAATTGATTAGCAAGCTGTGTCATAAATAAATCATCATTGGGCGCTCCCATAGATAGCAAATCTGATTGAATACTTGTTTGTTGAGAGTCCATTCTGACAGCAACAAGCGACCCGTAAGAGAACGGGAGTCCGATAAAACAATCAGACGACCCGGAATATGACGGACCAAAACTGAACTTGGTGTACTATAACCAACAGACGGATTCTTTCCATTAAATTGAATAACGGAAACGAAAGAGTGCCTCCCTGGTTTCGGAGATACGCCACTACTGTCGAATTAAAGGACAGGAATTTGGGCATGCGTTTCTGAATAATGTTCATGCAATGACATAAAGCAAGCCTAAAAAACATTATTCCACGGAAGAAAACTGATTGCTAAAAGACTGCGGAACCCAAAGACCCTGGCACTTCGAATCCGTAGGGATCAGTATTATATCCCAATCTGTATGACTGGCAACCGTCATAACAGCCACACTCGGGTCCGGCAACTGCGGCGGCACTCTCTGAGTCAACCACCGAATGTTTGACCCAGTCTGAATCTCTTGTAACACTAGATAGACAAGAGAACGTGTAAATCGAGCAATTCATGGATTGCCGAAAAGTTGCCGTCGAAGAGAAGCTCCTCCGAGAACGAAGCGACTCTGAGAGAGTTCTTAACCTTACTATCCACGCGAGTGGATGTAGCTAGGGCTGCGTCACGTCTAACTAACTCCAATCAGCCACTGAAGGGCGGAGTTATACGTGAACAAACTACTGCCCTCAAAAGAAATTACATTGAGAATAATATCCCGTAAATCTTTTCTTGAAGACGTAATGATAACGCCTCAGTAAGGCGGATTACGTATAATAAAGCGTCTAAGTTAAGTCTACTATACATAATGTCGTTCCCAACATTGAAATTGGAAAAGACATGAACGGCGAAAAAGAATATATGCAGTTTTTAATCACACCGTCTAGACGCATATGAACTCTCGGTATGCCCTGCTCTGCCAAAATAAACTATTTGTATAAATGATAAAATGGCAGAAATGAGCAACGCGGACAAGAAACTAAACTATCATGCTTAGTAGCAGGCTTGTATATATATATATAGCGTCGAAAAATAAAACACATGTTGTAATGACAATATTGGACTACGTCGGTAAGTCAGGGACAATGTCCCCGAACCGATGGAAAAATCCGAGTCCAATGACGCTATAAGTCTCTTATCCAAGATCGCAGCAATGAAGTCCGAAATAATAATCACTGGAAGATAATGCCAAAAGATATGAAAGGCATCTTCCGATACTACTAAAGGGAAAACTCGAAATCTTTCGAATCCCTTTCGCCATCCTGTCGGACCCTATAAAGCGTTCGGTCGTCCGTACCTGATGCAACCGCGGACCGCACCGACCCAGCGCCGTCGGATAATTCCTGATTCGACCGAGAAACTGTCAATTGCTGGGATGCTGCGAAACAACTGTGCTAACTCAGATAGCACGTCCGTCACTGAGGCCTGAGGAGAAGCGGTCTTACGATGCATTGCCGCTGGAAGCTCCGTGATCGCTACCCCGTGCATACTACCAATATGCGAGCGAACGGAGTGTATAGGCCTCGTGTCCCTTGGCTACCGGATGGCGCGACCTATTCGCCGTGGAATCACTGAATGCCGAAACTGATCGGATACTCGAGGTCACGTAGCCAATGTGCGGTCGTGTGCCCTGGTGTGAGGATGAGGAAGCATTAAAGACAGTCTCTCGGACTGTCAATATAACGGAGCGTCCCGACCAACGGACATATGCTCCGAATGTAAAATATCTGAACCACAACATGCGATCCCCTATGTTGTTGGGCGAGAGAGGGACCTCTCTCGCTCACAGCCCGGACGGACCTGGACCAGCCAGGAACCGGACTAACAGGCTTCCTCCGATCTGTCCTCAATCTGCCGTCACTGGGTGAGTACTAAAGTAATTAAAGTGCTCGCATCACCCAAATCTCCTTCCTAGACCGCAACGGACGAACCCGGCAGCCGAACCATTCGATGAACGTACGCTACACCGGGTGAGCTAGCGAATGTCACTCCGTAGGCGATAGACATATTCCATGAGCACTTATTGCCGCTAACTCTTCATTAACTATGACGACAGAGGCACAATTTTGAAAGACATCTCCATAACTCTTCGAACAAGAAACCAGAAATGCTTGGTTAGCAAGCATAATAATATATATAGCGTCGTTCAATAATTCAAAAGTTTGTGTGACATTATTGGTCTATGTCGGAACTGAGGGACGATGTCCCTGAACCGAACCAAAAATTTCTAAGTCCACCGACGCTATCAGTTTCTTATCCGGCATCGCAGCATTCTGGTCCGACGAAAGAAGCTGGAGAAGACCAAGTCAGATGACATACACAACAGCATATGTTGTTCCGAAAGGGAAAGCTCGAAATCCTCCGAATCCCTTTCGGTATTCCGTCGGACCGGATGAAACTTTTGGACGTCCGTACCCGCTTCCGCGGAGCGTCCCGACCCAGCATCGTCGGATAAAATATATGCGACAGATTCAGTTGATGCTGGGATGCTGCGATAAACTGTGCTATTAAGGAAAGCACGTCCGTTCCCGAGGCCTGTGCAGTAGCGGTCTTACGATGCATTGCCGCCGGAAGCTCCGTGTACGTTGACTCCCGCACACTTCCTATGCGAACGTCCGGAGTCTGCAGGCCTCGTGTCCCTGGCTACCGGATGGTGTGACCTGGTCGCCGAAGAATCCTTGATCGGCGAAGCTGGTAATATATCGGCGGTCACGCAGCCAAGGTGCGGTCGTGTGCGCTGACGAGAAGAGGAAGCCTTAGCAGTCTCAGCGGACTGCCTATACAACGGAGCGTCCCGAGCGACGGACGTATGCTCCGCTTACGACACATTTTGTACCACAACATCTGGGGCCAGATGTTGTTGAACGAGAGAGGGGCCTCTCTCGCTTGCTGTCCGGATGGACCGGAACGAGCTATGAACCGGACTAAAAGGCTTCCTGCGTTCTCCCTCCGATCCGCCGTCACTGGGTGTGCATTAGGTTAGTTTATAGTGCTCGCATCACCCCAAAATTCCTTCTAGACTGCAACGGACGAACCCGGCTGCCGAACCATTCGGTGAATGGACGCTACACCGGGCGAGCTAGCGGACGTCAAAGGCCGTCGAACCTACTAGGGTCCTCTTAGGCAATTGGCGTATTTACATGAGCACTTTTCCGCTAGCCCTTCATTAATTGTGACGACGGAGGCACACTGTTGGAAGACATCACAGATACATCACCCTAATCTTGATCGTCTGAAATAGAAATTAATAAAGTAGAGTGACCCTGCGGGGAAAGGACCGGAGTGTCCAAATCCCCAACAACATACCGTGACATACGCTTCCCATATTGTCATCGAAATCATACGATACAGAACATGAGTTAATGCGAGTACACTGACCACATATAGAATGATAATAAAGTCAGAGGAAGACTTCCTCTTAAAACAATTGATCAATATCCTTTCAATGTGAAAAGAAAACAAGTCCTGGTACTCGCACTAACCCCTGGCAATCAAAATACATAATAATAATATGATCCATTGATATAGAAAAAATAATTGAAATCAAAATATTTTGAAAAAATATTTTTTCAGAACAGCCCAAGTTTCTGAAAAGTAACGTTGAGCCCCAATGGATCCCAAGCCTAAGTGTGGACAAAAATTTTAAAAATATTTTAAACAATTTATTCAACACTTACGAACAATAATAATGTATCTAGTTATGATTAAAATAACATCAAGATATTATTTTTTAGAAATCCCCCCTCACACAGAGGGCTGTTGAAAATGTAAACAATGAGTGTAAAAACACTAAAATAAGACTCCAGGCACCCAGGCCCGAAATCAGTTACCAAAATACACTATCTGATGCAAAACAGAGACTTCCAGGGAAGAAACTGCAGAACATCAGATGGTAGATGCAGAACACAACGCCTAACCACCCCTAGGTGAAGACGTAAACATGGGGAAAGAACAGAATTCATTCTGTTATTCAGCTAAAACTCCCAAGAAAATTTAGTAATAATAATTACAAAAACTATGCCAAAAGCATGGGAGAATAGCAAGGGGGAACTTAAAGGACAGGGAGAGAGGAAAACACTTAAAAAAAAACAGTGTAACTAAATAATCAGAATGACAACAAAATGGCTGCTGCCTTGAAAATAGGTAACTTAACATAATTTCATTAAAAAATTTTAAGTTACAGCCCTGATAAAATTCTGTCACACATTCTTTTCCTCTCCTCCTTCTCTATCCTCCTTAGAATCACCATTTCACTAATATTTATGTGTCTGGCATCATTTAAACTGAGATTTATAAGCACAAAGATCAGTCAGATGTTAACTGATGAAGGGCCAAACTTAGAATGATTAATGGCGCCAATTTCGGAACGTCCTTGACACTGCGCATGCGCAGTAGGGGCGAAGTGTGGAGGGCCTTTCAGGACATGTTTTCTTTAGTTTTAGATGCAAATTTTGGGGATTGGGGGGCAAAATTTGTGTTTGGCCCTATATTTTAAGAGTTAGCACCAGCTATGTCTGGGTCATTGGTACAGTATAAAAATATCTAGCAAGTTTCCAAGAAAAATTGACCATTTGCAGGTCTTTGAGTGACATTACAAGTTGCATGGACAAAATATTCCGGGAAGCAATTATTAACCCTCCAGAGCCTGCAAAGTATAGACATTTTGAGAAAATGGGCTGTTTTTGGGCACCCATAACACCCAATGTGTACCTGCGTGATAAACATAACCTTCCTCATTGGAAGTGAAATTCACTGAGGATCCTTTTTGTAAGTAATGAAGGTATTCACAAAACCAAGCATTAATCCGTTTAGGGCTGCTTACAGAGCGATACCCCTCAAAAGGTTAAAAATTCATATTTTCCGAGGATTTCTCTAAAAGCCTCTCGTAGGTTTTCAAGACAAATATTGGCCATTCTCAATTGAGACTACTATACTCACCTTGTATGAACTCAAAAGTAAGTGGATATTTATTTTTTATCAAGAATAACCGCCCATAAGTTCCACTCTCACTGTGTCCCGCTTTATCGGGCAATTCCACGGTGTCCCATGCCTGCGGTGGATTTATCCAAACAAAATTACCAAGGTTACCACCTCCTCCCTGCCTCTTTCTCCAATCAAACACACATTGAAAGGTACGCCTCACCTTGTATTCCACACTGCCCTGCATGAAATCATTTATTATTTATTTATTAGTGTTTAAGGGCATATACTTATGCACAATGGCTAATCATGACCGTGACAGTGCTACAGGTGGAGGAAGACGCAGTACCTGGAGAGAACCACCGAGCAACGACGAGCAGCTGCCAGCTTCCCAACATCGTAACTCCGAACCACAGCACAGACAGGGTTAGATTGGTTGAAGACATGCGTACCGTCTACGTGCAGTACGCCTTAGTACATGGCGGCATCGTGCCCCCATATGGACAATCGGAGTTAAGTGCCTTGCCCAAGGACACAGCATGTGAGTCCGAATTGATCGCTCAGACGGCGACCCATCCAATGATTAACCAGGCTCAACATTGCTTAACTTCGGTGATCTGACGAGAACCGGCTACCACAATGCCACCGTGCCCCGCCACTGCATGATAAGAAAGCAGTAAATAACGTTAGCTACAATGGGATCAGTTATTTATAATATCAAATAGTGTTGACACTATAGCATTTCCCCGACAGTGGGTCCAGGTATATACTAGTCTGTAAAACGGCTATACACTGCCCCTCCTCCACCCCAGGGTGGCGACGTGGCAGTATATATCCATCTTACTGACGCAATGCTGTGCCTAAGGAACCTTACAATAAAAGGTCGGGGTCCCCAACATGAGAAGGGGGCAGATATATTTAATACTCTGTAAGGCGGTTATCAAATGCAGTGGCGTATGGCGCCAACATTTCCCCGGCAGTGGGGCTAGATATATACTAGTTTGTAAGACGGCTATACTCCCCCTTCTCCATCCCAGGGTATATTTTATCTACACATTTGTACAAACAACACTTCCTATTTACGTATTTAATTATTGTAGTCTATAACTTCATGTTTGTCGTTGTATGTATGGATATCTTCATTGTAATAAATAAAACTAATCCTACGGGGAAAACCCAATTGGAGAGAAATTTACTTCCGCTATTAACAGACAGGTGATCGGTGAGCTCTACAAGGTGTGAAAAAATGACATAATCATGCATAACAACTGTGGTCCAATAGGAGATAATTGATACAGGGACTAAACATGACATGCTTAAGAATTTAAAGTTCACATTTTCTGTGGATATCTTCAAGTGCTTCTTACAGATTTTCAAGAACAAATAAACCCTGGAGAAGAATTATTTTCGCAAGCCTTCATTAACCCTCCACAAACCGTCAAATATTGAAATTTTAGATAAATTTGAGATACAATGGGCTATTTGCATTAGACGCTGATTCTCAGACGCTGATATTAATATTAACCCTCTCCACAAACAATGATGATTTAGCCAAAACTTTCTTTTATCACACTGGGTCATTTGAGACTATTATACCCACTTTTCTCAAGACATCAATAAAAAATACTTTAATGATACAATTAAAAACAATTCTTCAGACACTCCAGGGTCATAAAAAATCATAGAATCCTGTCGGGAAAAGCCATGATTCTCCAGAATCATAAAGTCTAGTTATTATTAGGCTTTTTCCTCTGGAAAAGACTATTCTTTTTCTATGGATTATTAGGCTTTTTTCCCTCTGGAAAAGACTATTGTTTTTCTACGGATTATTATTTTTTTTTTTAGGCTTTTCCCTCTGGAAAAGACTATTGTTTTTCTTTGATTATTTTTTTTTTTTTCTTTTTTTTTCCCACACATTTTGTCCGTACGATTCAGAAGCCATTTTCGAACCGATTTTCCCAAAATTTTGCACACGCATGTAGGAGCCCAACATCTAAAAATGTACCGAACCGGAATTTTTGATTTAACCCTTATTTCGTCGGAATTGGCAAAAAACTGCCAAACTTTCTCGAAACATGTCTTGTAGATTTTTTTTAAACCTTCATCATTGCTAGACCTGCCTGTGACACGACCTTTGATACACATGACATATCAGGCGATGCATATGGTAACCCTCCACAGACTGCCAAACATCAAAATTTTGATGAAATAGGCCGGTTTCAGGCCCCCACTGCACCCAAACAATACACAAGAGATAAAGATAACTTCCTTTATTGGAAGTGGAATTCACCGAGGATCATTTTTGTAAGTAATAAGGGTGTTCACAAAACCAAGCGTTAACCCGTTTTTGGCTGGTTAAACAGCAATACCCCCATAAAGCTCAAAAATTAATGTTTTCCAGGGATTTTTCTAAACAAGCCTTGTAGATTTTCAAGAAAAATGTATCACTCTCAGGCTTCGGTGTGACAATAGAAGTTGCATGGACAAAATACTGCGGTGAGCATTTGTTAACCCTCCACGGGCTGCTAAAAGTCAAAATTGTGATAAAATGGACTGTTTTTGGACGCCAACAGCACCCAATGGGTATGCCACAAAGAAAAGTGCCTTCTTTTATCGAGCGCACAATCTACATTTTTTAAGTAGTAAGGGTATTCAAAAGTTGAAGTCTTAACCCATTTTGGGTATGCCAAGAGAGATATCCCTTAAAATCTAAAAATTCCCATTTTCTGTGAATTTCCCTAACAGTAACTTGTAGGGTTTCAAGAAAAATTGACTATTCGTAGGTCTTTATGTGAAATTAAAAGTTGCAGTGACAAAATACTCCGGTGAGCGTTTATTAACCATCTACAAGCTGACAAGCATCAATTTTTGTTGAAATGGGCTGTTTTCAGACACGCACCGCACCCAACATGTACCTGAGAAATAAACATAATCTACTTTGTTGGAAGTGGAATTCACTGAGGACCATTTTTGTAAGTAATAAGGGTATTCAATAGGGCTGGGCGGTTTATCGGTTTTTCGGTTCGGTTCGGTTTTTTTTTTTTTAAACCGAAACCGAACCGCCGCCTTAACAAAAAACCGAGACTTTCGGTTTCAAAAAATTTCCCAGAATTGGTTAAGTTTATGACCACTCAATCACTTGCTTTCCGCACGCCAAAGGCTTAAATGTCAGGCAAAGGTAAATGCTGTGCCATTTGTGCTTACTTCGAGAGGACTGACAACAAATCCCCCCCACCCTCCCCCCACAAATAGTGGTAGCAAATTTCTTGTATCTTAAACAATATCTACAGAACCACCAGCAGATGGAATATGAAAAATTAAAAAGTCGTACGTAAAAATCCACACATGCAATTCAAGAATTGTTAAGTAAATTTACTGAACCGGGCATATTCGACCAAAGAGGTATTGCAAGTTACCTGACAATATGTGGTGTAAAAGTATTATAAATTACCTTTGACCTAAAATCATCTGCGTACAGCACGTTGTAAATTAGATTGGTGGTAAACATAAAATTTATTGAGTTTTAAAACCTCAAAGTTCACATGGGAAAAATGACGAGTAAATTATGTTAATTAACCGACCACTGGCACGTTCTCTGAAGTCACATGCTCAGAGATAACGCTGCGCATTGGCAGTTATGTTTTTTGTCAACAATAAAATGGTTAAATTAAAATAGAACACATCCAATTAAATGGATGGCAGGTAACTATTGAAAGTTTTTTTAAAACTTATTGGGAATTGTTTGTATACTATTTGAACTTACTTTAAGGAATCGCGCAGTACTGCAGGTCTGTCAGGTACACACGCTGCATTCCCAATACGATGTTATAATCAGCACGTGTCATGACCATGTGTATTTTGTAAACACAACAAATCCCAAGATGCAATATTGCAAACTTTCTTTCAACCCCCATTATGCAGCAGTCTCCCCTCCCTTCAAAATCATCAATCGCCTGTCTTGAATAAGATGAAATCAACGCAGGGATAAGCCAAGAGGGCAAAGTAAAGTTGGTAATATCTTTGCCTTGGCACCGCCCATTTCGCCCAATTTCTATGTTTGGGCAGAATCAAAGTAAAAAACGAACATCTACAGTCGAAATTAAGAGAGATATTGTGAAAGCATTGGAGTGAGTTACCAATAAAAGTGATTCGTATATCACGACTTACTTCAACAATAGTTATCAAAATCAGAAAAAATGATTTGTGTTCCTCTTATTCCACTGTCATTTGAAGCAGGAACCATCAAGAAACACGGGGCATGTCTATTTTCAAGCGATGTGATAATTACCGAAATAAGCACAACAATTGCACATTATCCACCCAAACCAGGATGAGAGCATTGCGACTCCTTAAAAAATAAGGAAATGTTGATTTTTGCTAAAATGTAGCTTTTCTTGTAAATTTCTGCATCTTGTCTTGACAAGGTCCCAAATCTCACTGACAGAACAAGGCAGCTCCCACCAGTGGTGGAGCCATGGTTTGAAATCCTGTGGACCATGCTAGTGGAGATTTTTTTTATACCACCCACTTGAAAAGTGGGCGGTATATAGCATTCATGGTGTCCGTACTTCCGTACTTACGTACGTCCGTACATCCGTACTTCCGTACGTCCGTGACGCTTTGGGGGTACACACCTGCTATCCGCTACTCCTCTTAAACCAGTGGGTGGATTTCATTGAAACTTACAGGCATTCTTTTCTATACATTATAGATGTGCACCTCCTATTTTGCTTTCAGGTATTTTTATTTTTTACTCTTTCCCAAAGGGCGAAATGAACTTAGCCAAATTGTTGTGATGCTTTAGGGGGGTACACTCCTGCTATCCGCTACTCCTCTTATACCAGTGGGCGAATTTCATTGAAACTCTCAGACATTCTTTTATATACATTATAGATGTGCACCTTCTATTCTGCTTTCAGGTATTTATTTATTTTTTTTTTTTTGGGGGGGGGGGGGGGGGGTTGTCAGTGTTTGTGCTCTCTACATTAAACACACTTTTACTGTTGTAAAATGTTTCTTGGTGGGAGTGGGTGGTATCATTTAGTGAGCAGTGCTCACAGTTTTTCTAGTTTTTTTTTTTTTGGGGGGGGGGGGGGGAATCTCAGGACTGAGGGTACTGTACTTGTACTGAGGGCAGGAAATCAAAAATAATTTTTTCAAATTTGGGGATGGGAGAAGCAAGTGGGATTTTGAGTGGAGGGTGGGGGGGGGGGGGGGGGGGGCTGGTCTCCCTAGATACCTCATGGCTCCACCGCTCCACCACTGTTGCCCACTACAGCAGCCCAACACATTATGTCCATTTGCTGAGAAGAGTGGTGAACACTGATTAACCCGAATGACTCAACTCGCTATCTGAGCCTCATGACTTGGATGACAAATACAGACAGATTTTATGTGTACATTACCCTCTAAAATCTGGATTTCTACAATATATTATGAAAAACCGAAAACCGAACCGAAAACCGAGTTTTTGTACGAAACCGAAACCGAACCGAAATGCAAATTTCAAAACCGCCCAGCCCTAGTATTAAAAAAAAACAAGTGTTAACCCCTTTTGTGGTTGTTAATAGTGATACCCATCAAAAGCTTAAAAAATTATGTTTTCCCTGGATTTCTTCACAAACATCTGGTAGGGTTTTCAAGAGAAACTGGCTATTGATAGGTCTTGGTGTCACATTACCAGTTGATTGGATAAATTATTCCGGTATGCATTTGTTAACCCTCCATTTGCTGCTAAATGTCAAAATTTTGAAAAAATAGTCTGTTTTTGGACTCCAACAACATCAAATGGGAATGCAACAGAGAAACATAACTTTTTTTACCGGACGCAAAACTGACAGGGAAACATTTTTGTAAGTAATAAGTGTATTCAAAAATCGAGGTCTTAACCCATTTTTGACTAGTTAAGGAGATATACCCCTTAAAAGCTTAAAATTCCAGTTTTCTGTGGATTTCTCAAAAAAAAATTTCAAGAGAAATTGACCATTCGCAGGTCTTGGAGTAACATTACAAGTTGCATGGACAAAATATTTCGGTAAGCATTTGTTAACCCTCAAGAGACTGCCAAGCACAGACATTTGGAGAAAATGGGCTGTTCTTGGGCAACCATAACACCAAATGTGTACCTGCAAGATAAACATAACCTCCTTCATTGGAAGTGGAATTCACCATCGATCATTTTTGTAAGTAATGAAGGTATTCACAAAACCAAGCATTAACCCGTTTAGGGCTGGTTACAGATCGATACCCATCAAAAGATTAAAAATTTATGTTATCCGCGGATTTCTCTTAAAAACATCTCGTAGATTTTCAAGAAAAAATGGCCATTCTCAGATCTTATTGTGACATTACAAGTTGCATGTACAAAATATTCCTGTAAGCATTTGTTAACCCTATGCAGGTTCTCAAACATCAAAATGTTGATAAAATGGGCTGTGTTTGCATACCCACAGCACCTGAAGTTGAGAGGAGAGATCAAAATAAGTGGTAGTAGAATTCACTGAAAATTATTTTTGGAAGTAATAAGCGTATTCAAAAAACAACACTTAACCCGTTTTGGGCTGGATAAACAATGATACCCATCAAAAGCTTAAAATTCATGTTCTCCCTGGATTTCTCTAAAAACATCTTGTAGATTTTAAAGAAAACATGGCCATTCACAGTTCTTGGTGTGACATTACCAGTTGCATGAATAAATATTCCTGTTAGCACGTGTTAACCCTCTACAAGCTGCCAGACACCAATATTTTGGATACATTTGAGATAAAATGGACCATTTTCAAATAGACACAGCACTCAATGGGTATGTGTCAAAGAAACATAACTCCTTTTGTCGTTCATCGACTTGTTGGACGACGATATTAACATTAACCCACTCCACCGTTAATGATGGTTTTTACCTAAACATTTTTTCTATCAAACTGTGTCATTTGAGAATACTAAATCACCTTTCTCATAACATCAGTGAAGGAACTTCAGTGAGACAGTTAAAACAATTCATCAGACACTGTGGGGTCATGACAAATCATGGAATCTCATTGGGAAAAGCCATGATTCTCCAGAATCAAAGTCTACTTTATTTGGATTTTCCTAAAGGGAAAATCTATTTGTTATTGCAATAATTATTTTCTTTTTTTATTATTATTATTATTATTATTATTATTATTCCACACATTTTATTTTCACTATTTCTCGAAAACTCATAAAGGGTCATAAGTTGTAACTAAATGTCATATTCCCATTTTTCTGAAAATCTCAGGACAGGGATATGCTGAACCATCTAAAATGGCTTAGCTATGAAGACTCTATCAATTCGAATTTCCGACAATCCAAAACGGCGGCCGAAAAATCAAATTTTTATTTTCGGTTATTTATGCGTTTCAGGCCATTTGGAGAGGAAAAAAAAATTTTTTTTGCACCAGAAAAATTTTCGGTTTGGACTTCGAAATTTTCGACCCAATGTCGGAAATTTTTGTTTCGACCGGGCTACTTTGCCGTCACAGTACTCAACAAGGGGGACGATTTGAAAGATTCTAAGGGTAGAAATGTTGAAGTCACAGTGTACATGAACAGTTATCATCTTTTGGAAATGGGGTTGTTCTTACTTTGGCTTCTGCTAGCAGTCAAACATGGCTTCAGGACACTGTGACCAAAAATTGAAAAAAATTTGGTTTTTTTTTTACTTTATTTTTTCTAGATTCATTATTTCTCATAAATAACAACTATCAATGACGGCCATGAGTCCTAATAAATACAAGAGGCCCCAAGGGGCCTGAGGGCGCTCACCTGACATGATAGCCTAAATATCAACCCAGAGAATTGATTTCAACAAGTTGCACCTGCTCCTCCTAAGAAAAGCTTATACCAAATATCCAAAGATTCTGACCAGTGGATCTAAAAAAAAGGATTTTTAAAGAATATTCCTCATATTGAACAAAGTTATAATTCAGGCGCTTGGCTTTAACAAACTTGAATCTCACCCCCCTAAGGATGCTGCACACCAAATATCAAAACATTCCGACTGCTGGATCTGAAGAAGAAGATTTTTAAAGAAAATTCCTCATTTTGAACTAAGTTACAATTCAAGCTCCCACAGTGAGTCCAAATATGGACCTAGGGACATGGCTTGAACAAACTTGAATCTCACCCCCTACGGATGCTGCATACCAAATATCAAAACATTCCGACTGATGGATCTGAAGACGATTTTTAAAGAAAATTCCTCATTTTGAACTAAGTTATCATTCGGGCTCCCACAGTGAGTCCAAATATGGACCTAGGGACATGGCTTGAACAAACTTAAATCTCACCCCCCTAAAGATGCGGCATACCAAATATCAAAACATTCCGACAGCTGGATCTGGAGAAGAAGATTTTTAAAGAAAATTCCTCATTTTGAACTAAGTTATAATTCGGGCTACCACAGTGATCCCAAATATGAACCCAGGGACTTGGCTTGAACAAACTTGAATCTCACCCCCAAGCATGGTGCATACCCAATATCAGAAAATTCTGCCGGCTGGATCTTGAGAAGAAGATTTTCAAAGAAATTTGCCTGAAATGCACTAAGTTCAAATTTGGGCACCTATACTGAGCCCAAATATAAACCCAGAGGGCTGATTTGAACAAACTTGAATCCGATCCACCCCACAATGTTGCATACCAAATATCAAAAGATTCTGCCTGCTGGATCTGGAGAAGAAGATATTTTAAGAAATTTGCCTGAAATGCACTAAGTTCGAATTCAGTCTTCTATAGTGAGCCCAAATATGAATCCAGTGGGCCGATTTGAACAAACTTGCAGCAGATCCACCCCACAATGTTGCATACCAAATATCAAAAGATTCTGCCTGCTGGATCTGGAGAAGAAGATTTTTTTTAAGAAATTTGCCTGAAATGCACTAAGTTCGAATTCGAGCTTCTATAGTGAACCCAAATATGAATCTAGGGAGCCGATTTGAACAAATTTGAATCAGATCCACCCCACAATGTTGCATACCAAATATCAAAAGATTCTGCCTGCTGGATCTGGAGAAGATTTTTTAATAAATTTGCCTGAAATGCACGAAGTTCGAATTCGGGCTTTTATAGTAAGCCCAAATATGAATCCAGGGGCCGATTTGAACAAACTTGAATCAGATCCACCCCGCAATGTTGCATACCAAATATGAAAAGATGCTGCCTGCTGGATCTGGAGAAGAAGATTTTTGAAGAAATTTGCCCGAAATGCACTAAGTTCGAATTCGAGCTTCTATAGTGAGCCCAAATATGAATCTAGGGAGCCGCTTTGAACAAACTTAAATCAGATCCACCCCACAATGTTGCATACCAAATATCAAAAGATTCTGCCTGCTGGATCTGGAGAAGAAGATTTTTTAAGAAATTTGCCTGAAATGCACTAAAGTTCGAAATCGGGCTGCTATACTGAGCTCAAATATGAACCCAGGGGGCCGATTTGAACAAACTTGAATCAGATCCACCCTGCAATGTTGCATACCAAATATGAAAAGATTCTGCCTGCTGTATCTGGAGAAGATTTTTGAAGAAATTTGCCCGAAATGCAATAAGTTCGAATTCGAGCTTCTATAGTGAGCCCAAATATGAATCTAGGGAGCCGATTTGAACAAACCTGAATCAGATCCACCCCACAATGTTGCATACCAAATATCAAAAGATTCTGCCTGCTGGATCTGGACAAGAAGATTTTTTAAGAAATTTGCCTGAAATGCACTAAGTTCGAAATCGGGCTCCTATACTGAGCCCAAATATGAACCCAGGGGGCCGATTTGAACAAACTTGAATCAGATCCACCCTACAATGTTGCATACCAAATATCAAAAGATTCTGCCTGCTGGATCTGGAGAAGAAGATTTTTTAATGTTCTTCCCATTGCCCACAGTGTTAAAAAGTGCTGACTCAGCACTTTTTCAAAGTCCTGAAAAAAGTACCTTGTGATCAAACCGATAGGGATTTTTTTTAACCATTCTATTCTACTGGATAAAAGTAAGCTTTATACAAAATAATAATTCTCTGTGCCGTGTAGTTTTGGAGATATGGTAGTTTTAAGGTTTTTCCTATTTTTAGCTCCCGAGGTTCCCACGGAGCAATGAGAAAATTTTTTTTGCATCAATCAACTACTTATGGCCCATTATCATCTCATATCAAATTTGGTTCAAATTGACCTCACGGTTCAGAAAATAGAAATTTTAGGCGTGGCCAAAATTTTTGCCCCTCCCATAACGAAGGCAAATAATGCCCGACAAACTTCTTTTGAACAATCTTGATTCTAAACCTGAAAAGGACTCTGTATACCACATATCAAGTCTCTGCTACTGGTGGTTCATTAGAAGAAGACTTTCAAAAAATTTGGCTATTTTTTCCCCACACCTCTGCTCAATATGAGCCGAAACCTAATTTGGCTAAAAATCAAAATGCCCCTATATAACCACCATATACATGAAATTTAATTAAAATGTGGCCAGTGGTTTAGGAGAAAGAGGCTCAAACACCACCTTCACGCAGGACGACGGACGGACGACGGACGAAGAGTGATAAGAAAAGCTCACCCTGACTTTCAGTTTGGTGAGCAAAAAACCATCAGTATTTGGGGCAAAACGTTTCTTGTTGGGCAAAAATGCCCCAAAACGCCCAAACGTTTATAGGCCAATATCTCATGAAGCAACTAGACTTTATGATTCTGGAGAATCATGGCTTTTCCCGATTAGATTCCATGATTTTTCTTGACCCCACAGTGTCTGATGAATTGTTTTTAACTGTCTCACTAAAGTTCCTTCATTGATGTTATGAGAAAGGTGAGTATAGTAGTCTCAAATGACTCGGTTTGGGTTTGATAAAAAAATGTTTAGGTAAAACCCATCATTAATGATAGAATGGGTTAATATCAATATCAATGTTTCTCTATCAGTTTTGCGTCCGGTAAAAGAAGTTACGTTTCTCTGTGGCATTTCCATTTGATGTTGTTGGTGTCCAAAAACAGACTATTTCCTCAATTTGTTTTACATTTAGCAGCCCATGAAGGGTTAACAAATGCCTACCAGAATAATTGATCCATGCAACTGGTCATATGACACCAAGACCTATCAACGGCCATTTTCTCTTGAAAACCCCACAAAATGTTTGTAGAAATCCAGGGAAAACGATTTTTTAAGCTTTTGATGGGTATCCCTGTTAACCTCCCCAACAGGGGTTAACGCTTGGCTTTTTGAATACCTTTATTACTTACAAAAATGGTCCTCTGTGAATTCCACTTCAAACAAAGGAGATTATGTTTATCTCTCATGTATACATTAGGTGCTGCGCGTGTCTGAAAACACTCCCATGTTAACAACATTACAATGCTTGGTAGCTTGTAGATGGTTAAAAAACGCTCACCGGAGTATTTTGTCCATGCAGCTTGTAATGTCACATAAAGACCTACGAATAGTCAATTTGTCTTGAAACCCTACAAGTTACCATTAGGGAAATTCACAGAAAATGGGAATTTAAAGCTTTCAAGGGATATCTCTCTTTAGCCTGCCCAAAATGGGTTAAGACGTCGACTTTTGAATACCCTTACTACTTACAAAAATGTTTCCGTATAAATTGTACGCGCGATAAAAGGCACTTTTCTTTGTGGTGTAAACTTTGGGTGCTGTTGGTGTGCAAAAACAGCCCATTTTATCGCAATTTTGACCTTCAGCAGCCCGGGGAGGGTTAACTAATGCTGACCGGAATATTTTGTTCATGCGACTTGTAATGTCACACCAAGACCTGCAAAAAGCCGATTTTTCTTGAAAACCTACAAGATGTTGTTAGAGAAATCCACAGAAAACGGGTATTTTTAGATTTTAATGGGTATCTCTCTTTTACCAGCCCAAAATGGGTTAAGACGTCAAATTTTGAATACCCTTACCACTTTCAAAAATATTTTCCGATCAATTTTGCGTCCGATAAATGAAGGCCCCTTTCTCTGTGATATATCGTTTGGGTGCTGTTGGTGTCTAAAAACAGCCCATTTTATCACCATTTTTACGTTTAGCAGCTCGGAGTGGGTTAACTAATGCTGACCGGAATATTTTATCCATGCAACTTGTAATGTCACACCAAGACCTGAGAGTGACCAATTTTTCTTGAAAATCTACAAGACTCGTTTAGAGAAATCCCTGGAAAACATGAAGTTTTGAGCTTTTTTGGGGTAATGCTGTTTAACCAGCCCAAAACGGGTTAACACTTGGTTTTCTGAACACCCTTATTACTTACAAAAATGATCCTCGGTGAATTCCACTTCCAATAAAGGAAGTTATGTTTACCTCTCGTGTATTGTTTGGGTGCGGTGGGAGCCTGAAACGGGCCTATTTCATCAAAATTTCGATGTTTGGCAGCCTGTGGAGGGTTACCATATGCATCGCCTGATATGTCGTGTGTATCAAAGGGCGTGTCACAGACAGGTCTAGCAATGACGAATGTATAAAAAAAATCTACAAGACGTGTTTCGAGAAAGTGCCGATAAACCCCAATTTTGGCAGTTTTTTGCCAATTCTGAGGAAATAAGGGTTAAATCGAAAATTCCGCTTGGGTACATTTTTAGATTTTGTGCCCCCCTATGCGTGTGCAAAATTTTGTGAAAATCGGTTCGAAAATGGTTTCTGAATCGTACGGACAAAATGTGTGGAAAAAAATAAAAAAAATAAAAAAATAAAAAATAATAATCCGTAGAAAAACAATAGTCTTTTCCAGAGGGAAAAGCCTAAAAAAGCTATCGACTTAATTTCTTGACAGACTTGTCAGAATTACTCTTGTCTAAAACAAACATAATTGGTATTTTTTTCCATTTTTTATGTTTTCTGCCAAAATTTTTCACAAAACGGAAAGTTATCTCGAAAATCGGCCATTTGGGAGTGAAATATCAAGATTTAAATATAATGAGCCCTCTAAAAGGGATCCAAATTGAAGGCAGAATACCACTTTATGAGAAAAATCGAAAGAATTTCGTTTCGATTTTTCGTTAATCCAAAATGGCGGCCAAAAAAGAATCGAAAATTTTTTTTTCATTTTTTATGCATTTCATTCAATTTTGAGACGAAAATTTTTTTTTTTTAACCCTTTACCTAACATGAAAAGCAGACGACACTTGCAAAAAAAATTCTTGAATAACTAAATTTTTTCATTTTTTGTCTCAAAAACATAGGTTATGACCCCTCGTTGGAACGAGCTCGACGAGCTCGTTCCAACGAGGGGTCATAACCTATGTTTTTGAGACAAAAAATGAAAATATTTTGAAAATTAATTGGCGATTTTTGAGAATAGCGCTGGCCGGTTTTGGCCATTACGTTGGGTAAAGGGTTAACCCTGAAAATTTTCGGTCTGCTTCGGAAATTTTTGTTACGACCGGGCTACTTTGCCATCTGAGCACTCAACAACGGGGATGATTTGAAAGCTTCTAAGGTTAGAAATGTTGAATTCACAGTGTACATGAACAGTTAACATCTTTTGGAATTGGAGTTGTTCTTCGTTTGGCTTCTGCTAGCAGTCAAACATGGCTTCGGGACACTGTGACCAAAAATTGAAAAAAATTTTCTTGTTTTTTTTTCAACTTTATTATGTCTAGATTCATTATTTCTCATAAATAAAAACTATCAATGACGGCCATGAGTCCTAATAAATAAAATCATCAGTATTTGGGGCAAAATGTTTCTTGTTGGGCAAAAACGCCCCAAAATGCCCAAACCTTTACAGGCCAACATCTCATGAAGGAAAAAAAGCTATCGACTTAATTTCTTGACAGACTTGTCAGAATTACTCTTGTCTAAAACAAACATAAATCGGTATTTTTTTCCATTTTTTATGTTTTCTGCCAAAATTTTTCACAAAACGGAAAGTTATCTCGAAAATCGGCCATTTGGGATTGAAATATCGAGATTTAAATATAATGAGCCCTCTAAAAGGGATCCAAATTGAAGGCAGTAATACCGCTTTATAAGAAAAATCGAAAGAATTTTGTTTCGATTTTTCGTTAATCCAAAATGGCGGCCAAAAAATCGAAAAATTTTTTTCCGTTTTTTATCCATTTCGTTCAATTTTGAGACAAAAATTTTTTTTTTTTTTTTACATTGAAAATTTTCGGTCTGCTTCAGACTTGGAAATTTTCAACCAAAAGTCGGAAATTTTTGTTACGACCAGGCTACTTTGCCATCTGAGTACTCAACAACGGGGATGATTTGAAAGCTTCTAAGGTTAGAAATGTTGAATTCACAGTGTACATGAACAGTTATCGTCTTTTAGAATTGGAGTTGTTCTTCGTTTGGCTTCTGCTAGCAGTCAAACATGGGTTCGGGACACTGTGACCAAAAAATGAAAAAAATTTTCTTGTGTTTTTTTTTTTACTTTATTATGTCTAAATTACTTAGTTCTCATAAATAAAACTATCTGCATATTGTGGAAAATGTTTTTCCAGCCAAAACCGCACAAAAACGCCCAAATATGTGGGAGCCGATACCTTTGGACTGGAAGAGGCGATTGACTTGAACTTTTCACAGGAATGACTGTAATACACTTCTCTATTAATCAAGGGCACAAAATGGTAGTTGGTTCAGTATATTTGGGAAAATGTTTCTTGTTGGGCAAAAACGCCCAAAAACGACCAAAGCTTCGTAGGCCAATATCTCATGAAGGAGAAAAGCTATCGAAATTAGAAAAATTTTGTTTTTGTTTTTTATGCGTTTTGTTCAATTTTGAGACGAAAAGAATTTTTTTTTTTTTTTACACTACACCAAAAAACGAAAAATCGGTTTTCAGACTGGTACTTTGACCTAATTATACTGTACTACCGGAGTGGGTTAAAAGCGGCAGTGATTGAGAATGTGTAGCCCGTATATAGGTAAAAAGATTCCCCATAGTCTGGAAGCACAATTTGGTTGCATTTGGCTTCGGGCGGTCGCCAAAAGTACACTCTCGGCATCTCAACGGTCCATAACCCTCTTTTTGGCATGAGCATACTCGGCATTCTTGACTCGTATAAGGATTCCGTGATTGAAATGGCAACATTCAAGGTGTCTTTAAACCTTTCCCCACCCATGGGAATAGGGTTTTATTTCACTTGGCTTCTGATGACTGGGGAACTACCACTCCGGTTCGGACTTAGAAATTTTCGACCATAGTCCGGAAATTTTTGTTTTTTATGTGTTTTGTTCAATTTTGATTCGAAATTTTTTTTTTTTTTTTACACTACTCAACCACCAAAAAACGAAAAATCGGTCTTCAGACTGGTACTTTGACCTAATTATACTGTACTAAACGGAGTGGGTTAAAAGCTGCGGTGATTGCTGCGAATGTGTAGCCTGTATACAGGTAAAAAGATTCCCCATAGTCTGGAAGCACAATTTTGTTGCGTTTGGCTTCGGGCGTTCGCCAAAAGTACACTCTCGGCCTCTCAACAATCCGTACACCCTCTTTTTGGCATGAGAATACTCGGCGTTCTTGACTCGTATAAGGCTTCCGTGATTGAAATGGCAACATTCACGGTCTCTTTAAACCTTTCCCCACCCCAAGGGAATAGGGTTTTATTTCACTTGGCTTCTGATGGCTGGAGATCTACCACTCCGGTTCGGACTTCGACATTTTCGACCAAAATCCGGAAATTTATGTTTTTGTTTTTTATGTGTTTTGTTCAATTTTGAGACGAAAACAATTTTTTTTTTACCTGGAAATTTTTTGGTCCGGCTTGGACTGAAAATTTTTGATCCCAAACCAAACTTTTTCTTTCGATCGCCACTTTCACCTGACAAAATTGTACTACGAGATGGGTTAAAGTGGTCGTTATTCAAAATTTGGATGTTGAGGCTCTTCCTCCACCCGTAAAACTATCCGATGCGACTGCCCAACCCCCACCCAACACAAACACCCATTAGACTCTGCAGACTCTGGTGTCCAAGCCAGGAAACACGTCTGAAACATTGATCATTTTGCACCCGGCGACATCAACTTCAGTGAACGCTGTACATAACGTTACATGGTATTTTGTATCCTAAACTGAAATCGAAAGTAGAACAATGAGAGTCCGTTATTTTTTTATGGGCATATGTCACTAGCGACTCATCCGCTCCCCCGCCCTCATTGAATCTGATGACGGTGGCAATTCCGATGGTATTGCCATATGTCACAAACAAATTAGATTTCTGCTGAATATTGTCACTTTCTTTGTTATTCAAATTTATTTCGAATAAAAACATGTGACGGCGTCGTACTGGCCGTCGATTATCTCTTACTGACTTGAATACAATCCACAGGGGTCGCAGAGCAATTCGAACGTGTTTGCGTTTTGGCTGGGGGGGGGGGGGGGGGGGGGGGGGCACAGGTTTCTGTCGCGAGCTGCCAACATGTGGGCTTCCTCCCCTGCAGAAGTTTCGAAAAAGCAGAGAAAGGCATTTCTAGCGTTCAGGCACACCAAGACTGCTTCCTTTGTGTAAGTGGTGAGTCAGAACACGTTGTTACCCAATATTTGGTGTTGGTTTTTTGCAGAAGCCATGTATAAAGTTGTTAGGAATATCATTAGGAATATCATGAGCTTCGATAGGGGCCTAGTTTGCTTTTAGTATTGGTAATTTCGTTTCGATTTTTCGTTAATCCAAAATGGTGGCCAAAAAATCTAAAAAAAATTTTTCGTTTTTTATGCGTTTTGTACAATTTTGAGACGAAAATTTTTTTTTTTTTTTTACACTGAAAATTTTTGACCAAAAGTCGGAAATTTTTGTTACGAGGGGGCTACTTTGCCGTCACAATACTCAACAACGGGGATGATTTGAAAGCTTCTAAGGTTGGAAATGTTGAATTCACAGTGTACGTGAACAGTTATCGTCTTTTGGAATTGGAGTTGTTCTTCGTTTGGCTTCTGCTAGCAGTCAAACATGGCTTCGGGACACTGTGACCAAAAATTGAAAAAAATTTTCTTGTGTTTTTTTTTACTTTATTATGTCTAGATTCATTAATTCTCATAAATAAAACTATCTGTATATTGCAGAAAATGTTTTTCCAGCCAAAACCGCCCAAATAGGTGGGAGCCGATATCTTTGGACTGGAAGGGGCGATTGACTTGAACTTTTCACAGGAATGACTGTAGTACACTTCTTTATTAATCAAGGGCACACAATGGTAGTTGGTTCAGTATATTTGGGAAAATGTTTCTTGTTGGCAAAAATACCCCAAGCTTCGTAGGCCAATATCTCATGAAGGAGAAAAGCTATCAACTTAATTTTTCGACAGACTTGTCAGAATTACTCTTGTCTAAAACAAATATAAGCGGTATTTTTTCCATTTTTTATGTTTTCTGCCAAAATTTTTCACAAAACAAAAAGTTATCTCGAAAATCGGCCATTTTGGATTGAAATATCGAGATTTAAATATAATGAGGCAGTAATACCGCTTAATGAAAAAATCGAAAGAATTTCGTTTTGATTTTTCGTTAATCCAAAATGGCGGTCAAAAAATCGAAAAAAAAAATTCCGTTTTTTTATGCGTTTTGTTCAATTCTGAGACAAAAAATTTTTTTTGTTTTTTACACTGAAAATTTTCAGTCCGGTTCGGACTGAAATTTTCGACCAAAAGTCGGAAATTTTTGTTACGATCGGGCTACTTTGCCGTCCGAGTACTCAACAACGGGGATGATTTGAAAGCTTTTAAGGTTAGAAATGTTGAATTCACAGTGTACATGAACAGTTATCGTCTTTCTGAATTGGAGATTTCTTCGTTTGGCTTCTGCTAGCAGTCAAACATGGCTTCGGGACACTGTGACCAAAAATTGAAAAAATTTTCTTGTGTTTTTTTTTACTTTATTATGTCTAGATTCATTAGTTCTCATAAATAAGACTATCCGCATATTGCAGAAAATGTTTTTCCAGCCAAACCCGCACAAAAGCGCCCAAATATGCGGGGAGCCGATATCTTTGGACTGGAAGGGGCGATTGACAGGAATGACCATAATACACTTCTCTATTAATCAAGGGCACAAAATGGTAGTTGGTTAACACCTTTCTGCCAAAACATTTCACGAAACCGAAAAAAATTCAAATTTTTATTTGGTATCAAGCCCCCTTAGGACTTGCTGAGTAGAACAGTAAGTAAAACCACTAAGGAAAATCCTGTGTTTTGTTCCGAAGGTACAATCACTTCCTCTAGTTTTTTTTAGTTTTTTTATTATTATTATTCTTCCACACTTTTATTTTCATTATTTCTCGAAAACGCTCTGAACGATTTTTTTTAAAGTTTCTGTACTCATAAAGGGTCATAAGTTGTAACTAAACGTCATATTCTCATTTTTCTGAAAATGTTTTTGTTAACCCTTTAACAAATATAGTCGGCAGCTCATATCTTTGGACTGGAAAGGGCGATTGACTTGAAATTTTCGCAGACATGTCAGCAATACACCCCTTTATCAGCATATGGTACAAAAATGTATGTAGTTAACACCTTTCTGCCAAAACGTTTTTCGAAACGAAAATTTTTTTCAAAATTTTACCATTTTTGAACTCAATCTCGGGACAGGGATATGCTGAACCATCTAAAATGGCTTAGAAATGAAGACTGTATCACCGAATTGTAAAAACTATCGAAAAAATTTTGATTTGAATTTCCAACAATCCAAAATGGCGGCCGAAAAATCGTATTTTTATTTTCGGTTATTTATGCGTTTCAGGCCATTTGGAGACAAAAAAAAAAATTTTTTTGCACCAGAAAAATTTTCGGTTTGGACTTATGACGAGACCAAAAGTTGGAAATTTTTGTTACGGCCAGGCTACTTTGCCGTCACAGTACTCAACAACGGGGATGATTTGAAAGCTTCTAAGGGTATAAATGTTGAATTCACAGTGTACATGAACAGTTATCGTCTTTTGGAATTGGTGTTGTTCTTCGTTTGGCTTCTGCTAACAGTCAAACATGGCTCCGGGACCATGTGACCAAAAATTGAAAAAAATTTTCTTGTGTTTTTTTTTTACTTTATTATGTCTAGATTCATTAGTTCTCATAAATAAAAACTATCATTGAGGGCCATGAGTCCTAATAAATAAAACCATCAGTGTTTGGGGCAAAATGTTTCTTCTTGGGCAAAAACGCCCAAACATTCATAGGCCAATATCTCATGAAGGAAAAAAGCTATCGACTTAATTTGTCGACAGACTTGTCAGAATTACTCTTGTCTAAAACAAACATCTTCGGTATTTTTTTCCATTTTTTATGTTTTCTGCCAAAATTTTGCACAAAACGGAAAGTTATCTCAAAAATCGGCCATTTTGGATTGAAATATCAAGATTTAAATATAATGAGCCCTCTAAAAGGGATCCAAAATGAAGGCAGTAATACCGCTTTATAAGCAAAATCGAAAGAATTTCGTTTTGATTTTTCGTTAATCCAAAATGGCGGCCAAAAATTCTAAAAAAAATATTTTCGTTTTTTATGCGTTTCATTCAATTTTGAAACGAAATTTTTTTTTTTTTTTACACTGAAAATTTTCGATCCGCTTTGGACTTCGAAATTTTCGACCAAATGTCCAAAATTTTTCTTACGACCAGGCTACTTTGCCGTCACAGTACTCAACAACAGGGATGATTTGAAAGCTTCTAAGTCTAAGCTTAGAAATGTTGAATTCACAGTGTACATGAACAGTTATCGTCTTTTGGAATTGGAGTTGTTCTTCGTTTGGCTTCTTCTAGCAGTCAAACATGGCTTCGTGACACTGTGACCAAAAATTGAATAAAAATTTGTGGTTTTTTTTTTACTTTATTATGTCTAGATTCATTAACTGTCATAAATAAAAACTATCAATGATGGCCATGAGTCCTAATAAATAAAACCATCAGTGTTTGGGGCAAAATGTTTCTTGTTGGGCAAAAACGCCCAAACCTTTATAGGCCAATATCTCATGAAGGAAAAAAGCTATCAACTTAATTTGGCGACAGACTTGTCAGAATTACTCTTCTCTAAAACAAACATAATCAGTATTTTTTTCGATTTTTTATGTTTTCTGCCAAAATTTTTCACAAAACGGAAAGTTATCTTGAAAATCGGCCATTTTGGATTGAAATATCGAGATATAAAAAAAATGAGCCCTCTAAAAGGGATCCAAATTGAAGGCAGTAAGACCGGTTTGTGGTTTATAAGAAAAATCGAAAGAATTTCGTTTCGATTTTTCGTTAATCCAAAATGGCGGTCAAAAAATCGGAAATTTTTTTCCATTTTTTTATGCGTTTCGTTCAATTTTGAGACCAAAATTTTTTTTTGTTCACACTGAAAATTTTCGGTCCACTTCGGACTGAAATTTTCAACCAAAAGTCAGAAATTTTTGTTACGATCGGGCTACTTTGCCGACAGAGTACTCAACAACAGGGATGATTTGAAAGCTTCTAAGGTTAGAAATGTTGAATTCACAGTGAACATTAACAATTATCGTCTTTCGGAATTGGAGTTGTTCTTCATTTGGCTTCTGCTAGCAGTCAAACATGGCTTCAGGACACTGTGACCAACAATTGAAAAAAATTTTCTTCTGTTTTTTTTTACTTTATTATGTCTAGATTCATTAGTTCTGATCAATAAAACTATCCGCATATCGCAGAAAATGTTTTTCCAGCCAAAACCGCCCAAATATGCGGGAGCCGATATCTTTGGACTGGAAGGGGCGATTGACTTGAACTTTTCACAGGAATGACCGTAATACACTTCTCTATTAATCAAGGGGCACAAAATGGTAGTTGGTTAACACCCTTCTGCCAAAACATTTCATAAAACCGAAAAAAATTCAAATTTTTATTTGGTACCGAGCTCCCTTGGGACTTGCTGAGTAGAACAGTGAGTAAAACCACTAAGGAAAATCCTGTGTATTGTTCCGAAGGTACAATCACTTCCTCTAGTTTGGATTTTCCTAAAGGGAAAATCTATTTGTTATTGCATTGATTATTTTTTTTTTTTTTGGGGGGGGATTTTCCTAAAGGGAAAATCTATTTGTTATTGCATTGATTATTTTTTTTATTATTATTATTATTATTCTTCCACACTTTTTATTTTCACTATTTCTCGAAAACGCTCTGAACGATTTTTTTTAAAGTTTCTGTACTCATAAAGGGTCATAAGTTGTAAGCCCTCGTCATATTCCCATTTTTCTGAAAATGGTTTAGTTAACCCTTTATGCCAAAAAACACAAAAATATTCGGCTGCTCATGGACTGGAAAGGGCGATTGACTTGAAATTTTCACAGACATGGCAGCAATACACCCCTCTATCAGCACCTAGTACAAAAATGTATCTATTTAACACCTTTCTGCCAAAACGTTTTTCGTATCGAAAAAAAAATTCAAAATTTGACCATTTGTTAACTCAATCTCGGGACAGGGATAAGCTGAACCATGTAAAATGGCTCAGAAATAAAGACTGTGTCACCGAATTGTAAAAACCGTTGAAAAAATTTCGATTCGAATTTCCGTCAATCCAAAATGGCGACCGAAAAATCGAATTTTTATTTTCAGTTATTTATGCATTTCAGGCCATTTGGAGACAAAAAAAAAAAATTTTTTGCACCAGAAAAATTTCCGGTTTGGACTTCGAAATTTTCGACCAAAAGTTGGAAATTTTTGTTTCGACCGGGCTACTTTGCCATCACAGTACTCAACAAGGGGGACGATTTGAAAGCGTCTAAGGGTAAAAATGTTGAAGTCACAGTGTACATGAACAGTTATCATCTTTTGGAAATGGAGTTGTTCTTAATTTGGCTTCTGCTAGCAGTCAAACATGGCTTCGGGACACTGTGACCAAAAATTGAAAAAAATTTTTTTGTGTTTTTTTTTTTACTTTTTTATGCCTAGGTTCATTAGTTCTCATAAATGAAAACTATCAATGATGGCCATGGGTCCTAATAAATAAAACCATCAGTATTTGGGGCAAAATGTTTCTTGTTGGGCAAAAACACCCAAAAACGCCCAAACATTCATAGGCCAATATCTCAGGAAGGAAAAATGCTATTGACTTAATTTCTCGACAGACTTGTCAGAATTACTCTTGTCTAAAACAAACATAATCGGTATTTTTTTCCATTTTTTATGTTTTCTGCCAAAATTTTTCACAAAACGGAAAGTTATCTCGAAAATCGGCCATTTTGGATTGAAATATCGGAACCCCAGGAGCGATTGTTGAAATAAAGTTCAGCAATTGATAACTCATTTTATACCCTAACAGAAAATGGAAAAACCCAAAACTCCTTGTCGCTAGATTTTGCTGTAGATGAGGGTGAAGGAAGGTACCCTCAAATGTGGGTCGAAAGTTGGCGAAATTGAAAAAAAAGGTTACCTTAATGTATGGCAATGGTATAAACTACCGGTGGTCTCGACGATATACGGATGCGAAATCACACCTTGAAGCCAGTTAGGCAAGTTGGCACAAGAAACGGGGACTTCATGCTCAGTCGCAGCTCTACACTCGTCTACAACACTGCCTAGGGCCATTCCAAACTGATAGAGTCTGGACGAATAGTGTTCTCACTTTCCACGTGATGGGCGATGTTTCCACGCTGTCTGGACACTCGCATTGGATGCCATAATGTCGGACAGGCTCTGTAGAACAAGTTCTGAAAATTTCAAGTCGCTGTCTTCCACGGTCTCGACACAGCTCGTGTATGTCTGAAGTGCAATTGCAATGTCTAATTGGAGAATTTTCGTGAATCTTTTCCTGCCAAAAAGATACTCACCGCCGATTTCTTATAACTTCAAATTCTAACGATTATCTAAGGTTTAAATGTAGTATCTGGGAGGGACCCCCCCCCCCCCCCCACACCGCAGCTCCAGCCACTAACACTAACCCTACACCCCCCCCCCCCCCACCCCGCACTTTCCCACCTTAGCAGCATTCTGGCTCGAAAGTTTCTAAAATGACAAGAGGCTACATTAATGTATGACAACGGTACAAATTACGAGTGGTGAAGGACGATATTGAGACAAACAATCATACCTTGGAGCCGGTTAAGCAATGTGGCACCGAAACCTGGCACTTTATGCTCAATCACTGCTGTACAGCCATCTGCATCACTGCCCAAGTCCATTCCAAACTGATAAAGTCGGGACGAATAGTACTCTCTCTTTCCACGTGTCGTGTGGTGCTTCCACGCCGTGGAAACACTCGATTCCAGTGCCAAAATGTCGGCCAGGCTTCGTAGAACAAGTCCAGAAAATTTCAAGTCGCTACCTTCAGCGGTCTGGACACAGTCCATGTATATCTGAAGTGCTATTTTAATGATGTTTAATATGCAAAGTTTCGTGAATCTTTTCCTGCATGCCAAAAACCTACTTACCGCCAATTTCTTTTGACTTTTAACTTCTGAAGTTTCTCAAAGATTTAAAGGTTGCGTGGGTTCCCTGGGTGGCGGTCTTAAAGAAGCAACTTCGATTTACAGTCAACTCGTCACCAGTCACACCCAGTTGTAAGTTTTAAGAGGAACTACCCCAGAGAGGGATGAGTAGGGCAGTCTGCGCCCATTCACGACGTCTTCTTTCGTACCGGCTTGAAAGAGACCAAATTCCAAAAATTACCTCCTCTCTTCAAATCGCTATTTCTCAGCCAATTCTTGACGGATTTCCATGAAATTTTCACTCAGCGTTCATGAATATTTGCTGCATCACATGCCATGAAGAGTGACACGAATTTCGCATTTCGTCATTCTCAAAATCGAGAAAAGCGTATGCGTATGCGCACGAGGTTCTCGCGGGCCACATGCTGGGTTTCTGGATTTTCCAGCGACGTGGTCGTGTTTGGCGGAGCTTCTAGAACAAACGCTGAAAACTTCGAGTCGCTGCTCCAAAAACTCTCGCCACAATTTACTGTACATGGAACGGAGTGTTTACTTTTTATTTGGATTTTCCTAAAGGGAAAATCTATTTGTTATTGCATTGATTATTTTTTTTATTTTGGATTTTCCTAAAGGGAAAATCTATTTGTTACTGCAATGATTATTTGGATTTTCCTAAAGGGAAAATCTATTTGTTATTGCAATGATTATTTTTTTTTTTTTTTTTTTTTTTATTTGGATTTTCCTAAAGGGAAAATCTATTTGTTATTGCAATGATTATTTTTTTTTTTTTTTTTTTTTTTATTATTATTATTATTATTATTCTTCCACACTTTTATTTTCACTATTTCTCGAAAACGCTCTGAACGATTTTTTTTAAAGTTTTTATACTCATAAAGGGTCGTAAGTTGTATGCCCTCGCCATATTCCCATTTTTCTGAAAATGTTTTTGTTAACCCTTTAACAAAAATTGTCGACAGCTCATATCTTTGGACTGGAAAGGGCGATTGACTTGAAATTTTCGCAGACATGTCCGCAATATACCCCTCTATCAGCATATGGTACAAAAAGGTATGTAGTTAACACCTTTCTGCCAAAACATTTTTCGAAACGAAAAACAATTTCAAAATTTGACCATTTTTTAACTCAGTCTCGGGACATGGATATGCTGAACCATCCAAAATGACTTGGAAATGAAGACTCTATCACCGAATTGTGAAAACCATCGAAAAAATTTCGATTCGAATTTCCGACAATCCAAAACGG
Organism: Pictodentalium vernedei; assembly: GCA_031216915.1. Lineage (NCBI taxonomy): Eukaryota > Metazoa > Mollusca > Scaphopoda > Dentaliida > Dentaliidae > Pictodentalium > Pictodentalium vernedei. The sequence goes on along the minus strand of CM062297.1, from coordinate 566,441,652 downwards.
CCGCCTAAAAATCGTATTTTTATTTTCGGTTATTTATGCATTTCAGGCCATTTGGAGACGAAAAAAAAATTTTTTTTTTGCACCAGAAAAATTTTCGGTTTGGACTTAGAAATTTTCGACCAAAAGTCGGAAATTTTTGTTACGACCGGGCTACTTTGCCGTCACAGTACTCAACAACGGAGATGATTTGGCAGCTACTAAGGTTAGAAATGTTGAAATCGCAGTGTACATAAACAGTTATCGTCTTTTGGAATTTGAGTTGTTCTTCGTTTGGCTTCTGCTAGCAGTCAAACATGGCTTCGGGACACTGTGAGCAAAAATTGAAAAAAATTTTCTCGTGTTTTTTTTTACTTTATTATGTCTAGGTTCATTAGTTCTCATAAATGAAAACTATCAATGATGGCCATGAGTCCTAATAAATAAAACCATCAGTATTTGGGGCAAAATGTTTCTTGTTGGGCAAAAACGCCCAAAAACGCCCAAACATTCATAGGTCAATATCTCATGAAGGAAAAATGCTATCGACTTAATTCCTCGACAGACTTGTTAGAACTACTCTTGTCTAAAACAAACATAATCGGTATTTTTTTCCATTTTTTATGTTTTCTGCCAAAATTTTTCACAAAACGGAAAGTTAAATCGAAAATCGGCCATATTGGATTGAAATATCAAGATTTAAATATAATGAGCCCTCTAAAAGGGATCCAAATTGAAGGCAGTAATACCGCTTTATAAGAAAAATCGAAAGAATTTCGTTTCGATTTTTCGTTAATCCAAAATGGCGGCCAAAAAATCGAAAATCTTTTTTTTCGTTTTTATGCGTTTCGTTCAATTTTGAGACAAAAAATTCTTTTTTTTTCTACACTGAAAATTTTCGGTCCGCTTCAGACTGAAATTTTTGACCAAATGTCCAAAATTTTTGTTACGACTGGGCTACTTTGGGATCAGAGTACACAATAACGGGGATGATTTGAAAGCTTCTGATGTTAGAAATGTTGAATTCACAGTGTACATGAACAGTTGTCATCTTTTGGAATTGGGGTTGTTCTTCGTTTGGCTTCTGCTAGCAGTCAAACATGGCTTCGGGACCCTGTGACCAAAAATTGAAAAAAAATTTCTTGTGTTTTTCTTTACTTTATTATGTCTAGATTCATTAGTTCTGATAAATAAAACTATCCGCATATTGCGGAAAATGTTTTTCCAGCCAAAACCGTCCAAAAACGCCCAAATATGCAGAAGCCGATATCTTTGGACTGGAAGAGGCGATTAACTTGAACTTTTCACGGGAATGACTGTAATACACTTCTCTATTAATCAAGGGCACAAAATGGTAGTTGATTAACGCCTTTCTGCCAAAACATTTCATGAAACCGAAAAAAATTCAAATTTTTATTTGGTATGGAGCTCTCTTAGGACTTGCTGGATAGAACAGTCAGTAAAAACACAAAGGAAAATCCTGTGTATTGTTCCGAAGGTACAATCACTTCCTCTAGTTATTATTATTATTATTCTTCCACACTTTTATTTTCACTATTTCTCGAAAACACTCTGAACGATTTTTTTTAAAGTTTCTATACTCATAAAGGGTCATAAGTTGTATGCCCTCGCCATATTCCCATTTTTCTGAAAATGTTTTTGTTAACCCTTTAACAAAAATTGTCGGCAGCTCATATCTTTGGACTGGAAAGGGCGATTGACTTGAAAGCTTCGCAGACATGTCAGCAATATACTCCTCTATCAGCATATCGTACAAAAATGTATGTAGTTAACACCTTTCTGCCAAAACGTTTTTCGAAACGAAAAAAATGTTCAAAATTTGACCATTTTTTAACTCAATCTCGGGACAGATTAAAATGGCTCAGAAATGAAGACTGTATCACCGAATTGTAAAAACCATCGAAAAAATTTCGGCTTGAATTTCCGACAATCCAAAATGGTGGCCGAAAAATCGAATTTTTATTTTCGGTTATTTATGCGTTTCAGGCCATTTGGAGACGAAAAAAAATTTTTTTTTGCTCCAGAAAAATTTTTGGTTTGGACTTAGAAATTTTCGACCAAAACTCGGAAATTTTCGTTACGACCGGGCTACTTTGCCGTCACAGTACTCAACAAGGGGGACGATTTGAAAGCTTCTAAGGTTGGAAATGTTGAATTCACAGTGTACATAAACAGTTATCCTCTTTTGGAATTGGAGTTCTTCTTCATTTGGCTTCTGCTAGCATTCAAACATGGCTTCGGGACACTGTGACCAAAAATGGAAAAAAAATTTCTTGTGTTTTTTTTTTACTTTATTATGTCTAGATTCATTAGTTCTCATAAATAAAAACTATCAATGACGGCCATGAGTCCTAATAAATAAAACCATCAATATTTGGGGTAAATTGTTTCTTGTTGGGCAAAAACGCCCAAAAACGCCCAAAGCTTCATGGGCCAATATCTCATGAAGGAAAAAAGCTATCGACTTAATTTCTTGACAGACTTGTCAGAATTACTCTTGTCTAAAACAAACATAATCGGTATTTTTTTCCATTTTTTATGTTTTCTGCCAAAATTTTTCACAAAACGGAAAGTTATCTCGAAAATCAGCCATTTTGGATTGAAATATCCAGATTTAAATATAATGAGACCTCTAAAAGGGATCCAAATTGAAGGCAGTAATACTGCTTTATACGAAAAATCGAATGAATTTCGTTTCGATTTTTTGTTAATCCAAAATGGCGGCCAAAAAATCGGAAAAAAATTTTTCGTTTTCTATGCGTTTCGTTCAATGTTGAAACGAAAAAAATTTTTTTTTACACTGAAAATTTTCGGTCCGGCCCGGTCCGGACTAAGAAATTTTCGATCAAAAATTTTTGTTTTTGGTTTTTTAGGCGTTTTGGTTAATTTTAAGACCAAAAAAAATTAACATGGGGAATTTGGGGTCCGGGTGGGACTTAAATTTGGGACCATAGAATAAAAACACTTAATTCGGTTCAAAAGTACAATTTCATTCCCTTGTCAAAGCCTTTTGTTTCAAAAACGCATTGTCATTCATTTCACGTGGTTAGAGAAGCATGTGCACTGTTCAACACAGTGTAATGACAGAATTTGTGCCTTTCACATTGCGACATGCTATCACTCGGATCTAAATATATGCATTTATGACAGAGAAGAACTCATTATTCAAGTCGACAGAAAGATTTCCCAACACCAGAACCGAGACCAGAAAGAGCGAGATTTGAAATCGAAAGTACAACACAGAGAATCTATTATTTTTTATGGCCATATGACTCCCCCCCCCCCCCCCCCCCCCCCCCCCCCCCTCCGCCCTCATTGAATTTGACGACGGTGGCAGTTGCGACGGCATTGCCAAAATTTAATGTCACAGCCAATTCAGAGGACTGGTGAATATTGTCATTTTCTTCTTTGTGATTCAAATTTATTACGAATCAAAGGTGTGGCGTCGTATTGTTTTAAATTTCCCAAACCAAAGGCCATCTGTTATTGAGTTGAATACACCCGCCAAGGGCCATGGAGCAATTTCAAAGTTCAAAAGTTAGTGTGTGTGTGTGTGTGTGTGTGTATGTGTGTGGGGGGGGGGGGGGGGGGGAAGGAGGAGGTGTCGTACGTTTCTACCGCGAAATAACAGATGGCCAACAGCAAGTGCTGGCCATGCTAGTGGGGTCTTGGGGCATGCTCACATAGAAGAGTTTTGAAATAGGACACCCTTAGAATGCATCTCTAGCGTTCTGGCATACGGCAACCGCTTCCAAAAATTATTTGTTACCTGTGTGAAAATGGTGAGTCAAAACATGTTTTTAACAAATATTTGGTGTCGGTATGAATATCTTGGGCTTCAGTACTTCACCTGATGCGGATAGAATCCTCTGTAACGCCGAATACTGTGTATTCTTGTGCTTGCATGCCTCCCCCCCCCCCAACCGATTTAAGTCAAGAGACCAACCAGACAGTACAAGTCGTCCAACGAGGAATCTCCATATAGTCTTCCGCCGGTCGTCGCTTGGACTTGTCTCACCGGACAGTACAAGTTTTTTTAATACGAGCACTGGTTTCCACAATGGCAATAGTTTGCTTGTAGTTCTCCCACACAAGTTTGATAAGTTCGTTTGGGGCCTTGCCAGTGTTTTTGTTGGTGTGTGTGTGTGGGGGCGTGGGTCCTCTGGTCGTTTCTCCATCCTCCCACTTCCACTTGCATGGCCAACACTTGCTGTTGGTCACCTGTCACTTCGCGGCAGAAACCCCCAATCCCCCCCCCCCACCCCATACACACACACACAAAGTTTGAACTTTCAATTTGCTCCACGGCCCTTGCCGAGTGAATTCAAGTCATTAACAGAAGTTAATAATAAATAAGAATTTGCTGTAACCCTACAAAATTAAATCACAGTCACCTCAATTTAACCTTGATGACTTTCGTTAGGCATCAGTCAAATTCTCATAAGCTCAAAAATTCCAGGACAAAAGCCGCAAAACTATTATGGCGAATTTCACAGTTTACTCTACCATACAATTACACGCCAAGGTCAAATTGGATTCAATTTACCAGAAATGATTTGGGCACGGATATATGATTTCAAAGAAATCACATCACCTACGGATGTCCAAACAATCTCTATATATAATAAAAGAAGTACACAACTCGATCAAACGCAATGACCAGGAAGAGTTTTCGTGTACACGAACCACTCTTTCGACACAAGAATATCCGCGAGGGATAGAACGTTTCTCTCTGATTGAAAAGGTAGCATTGACAATCTATTAAAACTTGTTGTCGTATTTTGAAAGCAGAATTTTGTTTCATTTCGCGCCTGATAGCTGCCAATACTAGCTTCTCGGATCCATTATCTGACCCGTTCTTGCTCTTTTGACACAAGAATACCCTATGTCATTGACAAGTTAAAAGCTTCTGTGACTGAAAAGGTGGAATTCAAAGTTCATTTGAACTTTTTATCATCTTTTGGAAGTAAAGTTTTGCTTCATTTGCCTTCTGAAATGTGCCATACGTAGCCTCTTTAAGGGGTCGTCCAACCTAACTTTGGTAAATTTTTTGACATTTTTCCCAATGCCTCAGAAACAGATAAGAGAAGTAAGGAAAGGCAAATTATATATCAAAATAACGAGTAAAGTGCATAGAAAAGGTACATATATTTTTTTTCAGGAAAAAAAGTGAATTTTATGATTTTGAAGAAGATTAATTTGCAAATGGCATAAGTAACGAACCGGTAAAACCACAAAATAATCGGTAATTCGAAAGCCTTGTCCTCAATATAATGATAACATACTACAGACTCGGAGAAAGCATTTACACTCTGGTGGGTTTTGACGTTTGAATGTAATAACACCAACACAAATTTTGGATGTTCCGGATGTGGCCATGTTTCAACGATGTTTTTCCGGTCATGTGATTACGATGTGGTTCTTGCAGAAATACTCAATTTGGGCAATCGTAAGAATGCAAGGACGTGATCACGCCCTTTATTTGTTCGAGACAATGTATGAGCGTATTTGCAAACAGGTGACAGCAAGTACTTGAGCTGTTAATGTCATAACTGCAAAATATGGTTCGAAATTCCCTCTCGTGTTTACAGGCCGTCTGAACTTTTTTGTTGACAAAAAATCTGAATCATTGCGCACTAGAAAGACAACATGAACCACTTGTAAAAAAAATAACCGAGTGTATAAAATCGGGACAATACACATAAAATAAGGCAATATTCATAACAAAGTAAGCAGAATGCTTCAGAAATCACTTTTTCACGAAGTATATTCCAAGTGACCTGGAACTATAATGAGCGTGTTAATTTCCCCCTGTCGCTGTGAAGTTATTTACGTCCTAGTAACCATGGAATTTGAAGGCGGGTATGTTTGATGTCTGCAAAGGACCGATTGAAGATGGGTTGAAAATGATGCATTCGTGCTTTTAAATAAGGTGCGCTTGGACGATGCTGAGAATTTAGTTTTTTCTTCCAACCAACCATAGTAATACAAGCGTCGATCAGTGTCTTTTATGATCGTTTTACACTGACAAATGTGACAAATCTCCTTCACGGGAAACCATCCCTCAATTTGCATATCACAATAAACATAACCGCGTGGCCATGTGGTCAAAACCGAAACGAATTATCGAATGCACGGTCAATATTAGCTGCAATTGGCTTTTAAATAAATGAAATACACGAAATATTCGCAATTTCTTCATTATTCATGCCGAGTTACTTTTTAATCAAACCACATGCGTTCAGTTTCGTTTGTCGGCATCAAACTGATATTGTTTGTGGTAATTAAATAGTACGAGAAGGCGAAGGAAGCCAAATATTTTTACATCATCTATTATTTAATTCAAATTGATAATTTCTTTTATTTTACTGAAATTATGAACTGATAAGTTGGGTGTGTTGCGATTATTATGCCCCAGACCTGGAACTTAGTGAAAGTTGGAAAATCAAAGGTGCATCTAGGGCCGTGCAGTGGTGACCCCCTGTCCTCTTAATCTTAGTCTTACCCATTCATCATTGCATGTACCAACATTCCCCCTTGTATCTCAACCATTGCTACTCCAATTTGAAGGATATTTGGTTTTGTGATCGAGCATCATGGAGAAACAATACCTGTGTAGCTGCTGTAGCATGTGTTTCTTCCCACATTTTTTCAGAGTTGTGGTACTTTTTCACTCTTTTGAGTTAGAAAATTTTGTTTATAACTAGTTGATTTGTTACAATTTGTTGCAGAGTGCCTGCTAATACCCTCAATTGTATTGCTACAGAATTTTCTTGTGAAGATTTTGTTCCTATTACTTATCAAGCAAAAACCTAATGAATATTCTGTATAAAGCCACCAATCTGATGTTTGACACTTTTATTGGAGCTGTTTTGAAGGCTTATGGAACTCAAAATGTTGATTATGGCAGGACTTTTCTATTCACCCATTAATCGATAAATTAAGTGTTATAGTTGGAAGTAAGAAGCATGAAAGGTCCAGAACTAAAACTCTAAAAAGAATGTTTTGCAATGTAACATGATTTTTGCAGATACACTTATTTGGAGGTTTACCTGTCTGATAGTGTTTGGAACATGTGTGGCCAGGATCTTCAAAAAGAAAAAAGAGTTAAACTTTGAGAAAAAAGGCATATGCCTTGAGTGCCGGAGGTAGAGTCATACAAGGAAGAGAGTCCCCCCCCCCCCCCAAAAAAAAAATTTTCTGTGTCAAATGGAGCTCACTTGTCATCTTTTGGGGATTGCTTTGTGTACTGCGTTCTTGAAAAAAATATGTGAGACCCTCTGGATGTGCCCTTCTGATCTCAATATGTCAGTAAGCCTCCTTGGGGAAAGTACATGCAATAATGGTTATGTAAGGTTGATTTGATGTTTTTTGAATAACAATGTACTTTTAAGTACATGTACATTAGATGGTTTATTGCAGTGACAGGTTACAGTTACCCTTATTTCTTCTTCAACAGATATCATGAGTGTATTGGTGTCCAAGAGTTAAACAAAGCTAATATACTTATTGATAAACCAGACAAATTTAACAATTTAATCACTATCAAATTGATGCATGGGATAAAAGGGGTTACAGTGCAAGGGGTTTGTAAATATATTTATTCAACTACAATGTATGACTTTGCAGTGCATTCTACATAGGAGAATATCATATTTTCTTTCCAAACCATTACAGTAACACATACATCTTGGTATTGGGAGACACTCTTTTGTCCTTCCATACTTCTTCTGCTGGACTCCTTCAAGTTGACCTTTGTTGAACTCCCCAAATCAAAACATAAACAAAAGAAAATATCTGCCTTCAATCAGTGAGCACTCCACTTATAACATTTGGTCTCAATCTTCATTACTTTCATGAATTAGGAAAAGATTTCTTCGAGTATGTACTTAAATGTTTATAGAATACAGCTGTTATTTTATTTTGAGGTATTTTATTGTAAAAATTTTGTTCTCTTACTTATGCCATAGCAGACTTTCAGGTGGTGCTATTTACACATGGCAGCAGTTCCATGGCAAATTTCAGTTTCCACATGTTCTATGTTTCATTCCAAGCATTTTGGTATATAATTTATTGGGGTTATTCATTTTGGGCCTTTTTTAGACTTGAAAGAAAATTACATGAAATTTGACCAAAGTTAGGTTGGACGTCCCCTTAATTCCTTATGTGACCAAAAATCGCGTATCTGTTGACTTATTTGTCTTTCTCCGCGCTGCTGGAGAGCCCAGACCACCTATCGGTGGCGATGACCTCTTATAAGCTATGATATCGTGATATTCAAAAGGCATTAACCCCAGCCAGCCACCCCCCCCCCCCCCCTCTCACCCATCAAAAAAGAGCTAGTGAAGATCTGTTATAAGTCCATTTTCCCATAGCCGCCGTCAAGGTTTTCGTGCTGGACAATCGCTTAAAACTGAAGCGTGGCTGGGTGTGGCACCCTACAAAACGTTGCACAGAGACGGCTTATTTCCCAAACAGGTCTGGTGTGGCTATTACAGACTGTTGTGTGACCTTGACCTCCAACTAAATTTTACATGACCGTTCGCGGTCCGAATCAAGACATCAGCAGATTATTTTGGTTATATCACCAGTAATAGCCATTATTTACTAAATGGACACCATCACAAAATAAACTTATGGTCCAATATAGTCATTTAGCCGAGGGTATACCATAACCTCGGATGTGACCCTTTACTGGCAAACGAGACCTCAACAGGGAACAATTACCCAAACCAGACAAAACAATTGTCACATGCGTGGCCGAGAAGTCGCTGATCAAATAGATGGCTCACTCTCTCTCTCTCTCTCTCACAGTAGCTGTAAACACAGCCCATTCCTTCATTTATTTATGTACTCAGAACAGTATCAAGCCACTCCATTTGATAATTCCATCGCCAAAGTGAATTCCCGACGAGCAAGTAACCCATTTGTCTGCTCGTGACCATTTATTCTAATAAAAAACATTCACAGTATTTCCCTGTGTTAACTTCGGGAAGTGAAGCAATGCTTGTTTGCTATGGTGAAGAAGTTCTGCTTTACTGGCAAAATTGGACCCAGTCACCAATGCTAGAGGTGGAAGTCTACTAAACTGGACAACATGGGTGTAAACGATTGATGAAACTTGATTTTATCTCCATGTTGTTGTCACAATTAGCTATAAATAGTATTAAATACCAATAAATAATTTGGATTTTCCTAAAGGGAAAATCTATTTGTTATTGCAATGATTATTTTTTTTTTTTTTTTTTTTTATTTGGATTTTCCTAAAGGGAAAATCTATTTGTTATTGCAATGATTATTTATTTATTTATTTGGATTTTCCTAAAGGGAAAATCTATTTGTTATTGCAATGATTATTTTTTTTTTTTTTTTTTTTTTTATTTGGATTTTCCTAAAGGGAAAATCTATTTGTTATTGCAATGATTATTTTTTTTTTTTTTTTTTTTTATTATTATTATTATTATTATTCTTCCACACTTTTATTTTCACTATTTTTTGAAAACGCTCTGAACGATTTTTTTTTAAGTTTTTATACTCATAAAGGGTCGTAAGTTGTATGCCCTCGCCATATTCCCATTTTTCTGAAAATGTTTTTGTTAACCCTTTAACAAAAATTGTCGACAGCTCATATCTTTGGACTGGAAAGGGCGATTGACTTGAAATTTTCGCAGACATGTCCGCAATATACCCCTCTATCAGCATATGGTACAAAAATGTATGTAGTTAACACCTTTCTGCCAAAACATTTTTCGAAACGAAAAAAAATTTCAAAATTTGACCATTTTTGAACTCAATCTCGGGACATGGATATGCTGAACCATCCAAAATGACTTGGAAATGAAGACTCTATCACCGAATTGTGAAAACCATCGAAAAAAATTCGATTCGAATTTCCGACAATCCAAAATGGCCGCCAAAAAATCGTATTTTTATTTACGGTTATTTATGCGTTTCAGGCCATTTGGAGACGAAAAAAAAATTTTTTTTGCATCAGAAAAATTTTCAGTTTGGACTTAGAAATTTTCAACCAAAAGTCGGAAATTTTTGTTACGACTTGGCTACTTTGCCGTCACAGTACTCAACAATGGGGATGATTTGACAGCTACTAAGGTTAGAAATGTTGAAATCACAGTGTACATAAACAGTTATCGTCTTTTGGAAATGGAGTTGTTCTTCGTTTGGCTTCTGCTAGCAGTCAAACATGGCTTTGGGACACTGTGAGCAAAAATTGAAAAAAATTTTCTTGTGTTTTTTTTTACTTTATTATGTCTAGGTTCATTAGTTCTCATAAATGAAAACTATCAATGATGGCCATGAGTCCTAATAAATAAAACCATCAGTATTTGGGGCAAAATGTTTCTTGTTGGGCAAAAACGCCCAAAAACGCCCAAACATTCATAGGTCAATATCTCATGAAGGAAAAATGCTATCAACTTAATTCCTCGACAGACTTGTCAGAACTACTCTTGTCTAAAACAAACATAATCAGTATTTTTTTCCATTTTTTATGTTTTCTGCCAAAATTTTTCACAAAACGGAAAGTTATATCGAAAATCGGCCATTTTGGATTGAAATATCAAGATTTAAATATAATGAGCCCTCTAAAAGGGATCCAAATTGAAGGCAGTAATACCGCTTTATAAGAAAAATCGAAAGAATTTCGTTTCGATTTTTCGTTAATCCAAAATGGTGGCCAAAAAATCGAAAATCCTTTTTTTCGTTTCTTATGCGTTTCGTTCAATTTTGAGACAAAAAATTCTTTTTTTTCTACACTGAAAATTTTCGGTCCGCTTCAGACTGAAATTTTTGACCATATGTCCAAAATTTTTGTTACGACTGGGCTACTTTGGGGTCAGAGTACACAATAACGGGTATGATTTGAAAGCTTCTGATGTCAGAAATGTTGAATTCACAGTGTACATGAACAGTTGTCATCTTTTGGAATTGGGGTTGTTCTTCGTTTGGCTTCTGCTAGCAGTCAAACATGTCTTCGGGAACCTGTGACCAAAAATTGAAAAATTTCTTGTGTTTTTCTTTACTTTATTATGTCTAGATTCATTAGTTCTGATAAATAAAACTATCCGCATATTGTGGAAAATGTTTTTCCAGCCAAAACCGTCCAAAAACGCCCAAATATGCAGGAGCCGATATCTTTGGACTGGAAGGGGCGATTAACTTGAACTTTTCACGGGAATGACTGTAATACACTTCTCTATTAATCAAGGGCACAAAATGGTAGTTGATTAACGCCTTTCTACCAAAACATTTCACGAAACCGAAAAAAAATCAAATTTTTATTTGGTTTGGAGCTCCCTTAGGACTTGCTGAGTAGAACAGTCAGTAAAACACAAAGGAAAATCCTGTGTATTGTTCCGAAGGTACAATCACTTCCTCTAGTTTTTTTTATTATTATTCTTCCACACTTTTATTTTCACTATTTCTCGAAAACGCTCTGAACGATTTTTTAAAAAGTTTCTGTACTCATAAAGGGTCATAAGTTGTATGCCCTCGTCATATTCCCATTTTTCTGAAAATGTTTTTGTTAACCCTTTAACAAAAATTGTCGGCAGCTCATATCTTTGGACTGGAAAGGGCGACTGACTTGAAATTTTCGCAGACATGTCAGCAATATACTCCTCTATCAGCGTATCATACAAAAATGTATGTAGTTAACACCTTTCTGCCAAAACATTTTTGGAAACGAAATTTTTTTTCAAAATTTGACCATTTTTGAACTCAATCTCGGGACATGGATATGCTAAACCATCCTAAATGGCTTGGAAATGAAGAATGTATCACCGAATTGTAAAAACCATCAAAAAAATTTTGATTCGAATTTCCCACAATCCAAAATGGCGGCCGAAAAATCGTATTTTTATTTTCGGTTATTTATGCGTTTCAGGCCATTTGGAGACGAAAAAAATTTTTTTTTTTGCACCAGAAAAATTTTCGGTTTGGACTTAGAAATTTTTGACGAAAAGTCGGAAATTTTTGTTACGACCGGGCTACTTTGCCGTCAGAGTACTCAACAACGGGCATGTTTTGAAAGATTCTAAGGTTAGAAATGTTGAACTCACAGTGTACATGAACAGTTGTCGTCTTTTGGAATTGGAGTTGTTCTTCGTTTGGCTTCTGCTAGCAGTCAAACATGGCTTCGGGACACTGTGACCAAAAAGTGAAAAAAATTTTCTTGTGTTTTTTTTTACTTTATTATGTCTAGGTTCATTAGTTCTCATAAATGAAAACTACCAATGATGGCCATGAGTCCTAATATATAAAACCATCAGTATTTGGGGCAAAATGTTTCTTGTTGGGCAAAAACGCCCAAACATTCATAGGCCAATATCTCATGAAGGAAAAATGTTATCGACTTAATTCCTGCACAGACTTGTCAGAACTACTCTTTTCTAAAACAAACATAATCGGTATTTTTTTCCATTTTTTATGTTTTCTGCCAAAATTTTTCACAAAACGGAAAGTTACCTCGAAAATTGGCCATTTTGGATTGAAATATCACGATTTAAATATAATGAGCCCCCTAAAAGGGATCCAAATTGAAGGCAGTAATACCGCTTTATAAGAAAAATCGAAAGAATTTCGTTTCGATTTTTCGTTAATCCAAAATGGCGGCCAAAAAATCTAAAAAAATTTGTTTCGTTTTTTATGCATTTCGTTCAATTTGGAGACGAAAAAATTTTTTTTTTTACACTGAAAATTTTCGGTCTGGTTCGGACGGAAATTTTCGACCAAAAGTCGGAACCTTTTGTTACGACCGGGTTACTTTGTCGTCAGAGTACTCAACAACGGGGATGATTTGAAAGCTTCTAAGGTTAGAAATGTTGAATTCACAGTGTACATGAACAGTTATCGACTTTTGGAATTGGAGTTGTTCTTCATTTGGCTTCTGCTAGCAGTCAAACATGGCTTCGGGACACTGTGACCAAAAATTGAAAAAAAATTTTTTTTTTTTTTTACTTTATTATGTCTTGATTCATTAGTTTGATAAATAAAACTATCCGCATATTGCAGAAAATGTTTATCCAGCCAAAACCGCCCAAAAACGCCCAAATATGAGGGAGCCGATATTTTTGGACTGGAAGGGGCGATTGACTTGAACTTTTCACAGGAATGACTGTAATACACTTCTCTATTAAGCAAGGGCACAAAATGGTAGTTGGTTAACACCTTTTTGCCAAAACATTTCACGAAACCGAAAAAAATTCAAATTTTTATGTGGTATCGAGCTCCCTTCGGACTTGCTGAGTAGAACAGTGAGTAAAACCACTAAGGAAAATCCTGTGTAGTGTTCCGAAGGTACAATCACTTTCTCTAGTTTTTTTTTTTTTTTTATTATTATTATTATTATTATTATTATTATTCCACACTTTTGTTTTCACTATTTCTCGAAAACGCTCTGAACGATTTTTTTAAAGTTTCTGTACTCATAAAGGGTCATAAGTTGTATGCCCTCGCCATATTCCCATTTTTCTGAAAATGTTTTTGTTAACCCTATATCTTTGGACTGGAAAGGGCGATTGACTTGAAATTTTTGCAGGCATGTCAGCAATACACCCTTCTATCAGAATATGGTACAAAAATATATGTAGCTAACACCTTTCTGCCAAAAACATTTTTCGAAACAGAAAAAAAATTCAAAATTTCTCCATTTTTGAACTCAATCTCGGGACAGGGATATGCTGAACCATCTAAAATGGCTTAGAAATGAAGACTGTATAATCGAATTGTAAAAACCATTGAAAAAATTTCGATTCGAATTTCCGACAATCCAAAATGGCGGCCGAAAAATTGTATTTTTATTTTTGGTTATTTATGCGTTTCAGGCCATTTGGAGATGAAAAAAAAAATTTTTTTGCACCAGAAAAATTTTCGGTTTGGACTTAGAAATTTTCGACCAAAAGTCGGAATTTTTTGTTGCGACCGTGCTACTTTGCCATCACAGTACTCAACAACGGGGATGATTTGAAAGCTTCTAAGGGTAGAAATGTTGAAGTCACAGTGTACATGAACAGGTATCATCTTTTGGAAATGGAGTTGTTCTTAATTTGGCTTCTGCTAGCAGTCCAACATGGCTTCAGGACACTATGACCAAAAATTGAAAAAAAATTTCTTGTTTTTTTATACTTTATTATGTCTAGATTCATTATTTCTCATAAATAAAAACTATCAATGACGGCCATGAGTTCTAATAAATAAAAACATCAGTATTCAGGGCTCGATTTAACTGGATTAGCATAGCACTTTGCTCTCCAGTTTCTGAATTTTGCTATTCAAGATTTATTAGTTTCAAGTGCTTTTGGATCAACTGCTAATCAATTTTCCAGGGTGAATAGTAAATTGCTATTCAAAATTTTCAGATTAAATCAAGCCCTGGTATTTGGGGCAAAATGTTTCTTGTTGGGCAAAAACGCCCAAACCTTAATAGGACAATATCTCCTGAAGGAGAAAAGCTATCGACTTAATTTCTTGACAGACTTGTCAGAATTACTCTTCTCTAAAACAAACATAATCGGTATTTTTTTCCATTTTTTATGTTTTCTGCCAAAATTTTTCACAAAACGGAAAGTTATCTCGAAAATCGGCCATTTTGGATTGAAATATCGAGATTTAAAAATAATGAGCCCTCTAAAAGGGATCCAAATTGAAAGTAGTAATACCGCTTTATAAGGAAAATCGAAAGAATTTTGTTTCGATTTTCCGTTAATCCAAAATGGCGGCCAAAAAAATCGAAAATTTTTTTTTCGTTTTTATGTCCATTTCGTTCAATTTTGAGACAAAAATTTTTTTTTTTTTTTTACACTGAAAATTTTCGGTCTGTTTGGACTTTGAAATTTTTGACGAAAAGTCGGAAATTTTTGTTACGACCGGGCTACTTTGCCGTCTGAGTACTCAACAACGGGGATGATTTGAAAGCTTCTAAGGTTAGAAATGTTGAACTCACAGTGTACATGAACAGTTATCGACTTTTGGAATTGGAGTTGTTCTTCGTTTGGCTTCTGCTAGCAGTCAAACATGGCCTCGGGACACTGTGACCAAATATTGAAACAAATTTTCTTGTGTTTTTTTTTTACTTTATTATGTCCAGATTCATTAGTTCTCATCAATAAAACTCTCCACATATTGCGGAAAATGTTTTTCCAGCCAAAATCGCCCAAAAATGCCCAAATATGCGGGAGCCGATATCTTTGGACTGGAAGGGGTGACTGACTTGAACTTTTCACGGGAATGACTGTAATACACTTCTCCATTAATCAAGGGCACAAAATGGTAGTTGGTTAACACCTTTTTGCCAAAACATTTCACGAAACCAAAAAAAATTCAAATTTTTATTTGGTATCAAGCCCCCTTAGGACTTGCTGAGTAGAACAGTGAGTAAAACCACTAAGGAAAATCCTGTGTATTGTTCCGAAGGTACAATCACTTCCTCTAGTTTTTTATTATTATTCTTCCACACTTTTATTTTCACTATTTCTCGAAAACGCTCTGAACGATTTTTTTTTAAGTTTCTGTACTCATAAAGGGTCATAAGTTGTAACCCAACGTCATATTCCTATTTTTCTGAAAATGTTTTAGTTAACCCTTTAACAAAAATAGTCGCAGCCCATATCTTTGGACTGGAAATGGCGATTGATTTGAAATTTTCTCGGACATGTCAGCAATACACCCCTCTATCAGCCTATGGTACAAAAATGTATGTAGTTAACACCCTTCTGCCAAAACATTTTTCAAAACGAAAAAAAAATTCAAATTTTGACCATTTTTGAACTCAATCTCGGGACAGGGATATGCTGAACCAACTAAAATGGCTTAGAAATGAAGACTGTATCACCGAATTGTAAAAACCATCGAAAAAATTTCGATTCGAATTTCCGACAATCCAAAATGGCGGCCGAAAAATCAAATTTTTATTTTCGGTTATTTATGCGTTTCAGGCCGATATTGCACCACAAAAATTTTCGGTTTGGACTTGGAAATTTTCGACCAAAAGTCGGAAACTTTGGTTTCCACCGGGCTACTTTGCCGTCACAGTACTCAACAAGTGGGACGATTTGAAAGCTTCTAAGGGTAGAAATGTTGAAGTCACAGTGTACATGAACAGTTATCATCTTTTGGAAATGGAGTTGTTCTTAATTTGGCTTCTGCTAGCAGTCAAACATGGCTTCGGGACACTGTGACCAAAAATTGAAAAAAAAATTCTTGGTTTTATTTACTTTATTATGTCTAGATTCATTATTTCTCATAAATAAAAACTATCAATGACGGCCATGAGTCCTAATAAATAAAACCATCAGTATTTGGGGCAAAATGTTTCTTGTTGGACAAAAACGCCCCAAAACACCCAAACCTTTATAGGCCAATATCTCCTGAAGGAGAAAAGCTATCGACTTAATTTCTTCACAGACTTGTCAGAATTACTCTTCTCTAAAACAAACATAATCGGTATTTTTTTCCATTTTTTATGTTTTCTGCCAAAATTGTTCACAAAACGGAAAGTTATCTCGAAAATCGGCCATTTTGGATTGAAATATCGGAACCCCAGGAGCGATTTTTGAAATAAAGTTCAGCAATTGATAGCTCATTTTATACCCTAACAGAAAATAGAAAAACCCAAAACCCCTTGTCGCTACATTTTGCTGTAGATGAGGGTGAAGGAAGGTACCCTCAAATGTGTGTCGAAAGTTGGCGAAATTGAAAAAAAGGTTACCTTAACATATGGCAACGGTATAAACTACTGGCGGTCTCAACGATATACGGATGCAAAATCACACCTTGAAGCCAGTTAGGCAAGCTGGCACAAGAAACGGGGACTTCATGCTCAGTTGCAGCTCTACACTCATCTACAACACTGCCTAGGTCTATTCCAAACTGATAGAGTCTGGACGAATAGTGTTCTCACTTTCCACGTGATGGGCGATGTTTCCACGCGGTCTGGACACTCGCATTGGATGCCATGATGTCGGACAGGCTCCGTAGAACAAGTTCTGAAAATTTCAAGTCGCTGTCTTCCGCGGTCTCGACACAGCTCACGTATGTCTGAAGTGCAATTGTAATGTCTAATTGGAGAATTTTCGTGAATCTTTTCCTGCCAAAACGATACTCACTGCCGATTTCTTATAACTTCAAATTCTAACGATTATCTAAGGTTTAAATGTAGTGTCTGGGAGGGACCCTCCCCCCCCCCACCCTGCAGCTCCAGCCACTAACGCTAACTCTAACCCTACCTCTCCCCCGCACTTTCCCACCTTAGCGGCATTCTGGCTCGAAAGTTGCTAAAATGACAAGAGGCTGCATTAATGTATGACAACGGTACAAATTACGAGTGGTGAAGGACGATATTGAGACAAACAATCATACCTTGGAGCCGGTTAAGCAATGTGGCACTGAAACCTGGCACTTTATGCTCAATCACTGCTGTATAGCCATCTACATCACTGCCCAAGTCCATTCCAAACTGATAAAGTCGGGACGAATAGTACTCTCTCTTTCCACGCGTCGTGTGGTGCTTCCACGCAGTGAAAACACTCGATTCCAGTGCCAAAATGTCGGCCAGGCTTCGTAAAACAAGTCCAGAAAATTTCAAGTCGCTACCTTCAGCGTTCTAGACACAGTCCGTGTATATCTGAAGTGCTATTTTAATGATGTTTAATCTGCAAAGTTTCGTGAATCTTTTCCTGCATGCCAAAAACCTACTTACCGCCAATTTCTTTTGACTTTTAACTTCTGACGTTTCTCAAAGATTTAAAGGTTGCGTTGGGATCCCTGGGTGGTGGTCTTAAAGAAGCAACTTCGATTTACAGTCAACTCGTCACCAGTCACACCCAGTTGTAAGTTTTAAGAGGAACTACCCCAGAGAGGGATGAGTAGGGCAGTCTGCGCCCATTCACGACGTCTTCTTTCGTACCGGCTTGAAAAAGACCAAATTCAAAAAATTACCTCCTCTCTTCAAACCGCTATTTCTCAGCCAATTCTTGGCGGATTTCCATGAAATTTTCACTCAGCGTTCACGAATATTTGCTGCATCACATGCCCTGAAGGGCGACACGAGTTTCGTATCTCGTCATTCTCGAAATCGAGAAGAGCGTATGGGCATGCGCACGAGGTTCTCGCGGGCCACATGCTGGGTTTCTGGATTTTCAAGCGACGTGGTCGTGTTTGGCAGAGCTTCTAGAACAAACGCTGAAAATTTCGAATACCTGCTCCAAAAACACTCGCCACAATCTACTGTACATGGAACGGAGTGTTTACTTTTTATTTGGATTTTCCTAAAGGGAAAATCTATTTGTTATTGCATGGATTATTTATTTTTTTTTTTTTTTGATTTTCCTAAAAGGAAAATCTATTTGTTATTGCATTGATTATTTTTTTTATTATTCTTCCACACTTTTATTTTCACTATTCCTCGAAAATGCTCTGAACGATTTTTTTTAAAGTTTCTGTACTCATAAAGGGTCATAAGTTGTAACCGAACGTCATATTCACATTTTTCTGAAAATGTTTTAGTTAACCCTTTAACAAAAATAGTCGGCAGCTCATATCTTTGGACTGGAAAGGGCGATTGACTTGAAATTTTCTCAGACATGTCAGCAATACACCCCTCTATCAGCCTATGGTACAAAAATGTATGTAGTTAACACCTTTCTGCCAAAACATTTTTCGAAACGAAATTTTTTTTCAAAATTTGACCATTTTTGAACTCAGTCTCGGGACAGGGATATGCTGAACCATCCCAAATGGCTTAGAAATGAAGATTGTATCACCGAATTGTAAAAATCATCGAAAAAATTTCAATTCGAATTTCCGACAACCCAATATGGCGGCCGAAAAATCGAATTTTTATTTTGGATTATTTATGCGTTTCAGGCCATTTGGAGACGAAAAAAAAAAATTTTTTTGCACCAGAAAAAATTTCGGTTTGGACTTACAAATTTTCGACCAAAAGTCGGAAATTTTTGTTTCGACCGGGCTACTTTGCTGTCACAGTACTCAACAAGGGGGACAATTTGAAAGCTTCTAAGGATAGAAATGTTGACGTCACAGTGTACATGAACAGTTATCATCTTTTGGAAGTGGAGTTGTTCTTAATTTGGCTTCTGCTAGCAGTCAAACATGGCTTCTGGACATTGTGGCCAAAAATTGAAAAAAAAATTCTTGTGTTTTTTTTTACTTTATTATGTCTAGATTCATTATTTCTCATAAATAAAAACTATCAATGACGGCCATGAGTCCTAATAATTAAAACCATCAGTATTTGGGGCAAAATGTTTCTTGTTGGGCAAAAACGCCCAAACCTTTATAGGCCAATATCTCATGAAGGAAGAAAGCTATCAACTTAATTTCTTGACAGACTTGTCAGAATTACTCTTCTCTAAAACAAACATAATCAGTATTTTTTTCCATTTTTTATGTTTTCGGCCAAAATTTTTCACAAAACGGAAAGTTATCTCGGAAATCGGCCATCTTGGATTGAAATATCGATATTTAAATATAATGAGCCCTCTAAACGGGATCCAAATTGAAGGCAGTAATACCGCTTTAGAAGAAAAATCGAAAGAATTTCGTTTCGATTTTTTGTTGATCCAAAATGGTGGCCAAAAAAATCGAAAAAATTTTTTTTGTTTTTTATGCGTTTCGTTCAATTTTGAGACGAAAAATTCTTTTTTTTTCTACACTGAAAATTTTCGGTCCAGTTCGGACGGAAATTTTCGACCAAATGTCCGAAATTTTTGTTACGACCGGGCTACTTTGCCGTCACAGTACTCAACAACAGGGATGATTTGAAAGCTTCTAAGGTAGGAATGTTGAATTCACACTGTACATGAACAGTTATCGTCTTTTGGAAATGGAGTTGTTCTTCCTTTGGCTTCTAGTAGCAGTCAAACATGGCTTCAGGACACTGTGACCAAAAATTGAAAAAAAATTTCTTGTGTTTTTTTTGCTTTGTTATGTCTAGATTCATTAGTTCTCATTAATAAAACTATCTGCATATTGCGGAAAATGTTTTTTCCAGCCAAAACCGCCCAAAACGCCCAAATGTGCGGGAGCCGATATCTTTGGACTGGAAGGGGCGATTGACTTGAACTTTTCACAGGAATGACTGTAAAACACTTCTCTATTAATCAGGGTCACAAAATGGTAGCTGGTTAAAACATTTCTGCCAAAACATTTCATGAGACCGAAAAAAAATTCAAATTTTTATTTAGTATCGAGCTCCCTTAGGACTTGCTGAGTAGAACAATGAGTAAAACCACTAAGGAAAATCCTATGTATTGTTCCGAAGGTACAATCACTTCCTCTAGTTTTTTTCATTATTCTTCCACACTTTTATTTTCACTATTTCTCGAAAACGCTCTGAACAATGTTTTTTAAAGTTTCTGTACTCATAAAGGGTCAAAAGTTCTAACTAAACGTCATATTCCCATTTTTCTGAAAATGTTTTATTTAACCCTTTAACAAAAATAGTCGGCAGCTCATATCTTTGGACTGGAAGGGGCAATTGACTTGAAATTTTCGCAGACATGTCAGCACCATACCCCTCTATCAGCATATGGTACAAAAATGAATGTAGTTAATACCTTTCTGTCAAAACGTTTTTCGAAACGAAAAAAAAATTCAAAATTTGACCATTTTTTAACTCAATCTCGAGACAGGGATATGCTGAACCATCTAAAATGGCTTAGAAATGAAGACTGTATCACCAAATTGTAAAAACCATCGAAAAAATTTTGATTCCAATTTCCGACAATCCAAAATGGCGACCGAAAAATCGTATTTTTATTTGCGTATTTTTTTTTTTGCGTTTCAGGCCATTTGAAGAAGGAAAAAACATTTTTTTTGCACCAGAAAAATTTTCGGTTTGGACTTGGAATTTTTGTTTTGACCAGGCTACTTTGCCGTCACAGTACTCAACAACGGTGATGATTTGAAAGCTTCTAAGGTTAGAAAAGCTGAATTCACAGTGTACATGAACAGTTATCGTCTTTTGGAAGTGGAGTTGTTCTTCGCTTGGCTTCTTCTAGCAGTCAAACATGGCTTCGGGACACTGTGACCAAAAATTTTAATAAATTTTCTCGTGTTTTTTTTTACTTTATTATGTCTAGATTCATTAGTTCTCATAAATAAAACTATCTGCATAGCGCAGAAAATGTTTTTCCAGCCAAAACAGCCCAAATGTGCGGGAGCCAATATCTTTGGACTGGAAGGGGCGACTGACTTGAACTTTTCACAGGAATGACTGTAATACACTTCTCTATTAATCAAGGGCACAAAATGGTAGTTGGTTAACACCTTTCTACATTTCACAAAACTGAAAAAAAATTTTTATTTGGTATCGAGCTCCCTTAGGACTTGCTGACTAGAACAGTGAGTAAAACCACTAAGGAAAATCCTGTGTATTGTTCCGTAGGTACAATTACTTCCTCTAGTTATTAATTGAGATTTATAAGCACAAATATCAGTT
The DNA here is from genome assembly GCA_031216915.1 of Pictodentalium vernedei. NCBI lineage: Eukaryota > Metazoa > Mollusca > Scaphopoda > Dentaliida > Dentaliidae > Pictodentalium > Pictodentalium vernedei. The sequence goes on along the minus strand of CM062297.1, from coordinate 566,420,180 downwards.
TGTTGTTATCTGACAAGGGCCAAACAAAGAATGATTTATTGACGCCAGATTCGGTGACTTCCTGGCGTCTGCACATGCGCGGAGGGTAAAATGTATGGAGGGCCAGATAGTACTTCTAATTTTCGGTTTTGCATGCAAATTTTGGGGATTGGGGGCAAAATTTGTGTTTGGCCCTAGATATTTTTGGGTTAGCACCCGCTAAGTCTGGGCCATTGGTTACAGTATAAAAATAGTTGACACTTTAAACAAAGCAGCAGTACTAGGAGATGACAATGTCCTAACTCATAAAATGAGTCGTAACTCCACAAATTTTTGGCACCACAAGAATTCTTTCCAAAGTGTACCTAGACCAACTTCAGATAAAAGTCATCCTCCCAATCCTCCAAATTTTTCACTGCCCAAATTTAATAAGAAATCTGGTGAAAATAAAACCTCTAATGCCAGCTCTGCACCATTATGACACAAAAGTTCAACTAAAACTTGTAATTATTGTAAGAAACCAGGGCATTTACTATCTGATTGCTGGCTGTTAAAAAGAACTAGAGGGGGTATCAGTACCCCGTGGCACACCAGCAGGTGGCCAATGTAAAGGGGTGGCTGGAGCCAAAAAAAAAAAGTCCAAAACCTGCACACAAAAGTCCAAAATTAAAGTAAATAAGCAGCTAAAGGGTTAAATAATATAATAATAGCCCCAAGAAGCATGCTAACATAAAATAGGAACCATGGCAATATGCTACAAGGTAAGTCTCCACTTTGAAGAAAAGAAAGACAAATCTTAAAACCTGCACATAAAAGTAAAAAAAAAAAATATCACATTTGTTTCAATGGGTTAAAATCGAGAAAAATACCTGGATAATGTCACAGTAACAACCATGGCAATATGCCAGTAAGGTGAAACTCTACCTGAAAAATATCCACTTGGAAGAAAAGAAAGAAAAACCTCAAAACCTGCACATAAAAGTCCCAAAAAGTATCACATTTGTTTCAAAGGATTAAAATTTAGAAAAATACCCTGAAAATGTTACAGTAATCACCATGGCAATATGCTAGTGAGGTAAAACTCCACTTAAAAAAATATCAAAACCTGTACACAAAAGTCAAAAACCTGCACACAAAAGTCCAAAATTAAAGTAAATAAGCAGCTAAAGGGTTAAATAATATAATAATAGCCCCAAGAAGCATGCTAACATAAAATAGGAACCATGGCAATATGCTACAAGGTAAGTCGCCACTTTGAAGAAAAGAAAGACAAACCTCAAAACCTGCACATAAAAGTAAAAAAAAGTATCACATTTGTTTCAAAGGGTTAAAATTGAGAAAAATACCCTGCAAATGTCACAGTAACCACAATGGCAATATACCAGTAAGGTGAAACTCTACTTGAAAAATATCCACTTGGAAGAAAAGAAAGACAAACCTGAAAACCTGCACATAAAAGTCCAAAAAGTATCACATTTATCTCAAAGGGTTAAAATTGAGAAAAATACCCCGAAATGTTAAGGTAACCACCATGGCAATATGCCAGTAAGGTAAAACTCCACTTGAAGACAAAATTTCAAAACCTGTACACAAAAGTAAAAAACCTACACAGAAAAGTCAAAAACCTGTACACAAAAGTCCAAAATTCAAGTAACTAAGCATGGAAAGGGTTGAATAAAATATTACTATCCCTGAAAAGCATGCCGACATATAAAAAGCAAAAAAAGAAAAAAAATCAAAACCTGCACACAAAAGTTCAAAATGAATGAATCCGGACGCCGACGACGCCAACATGAGGGCTATGCCATAGACTCACACAACTATTGTTGGTGAGCCAAAAAAATGAGTCCTCAACTTCACAGAACGCACAAGAATGTGCACCCAGGGATTTTTCTAGGTGTATTGGGAATGGGGCCAGGGGCCCATGCAATTGGGAAAATAGCCATCTTATTGGACCAAATTGGGAATCCTGTTGACTCTGTAGGGTTTAGAAAAGTACACATTTCTTCTATAAAGGCACTTTAAAAATGAAGAAGTCGGTTTTATTATTTTCAACTATTGTTTGATAGTTCCTTTATCAGCATAAAAAGGCCTAATTTTGCAGGAAATGTTCATAAATGTTATCACCAAGTTGATACTGGGTACCAATTGGGAATTTAATGTTAGAAATTGGGAAAAATAATGCCAAAATCTCATTGGGAATGGGGCCTATATTCGGCCCCTATCGTCACCTAGAAAAATCCCTGGCACCATGCCCTGAAAATTATGTAATAAAGCAAGATGCTTTAGAAAATTATAAGCCATTCATTTCTGAAGGCTTTGTTTCCCTTGATGGGGATAAGCACTGTTCCTTACCAATCAATATACTGAGAGACTCAGGGTCTACTCAGTCATTAATGTAAGAAGGCATTTTGCCATTTTCTGAAGAAAGTGCCACAGGGGCACAAGTTCTAATATCAGGTATTGAGTCAAACTCTTTAAATGTCCCACTTCATAAAATAAATTTAAGAAGTAGCTTAGTAAATGGGACTGTGACAGTAGGAATCAGACGTACTCTACCTGTAAAAGGTATTTCTTTATTATTGGGAAATGACTTAGCTGGTGACAAAGTCACTGTAGAACCTAACAACCTCAATTGTGATGATTTGAACAGCAAAGCTGAGGATAAGAACAGTCACAGAATTCAATTACTTGAATGTCATTTCCCGGACTTCTTCAATTCAGGAACAGGAAAGTGATCCTGACCTTGCCGAGCCATATGAAAGGGCTCTAACAGAGGAAGAAGCCCAAAATTTCCCTGTCTGTTATTTAAAAAAATCTGACTTACTCATGAGGAAATGGCGACCACCAGAAGTACCCTCCAATAGTGATTGGGAGGTTATTTGCCAAATAGTTGTCCCCACTAAATACCAGAATGAAATATTAAGCCTGGCTCATGAAAATCCAATGCCTGGACATTTGGGAATTAGGAAGACCTACTCTCGTATTCAACAATGTTTTTACTGGCCGAAGCTTCGACAGGATGTTGTCAAATTTTGTAAAACCTGCCACACCTGTAAAATTGTAGGAAAACCCAACAACCAATCCCTGCTATTGAGGAGCCCTTCAGTAGAATTATTATTGACTGTGTTGGCCCATTGCCTAGAACAAGATCTGGAAATGAATATCTGCTTACCATCATGTGTGCTTCTACACAATTTCCTGAGGCTATTCCTCTAAGAAATATTAAAACTAAGACTATTGTTAAGGCCTTGATAAAATTTTTCACGACTTTCAGTCTTCCCAGGTCAGTGCAATCACACCAAGGCTCAAATTTTATGTCAAACATTTTCCAGCAGGTGATGTATGAGCTCAAAATTAAGCAGTACATTTCAAGTGCCTACCATCCCGAAAGTCAAGGAGCTCTTGAATGCTTTCATCAAACACTGAAGACCATGATAAAGGCCTAAGGGGAGGATAATGAGAAGGATTGGGATGAAGAAGTACATCTCCTCTTATTTGCAGTCTGCCAGAGAAATGGCAAATAAACATTTACAGAAAGCCCACAGTCATATGACATCTTTAAACCTGGGGACAAGGTGCTAGTATTATTCCCTTTAAAGGGCAATGCTTTACAAGCAAGATATTCATTATATGTTAAGCACAAGATCAGTGATACTGATTATGTTGTTGAGACTCCTGACAGACTTAAAAATACTCAGCTGTGCCATATAAATATGTTGAAAACACATTATGAGAGAGAACCAAGCTCTCTACCAGTCTCAACAGTCACCCACATGGATGAGGTAGAAATTCCTGTGAAGGATATTCATGAAGGCGGCAAAAATGTACCTCTGAAGTTACAGAACTCAGATGTCCTGAGAGATCCTCAAAATAAAATAAATTATTTACTGCCTGACCAAAGAAAAGATTTAGTTGATTTAATTTTCAAATATCAACACTTATTTCCCGATGTGCCTAGTAGGACATCTGTTATTTTTCATGATGTTGATGCAGGAGAGGCAAATCCCATCAAACAGCATCCATATAAGATTGAACCCTTTCAAAGCTGAGATCAAGCGGAAGGAAGTACAGTATGTGCTGGACAATTTGATATCATAGAACCTAGCCGTAGCAACTGGAGTTTGCCCTGTATACTTGTCCCAAAACCTGAGGGGAGTTACCGATTTTGTACGGATTACCGAAAAGTGAACAGCCTCACCAAAACAAACAATTTTCCAATTTGATGCTTGCATTGACAAACTTGGCCATGCTAAATTTGTGACAAAATTTGACTTGTTAAAGGGTTACTGGCAAGTCCCTTTAACAGAAAGAGCAAAAGAAATATCTGCTTTCGTTACCCCATTTGGGTTGTATCAATATAAAGTAACCCCTTTTGGCATGAAAAATTCTCCGGCAAAGTTCCAGCGCATGGTTAACCACTTAACTGCAGACCTAGATCACAGTGAAGCTTATATTGATGATGTTATTATACACACAGATACAAACTGGGTTGATTATCTGAAGCATATTCAAGAATTTTTTGACAAAGTAACCCAAGCCAACCTAACTATTAACTTGGTAAAATCAGAATTTGGCAAAGCAACTGTATATTATTTAGGTCATGTTGTGGGTCAGGGGCAGGTGAGGCCGATTGCAGCAAAAGTTGATGCCATTGTAAATTTTCCAGTACCAAGCTCTAAAAAAGAGCTCATGAGATTCTTAGGCATGGCTGAATATTATAGAAAATTTTGTTTAAATTTCTCAGATGTTGTCTCTCCTTTTACCAGTTTATTGAGCAAAAGGGTTAGGTTTGTTTGGATTGAGAAGTGCCAGAAATCCTTTAACAGAATAAAGACTTTATTAAATAATTCCCCTATCCTGGCCACTCCCAATTATGAAAAGCCATTCAAATTATTTATAGATGCAAGTGACAATGGAGCAGGTGGGTATATTGCCCAGGAAGATTCCCAAGGTATTGATCACCCTGTATGTTATTTCTCCAGAAAATTTCTCAAAACATCTTATTCTACAGTAGAAAAAGAAACTTTGGCTCTAATTTTGGCATTAACCCATTTTGATGTGTATCTAGGAACCACCCAATGTCCAATTACAGTTTACATCGATCATAACCCCTTAACTTTTATCAATAAAATGAAAAACAAGAATCAAAGATTACTGCGGTGGAGTTTAGCTCTTGAAGAATATAATTTAGAGATTAGGCATATTTCGGGAAGAGATGATGTTGTAGCTGATGCTCTTTCCAGAATATCCTAATTTAAAATGATATGATCTGCCCCTATTCACTTCAAGTGTGTTTTTCTATGTTTATTAAAAAAAAATTGTGAAGATTATTGTGTGTGTATTGTAAACCAGTCAGAGCCTGCTAAACTTATACAAAAAGTTTTCAGTACCTTCAAACTTTTCCTTTTAAGGTGTGTTATATTGCCCCCATATTATATTGAGATTGATGTTTTTTCTGCATTTTCTGACTGGTCTGACTCATTTGCACTGAGTGACCTTTGTTTACATCTTTGTTACACTGATCTATTGTACAAAAAGCTGTTGATTGTTTAAGTAGGTCAAGGACCTTGTTTACTTGAATAATGACAGAATCACCTAGAAACTGATAGAACTTTGTAGACATTTCATCTTCTAGGACATTCTATCTGGTTACTATTCAGAAACTCATTTTTAGAAAGCCATTTCAGAAATACTCGCTTCAGTTGTTTCCACTGGAGATTATTATTGTTTCAGAACAGTGCATTTATTATAGAAGCAGTGCTTCTTTGTGAATTTGGAAGATTGATTCCAAAAGAGAATTTTGAAGAGAATTTATTCGTCTTGGAAAAGAGAATTTATACTTTCTGTGAAACAGAATAAAATTATTTTGTGGAAAGCCAGGATTCTACTGGATTATTTGGAAATTACCTGTGGTGCCAATACTTCTTGGATTTTTACTCCATTTAAATTTTGCAGAGCATTTTATTATATTTTATTAGAGACTGCTGAAATTTATAAGTGTAAATTTTATTACCAATCTACGGGATACTGTTTCTGAAGACACATTCTTGGATTTAATACTACCAGCTGATAAATTTCTTCACCACTGGATTACTGGATTCTGTCAAACTGTATGTTGGACTAATTCTATAATTGATAAGTACCACTGTTTTTATTTTCTGTAAACCAATTAGCGTAAAAGATCTTTGTATCATTTTTTTTTTTTCATATTAATTTTTTTTAATTAAATTTTAGAATTGTTAAATTGCATAGTTATTGTTGCTGATTCTCAGATTTCTTTCTGTTACCAATATCATTAATATTTCCACACTGTAACAGACGCCTAGGAATAGTACACCAGGGTTTCCGCTAAGGGAAAATTTGTGGGTCCAGTAGTTTAAAGAAAGTGAAACTTTTGATTTTTAGGTGCTCTCTGGTGGCCTCTGGGGGCATTCTGGTCGCTAAAATGCTGAATAACTGAAGTGGAAAATATGTATTTTTTCCTCCTACAATTCTCTAAATTCACACAGGACACACAATACTACATCTGGTCGGAGGTTTCATAAAAATACAAACCCAAAACAATACAAAATCCACGAATCCTGACAGTGACTGCGACGCTTGACCTCAATTTTTTTTATACAATCCGTTATTCGAAAAGAACCATGATGCGGACGTGTGACGTCATGCACACATGCAATTCCATCATTTATCGCTCGAAATAAAAGCCAGTGATTTCGGACCAAACATGACAATTTGAGTCCAAAATTTTATAGGCGACGTTTAGGATTTGAACTTTGTTTCCCCCACTCGTCTGGGGGTTATAAAGTATCAGGCTGTCGCCAGTAATAGTAGGCATAGTATACAACATAATTATGCCTATATTACGTGGAAACAAAGGATCCTGAGTGTTGTTACGATACAGCATTGTACTCGACATTTTAACCACCAGCTTTTCTGACTGATCATAGTATGAGCGGCGGAGGGGATGGGTCCGGTCGACGGACCCGCAGCTGGTCTAGCGGAAACTCTGAGTACACCGAGAAGGAAAACGTAATCTTTCCTTCTAATGGCCTTATTCCAAAAAGCTAGCAGTCTCAGTGTAGCTAACACAGCATAGAAGTCATATATCGGTGAAGACAGATATCTTTGTCTTACCCAGCAGCCTTGGACAGCTCACTAAACAGAGACTTACGACGTTAGCTGCTAATGTATAAGAAAAGACCGCTCTAACTATACATAAGGCTACTATGGCATCCACAATAGCACTAAATGCCTCTGACGCCTAAGAATACAACACCGAGAAAGAACAAACATACTTATTCCTTCCCCTGGCTCTATTCCCAACAAGACAGCTGTCTCAGCCTATCTATGAGTTATCGATCTTCTATTCGTAAGGAATAGATTATTGCCTTTCTTATACTATTGCTAAGCCAAGGGAGGCATCGTTAATCAGACCAAAATTCTTCAACACCTGAGCCGAAAGATTCGGGAAGGAAAGATCTTTGTCTTTCCTTCGCACGGTACCTTAAGCTGTTTTTTGCCTAGCAAACGCAGAGTTTTGTTCAGATGGAACAAGATTCGAGGTGCTTATGAATAAAAAATCGAGAATGAACCGCCGTAGCCCTCTCACCATCTGAATGTTCCATCTGAAACATGGTCAACACCATTCAAATGTACAGATGACTGGGCCAACCCAGCACCGTCCGACAGCTCACTACTGGAGACTGTTGACGGCAAAACCTGCAACTGCTGTGATTACGCTGCGCAATCTGTGACAGCATGTCCGTGAACGAGGCTTGCAGAGTAGCGATTATTCGCTTCTTCACAATACACTGCTCACGGGATGGAGATCTGTACCCAGATCTTTAGATGCATGTCCCGTATAAAAATGCCACGAACAACTAGCTACAGGTTAATCCGACTTTGGTGGTGAAAACTGGGAACATCTCCGTGGATCAGCATGAACATGCAAAGTCGGATAACTAGTCTGCGGTCTAACATGCTTCATCGGTGAAGCAGAGGAAGAAGCCATAGCTGCAACTGGCCCTGGCTGCAGTGTGAAAAGAGCGTCCCGAAACGCAAACATGAACAGGCGTCCCAACTCACTAAAGTTTCTTGAAGCGAAAACAGTAGGCCCCGACTGCTGACAGGATGGAGAAGGATCTCCAGCTCGTGGTCTGGCTCCCATCCTCGACGAGCGTTCTGTTTAGAAAATTGTAGGCTTCGACTCCTTCGTGTGCTTTTTCATGGAAGTTGAGGAAGCCGTAACAACAGCCGATCCCAGCTGAAGTGTGGAAGGTGCATCCCGAATCACACATTTTGGACGGGTGCTCTGACTCATTGAAGTTTCTCACAACGGACAAACAGTCGACCCCAGCTGCTAATGGGACGGAGAACACTCACCAACTCGCGATCTGGTCCCAGAGCTCGCCGAGTATCCCACTGAGAAACTTGTAGGCTAATCCCCTTTGCGTGCACTTCCATGTAACAAGAAGAAGCCATAACTGCAACCGACCCCGGCTACATTGTGGAAGGAACATCCCGACGCGTGTTCCGACTCATTATAGTTTCCCGCAACGGACACAGTCGACCCCGACTGCTAACGGGACGGAGAGGGTTATCCAACTTGTGATTTGACCCCAGATCTCACTGAACATCCCGTAGAGAAACTTTAAGGCTTCTTCTCATTGCCATCATCACTGGGTGAGCTTTATATTATAAGGTGCTCACTCTACCCACATTATACTACTCAACCACAATAGACCTAACCGGCATCTCGGCTCCCTAAAAAGGGACCACCACTGCATCGGTCAAGCTAGCTGCATGCAGAGAATTAAGCTACTCTGGCTTTAATCCTGTGCAAATATCATGAGCACCTTGGCGGCTAGCTCTATTTTACTCATCAGAGTGCGATGACAGCAACATGCAACGGAGAGGTGTCAAAGTACCATCACCATGTTCTTGTTCCTCTGAAAAAGAGACTGAAAGACTAGTATTAGCCAGCGGTGAAAGCTCCCATCGGAACTTCACTGCCCACCACACAGGTTGACACCTGTTTCAACGTTCACATCCCAAAGTACAAGTGTTGAAGGAGTGCTGTGACTATCGGCAAACAACTAGCCTTTATTCCGAGGCTTCCTGGACTTACACTACGTACCAATTATTATAATGGCAACAATAATAATGAAGCCAAAAACATAAGTCTGCTACACTCCCAAAAATAAACATCACAAGGATACATAACATAGACAATAACAAAGATTTTCGAATAAAATTTTTAAAAAATTTTGAATGAAGCCCAAGTGCCCCAAGGGAACCTCATGAGCCCAAGGGCATTCCGATAGAGTCTAAGAGTGTACAAGCACTAAATGATTAAAGCTAAACTACCAGATAAGATATATTATGTATCCAAATAGAAAAACAGTAATTGTTTTTAACTAAACACTGAATTAATACGAATCCAAAACATTATTGAACAGACAACGTCAAGAGGAAAAACCGGAACCTAACCAACAGCAGGCACAACAAAGGCCCAGAGTCAGTAGCCGATCAACAATCACCTGATGCAAAGTTAGATCTTCATATGAAGAAAAAACAATGCATCTGGTAGAAGATGCATGAATACAAAAACGTCCTGAACAGTAATAGACAGGACGTAAACATAGGCGATAAACATAATACCTATTCCGTTTTACAAGTTAAACTCAAAGGAATTTAATAAAAATTTCTTCAATAAAAAACCTGAAAGAGCTTGGGAGTATAACAGGAGGGTTCAGGAGGGAGAAGGGAAGTAATACTAACAAAACAACAGTGGAGTGCGAAACCACCGTTATTCACTACCAGCATCCTGTTATACTGTTGATTCCATGAAAACCATCATTGATTTGGGTCTGGCATCTTCAAAAATGAGAGTTTAAAGCACAGATGTCAGTTCAGTTGTTACTGACTTTGGGCCAAATAGAAGAATGATGTTTGTGCCAATTCCAGTCTGTTCCTGGGTACTCCGCATGTTTAAGTACTAAAAGTATGGACAGCCAGCTAGGACTTTTAATTTTCGGTTTTGTATGCAAATTTGAGGGATTGGGGGTTCAAAATTTGTGTTTGGCCTTTAATATTGAAGTTGCACCAACTAAGTCTGAGCCACTGCTTTTAGTATAAAAATATGCTGCATTATAGATAAAAACATAGGATTTTTATTTAAAAAGAGCATGCTTTCAATATAACCTACATCAAATGTATTGACAATGGGAAACTGAAATAGAGTGCATGGATGAGTATGCTATAAATAGAAACACATGTACACAAACTTCACCTTCATCCTTCTTAGAAAGCTAATTTCAACAAATATGGAAAATAACATCGTGTGGAATTTTCAGTGAGTGATCAGCTAACTTGATTGGGAAAAAAATATGATGCCCGCCTTTTTTGAAAAAAAAAGTTATTTTTTTCAATTGCCCCAAAAGCTTTCTTACGAATAAATGAAACATAAGGGTACTTTTCCACTACAGAACTTGTGGTTTTGTCAAACGGTTAATGTATTAGGTTAAAAACACAAATAACTGGTTTGATGAGAAAAAAAGAAGATACACCCTTGCAGCAAAAGTAATGGAAACAATGTACAAGTTTTTATTACATACCTTCTTCAGCTAAACCCTTGTTGATTATTAGCCGTCCATGTCGAAGGTAATTGAGCACAGGACCAAAATATGTAGGATCTCTGTCTATCAAATAAGCACCATTATCATCCTGTGGAGATACCAAGACAATTTCAACATGAAGTTAACATATGTGATGACTGATTTGTTAATGTGACAGAATGAAAGTCAGAATAACAACAAATTGATGTTATGTTCTTTCAGTATGACAGCGACTTGCTGACATACTAACGGTTTTAGAAAATACTTCACGACAAAAAAACAAATCCAATTTCCTGCCGTTTTCTGTTTGTTTTTTTTTTCTTCTAAAAAATGCAGGATGGGCAGGGGTGGGGGATGGGTGGAGGCTAGGGTGGGGTGGGGGTCAGGGTGCCATTTTTATTTCACATGTTAAGCATCTATTTTATCAATTTTCTTATTTACTACATGGAGCTAAATTGCTGGTGTTGCTCTTGAAGGTAGTTACCTCAGTAATGATGATGCTTTCTTCATGTTGTTGGTTGGGAACAAACAGAATTGTACATGTATCATTTTGGCGGAGAGTAAACAGAGTAGTATTTAGACTAGAGCTGGGAGATTTACACTGCGGTTGAGGTTTCGGTTTTTTAAATAAAAAAAATTTGGTTGTGGTTTCAGTTGTCCATGTGCATATAGAAACCATCCGTATATACCTCTCACAACTGCCCCTATAATTACAAGATCTTCTACTAAATAACAATGCATCATCTGTTGATTGTACTGGTTGAATAAAAAATTATAACATATCTATGCTTGAAATGTTGCTAAATGTCAGGCAAAAAAACCCCAAGAGGCCTTAATTGCCTGCCAAAGTGGTTCCAAGAGGTATTTGGGGTCATTTATTTATTTATTGGTGTTTAAGGTCACATACTTATGCACAATGGCTAATCTTGACTGACAGCTTTACGGGTGGAGGAAGCCGGAGTACCGGAGAGAACCGCCGAGCAACTGTCAGCTCCTCAACATTCTTACTCTGTTCAAGCTCCGCTCAAGCAAGGTTACAGTGGTAGAAGACATGTGCACCATCGGCGCGCAGTACGCCTTAGTACACGGCGGCATCGTGCCCCCAATATAGGCAACCACGATAAAGTGCCTTGCCCCAGGACACAACGCGGGTCGGGGATCGAACTCGGGACATCTATCATAGAAGTCCAACAGTCTACCACTGAGCCACCGCTCACCTTATTTGCAGTCAAATTCAGTTAGATATGGTTCATCAACACTACAAAGGAATGAAGTCATTAAAGGCAAATTTTATGAAAAAACACTAAGGAATGATTTGAACAAACCTGAACCAAACATGCTCCGCTCTACCACCCCCACCCATAGAGAGCCCAAATATTAAGCCAGGGATTCAAACTGAACAAACCTGAATCTGATCCCCCTTGAGATGTTATATACCAAATATGAAAGAATTCTGACTGGTGGATCTGAAGAAGGTTTTTAAAGAAATGTCCTCACATTGCACTAAGTAAAACTTTGGGCTCAAATAGGGAGCCAAAATATTAACCCAGGGACCTGATTTGAACAAACTTGAATCTGACCCACCTAGAGATGTTGTATACCAAATAGGCAAGGATTCTGATTCGTGGATCTGAAGAATATTTTAAAAGAAATTCCCTAATATTGCACCAAGTTAAAATTCAGGCTCCCGTAGGTAGCCCAAATTAATAACCCAGGGGCTCGATTTGAACAAATTGTAATCTGACCCTCCTAGAGAAGTTGTATAACAACTATGAAAGGATTCTGACTGGTGGAACTGAAGATTTTTAAAGAAATTTCCTCATATTGCACAAAGTTAAAATTTGGGCTCCCATTAAGGGAGCGCAAATACCAATCCAGGGATCTGATTTCAACAAACTTGAATCTGACCCCTCTAGAGATGTTGAATACCAAATATCAGACAATTCTAATCGATGGTTCTGGAGAAGAGGATTTTAAAAAAAAATTTCATCATATTGCACTAAGTTAAAATTTGGGCTTCCATAGGAAGCCCAAATATCAACCCAGAGACCAGATTTGAACAAACTTGAATCTGACCCTTTGAGAGATGTTGTATACCAAGTATGAAAGGATTCTGGTGGATCTGAAAATTTTAAAGAAGTTTCCTTATATTGCACTAAGTTAAAATTTGGGCTCCAATAGGTAGCCCACATATCAACCCATGAACAAACTTTAATCTGACCCTCCTAGAGATGTTGTATACAAATTTGAAAGCATTCTTACTACAGGGTCTAAAGAAGATGATTTTTTTTTAAAAATCCTCATATTGCACTAAGTTGATATTCGGGCTCACAAAGGAAACCCAAATATTTACTCAGGTAACCAATTTGAACAAACCTGAAACTGAACCACCTCAATCTGAAGAAGATTTTTAAAAGAAATTCTACCCTCATATTGCACTAAGTTAAAATTCAGGCTCCTATAGGGGCCCAAATTCATAGGGTGCCCAAATATATAGCCAGGGACTCAATCTGAACAAACTTGAATCTGACCCACCCCCACTCCCCATAGATGTTGTATACCAAACATGAAAGAATTCTGACTGGTGGATCTGAAGAAGATTTTTAAAGAAATTTCCTCAAATTGCACTAAGTTAAACTTTGGGCTCCAATAGAGAGCCCAGATACTAACTCAGGGACCCGATTTGAACAAACTTGAATCTGACCTCCCTAGAGATGTTGTATACCAAATATGAAAACATTCTGACAGGTGGATCTGAAGAAGATTTTTGAAGAAATTTCCTCATATTTCACTAAGTTAAAATTCGGGCTCCTTCAGGGAGCCCAATTATTAACCCAGGGACTCGATTTGAACAAACTTGAATCTGACCACCTAGAGATGTTATATACTAAATATCAAACGATTCTAATTGATGGTTCTGGAGAAGGTTTTTTTCATTTTGGAAAACAATTTATAGGTGCTGTCAGAGTAATGCCCCTTGTGGTGCGCCCTGTGGACTTGAAAACTTTATTTGAATACAATTGAATTGACATACATGTATAAGGAACATGACATCAAATTTGGTTCAATTTGGCCCTGTGGTTTATGAGAAGTCGATAAAGTAAAGTTCACGGCAGATGGACAACAGACAGACAGACAAAAAGCGATCACTTAAGCTCCCCCTGACTTTCAGTCAGGTGAGCTAAATAAAACCAAGAGGCCCCAATGGGCCTTAATCACTCGCCTGACGAAGTGGTTCAAAGAAGTATTCGGGTTTACAGTTAGTCATAGTTCAACAACACTACAGAGGAATGAAGTCATTAAGTTATTCATAACTCTAGTTAGTGTCCATGCCAGACCATTATTATTATGGGTCTTCCTGACTGCTTTCAATTTTATCCGCTGTAGACAAGCACCCCTCCCCCACCCCTCATAGCCCTAAGATGTTGTATACCAAACTTGAATCTGACCTCTCCCCCTAGAGATGTTGTATACCTAATATGAAAGCATTCTGACTGGTGGATCTGAAGAAGATTTTTTAAGAAATTTGCTCTTATTGAACTAACTTATAATTTGGGCTCCCATAAGGCGCGAACTAAGTTATAATTTGGGCTCCCATAAGGAGTGAAAATATTAACCCAGGGATTTGATTTGACCCCCCCCCCCTAGAGATATTGTATATTAAATATCAAAAGATTCTAATTGATGGTTCTGGAGAAGAAGATTTTTAAAGAAATTTCCTCGTATTTCACTAAGTTAAAATTTGGGCTCCTGCAGGGAGCCCAATTATTAAAAATCCAGGGACTCAATTTAAACAAACTTGAATCTGGACAAAGCCACCCCCCCCCCCTCTCCCAAGAGATGTTATGTACCAAATATCAAAAGATTCTAATCGATAGTTCTGAAGATTTGACAGACTCAGTCTTCCGCACGTGTGATGGGAATAACTTATCTTGACTTTGTCAAGTTAAGCTAACTAGATAGTGCCATTTGTATATATAGTACATCCCTGCATTTGGAATTCTGGAATTCTTGACTATTAGTTAATGCTTGATACAGACAGAAATGAAAAGGTATTAAAATTTAAATACAAGAGGCCCCATGGAGTCTGAGGCACTCACCTGACCAAAGTAGTTTCAAGAAGGATTTAACCATCTATGGCCAGTTAACACAACAGAGAAATGAAGTTATTTAGTTGTTTACAACTCTGCTGTCCATACCAGATAATATTTTTCTAGTATTGGGATGCTACCACAGAAATAACAGACATAATCTGACCCCCTAGAGATATTGTATACCAAATATGAAAGGATTCTGACTGGTGAATCTAAAGAAGCTTTTACAAGAAATTCCCTCATATTGCACTAAGTTAAAATTTGGGCTCCTTTAGGGCAACCAAATATTAACCCAGGCACTCAACTTGAACAAACTTGAATCTCACCACCACAGAGAGGTTGTATAGCAAATAGGAAAAGATTCTGACTGGTGTATCAGAAGAAGAATATTTTTGAAGAAATTTCCTCATATTGCACTAATTTAAAATTTGGGCTCCCAATAAATATTGATCCAGGGACTCAATTTGAACACATTTGAATCTGAACTCTCTAGAGATGTTGTATACCAAATATCAAAGCATTCTAGTTGGTGGATCTGAAGAAGATTTTTAAACATTATCTCCCATATTGCACGAAGTTAAAATTTGGG
The DNA here is from genome assembly GCA_031216915.1 of Pictodentalium vernedei. Taxonomy (NCBI): domain Eukaryota; kingdom Metazoa; phylum Mollusca; class Scaphopoda; order Dentaliida; family Dentaliidae; genus Pictodentalium; species Pictodentalium vernedei. The sequence continues at coordinate 566,404,896 of CM062297.1, read as the reverse complement.
CTTCCACAGAAGGCCCAAATATCAATCGAGGAACTTGATTTGAGCAATCTTGAACCTGACCCACCTAGAGCTTTATTTTAACAAACTTGTATTTGATCCCCCCTTTGGATGCCGTATACCAAATATCAAAAGATTCTGACCTCTGGTTCTGGAGAAATTTTTTAAAAATTTTTGCAAATATGCTGACTCAGCATTTTTGATGCCCCCCTACAGAACACCCTAAGAAAACCCTGAAAACATTTTTTTCACCATTTAATTCTACCTGTCCTAAGGATGCTTCATTCCAATTAACAGTTCTCTGTTCTGTGCGGCTTGGGAAATATGGGCGTTTGAAAACAATTCTATTTTTAATTTCTAGGGTTCCCACAGGGTTACAGGAAATTTTTTTTTTGCTTAAATCAAGTACTTATGCCTCAAAAATACCACATACCAAATTTGGTTCAAATTAGATCATTGGTTCAGAAAACAGAATTTTGGGGCGTGGCCAAAAATCTTGCCCCCTCCATTACAAACAAAGGCAAATATTGCTCCACGAACTTCGTTTTAAGAAATTTGATTCTACACCTCAATGTGAAGCTCCATACCAAATATCAATCCACTGTACCCACTGGTTCATGAGAAGAAGATTTTAAAAGAATTTTGGAGCATTTTCCTCCACCCCCTCCCTATGGGGCTGGGCAAGTTAATTTCAATAAAAACAAAATTGCGATGTCAGAACAAGCACCCATCTCAAACTTAACCCTTTACCTAACACGAAAAGCAGACGACACTTGCAAAAAATATTCTTGAATAACTAATTTTTTTCATTTTTCGTCTCAAAAACATAGGTTATGACCCCTCGTTGGAACGAGCTCGTTCCAACGAGGGGTCATAACCTATGTTTTTGAGACAAACAATGAAAATATAATGAAAATTAATTGGCGATTTTTGAGAATAGCGCTGGCCGGTTTTGGCCGTTACGTTAGGTAAAGGGTTAAATAAAATTTGTTCAGCAGAGGACCAAGTGCAAACACCATGTTCACGGATGACGGTTGCCAGACGATGGACGGCGAGTCATCACCAGAGCTCATCTTGACTTTCAGTAAGGCGAGTTAAAAACTGTGTTTAGGATAACCCGACTGACCCTAAAAAATTATGCCGACCCAAAATATTTTATCAAATAAAAGTTGCACATTTAGATCAATGTAACCCTAAATTTCCATCCAACTTTAATTGTAAATTTTAAACCAATTTTGGAGATCAAGCTTTCAAAATTACGTGTAGAAATAAATATATATCAGACAGTATAAATGAAGAGCATGTTCTAGTTCAGCAAAGAAAAACGCATTTGATAAACTGATGACCATTTTATAATGCTCCATCGCTGGTGTTGACAGGTTGTGTTTTATTTTTGTCAGAACACGCTGGCATTTTAAAACCGAACGGAGTTGTTGCGGGTTTCGGTAGTCTCACACTCACGATCCCAATCTGTGGTTGCGGTTAACCTCCCAGCTCTAATTTTGACTAGGTGACATTAATGCCTGTGTGAATGGAAATGCCCAATAAACAGCAAAAAATGTACAGAACAGAGACTAAAATGCTCATCTGGATCAAGCTGTCTATTGGGAATGCAGACAGTGTAAGTGTTTAGAGTGTGAGCTTTTTGATTTGTTTAGTTAGACTTCTATAAAAATCCTTTTTAAAGAAATTATAGCATTTTTCCAGTTTTGACTCTTTCACCCATGAAGATACTCTATGGCGTTTAACAAACATTTGCCCCATGCAGGTTACAAAAACACGTGCATCACCTTGGGATGCCCAATCCCTCACCCCATAAGTCCAACAAGGGCAATAACTTGAAAAGAAATACTTGGGACACAACTGGTTTGCAATCACCTTCATGATGTTATCACTTAAAGGCTATCTATTAAATAAGGGAAACAAATCTTTCACAAACAGCTATGAAATGTGATGACAATAAATCTGCAGTCCAACAGAGGCGATAACTTTCAAAGAAATACTTCTACACAGCTGGTTTGCAATCCCCTTTGAGTTGTTATCACCAAAATGTTATATAATGTTCAAAAAAAGAAACGCAAAACGGGTTTTCAGAAAAGAGAGATGTTTCCACATTATGGGATAATGAGATAGAGAATGAAATCAATTCATAACTAAAGTTTTAATGGATGAATGAATCACAGTTGGAGACGTTTCAGACATTAATGTCACAAGTCAACATCATCCAAACTCAATATCTAGTGTGACCGCCATTTGAGTCAAAAACTGCTTGGCACCTTCTGTGAATTGAAGCAATCAGATTCCTGATGGAAGCTTGAGGTATGGTGGCCCACTCTTCCTGCGATGCTTGCGGCATCTGTGGTAATGTCTGAGGTTGTGGTTGACGTCACACACGTCAATCCAGTTGATACCATAGATGTTTGATTGGGTTCAAATCTGGCAATCTAGAGGGCCAGGGCAGGACTTTGATGTGTTATCCTGTAGACAAACTGCCGTGAGCCTTGCTATATGTGGTCAGACGTTATCATGCTGGAAAATGGCGTTGGCATTCTTCGTAATGGGGAGCCTGTGTGGATGCAAAATTTCACCTCTGTAACGTCAAGTTATCCTCAACATGGACGAGGTCCGTTCTACCAGTGTGTGATACGGCTGCCCACATCATAATGCTACCGCCACCATATCTGTCCACCTCCCGAACACAGCTACGCGCAAACGTTCTCCACAACGTCTGTACACATGGCATCGTCCATCAACTCGGTGAAGAAGGAAACGTGACTCCTCACTGAACCATACCATTCTCCATCTCTGGTGAGGCCATGACCTTTGCATCCGACACCACTGAAGTCGTCGTTGACAATGCTGCGCCATCAAAATGATGCCACAAACTGGCTGTCTAGCATTCAGACCTGCCTCGCGTCGACGGTTGCGAATGGTCTGATCTGAAATCCTCTGCCGACCTGGTAGCATTGACACTTTAGAGGTCACTGTGGTTGTATTCTCCCGCAAATGACATAACCGGATGCATTGGTTCTGAGGTGGGGTGGCAACTCGGGGTCTCCCGGATCTTGGAAGATTCTGCGTTGTCCCCTGAATTTGGTAGTAGTTCCACACGCGTGTGAAGGTGCTCTGCGAGACATTGAACACTCTCTCTACATGCAAAGCTGATTCACCTGTTTCCAAGCGGCCAATGGCATTGTTTCTCTGAGCTTCGATCAAATGTGGCATTTTGCATGAGAAATATTCTTTTAACGCTGTGCGAATTCCAACCGATTTCCATGTCCATTTATACCCCCACATGCTCACCTCACATGCTGGGAGCATGCAACTTCAATCATGACCAGGTATTCACTGAGTGGAAACTTTGTTTTGTTAATTTCCAATATTTTGGGGGTCACGGTGACCGAAATTATGCCCCATTGTCCAAAATATTACATCAAGTGTAGACCACCGCGATATGTCGTTAACCATATCTACAGCCACACTTCACTATATTCTCCAAAATTTGCCATGTTATCTTGACAATACCCATTTTGCATTTCTTTTTTTGAACAGTATATGTTAAATTTAAAAAAAAAAAATTCATGACAAGTTTTCTTTGAAATGTGACAACAAAAAGAAACTAAAATTATTAGAGTAGATTGCATACTATGAATGTATATCATCTCAATGCAGAGGGGAGAAGATCTTGCAGAAATTTTCCAAAATTACATGTACATGTATCTACTGGAACTCGGCTTGAGGAGCCAAATAATGATAAGGTCAGTATATATACATTATCATGACCATGTTCATGTCTTGGAATTTGTATCAGATTCGAGGTCCTGTTTACAATCAGATCGATTGCGATCCAACTGTAAATACGACCAAGAATCTGATACAAATTCCAGGACATGCATTTGGTCAAGATAATACACTTATCTAACAATCCTGTTACATAAAGCCAGTTTCCTCCATTTTTCAATTTAAATTGGGTTGGAATTGGTCAAAATTTTGAATTTCATATTTTAATGCGTAGTAACAATGCATATAAGTGATAGTGCAGTGTTTACCCGAAGGTGTATCTCTTTGATACAGAATCGGAACGGGGTGCTGATACAAATGTTTTTTCTGAGTTTTTGTGTGCAAATTAAGTTGATTGTTAGATAAAGATACATGTATGTATCATTCTGTTTTTGAAGCTACCAAACTCTGATGCTGGATTTTTTGCTTCAGATATTTTGTACTTGGTTTTTAAAAAACTTCAAAACGTAAATGCAGACAACTCTGGAGTATTCAAACTCTTAATTTTCATTTTCCATTATTTGCATTAAAATGTGAGTGTATTTCTAAACTTTAAAGGACAAGTATATTGAAAGATTCTCGGATTTGATTAAACTATTGCCTTGGAGTTATCTTGAGGTTACTTCAATGTCCTCTCCCATTAGTGGTGATAATAGTAATAACATGACTTTCTTGGCATTACAGGTCTATTATTAATCAATTCATTGTGCACTACCTTCATGTTAACTATGCTTATATACCAGTCTTTTATTTTTGTAATAATGCAGGTGCGCCAAGTGTGGCGCAGGCCATTTCTGATTTGCAAACGTCATTTTCCCGACTTACGAAATGCTCAGCTATTGTGAAAAAGTTATGGAAACAGCGATATTTTAATAGAATATAGCATGTGTATGATAGTGACAGACAGTCTATCATACACATGCTGTATTCTATTAAAAAACATTCCCGCTTTCATAGTGATGTTAAGTCATGTTTATTGGGTCATAACAATAAAAGAAAGATCACATACTCACACAATACATGTTCATTGTTTCGAACATTCTTTTCCTAAAAATAAATCTGTAAACTAAACTGAAATGCACGCAAAGAATCGTTAGCAGAATACACAGCTTGAATAAGGAAACAAGAGGCCCCACGTGGCTTTAATCGCTCACCTGACAAAGTGACTCTAAGAAGTATTTTAGGTCACCTTAACCATGTCATGCCTCATCAACATTAACTGGTTGAGTGATAGATTTTGTTTGAAGTTCAACATTTGTTACCTAAAATTAGTTTTATTTAAAATCATTGGTGTGTGGCCAATCTCCAATGATTTTTAATAAAGCAAATTTATCTCTGCAGACAAACTGGTTTAGCATGAAGCACAAACAAGGAATGTGAAGAGATAGCCTTGTACATCTCTCCCCAACTGTGGATATCTTCCATGTGCTACATGTATATATTTGCATGCAAGAAAACAAAAATTTTCACAAATTTTCCAAAATATTAGGTTTTTTTTATCATCATTGGAACAAGCTCAAACAGCTTATTCCATTAGGGGTATGGGAAGATCAGGTATATTTTTGAGACAGAAATGTGAATATATAAATAATGGTGTTTTTTTGTGAATGATGCTGGAGAATTTTGCGTAAAGATATGGTAAATGGTTTGTTCTAGATACAGAATGATGCAAAAGTATTTAAATTTGATTAGGCAAGTTGTTCCTATAATGCATTTAAAAATTGAAGTAACTGTTTTTTTGCTGACGAACATTTAGATGTGTGTGTCTGTCTAAAAATTTCATGAATAACCAAAATTTTTATTCTTTTGTCTCGAAAACATGGCATATGACCTTTGTTGGAATGAGCTGAATGTGTGTGTTCCAATGAGGGGTCATAAAATTTGAACGGAGATTTGTGTGAATAATGCATTAGTACTGCTAGATTTGGGTAAACAGTTCACCCTGGATACCACCCCTTCTATAGTAGATCTTTTCTGCAAATTTTGTCTAAGATTCTATCAACTTTACAAATAAATACGTTCATGAATCACGACATTGCAGCTTTGGCAGAAAGTAGAACACAGAGTCTAAAAATTACCACCAAAATACAGTAAAATATGGGATTTGTTTACCATTGAAACTTCCAATGACGAGAAGGCCAAATGCTTATTCTGTAGTGCTATGATATCCTGGGGTGAAAATTAAACATAATTTGATTTGCTTTTCCTTTCATTAGTATACTCAACCTGTGACATGTTATCTGTGCTGCTTTCTCTTGAGTAAAGAGTGAGATTCTGACGTCTGTTCCATAAACTTCCATTCAGGCATGAGGATTTCAAAAATCATGGGAAACGATTTGTCGTTACCGTGATTTTGGAGCCTCGGTAACGATCGGTAAAGATTTTTCGTTCCTATTTTTTATTTATCGGTAACGATTTTATCCTATCAGTACCAATGAACGATTTTGTTCACCCCAACCATTTATACCATCCTGATGCGTGTTTAAGCCCAGGGGTGCTTGCAGTGGATAAATTAAAAAGTTGGGGTGGGCTTAAAGATGAGTAACAATGCTTGCAGGTTATTTTGGGATGCGTCGGAACGGGAGACATTTAAATAAGTATCCAGTGGGTATGTTACGCCTCTGTGAAAGCCCCCCTCCAAATTATAGAATTTGCTTTACAAATTCACATCAGTATCTTATACATTCGGTTCGCATTCAGATTTCACGATTTGATCGTCATTTTATTAAATAAAAAATTAGAAAACCACAATGTTGTTTACATTTTGTACAGGTACTCTCGACCTGAAATGGGAAACTGACATAAGGGATACTGGACTTTTCGCCGAAAGTACATTTCGCCGGAAAAGACAGTTCGCCGGAACTTAAATTTTTTAAAAAAGACATTTCGCCGAAAGTTTTTTCTCTCGATTAAAAAAGACAGTTCGCCTGAACATTAGGCCTAAATTTCTAAAAGTGACAATTCGCCATTTTTTTTTTCTTCAATTTTTTTTCTCCAATAAAAAAGACAGTTTGCCGGAACATGAAATTTTAAAAATAGACACTTCGAAGCTATTATAGTTTACCATTTAAACAAACTTACATATAAGGATAAAAAGCCCCCCCCCACACACACACACGCACAAAAACGTGGTTACATAGAAGTCAATAGAAAGCGTGAAAATTACCCGATATGTTCAGACAAAACATCCCTCCTCCACTCCCACAGCATTTGTCAATGCAGGCCTGTACCGCAAGGAGGGGTGGGGGAGGGGGGCATCCCCAAATGTATCGTTAGATAAGGCAAAGTGAATCAGTCTCATTCAGACGATCAACCTCCTGTGTAGTCCAAACTTGGACCCAAAGTCCATAATATAATTTTCTGGTTTGGTACGTCCACGGGAGAAAAAAGACCATTCGCCGGAAAATATCATGATACTTTGCGGGAAAATTTATTTCGGCGAACTGTCTGATATTTTCTGGCGAATAGTCTTTTTTCGGCCAAGTGTCCAAAGTTTCGGCGAAGTTTCCAAAAGTTCGGCGAAAAGTCCAGTCTTTTTCCGGCAAAATGTCCCAAATGTTCGGCGAACTGTCCAATTTTTCCTTCTGGCGAAATGTCCAGTCCCCGACATAAGTAGGCCCTATGTCGGTCAAAACATCAATCCATCCCTTGAAACACTCTTCCAATATAGTCTGTTTAAAAATATCTGGTGTGTTGCTGTGGGGGTGGGGGAGGAGCATAAAATAATAAATGAAAACAATCTTCTTCCGTATTTACGCCAAAACTGAATGCAAATATTGTGCAGAAGTTGTCGGAACATAAAAACGAAATTATCGATGTACAATTGAGACTTTATAAAATCAGAGTTGCCTCCCTTGTCAACATTCAGAAAATCGATTTTACAAAACATTTTCAACTTCTGATGATGCCAGGTATTATGAATGATAAATAAACATGTTTTGTTGAACCAATATATTTATAAAGCATAGTCGTGATCATATTAATAATTACTTCTCAAATATCAGGGTTGTAATCATTTTGTTTTAAATTTAATTATCACTTTTTCATTTCTGAACACCTGTTTTTAGGGGCTGGTTGTTCAGAAAAGTTGAACATCGACAACGATAAATTGTTACCGGCAAATGACAGCGTCGGTAACGACACGGTAGCGGAACGATCGTTACCGTGAAATCCTCATGCCTGTCCATTGAGAAGCACTTACCTAAAACTGGCGACATCACACCAATGAGGGATTTGATGCAAATTAACTCAATCTTCAAACACCAGGGCTTGCATTTTCACCAGGCCCTAGCCTGGTAATGAGCTCCACCCCCCCCCCCCCCCCCCAAATTCTCAAAAGGCTGATCAGTTGGAGTGGCTCAAGGCTGGTTTCCAATATATGTAATATGAAAAATCACCTCTGAACAGTACAAATCAGGAATGGTGGCCCCATTTATCGGGCCTAAATGTATCAATCAGCCTGGTCATGATTCTAAAACGCAAGCTGTTAAACACAGCATTGATAGTAACATGGCAAAATTGTGATGTTCCCCTTCCACAGGGGAATAACCACACAATTTTGGCATATTACTGTGAATGCCAAATGAGCACCCCCTCCCCCCCCAATCACATTCTACACATATTACTGTTAATGCAGAATTTCAGAATAGAGATGACCCCCCCCCCCCCTCCCCCTACAGAGGTTGTATACAAATATGAAAGAATTCTGACTCATGGATCTGAAGAGGATTTTTAAAAAATATAGGCTCCTATAGGAAGCCCAATTGTCAGCACGGGAACTTGATTGGAACAAACTTGAATCTGACTCCCCTAGAGATGTTGTATACCAAATATGGATATTTTGGGAGCCCAAATATGAACCCAGGGACTCGATTTGAACAAACATCAATCTAGCCCCCCTAGAGATGTTGTATACCAAATATGAAAGAATTCTGCCTGGTGGATCTGAGGAAGGAGATTTTTAAAGAATAATCCTCATATTGCACCAAATTAAAATTCGGGCTCCATAGAGAGCCCAAATATCAACCCAGGGACTCCATTTCAACACATTTGAATTTGACCTCCCTAAAGATGTTGCATACCAAATATGAAAGAACTCTGCCTGGTGGATCTGAAGAAGATGATTTTTAAACAATAATCCTCAAATTGCACTAAGTTAAAATTTGGGCTCCCATATGGAGCCCAAATATCAACCCAGGGACTCGATTTGAATAAATATGAATCTGCCCCCCCCCCCCCCTCCCCCTAGAGATGTTGTATACCAAATATGAAAGAATTCTGCCTGGTGGATCTGAAGAAGAAGATTTTTAAAGAATAATCCTCATATTGCACTAAGTTAAAATTCACGCTCCCATAGGAAGCCCAAATATCAACCCAGGGACTCGATTTGAACAAATGTGCATCTGACCCCCCTAGAGATGTTGTATACCAAATATGAAAAATTTATACCTGATAGATCTGAAGAAGATTTTTAAAGAATAATCCTCATATTGCACCAAGTTAAAATTTGGGCTCCCATAGGGAGCCCAAATATTAACTCAGCGACTCGATTTGAACAAACTTTAATCTGACCCCCCCTAGAGATGTTGTATACCAAATATGGAACAATTCTGACTGGTGGATATAAAGAAGAAGATTTTTAAAGAATAATCGTCATATTGCACTAAGTTCAAATTTGGGCTGCCATAGGGAGCCCAAATATGAACACAGGGATTCGATTTGAACAATCTTGAATCTGAGCCCCCTAGAGATGTTGTATACCAAATATGAAAGAATTGTACCTGGTGGATCTGAAGAAGAAGATTTTTAAAGAATAATCCTCATATAGCACCAAGTTAAAATTTGGGCTCCCATAGGGAGCCCAAATATGAACCCAGGGACTCGATTTGAACAATTTGAATCTGACCCCTCTAGAGATGTTGTATACCAAATATGAAAAGATTCTGGCCAGTGGATCTGAGGAAGAAGAATTTTAAAAAATAATCTTCATATTGCACTAAGTTAAAATTCAGGCTCCCATAGGGAGCCAAAATATAAACCCAGGGACTCAATTTGAACAATCTTGAATCTGAGCCCCCTAGAGATGTTGTATACCAAATATGAAAGAATTCTACCTGGTGGATCTGAAGAAGATTTTTAAAGAATAATCCTCAAATTGCACCAAATTAAAATTTGGACTCCCATAGGGAGCCCAAATATGAACCCAGGGACTCAATTTGAACAAACTTGAATCTGCCCCCCCTAGAGATGTTGTATACCAAATATGAAAGGATTCTGACTGGTAAATCAGAAAAGAAGAGTCTTTAATGTTTTTCCCATTGCCTACAGTGTTAAAAAGTGCTGACTCAGCACTTTTTCAAAAGTCCCGAAACTGTACCCTATGATAAAACCGATGGCAATTTTTTTTTACCAATCCTTTCTGTTGGTCCTAAGGAAGCTGCACACCAAATAAAAATTCTCAGTGCCATGCAGTTTTGGAGATATGGGCGTTTTAAATTTTTTCTATTTTTAGCTTCTGTGGTTCCCACAGGGCTGCGGGAAATTTTTTTTTTGCATAAATCAAGTACTCATGACCCAATAAGCCCTCACATAAAATTTGGTTGAAATCGGCTTCTCGGTTCAGAAAATAGAAATTAGGGGCGGGGCCAAAATTTTTGCCCCTCCCATAACAACGCCAAATATTATCCCTCAAACTTCTCTTGAACAAATTTGAGTCTACACCTCAAAAGGAAGGTGCATACCATATATCAAGTCTCTGCTACTGCTGGTTCATGAGAAGAAGATTTACAAAAATTTTGGTGCCCCTTGGGGGTGTGGCACCACCCAGGAGGAGGGGCAACTTCATTTGAACAAATCTTAATAGGCATTAGGTAATAAACATTTAGCCAACATTTGAATAAAATTGGGCTAGTGGTTTAGGAGGAGAAGTCGATAATGTAAAGTTAACGCCGGACGGACAACGACGGACAGAAAGTGATTAGTAAAGCTCCCCTTGAGCTTCGCTCAGGTGAGCTAAAAATTCCTCATTTTGAACTAAGTTATAATTCAGGCTACCACAGTGAGCCCAAATATGAACCCAGGGACTTGGCTTGAACAAACTTGAATCTCACCCCCTAAGCATGGCGCATACCCAATATCAGAAGATTCTGCCTGCTGGATCTTGAGAAGAAGATTTTCAAAGAAATTTGCCTGAAATGCACTAAGTTCAAATTTGGGCTCCTATACTGAGCCCAAATATAAACCCAGGGGGCCGATTTGAACAAACTTGAATCAGATCCACCCCACAATGTTGCTTACCAAATATGAAAAGATTCTGCCTGCTGGATCTGGAGAAGAAGATTTTTTAAGAAATTTGCCTGAAATGCACTAAGTTCAAATTCGAGCTTCTATAGTGAGCTCAAATATGAATCTAGGAAGCTGATTTGAACAAACTTGAATCAGATCCACCCCACAATGTTGCATACCAAATATCAAAATATTCTGCCTGCTGGATCTGGAGAAGAAGATTTTTTAAGAAATTTGCCTAAATGCACTAAGTTCGAAATCGGGCTCCTATACTGAGCCCAAATATTAACCCAGGGAGCCGATTTGAACAAACTTGAATCAGATCCACCCCACAATGTCGCTTACCAAATATGAAAAGATTCTGCCTGCTGGATCTGGAGAAGAAGATTTTTTAAGAAATTTGCCTGAAATGCACTAAGTTCGAATTCGGGCTTCTATAGTAAGCCCAAATATGAATCCAGGGGGCCGATTTGAACAAACTTGAATCAGATCTACCCCGCAACGTTGCATACCAAATATCAAAAGATTCTGCCTGCTGGATCTGGAGAAGAAGATTTTTTAAGAAATTTGCCTGAAATGCACTAAGTTCGAATTCGAGCTCCTATAGTGAGCCCAAATATGAATCTAGGGAGCCGATTTGAACAAACTGGAATCAGATCCACCCTACAATGTTGCACGCCAAATATCAAAAGATTCTGCCTGCTGGATCTGGAGAAGATTTTTTAAGAAATTTGCCTGAAATGCACTAAGTTCGAAATCGGGCTCCTATACTGAGCCCAAATATGAACCCAGGGGGCCGATTTGAACAAACTTGAATCAGATCCACCCTACAATGTTGCATACCAAATATCAAAAGATTCTGCCTACTGGATCTGGAGAAGAAGATTTTTTAATGTTTTTCCCATTGCCTACAGTGTTAAAAAGTGCTGACTCAGCACTTTTTCAAAGTCCCGAAACTGTACCCTATGATAAAACCGATGGCAATTTCTTTTTACCAATCCTTTCTGTTGGTCCTAAGGAAGCTGCACACCAAATAAAAATTCTCAATGCCGTGCAGTTTTGGAGATATGGGCATTTTAAATTTTTTCTATTTTTAGCTCCTGCTGTTCCCACGGGGCTGCGGGAAATTTTTTTTTGCATAAATCAAGTACTCATGACCCAATAAGCCCTCACATAAAATTTGGTTCAAATCAGCCTCTTGGTTTGGAAAATAGAAATTTTGGGCGGGGCAAAAAATTTTGCCCCTCCCATAACGACGCCAAGTATAGCCCCACAAACTTCTCTTGAACAAATCTGAGTCTACACCTCAAAAGGAAGCTGCACACCATATATCAAGTCTCTGCTACTGCTGGTTCATGAGAAGAAGATTTACAAAGATTTTGGTGCCCCTTGGGGGCGTGGCACCACCCAGGAGGAGGGGCAACTTCATTTGAACAAATCTGAATTGGCATTAGGTAATAAACATTTAGCCAACATTTGAATAAAATTGGGCTAGTGGTTTAGGAGGAGAAGTCGATAATGTAAAGTTAACGCCGGACGGACGACGACGGACGCCGGACAGAAAGTGATTAGTAAAGCTCCCCTTGAGCTTCGCTCAGGTGAGCTAAAAACATAACCGGTAAAAGTAACTACAATAATATGGAGTGAACCAATTTCATCATGTTTAAATTGGGATGCTCTGTGGCATCGAGTCCGACTCTTGATGTGTCGGCTTGTTTGAGGTTGCAACATAGTTTCCCGTCTTCTTTTGTAAATGAAACCTACACTGCGACTGTACCATGTACATGTAGTTGTATATTACTTCATAAGGCCATCAGCACATGCTATTGATGCTTGATGAGCATTAAACCCACTTGTGTTAAGGTAATTCGAGCATTCAAACAGGCGATTATATAGCACGCTGCTTTTTGCCAAGGTGCGACATTAGTGGCAAAGAGCTTTTCAAAATTGCGTGCGCGATGGCGCACCTCAAAATCTAAAGACTGTGATATACATTGCCTGTAAGGGAAATAATAAACATAAAACAAAAGATTGTAAAGAGTAGCTGGTCGCTAATGTCTATTTTAGTCATTAGCACCTTAAGGCCGACTAGCTCGTGTCAACGTCCTGCACGACATCATTTCGTCTTCCTGGAAATCTGTTTACATTTCTCTAACAAGTTTACCTTTCATTGGTGTTGACCGAGATAAATATAAAGTATTCTACCTTAAACTGCTTAATAAATGATGTTTCACATTGATTCTTTTCACAATTATAAATCCAAATGGGTCGAAAATCATTCTTATATTGGCTAAATATTGATAATAATATGATTTTCTCAGGCAGCATTTAGCTCAATTACTGGACCGCCATCAGTGATTAGCAGCCCCACACCCATTAGTTGCCCTCAGCCATTGCCTCGGCAGCTACTGACTGCTGGGCTGCTAATCATAGATGGCAGTCCAGTAATGGAGCCCAAAGCCCTCGAAAAACAGGTTATCGTATAATTAACAGCCCACCTGAAATGATTCACAGAGCTCTTTCTTATTAGCAGCACTTGACTTTGTCTCGGAGGTGCTTATAAGAGGGCATGTCTTTTTGAAAATCACAGGAGGGTAGTTGCTGGCACTCCTTGATCTATATTCAGACGGGCACAAGCCCACCCAGACAGGCTGGTATATACCAAAATCATTAGAATCAGGCTATTCAGGAGGGCAGTTATTTGCTCTGCTCAGCAAAATTTCAGGCGGGCTATAAGGATCTGGAGCAATCGTTCTCCTCAGAATGACTGGTCTGCTTATAAGACCTCTTGCTGTTAATCATTTCTGTTAGGTCGCTAATAACCTTCAAAATCATGTCATTGTTAATATTATTACCTGATACCGCTTTAGCGGGAATTCTCTACTATATTAACAGGGCAGTAAAACTCAGTAACTGTAATTTGTGACGACATGCAACCAAAAGTGAGTGGTGGGCATTAATAAAAACAAAATACATCAACAACCCGCTACCTGCTTCCGGTCATGGTAATAATAGTAATAACATGATTTTGTCAGGTATCCCAGTTTATTAACAGCCGGTACAGTCATTTTACCGATATCGAACCACTTTCAGACCATATCCGATTTTGTTTTGAAAATGTTCTCCACCAATAACTTTTCTATGCTGTTTCATTTCAGAAAAGTATCTCAAATCATGTGATAAAAAATGGAAATTATTCTGAATGTTATATTTTATGGATAAGGAAATCGTTGGACCTACCCATTTTACTATTTTCGAACCAATTTATGATAATCGAATCACCACAAATCTTTTCGTAAATTTAACTTAATTGCTGGAATTTTTTGTTTTAAATGCGATAGTTTGAAACACGGTTATGTTCTTTCACATCCTGAGTGAAATCGTTCGCCAGTTTTCTCTTCCGTGCGTTGGATAACATGGATTTCAACTTGGGGGTGTTTTAAAATGAAATTAGGCGACAACAATGAGCGTTACTGACGTTCCAAGGACTAAATATTCGTGTAACCAGTACTAACCACTGGGAACGGATTAGCACATTAAATATTTCGTCTCTGGTGCAACAGGAGACACATCTGCTTGCTTATTCTGAATATTTTGTGTCGATGAGCCCCGGTGACCCGTGCGGGGGGAGGGGGGAGGGGGGGGGGGGGCAGGTGCATCCTCAACTTTCATCCATGATTATCTAGTTGAAATAATAAGTAACAAGTAAATAAACATTTACAAATACCGTTCACACTTTAGCTATGAAAAAATATATCTAATATTGTAATATTGCTACAAATTCCTGGAGAATGCCACAAGGCATTCTGCAGGAATTTGGACCTAGATAGGCATACTGTTAATCAATAAAAGGCTCTACCAAGTCAAATAGGCTTCTACGACCTGCTGGTCCAACTTGGCAATGGGAACATTTGCATGGGCTGTGCTAGGAAGGATGAATATGGTTTACCCATGCATAGACATGGTGTGTGTAAAAGAGAATTTGGGCCTCTGATCAGCTTGACATGCCTTCCAGGGGCGTAGGAAGCATATTGGACTTGGGAGGGCATTAGCACATACCAATACAGCTGGAATTCACCACAATAATGGCTTTTCCCTCCAATAGTACATACGTTATACATGGTTAAAACCCACAACTTTGTTCATAAATATTATATTATTACAATTTCCTGGAGAATGCCTTAAGGCATTCTCCAGGAAATTAAAATAATAATCTTTTATGAACAAAATATTTTGCATAAAATCTATCCTTAGTACATATTTATTCATATTACCCATACATATACCCATGGAGGAAAGTTGGAGGGACACATGCCCACCCCCTCCCCTGGTTCCTAGCCCCTGATGCCTTCTATCTCTGAACACCTGTATACACAGGGTGGTGGTATCAATGAGCCACTCATATGTTGAGGCATGCTTTAAACTCCACATATGGTGACAAATCAACCAATATTTTTCTAGATTGTGATAGCAAAGGGATGAGTAATTTAAAATTCGAAATCTGCTGCCGCGTGGTAGGAGATTTCAAATTTTAATTAGCTCACCCCTTTTCACATCTTAGGAACTTTCCCTAACAGTAATTTTGTATGTGAATGGAATAAACCCCTCAAAATCTCCAGGAGTGAAACTGTTAACTCTTTGCACCAACATCACTCCACCCCACCCTATCCAACCACCCCAGTTAGTGACCCCACCCATCCTTCTGTAGGCCCATTTTCTGATTTCTTGTTCCACGTAAATAATTTTCCCCAAGTTTCATTGTGTCTCAAGTTTATTGTCAAATTATGTCATGGCTGCTGCTAAGCAGCCATGGCATAATTTGAAGTGAACTCACAAGAAATGTAGATGTGCCATAATTACTGGTACTTGACTTCAAGCAAACTTTTGTTTCCCTCACTGTTTTCACCTCCAGCACTTTCAGCAATCCCCGATCATGAAATCACAAGATTGATGATTTTTTCCAAACACAGGGGAGATGATCCTGCATAAAAAGTGAGAATTATCGACATCAGAGTGCAGTGGGTGAAGCATTTTAATGTAATTATGTCTCCTTGATGCCTTACTTAACTCCGTGGAGCCTCAGCTAAGGCGAGAGCAGGGGGGGGGGGGGGGGGGGGGGGACGGGGGGCACTACAAGTACATTTTTGAAATTCTAAAGCTCAAAATTATCTGTACAGCTGTAGATGAGTTGGCAATGGTTCTACATCATTGCTGGCTGCCTGAACAGGCAGGCAGCAGATGTAGAACCATTGCCAAGTCCTCTACAGCAGTGTGAACAAATAAAATGATGCAGTAAATTGAATTTAGGGGAAAGATGCCCTAAAAGGGGCTCCCTGCCCCTCTGATGGAATCCCTGGGTCAGCAGACATGTAATTTAATTTTTGTACCATGGCCGGTCTCCAATAACTCTCTCTCTCTCTCTTTCCCTCTCTCTCTCTGTGGAGGGGAGGGGGGGGCAAAATTACAGGAAACAATGTTATTCCTCCAGACACCACTCAAAAAGAAAAAAATGACAAAAAGTCCCCACAAACTGCTTCCACCACTTTGACGGTAGTGATCTGGGTGACTTAAGAGCATCCCAGTCTGGCGTGTGTGTGTGTGTGTGGGGGGGGGGGGGGGGGGGGGGGGGGGGGGGGGGGGAGGGGTGTGTGTGTGTGATGCCCAGGTCACGCTACCACCTAATTTTAAATGTGACCATATAATATTGACTCAAGATAACTGGCGTTTTGCCTATGACCCCCCAACTCTTCCCTTGATCACAAGTGGAGAGGTGGTGGCACAGGTAATAGCAGGGTAACTTGATCACATTCAAAAAAGTTTGGGGTTATGCGGCCTGGGAATCACTCAAATCCCCCACCCTATACTCTCACTCCACCATTTACACAATTATTCTTCACCTTATGGAATGTCTGCCATTGCAACCCAACCCCCATCCCCACCCCAAGTAATTTGTCAGTTTGACAGAGCTGTTGCAAACACTGACACAACATACTTCACAGAGTCACCGCGGATACAGTTCACGTCTCGTTGATTTACGCAGTTGTTCTAGTTGACCGCGAAAAGTTTGGAAAAAACAATCAATCTCCAGTTATTTCTTATTGATGAAGTGTGGATTTTACCGATTCGAAATAGGGTAAAAATACACGCAAGCAAAACAAAATTCATCGTGAAAAATAGAATGCAGATAAATATGTACTTTTCCTCCTGCTAAAAGGTGAATGAAATGGCGATGTTTTCAGCCGAAAAGTAAGTCTCAGTCCAATGGAATGACCCTGTTGTCGAAGAGTGAAAAAAATAGAACGGGGGAATTCCCATACACGAAATTTGGAAACTAGACAGGGTGCTAATGATTTCCAACTAAATAACATAATATGCAGATGCCAGATAACACTGTAACTTTATCATTTAAAGAGTAAAATATTAATGAAAACTTTTGATTCAAAGTTTTGTTACTTTGTGCTACCTTTCAATTTTTGCGACGTGATTAATGTTGAAGTGACCTGCATTTGATAAAGATTCGATATCGGTAAAATGACTGTAATAAACCCTTGGGCTATTATTCATTCCTCTCGAGCTGCTAATAGTAATAAACCGTAACAGTCACCAAACCCGTTATTGGAATAATTATTACCACTCTAATGGGCATTCCCTAGTAAAATTAACAGAGTTTAGCAGGGCAGTAAAACTCAGTAATTCATGACGACAGGACATCATGCAACCGGAACCGTGCAGTAGGCGTTAATGAAAACAAAAATTTCATTAACAACCTGCAGCATGCTTCTGGTCATGGCACCTTTCTTATTTAATAGTCCTTGAGTTTGTCCTGGGACGCTTACAAGACCTCTGGCTGTTAATTGATGTTGGGTCGCTAATGCCCTTGAAAATCATGTTATTGTTATATTGTGAACAAAGTATGTTATGGGTTGAAAGTGCATGTCAAATAGGACTGACAATTGACCATGACTATTGGACATGCAAACAATGTTTCAGGCCAATCAGGGTACTTCGGGTAGTTGAGGACAGCGATTACCTTGTCGGTATTTAAATCATTGTCCTCTTGAATGAGTCTATACAAAAATGACTTATGGTCACGACATAATGTTGTTCTAGTTGTCATGAAAACTGTCCCACCAACATTTAATTTTATCCAGGCAGTGGGCCTTTGTTGTGAACTTGAACGCGACTTGTGACCTTCGACTTGGTCGATTTCATTTGATGTAACCGATTTCAATTCGTCACAGTGATTCACTTCCATGTTATCTGTAGCCATTTCCTCCAGCCGAACCACAAAAGCCTGCCAAATAACACATTCATGCGGAGAATTTGGGGGTAAATATTCAATATTAAATGTCAAAGTGGAGAAGATTTTGGCCAAAAATATATCAGTTTTATGCAACGACGAAAAATATTTTTTAACAACATCTCGCATCAATAACAATATTTTCAATCGTGTTGCCAAATAAAAGAACAGTGTCTGCCTACATTTTCATAAATCCGCCCCAATTTTAAACAGGAGCCGCCCAGTTGGTCTCGAACCTTGTCCGCTTGCATTTCATTGTCGAGAAGTAACCAAACTCTTAGATCATCGGTCCTAATTCTGTAAGAAATTCGAATTTCGATTAGAGTTAGACTGGTGGCTTGAGAGCTTGGGGTGTCGGGTCGTTTCGCCCCAAATCCCGTTCGCCCCCTGGGTCGTTACGCCCCCATACCCAGTTCGCTCCGGGTCGTGTTCGCCCCAATTTTGAGAGTGGGTCATTTCGCCCCTCTTTTTTTCCCGGGCTATAGGGTGGGTTTGATAAAGAAGAAAAAAGAACTAGCGGTTGAAATGATAATTCAGTTTATTTTTTATATAAAATTTTATATAACACATCCAGTTTACAGTTGACTGATAGAAAATGCATTTGCTGTAATACAATGATCTTAAATATACATAACATACACATAACATCGAAACAGTTTAAACAAGATAGGATGTCTGAACAGTGAAATGTTGGATAAACAGTTACAATGCAAAAACACACATCTACATTTGTTATTTCTCTGCTATTCTTCGGGCAAGTATAATCTGCCACTTTGTTATTTTTCTCTGCTATTCTTCAGACAAATATAATCTGCCACTGTTTCTGTCAGTGCTATTCTTCAGGCAAATATAATGCAATCAAAATAATTCTTAAAATGAAAGAGTGATTACATAATAAACGAATAAAAAACATGTAATAATCTGTCGAATCCACCAAATTTGCAAATTTGTTGTTTCTCTGCTAATCTGAAGTCAGGCAAGTATAATCTGCCACTTTGTTATTTATCTGCTATTCTTCGGGCAGGTATAATCTGCCACTTTGTTATTTTTCTGCTATTCTTCGGGCAAGTATAATCTGCCACTTTGTTATTTCTCTGCTATTCTTCAGCCACTGTGCTGTTACATCTGCTAATCCCCGGGCAAGTATAATCTGTAAATTTTATTAAAATAAAAGCAAAAAAATGCCTTACCTTCACACCATAGGAGAATCCGTCACTGGATACTAGTAATCGGCCACCTCACTTACTCCCCGTTTCGTTTGTTTTCCATCAAGGTGGATTAACTGTTTTCGTCTGATTAGCGTTAGAGACAGTCACTTGATTAACATGGTAGACATTCAGTCACAATGACAAAGGAACGTCTTTTATCAAGGTGGATTTACCCTGTGGACTGAAAAATTACCATTGAAAATAAAAAAATAATTTTTACCCCCCCCGTGTTTACTCGGGGCGAAACGACCCGGGGCGAACGGGAAAGGGGGTGAAACGACCCCGTGACCGAGCTTGGTTTAGAAAGGTGCTGGCGCCATTGTGAAATTAACCATAGGCACTATATAAAGATGTACAAAGTAAACATATCCTGGGTAACAACAAAACGCGTGCTTTTGCAGATAATGCATAAAGCAGAGGTGTATTGTACATCAAAGAGGGGTAATACTTTTGGGATCAGGACAATCGGACCAAAGACAACTCGCACCAAGACAAGTCGGACCACTTTTGAAGACAACTCGGACCACTTTTGAAGACAATTCTGACCAAGACAAGTTGGACCACTTTTGAAGACAACTCGGACCACTTTTGAAGACAATTCGGACGACTTTTGAAGACAACTCGGACCCAACTTTAAAGACAACCTCGGACCAACTTTGAAAACAAGTCGGCCCAACTTTCAAGACAACTCGGACCAACGTTGAAGACAAGTCGGCCCAACTTTCAAGACAACTCGGACCACTTTTAAAGACAACTCAGACCAACCTTTCAAGACAAGTTGTAACGATTATAAGACAGGTTGGGACCAACTGGGAAGAAAAGAATGATGTCGAAAATAATTAAATGTGATCTCAAAGAACTCAATAGATGAGACGGAACGCTTTTCAGTGCAGCTTGGTGTTGTCTTTGAAGTTATTCTGTAAAATGAAAATGCTTCTCATCACAAACTTTGATATGTGTTGAATGTTTGCAATGCAAACTAAACAAGTAATCACACAGAAATCATGTGTGAAAGTTTGTTGCTTGTTTGGTACTAGCTCGTCTTTTCAACAGGCTCAAAAGATTACCGACATGCTCTTTTAGGCACTAGCTTTTCTATATATTATGTTCGTTTCGAGAATTTTAATCATTCAATTATGGCTGATGACTGTATAGAGTGTAAGGCAACAGTCCCTCCACGACAAGAGGCTATACTTTGTGACACGTGCAACAGATGACAACACCGCGCCTGTAATACCGGTATTAGTAGGCACCAATACCACAGAATGGTCAACCCTTTACCCAAAGTAACGGCAAAAAACAGACCAGCGCTATTCACGAAAATTGATAATTCAATCCTTTTTATAGTGTTGTTTTTTTTCTTCCAAGACATAGGTTATGACCCCTCATTGGGACGAGCGCGTCGCGCTCGTTCTAATGACGGAACATAACCCATGTTTTGCAAGAAAAAAATGAAAATTTATAGTTACACGAGATTCTTTTTACGAGTGTCGTCTGCTACTAGCGTTAGGTAACCTTCACAATACAATGTTTGTTTTACTAATTGTTAAACAATTAGCGTGTCATTTATTAACTGGGTTTCTTTTTATTGCTCGTTGTCTCAGGTTTATCTATTTACTCAAAGGTTATTGTTATTAATTGTAATTTCACAGAAGAAGTGTCAAAAGGGCTTGAAAGAAATATATCTCATAATTGTAAGAGGATAAGTTAACTTTAGTACTGTGAATTTAGTTACTTATTCCCGTTTCCTTATTCGACAATCAAAATTCGTGATGGGTGGCCCCCGAGGAATAAAGAAGATTGACACCTCAACCGCCCCAATCGAACCACATTTAGGGGCCCTATTAAGGCACCAAAAAGGGCCAGTTACAAAATATCACCAAAGCAGGTTAAAATCACGGGATATTTTGGTGTTGATGGGTGGCCCCCGAGGAATAAAGAAGATTTACACCTCAACCGCCCAAATCGGACCACATTTAGGGGCCCTACTAAGACCCCAAAAAGGGCGAGTTACAAAATATCACCAAAGCAGGTTAAAATCACAGGATATTTTGGTGTTGATGGGTGGCCCCCGAGGAATAAAGAAGATCGACACCTCGACCGCCCCAATCGGACCACATTTAGGGGCCCTACTAAGGCCCCAAAAAGGGCCAGTTACAAAATATCACCAAAGCAGGTTAATATCAAGGGATATTTTGGAGTTGATGGATGGCACCCGAGGAATAAAGAAGATTGACACCTCAACCGCCCCAATCGGAACACATTGAGGGGCCCTACTAAGGCCCCAAAAAGGGCCAGTTACAAAATATCACCAAAGCAGGTTAAAATCACAGGATATTTTGGTGTTGATGGGTGGCCCCCAAGGAATAAAGAAGATTGACACCTCAACTGCCCCAATCGGACCACATTTAGGGGCCCTACTAAGGCCCCAAAAAGGGCCAGTTACAAAATATCACCAAAGCAGGTTAAAAGCACGGGATATTTTGGTGTTGATGGATGGCCCCCGAGGAATAAAGAAGATTGACACCTCAACCGCCCCAATCGGACCACATTTTAGGGGCCCTACTAAGGCCCCCAAAAGGGCCAGTTACAAAATATCACCAAAGCAGGTTAAAATCACGGGATATTTTGGTGTTGATGGGTGGCCCCCGAGGAATGAAGAAGATTGACACCTCAACCGCCCCAATCGAACCACATTTAGGGGCCCCTACTAAGGCCCCAAAAAGGGCCAGTTACAAAATATCACCAAAGCAGGTTAAAATCATGGGATATTTTGGTGTTCATGGGTGGCGCCCGAGGAATAAAGAAGATTGACACCACAACCGCCCCAATCGGACCACATTTAGGGGTCTTATTAAGGCCTCAAAAAGGGCCAGTTACAAAATATCACCAAAGCAGGTTAAAATCACGGGGATATTTTGGTGTGTTGATGGGTGGCCCCCAAGGAATAAAGAAGATTGACACCTCAATCGACCCAATCGGACCACATTTAGGGGCCCTACTAAGGCCCCAAAAAGGGCCAGTTACAAAATATCACCAAAACAGGTTAAAATCACGGGATATTTTGGTGTTGATGGGAGGCCCCCGAGGAATAAAGAAGATTGACACCTCAAACGCCCCAATTGAACCACATTTAGGGGCCCTATTAAGGCCCCAAAAAGTGCCAGTTACAAAATATCACCAAAGCAGGTTAAAATCACGGGATATTTTGGTGTTTGATGGGTGGCCCCCGAGGAATAAAGAAGATTGACACCTCAACCGCCCCAATCGAACCACATTTAGGGGCCCTACTAAGGCCCCAAAAAGGGCCAGTTACAAAATATCACCAAAGCAGGTTAAAAGCACGGGATATTTTGGTGTTGATGGTGGCCCCCGAGGAATAAAGAAGATTGACACCTCAATCGACCCAATCGGACCACATTTAGGGGCCCTACTAAGGCCCCAAAAAGGGCCAGTTACAAAATATCACCAAAGCAGCTTAAATCACGGGATATTTTGGTGTTGATGGGTGGCCCCCGAGGAATAAAGAAGATTGACACCTCAACCGCCCCAATCGAACCACATTTAGGGGCCCTTACTAAGGCCCCAAAAAGGGCCAGTTACAAAATATCACCAAAGCAGGTAAAAATCACGGGATATTTTGGTGTTGATGGGTGGCCCCCGAGGAATAAAGAAGATTGACACCTCAATCGACCCAATCGGACCACATTTAGGGGCTCTACTAAGGCCCCAAAAAGGGCCAGTTACAAAATATCACCAAAGCAGGTTAAATGACGGGATATTTTGGTGTTGATGGGTGGCCCCCGAGGGAATAAAGGAGATTGACACCTCAACCGCCCCAACTGAACCACATTTAGGGGCCCTATTAAGGCCCCAAAAAGGGCCAGTTACAAAATATCACCAAAGCAGGTTAAAATCACGGGATATTTTGGTGCTGATGGGTGGCCCCCGAGGAATAAAGAAGATTGACACCTCAACCCCCCAAATCGGACCACATTTAGGGGAAGACCCCAAAAAGGGCCAGTTACAAAATATCACCAAAGCAGGTTAAAATCACAGGATATTTTGGTGTTGATGGGTGGCCCCCAAGGAATAAAGAAGATTGACACCTCAACTGCCCCAATCGGACCACATTTAGGGGCCCTACTAAGGCCCCAAAAAGGGCCAGTTACAAAATATCACCAAAGCAGGTTAAAAGCACGGGATATTTTTGGTGTTGATGGATGGCCCCCGAGGAATAAAGAAGATTGACACCTCAACCGCCCCAATCGGACCACATTTAGGGGCCCTACTAAGGCCCCCAAAAGGGCCAGTTACAAAATATCACCAAAGCAGGTTAAAATCACGGGATATTTTGGTGTTGATGGGTGGCCCCCCGAGGAATAAAGAAGATTGACACCTCAACCGCCCCAATCGGACCACATTTAGGGGCCCTACTAAGGCCCCAAAAAGGGCCAGTTACAAAATATCACCAAAGCAGGTTAATATCAAGGGATATTTTGGTGTTGATGGGTGGCCCCCAAGGAATAAAGAAGATTGACACCTCAACCGCCCCAATCGAACCACATTTAGGGGCCCTACTGAGGCCCCAAAAAGGGCCCAGTTACAAAATATCACCAAAGCAGGTTAAAATCCCGGATATTTTGGTTGTTGATGGGTGGCCCCCCAAGGAATAAAGAAGATTGCCACCTTAACCGCCCCAATCGGACCACATTTAGGGGCCCTACTAAGGCCCCAAAAAGGGCCAGTTACAAAATATCACCAAAGCAGGTTAATATCAAGGGATATTTTGGTGTTGATGGGTGGCCCCCGAGGAATAAAGAAGATTGACACCTCAACCCGCCCCAATCGGACCACATTTAAGGGCCCTGCTAAGGCCCCAAAAAGGGCCAGTTACAAAATATCGCCAAAGCAGGTTAAAATCACGGGATATTTTGGTTGTGTTGATGGGTGGGCCCCCGAGGAATAAAGAGATTGACACCTCAACTGCCCCAATCGGACCACATTTAGGGGCCCTACTAAGGCCCCAAAAAGGGCCAGTTACAAAATACCACCAACGCAGGTTAATATCAAGGGATATTTTGGTTGTTGATGGGTGGCCCCCGAGGGAATAAAGAAGATTGACACCTCAACCGCCCCAATCGGACCACATTTAGGGGCCCTACTAAGGCCCCAAAAAGGGCCAGTAGGTTAATATCAAGGGATATTTTGGTGTTGATAGGTGGCCCCCGAGGAATAAAGAAGATTGACACCTCAACCGCCCCAATCGAACCACATTTAGGGGCCCTACTAAGGCCCCAAAAAGGGCCAGTTACAAAATATCACCAAAGCAGGTTAAAAGCACGGGATATTTTGGTGTTGATGGTGGCCCCCGAGGAATAAAGAAGATTGACACCTCAACCACCCCAATCGAACCACATTTAGGGGCCCTACTAAGGCCCCAAAAAGGGCCAGTTACAAAATATCACCAAAGCAGGTTAAAATCATGGGATATTTTGGTGTTGATGGGTGGCCCCCGAGGAATAAAGAAGATTGACACCTCAACCGCCCCAATCGAACCACATTTAGGGGCCATACTAAGGCCCCAAAAAGGGGCAGTTAAAAAATATCACCAAAGCAGGTAAATATCACGGGATATTTTGGTGTTGCTGGTGGCCCCCGAGGAATAAAGAAGATTGACACCTCAACCGCCCCAATCGAACCACATTTAAGGGCCCTACTAAGGCCCCAAAAAGGGCCAGTTACAAAATATCACCACCGCAGGTTAATATCAAGGGATATTTTGGTGTTGATGGGTGGCCCCCGAGGAATAAAGAAGATTGACACCTCAACCGCCCCAATTGAACCACATTTAGGGGCCCTATTAAGGCCCCAAAAAGTGCCAGTTACAAAATATCACCAAAGCATGTTAAAATCACGGGATATTTTGGTGTTGATGGGTGGCCCCCGAGGAATAAAGAAGATTGACACCTCAACCGCCCCAATCGAACCACATTTAGGGGCCCTACTAAGGCCCCAAAAAGGGCCAGTTACAAAATATCAACAAAGCAGGTTAAAAGCACGGGATATTTTGGTGTTGATGGTGGCCCCCGAGAAATAAAGAAGATTGACACCTCAATCGACCCAATCAGACCACATTTAGGGGCCCTACTAAGGCCCCAAAAAGGGCCAGTTACAAAATATCACCAAAGCAGCTTAAATCACGGGATATTTTGGTGTTGATGGGTGGCCCCCGAGGAATAAAGAACATTGACACCTCAACCGCCCCAATCGAACCACATTTAGGGGCCCTACTAAGACCCCAAAAAGGGCCAGTTACAAAATATCACCAAAGCAGGTAAAAATCATGGGATATTTTGGTGTTGATGGGTGGCCCCCGAGGAATAAAGAAGATTGACACCTCAATCGACCCAATCGGACCACATTTAGGGGCCCTACTAAGGCCCCAAAAAGGGCCAGTTACAAAATATCACCAAAGCAGGTTAAATCACGGGATATTTTGGTGTTGATGGGTGGCCCCCGAGGAATAAAGAAGATTGACACCTCAACCGCCCAATTGAACCACATTTAGGGGCCCTATTAAGGCCCCAAAAAGGGCCAGTTACAAAATATCACCAAAGCAGGTTAAAATCACGGGATATTTTGGTGTTGATGGGTGGGCCCCGAGGAATAAAGAAGATTGACACCTCAACCCCCCAAATCGGACCACATTTAGGGGAAGACCCCAAAAAGGGCCAGTTACAAAATATCACCAAAGCAGGTTAAAATCACAGGATATTTTGGTGTTGATGGGTGGCCCCCAAGGAATAAAGAAGATTGACACCTCAACTGCCCCAATCGGACCACATTTAGGGGCCCTACTAAGGCCCCAAAAAGGGCCAGTTACAAAATATTACCAAAGCAGGTTAATATCAAGGGATATTTTGGTGTTGATGGATGGCCCCCGAGGAATAAAGAAGATTGACACCTCAACCGCCCCAATCGGACCACATTTAGGGGCCCTACTAAGGCCCCAAAAAGGGCCAGTTACAAAATATCACCAAAGCAGGTTAAAATCACGGGATATTTTGGTGTTGATGGGTGGCCCCCGAGGAATAAAGAAGATTGACACCTCAACCGCCCCAATCGGACCACATTTAGGGGCCCTACTAAGGCCCCAAAAAGGGCCAGTTACAAAATATCACCAAAGCAGGTTAATATCAAGGGATATTTTGGTGTTGATGGGTGGCCCCCAAGGAATAAAGAAGATTGACTCCTCAACTGCCCCAATCGAACCACATTTAGGGGCCCTACTAAGGCCCCAAAAAGTGCCAGTTACAAAATATCACCAAAGCATGTTAAAATCACGGGATATTTTGGTGTTGATGGGTGGCCACCGAGGAATAAAGAAGATTGACACCTCAACCGCCCCAATCGAACCACATTTAGGGGCCCTACTAAGGCCCCAAAAAGGGCCAGTTACAAAATATCAACAAAGCAGGTTAAAAGCACGGGATATTTTGGTGTTGATGGTGGCCCCCGAGAAATAAAGAAGATTGACACCTCAATCGACCCAATCAGACCACATTTAGGGGCCCTACTAAGGCCCCAAAAAGGGCCAGTTACAAAATATCACCAAAGCAGCTTAAATCACGGGATATTTTGGTGTTGATGGGTGGCCCCCGAGGAATAAAGAAGATTGACACCTCCACCGCCCCAATCGAACCACATTTAGGGGCCCTACTAAGGCCCCAAAAAGGGCCAGTTACAAAATATCACCAAAGCAGGTAAAAATCATGGGATATTTTGGTGTTGATGGGTGGCCCCCGAGGAATAAAGAAGATTGACACCTCAATCGACCCAATCGGACCACATTTAGGGGCCCTACTAAGGCCCCAAAAAGGGCCAGTTACAAAATATCACCAAAGCAGGTTAAATCACGGGATATTTTGGTGTTGATGGGTGGCCCCCGAGGAATAAAGAAGATTGACACCTCAACCGCCCAATTGAACCACATTTAGGGGCCCTATTAAGGCCCCAAAAAGGGCCAGTTACAAAATATCACCAAAGCAGGTTAAAATCACGGGATATTTTGGTGTTGATGGGTGGCCCCCGAGGAATAAAGAAGATTGACACCTCAACCCCCCAAATCGGACCACATTTAGGGGAAGACCCCAAAAAGGGCCAGTTAAAAATATCACCAAAGCAGGTTAAAATCACAGGATATTTTGGTGTTGATGGGTGGCCCCCAAGGAATAAAGAAGATTCACACCTCAACTACCCCAATCGGACCACATTTAGGGGCCCTACTAAGGCCCCTAAAAGGGCCAGTTACAAAATATTACCAAAGCAGGTTAATATCAAGGGATATTTTGGTGTTGATGGATGGCCCCCGAGGAATAAAGAAGATTGACACCTCAACCGCCCCAATCGGACCACATTTAGGGGCCCTACTAAGGCCCCAAAAAGGGCCAGTTACAAAATATAACCAAAGCAGGTTAAAATCACGGGATATTTTGGTGTTGATGGGTGGCCCCCGAGGAATAAAGAAGATTGACACCTCAACCGCCCCAATCGGACCACATTTAGGGGCCCTACTAAGGCCCCAAAAAGGGCCAGTTACAAAATATCACCAAAGCAGGTTAATATCAAGGGATATTTTGGTGTTGATGGGTGGCCCCCAAGGAATAAAGAAGATTGACTCCTCAACTGCCCCAATCGAACCACATTTAGGGCCCTACTAAGGCCCCAAAAAGGGCCAGTTACAAAATATCACCAAAGTAGGTTAAAATCACGGGATATTTTGGTGTTGATGGGTGGCCCCCGAGGAATAAAGAAGATTGCTACCTCAACCGCCCCTATCGGACCACATTTAGGGGCCCTACTAAGGCCCCAAAAAGGGCCAGTTACAAAATATCACCAAAGCAGGTTAATATCAAGGGATATTTTCGTGTTGATGGGTGGCCCCCGAGGAATAAAGAAGATTGACCCCTCAACCGCCCCAATCGGACAACATTTAGGGGCCCTGCTGAGGCCCCAAAAAGGGCCAGTTACAAAATTTCGCCAAAGCAGGTTAAAATCACGGGATATTTTGGTGTTGCTGGGTGGCCCCCGAGGAATAAAGAGATTGACACCTCAACTGCCCCAATCGGACCACATTTAGGGGCCCTACTAAGTCCCCAAAAAGGGCCAGTTACAAAATATCACCAACGCAGGTTAATATCAAGGGATATTTTGGTGTTGATGGGTGACCCCCGAGGAATAAAGAAGATTGACACCTCAACCGCCCCAATCGGACCACATTTAGGGGCCCTACTAAGGCCCCAAAAAGGGCCAGTTACAAAATATCACCAAAGCAGGTTAAAATCACGGGATATTTTGGTGTTGATGGGTGGCCCCCGAGGAATAAAGAAGATTGACACCTCAACCGCCCCAATTGGACCACATGGGAACTGATGTACAGTGAGAGATGCAACCGTGGGCATGGTACGTTTTTCTATCTTGTGCTCAGAACTTTGTTCAGGGAGTGGTTACGTTTTAGAAAAGGGCATAGTGAAGTCTTTAAGTGCGAGATATTCACGGCTGTTTAATTTTACTTTGATTTTGAAGCGAGAATTTTACATTGATTTTGAAACGAGTATTGGTTGACAGTTTGAATCAAGTTTGTCGAACCACTTTTCTGTTGCCATGACAACAAAGATGAAAATTCGACTAAAAATCTACCGTTGCAGGGCTCTTGTACTTTGCAACTGTACTAGACATTTTTCAGTTGGATGGCACCACTCAAAAGTTCAACGTGTGCCTAAACAGAATATGAAAAAAAAACTAAAAAAGCTTTATTCCTGGACCTTTTGGGTCAATATAGGTCTTAACCATCT
This sequence comes from Pictodentalium vernedei, assembly GCA_031216915.1. Classification (NCBI taxonomy): domain Eukaryota; kingdom Metazoa; phylum Mollusca; class Scaphopoda; order Dentaliida; family Dentaliidae; genus Pictodentalium; species Pictodentalium vernedei. Next base: position 566,375,470 of record CM062297.1, on the reverse strand, counting down.
TATCTCCATTATCCACACCTTTTTCGGTTGGATGGCACCACTCAACAGTTCAACGTGTGCCTAAACAGAATATGCAAAAAAAGCTGTAACAGCTTTCTCCTGGACCTTTCGGGTCAATATAGCCATCTTATCTCCGTTATCCACACCTATAACTTTCCAAGTGTATATAACTGGTATGCAGCTCGAATCTTAGTACTGTGAATTTAGTTACTTATTCCCGTTTCCTTATTCGACATTCAAAATTCGAAAAAAATTACCGGATATTTTGGTGTTGATGGGTGGCCCACGAGGAATAAAGAAGATTGACACCTCAACCGCCCCAATCACACCACATTTAGGAGCCCTACTAAGGCCCCAAAAAGGGCCAGTTACAAAATATCACCAAAGCAGGTTAAAATTACTGGATATTTTGGTGTTGATGGGTGGCCCCCGAGGAATAAAGAAGATTGACACCTCAACCGCCCCAATCGAACCACATTTAGGGGCCCTATTAAGGCCCCAAAAAGGGCCAGTTACAAAATATCACCAAAGCAGGTTAAAATCACGGGATATTTTGGTGTTGCTGGGTGGCCCCAAGGAATAAAGAAGATTGGCACCTCAACCGCCCCAATTGGACCACATTTAGGGGCCCTACTAAGGCCCCAAAAAGGGCCGGTTACAAAATATCACTAAAGCAGGTTAAAATCACGGGATATTTTGGTGTTGATGGGTGGCCCCCGAGGAATAAAGAAGATTGACACCTCAACCGCCCCAATCGGACCACATTTAGGGGCCCTACTAAGGCCCCAAAAAGGGCCAGTTACAAAATATCACCAAAGCAGGTTAAAATCATGGGATATGTTGGTGTTGATGGGTGGCCCCCGAGGAATAAAGATTGACACCTCAACCGCCCCAATCGGACCACATTGAGGGGCCATACTAAGGCCCCAAAAAGGGCCAGTTACAAAATATCACCAAAGCAGGTTAAAATCACGGGATATTTTGGTGTTGATGTGTGTCCCCCGAGGAATAAAGAAGATTGATACCTCAATCGCCCCAATCGAATTACATTTAGGGGCCCTATTAAGGCCCCAAAAAGGGCCAGTTACAAAATATCACCAAAGCAGGTAAAAATCACTGGATATTTTGGTGTTGATGGGTGGCCCCGGAGGAATATAGAAGATTGACACCTCAACCGCCCAAATCAGACCACATTTAGGGGCCCTACTAAGACCCCCAAAAAGGGCCAGTTACAAAATATCACCAAAGCAGGTTAAAATCACGGGATATTTTGGTGTTGATGGGTGGCCCCCGAGGAATTAAGAAGATTGACACCTCAACCGCCCCAATCGAACCACATTTAGGGGTCCTAATAAGGCCCCAAAAAGGGCCAGTTACAAAATTTCACCAAAGCAGGTTAAAATGTTGGGATATTTTGGTGTTGATGGGTGGCCCCCGAGGAATTAAGAAGATTGACACCTCATCCGCCCCAATCGGACCACATTTAGGGGTCCTAATAAGGCCCCAAAAAGGGCCAGTTACAAAATATCACCAAAGCAGGTTACAATCTTGGGATATTTTGGTGTTGATGGGTGGCCCCGTGGAATGAAGAAGATTGACACCTCAACCGCTCCAATCGGACCACATTTAGGGGCCCTACTAAGGCCCCAAAAAGGGTCAGTTACAAAATGTCACCAAAGCAGGTTAAAATCACGGGATATTTTGGTGTTGATGGATGGCTCTCGAGGAATAAAGAAGATTGACACCTCAACCGCCCCAATCGGACCACATTTAGGGGCCCTACTAAGGCCCCAAAAAGGGCCAGTTACAAAATATCACCAAAGCAGGTTAAAATCACGGGATATTTTGGTGTTGATGGGTGGCCCCCGAGGAATGAAGAAGATTGACACCTCAACCGCCCAAATCGGACCACATAGAGGGGCCCTACTAAGGCCCCAAAAAGGGCCAGTTACAAAATATCACCAAAGCAGGTTAAAATCACGGGATATGTTGGTGCTGATGGGTGGCCCCCGAGGAATAAAGAAGATTGACACCTCAACCGCCCAAATCGGACCACATAGAGGGGCCCTACTAAGGCCCCAAAAAGGGCCAGTTACAAAATATACCAAAGCAGGTTAAAATCACGAGATATTTTGGTGTTGATGGGTGGCCTCCGAGGAATAAAGAAGATTGACACCTCAACTGCCCCAATCGGACCACATTTAGGGGCACTACTAAGGCCCCAAAAAGGGCCAGTTACAAAATATCACCAAAGCAGGATAAAATCTTGGGATATTTTGGTGTTGATGGATGGCCCCCGAGGTATAAAGAAGATTGACACCTTAACCGTCCCAATTGGACCACATTTAGGGCCCTCCTTAGGCCCATAAAAGAGCTAGTTACAAAATATTACTGAAGGAGACAAACATCGCCAGATATTTTGATTTTGGTGTGCGACACGAGAAGAATAATGAAGATTCCATTTAACGCCATCCCCAAATATGAGGATATGAGGAATGACGTATTTTCTCGTGGCCCTTATGACCCAAAGGATATGTGGAATATCACCAAAGCAGGTTAATATCAAGGGATATTTTGGTGTTGCTGGGTGGCCCCCGAGGAACAAAGAAGATTGACACCTCAACTGCCCCAATCGGACCACTTTTAGGGGCCCTACTAAGGCCCCAAAAAGGCCAGTTACAAAATATCACCAAAGCAGGTTAAAATCACGGGATATTTTGGTGTTGATGGGTGGCCCCCGAGGAATTAAGAAGATTGACACCTCAACCGCCCCAATCGAACCACATTTAGGGGTCCTAATAAGGCCCCAAAAAGGGCCAGTTACAAAATTTCACAAAAGCAGGTTAAAATCTTGGGATATTTTGGTGTTGATGGGTGGCCCCCGAGGAATAAAGAAGATTGACACCTCAACCACCCCAATCGGACCACATTTAGGGGCCCTACTAAGGCCCCAAAAAGGGCCAGTTACAAAATATCACCAAAGCAGGTTAATATCAAGGGATATTTTGGTGTTGATGGGTGGCCCCCGAGGAATAAAGAAGATTGACACCTCACTGCCCCAATCGGACCACATTTAGGGGCCCTTCTAAGGCCCCAAAAAGGGCCAGTTACAAAATATCACCAAAGCAGGTTAAAATCACGGGATATTTTGGTGTTGATGGGTGGCCCCCGAGGAATGAAGAAGATTGACACCTCAACCGCCCAAATCGGACCACATAGAGGGGCCCTACTAAGGCCCCAAAAAGGGCCAGTTACAAAATATCACCAAAGCAGGTTAAAATCACGGGATATGTTGGTGCTGATGGGTGGCCCCCGAGGAATAAAGAAGATTGACACCTCAACCGCCCAAATCGGACCACATAGAGGGGCCCTACTAAGGCCCCAAAAAGGGCCAGTTACAAAATATACCAAAGCAGGTTAAAATCACGAGATATTTTGGTGTTGATGGGTGGCCTCCGAGGAATAAAGAAGATTGACACCTCAACTGCCCCAATCGGACCACATTTAGGGGCACTACTAAGGCCCCAAAAAGGGCCAGTTACAAAATATCACCAAAGCAGGATAAAATCTTGGGATATTTTGGTGTTGATGGATGGCCCCCGAGGTATAAAGAAGATTGACACCTTAACCGTCCCAATTGGACCACATTTAGGGCCCTCCTTAGGCCCATAAAAGAGCTAGTTACAAAATATTACTGAAGGAGACAAACATCGCCAGATATTTTGATTTTGGTGTGCGACACGAGAAGAATAATGAAGATTCCATTTAACGCCATCCCCAAATATGAGGATATGAGGAATGACGTATTTTCTCGTGGCCCTTATGACCCAAAGGATATGTGGAATATCACCAAAGCAGGTTAATATCAAGGGATATTTTGGTGTTGCTGGGTGGCCCCCGAGGAACAAAGAAGATTGACACCTCAACCGCCCCAATCGGACCACTTTTAGGGGCCCTACTAAGGCCCCAAAAAGGCCAGTTACAAAATATCACCAAAGCAGGTTAAAATCACGGGATATTTTGGTGTTGATGGGTGGCCCCCGAGGAATTAAGAAGATTGACACCTCAACCGCCCCAATCGAACCACATTTAGGGGTCCTAATAAGGCCCCAAAAAGGGCCAGTTACAAAATTTCACAAAAGCAGGTTAAAATCTTGGGATATTTTGGTGTTGATGGGTGGCCCCCGAGGAATAAAGAAGATTGACACCTCAACCACCCCAATCGGACCACATTTAGGGGCCCTACTAAGGCCCCAAAAAGGGCCAGTTACAAAATATCACCAAAGCAGGTTAATATCAAGGGATATTTTGGTGTTGATGGGTGGCCCCCGAGGAATAAAGAAGATTGACACCTCACTGCCCCAATCGGACCACATTTAGGGGCCCTTCTAAGGCCCCAAAAAGGGCCAGTTACAAAATATCACCAAAGGAGGTTAAAATCACGGGATATTTTGGTGTTGATGGGTGGCCCCGAGGAATGAAGAAGATTGACACCTCAACCGCTCCAATCGGACCACATTTATGGGCCCTACTAAGGCCCCAAAAAGGGCCAGTTACAAAATGTCACCAAAGCAGGTTAAAATCACGGGATATTTTGGTGTTGATGGATGGCCCCCGAGGAATAAAGAAGATTGACACCTCAACCGCCCCAATCGGACCACATTTAGGGGCCCTACTAAGGCCCCAAAAAGGGCCAGTTACAAAATATAACCAAAGCAGGTGAAAATCACGGGATATTTTGGTGTTGATGGGTGGCCCCCGAGGAATGAAGAAGATTGACACCTCAACCGCCCAAATCGGACCACATTTAGGGGCCCTACTAAGGCCCCAAAAAGGGCCAGTTACAAAATATCACCAAAGCAGGTTAAAATCACGGGATATGTTGTTGCTGATGGGTGGCCCCCGAGGAATAAAGAAGATTGACACCTCAACAGCCCCAATCGGACCACACTGAGGGGCCCTCCTAAGGCCCCAAAAAGGGCCAGTTACAAAATATCACCAAAGCAGGTTAAAATCACGAGATATTTTGGTGTTAATGGGTGGCACCCGAGGAATAAAGAAGATTGACACCTCAACTGCCCCAATCGGACCACATTTAGGGGCACTACTAAGGCCCCAAAAAGGGCCAGTTACAAAATATCACCAAAGCAGGATAAAATCTTGGGATATTTTGGTGTTGATGGATGGCCCCCGAGGTATAAAGAAGATTGACACCTTAACCGTCCCAATCGGACCACATTTAGGGCCCTCCTTAGGCCCATAAAAGAGCTAGTTACAAAATATTACTGAAGGAGACAAACATCGCCAGATATTTTGATGTTGGTGTGCGACACGAGAAGAATAATGAAGATTCCATTTAACGCCGTTCCCAAATATGAGGATATGAGGAATGACGTATTTTCTCATGGCCCTTATGACCCAGAGGATATGTGGAATATCACCAAAGCAGGTTAATATCAAGGGATATTTTGGTGTTGCTGGGTGGCCCCCGAGGAAGAAAGAAGATTGACACCTCAACCGCCCCAATCAGACCACTTTTAGGGGCCCTACTAAGGCCCCAAAAAGGCCAGTTACAAAATATCACCAAAGCAGGTTAAAATCATGGGATATTTTGGTGTTGATGGGTGGCCCCCGAGGAATAAAGAAGATTGACACCTCAACTGCCCCAATCGAACCACATTTAGGGGTCCTACTAAGGCCCCAAAAAGGGCCAGTTACAAAATATCACCAAAGTAGGTTAAAATCTTGGGATATTTTGGTGTTGATGGGTGGCCCCCGAGGAATGAAGAAGATTGACACCTCAGCCGCTCCAATCCGACCACATTTAGGGGCCCTACTAAGGCCCCAAAAAGGGTCAGTTACAAAATGTCACCAAAGCAGGTTAAAATCACAGGATATTTTGGTGTTGATGGATGGCCCCCGAGGAATAAAGAAGATTGACACCTCAACCACCCCAATTGGACCACATTTAGGGGCCCTACTAAGGCCCCAAAAAGGGCCAGTTACAAAATATCACCAAAGCAGGTTAAAATCACGGGTTATTTTGGTGTTGATGGGTGGCCCCCGAGGAATGAAGAAGATTGACACCTCAACCACCCAAATCGGACCACATTTAGGGGCCCTACTAAGGTCCCAAAAAGGGCGAGTTACAAAATATCACCAAAGCAGGTTAAAATCACGGGATATGTTGGTGCTGATGGGTGGCCCCCGAGGAATAAAGAAGCTTGACACCTCAACAGCCCCAATCGGACCACACTGAGGGGCCCTCCTAAGGCCCCAAAAAGGGCCAGTTACAAAATATCACCAAAGCAGGTTAAAATCATGAGATATTTTGGTGTTGATGGGTGGCCTCCGAGGAATAAAGAAGATTGACACCTCAACTGCCCCAATCGGACCACATTTAGGGGCACTACTAAAGCCCCAAAAAGGGCCAGTTACAAAATATCACCAAAGCAGGATAAAATCTTGGGATATTTTGGTGTTGATGGATGGCCCCCGAGGTATAAAGAAGATTGACACCTTAACCGTCCCAATCGGACCACATTTAGGGCCCTCCTTAGGCCCATAAAAGAGCTAGTTACAAAATATTACTGAAGGAGACAAACATCTCCAGATATTTTGATGTTGGTGTGCGACACGAGAAGAATAATGAAGATTCCATTTAACGCCGTCCCCAAATATGAGGATATGGGGAATGACATATTTTCTTGTGGCCCTTATGACCCAGAGGATATGTGGAATATCACCAAAGCAGGTTAATATCAAGGGATATTTTGGTGTTGCTGGGTGGCCCCCGAGGAAGAAAGAAGATTGACAATTCAACCGCCCCAATCGGACCATATTTAGGGGCCCTACTAAGGCCCCAAAAAGGCCAGTTACAAAATATCACCAAAGCAGGTTAAAATCATGGGATATTTTGGTGTTGATGGGTGGCCCCCGAGGAATAAAGAAGATTGACACCTCAACCACCCCAATCGGACCACATTTAGGGGCCCTACTAAGGTCCCAAAAAGGGCCAGTTACAAAATATCACCAAAGCAGGTTATATCAAGGGATATTTTGGTGTTGATGGGTGGCCCCCGAGGAATAAAGAAGATTGACACCTCAACCGCCCCAATCGGACCACATTTAGGGGCCCTACTAAGGCCCCAAAAAGGGCCAGTTACAAAATATCACCAAAGCAGGTTAAAATCACGGGATATTTTGGTGTTGATGGGTGGCCCCGAGGAATAAAGAAGATTGACACCTCAACCGCCCCAATCGGACCACATTTAGGGGCCCTACTAAGGCCCCAAAAAGGGCCAGTTACAAAATATCACCAAAGCAGGTTAATATCAAGGGACATTTTGGTGTTGATGGGTGGCCCCCGAGGAATAAAGAAGATTGACACCTCAACCGCCCCAATCGGACCATATTTAGGGGCCCTACTAAGGTCCCAAAAAGGGCCAGTTACAAAATATCACCAAAGCAGGTTAATATCAAGGGACAATTTGGTGTTGATGGGTGGCCCCCGAGGAATAAAGAAGATTGACACCTCAACCGCCCCAATCGGACCATATTTAGGGCCCTACTAAGGCCTCAAAAAGGGCCAGTTACAAAATATCACCAAAGCAGGTTAAAATCACGGGATATTTTGGTGTTGATGGGTGGCCCCCGAGGAATAAAGAAGATTGACACCTCAACCGCCCCAATCGGACCACATTTAGGGGCCCTACTAATGCCCCAAAAAGGGCCAGTTACAAAATATTACTGAAGGAGACAAACATCGCCAGATATTTTGATGTTGGTGTGCAACACGAGAAGAATAATGAAGATTCCATTTAACGCCGTCCCCAAATATGAGGATATGAGGAATGACGTATTTTCACGTGGCCCTTATGACCCAGAGGATATGTGGAATGGCAAGTTGTGCTTCATTGCCCTCGGCTTTTCATGTAATGAAAAGGGCATCCCCTTCACGACTTTCCTCACCTTACCCTTACTTCCTATCCTTCCTATCTCTAAGTCTTGGCATGCCCAAGGCCCTGCCTGATGTTTGCTGGCTTCTCCAAGCAATACCACCCATTTTCCTTCCACTTTCCTATTCTTTCTAAACTCTGGCATACTAACAGGCATGTTGGTGTCTGCTTGCTTCGCCTTGTATACCAGCACTACCCATTCCCCCAACGTCCCTATTCTTCCTAAGCCCTTGCATGCCCGAGGGCCTACCCGATGTCTGCTTACTACGCCATTCATACTAACACTACCCATTCCCTCCCACATCCCCATTCTGGTGTCTACTCACTATGCACGCTAACACCACCCATTCCCGTCCACTTGCTTATTCTTTCTGCAGCCATAACTTGCCCAATCACCTGCCCGATGCCCGTCTGCTATGCCATGCATACTAACTCATGCAGTTGAATACTTGGGTGAGAGAGTAGTCAGAACACGCCACAAAAGTTAATTATAGTAACAAAACACCGATCTTACTCCAAGTATGGGGCTCTTTCATTCTACCGGAGTACATACCTCATCAATCGAAAATCCCCTTCTGGGTCATATAACACTTCGCGCGACTCTGTATCGGTAACATAAAATCGATGTCGGTGATTTGGGGTAAGTGTCGAGCTTATTTCGGTAATTCGCAAGATTCCCATTGATTCGAACACACCCTTAGAACAGTCCCCGTCCGTTTAGAGGTCTCCTCCGCTTCTATGACAACCCACGTGACACACACAATACCCTGCGGTATGCTGTCCCTTCTGTGGTATGCTACCCAACCACCCCCCCCCCCGAAGTCCTCCAGATGTGGCCCATTTGGCACATTTCATACTACTAGAATAAATATAAAGTGCGGCGAAATGATAATACGCGCGAAATAATAATCCGTGCACACGAAATAATAATCCTTGTGCCCGGGTTATTATTTTGTATGTACCGATTATCAATTCGCCTTCGCGGATTATTATGTCGTGTGCACCGATTATTATTTCATGCGCACGGATTATTAACTCGTGTGCTCGAATTAAAATGTTGTGCGCACGGATTAAAACATAAGGTGTCAGGACACCCACCCCCGCTGTCCCAAAAGACGGACCTGCTATATATACTTACCACGCCATGAATTGGAATCCTGTCAAGTGGCGGAACCAGAATCCTTTATAGCGGAGAATTCCAATGGAGGGGGTAGCAATATGACGCGGGTATATCTCAAAGGCCGCAGACAGGGAGGGAAAGGTGTAGTCAGGTGAATCACCCTCTCCCATTTGTGTGACCTGGCAGTGGTAGAGCCGGAAAAATATCTGCGGGCGGGGGGGGGGGGGGGGTAGAGGATGCAAGTAGAGGACATGCTCCGTACGGGTGGGTATCCTGAGTGGAGAAGCCAACATGCCCTCCCCGGGAGAGGAAGGGGGGGGGGGGAGGATCGCCTCCCAGACAAAAAAAAATCACTGTGCATTTAAATAAAGTTTTCTGGTGGCTTTTAGGATAGATCGCCACATTTTTGGATGACCCACATTTTAGAGACAAGGTTTATAAACGCACATGGCTCATAAGTATCTGCATCCGAACTTGCAAAATTCTAGTGGATTTATGTTTATCTGCTGAGTTTGTATGTAAATAAAGAAAAGAGAGTCACTGTGTGTGTAAGAGAGGGTGGCTGGATGTGACAGTTTTTGGAGAGGGGCAAATGAGAGAAAGAGAGAGAAAGAGGCGGGGGGTGGCAAAGACTGTGTTCGGGGGCAAATGCCCTTCATGACCCCCTGTAGCGCCGCCACTGGATTCGGGACCTCTCCCCGAATTATAAATTTTTGGAGCTCTGTAAGGGACTCTGAAGCCTCCTTAAAGGAGGTGAGGCCATTGGTGAGGGCCGGTTATCCTTCCTCGGTAAATTTTTCAATTTTAACTATAAAGTTTTGAGAGCGATTTTGGAGCCTAATGGAGGATGGCGAGGTCATCGGTAAGGGCCTGAGTCTCTCTGAAATATTCTCAAATTTCGAAGCTATATCAACACTTTTGAAGTCTCCCAATGGAAGGTGAGGGAGGGGGTCGAAAGCATATATGGCAGTTTGTATTTATTATGAAGGGGGAGGTGCAATTTAAGTCTATTTGGGGGCGAGCTGTGAGCGTTTTCCCATGCCCCCGCCTCTGATCCCGACCTTCCCAGGGCCTACCAAAAAATATATATAATACCGCCAAGATTAGACATGTAGCAGACAAGTATAGGCATATGTTGCCATCCCAGCCAACTTAAGGTGACATCCCATCCCAAATTCCCCCGGCATTGTGAAGTACTTTTCGATGGCTGCTTTATAGGCCCTTTTAGTCATCTGAATTTTATATCTTCGCTGACATATTTTTGCGCCCCCACGTCTCAACAAGAGATCCCCCCCCTCTCCCGCCACGCTTACATACACCTACTTACAGCCACAGGCCCAGAGTGCAGCGATGTGAGGTCTTAGCCAGACTTCACTTCGCCCTAACTGGCCTATTGCACGTTAAAAAAGGGAAGCATGCCTAACAAAGACGGACCTCGGGCCATTAGGTTACCCCTCCTGACCTTCCTTCTTGAAGAGATGAGGAGGTGGTAGCGACCGAGGGCCGAATGGTCCTAGATAACTTAGGTCCAAACAAGAACAAGTAGACCTAAGAACTGTTGTTTCAGCGATAAGATGATAGGATACCAGTATACCAAGGTCACAGGTTGGATGCCATTTTGACTAAATAACCTATACCATAGTTTTTATAGCTTTCATTTCATGCGTACGGGTTATTATTTCATGTGCATGGATCAAAGTAGTAGTGCTCGTTCCTTTCGAGCAAGATCTGGTGAACCCCGCGGTGGACCCCGGAAGTGACGTCATAGTCACGTGAGTGGGTGCCGCCATTTTGTGTTGTCATGGTAACGAGCTTGGCCGGCCATGTTGTGACGTCATCCCCATGGTGAAACGTTGTATCACTGCGCATGCGCAACGCGTGTTGTTATGGTAATAGCGTTTCCGTCGTCCATTTTGTATACAGGGCGTCGCCATCTTGGTTTCTATGATAGCTCGCGGTTGCTAGGTGACCCAAAGGCATCTAATAAGACAGGGGTATGTTTGGAGGGTACGTTCGATGCAATGGGAGTACAACGAGTTACCCAGATGATCCCGTGAACGACTTATTTTCACTGTAAATCACCAAAATGGACCAGAATTATTTTAGAATATTGACCCTATAGCACCACGTAGTGTTATAAGATCCATAAAAGGTGTGTTCCTTATCTAGCTCGAATTCCATAAGAATCCTCGTTTAGTACTACATATTTTATACCCTATCTGTTCTACCTGACTTCTATCTACTCTAGTATACTGATTATCTCTGACTGCCCCTGTCGATTCTTATGCCTGTTCTACCCATGATATGATGGCATTGTCCGTGTGTTCATGGCTGTCTCTTACCTTAGTAGATTATTTGGCTTGTTCTACCCGTGATATGATTATTATCCACACTAGTCTACCATTTGTTGGGCTTACCAGTAGACCCAGACATAGCTACGGGGGACACTTTCCCGACGGGCCATCGGTGCCACGTTTTCTTCGTATGAGGCCATGGGAGCTATGAGGGCCATAAGGAAATGCCATTACTCTCATCCTCATCTCGGTATTTTGTCACCACGGTCCACAAAATCCCAATTGTGGAATCCCTTTGTAGTATCTGGATGGCCTTCAGAATCCCCTTTTCACCGTATGAGACCATGAAGACTATGAGGGCCATAAGGAAATGGCATTGCTCTCATCCTCATCTCCACATTTGTCACCACAGTCCACAGAATCCAAATTTTGGAATCCCTTTCTAGTATCTGGATGGCCTTCAAAATCTCATTTTCACCGAATGAGGTCATAAGGGCTATGAGGGCCACAAATTCAATTGCTCTCATCCTCATCTCGGTATTTGGTCACCACGGTCCACAGAATTCCAATTTTGGAATCCCTTTCTGGTATCTGGATGGCTTTCAGAATCAGAATCCCCTTTCATCGTATGAGGCCATGAGGGTTATGAGTGCCATAAGGAAATGCCATTACTCTCATCCTCATCGCGGTATTTGGGTACCCCTTTTCGTCGTATGAGGCCATGAGGGCTATAAAGACCTCATAGCCATCATGGCCGTATGGTCTCATCTCGGTATTTGGGGACCCCCACTCCATGGGCAAACGATTACCGGTACCCCATTATGGAACAAGACTAGCCTTTGGCGCCCCTTTTTCGTCGCATGAGGGCATGAGGGCTATGAGGTCCTCATAGCCCTCATGGCCTCACACGAAGAAAACGGGGCGCAGATGGCCCGTCGGGAAAGTGTCAACTGCAGCTATGTCTAGGTCTACTGGTAAACCAGATAATAGTAGACTAGAACAAGCCAAATAATCTAAGATAAGGGAGAGCCAGGAATGCACGGACAATGCCATCATGTCATGGGTAGAAAAGGCATAAGAATCTACAAGGACAGTCAGAGATAATCAGTATACTAGAGTAGTCAAGTAGAACAGATATGTTATAAAATATGTCGTTGTAAACGAGGATTCTTATGGAATTCGAGCTAGATAAGGAGCACATCTTTTATAGATCTTATACCACTACGTGGTGCTATTAGGGTCAATATTCTAAGAGAATTCGGGTCCGTTTCGGTTATTTCGGGTGAACAGCAATCGTTCTCGGGTTCATTTGGGTAATTCGTTGGACTCCCATTGAATCGAGCGTACCCTCCAAACATACCCCCATCTTATTAGAGGCATTTGGGTCACCTAGCGACCACGTGCTACCACAGAAACAAGATGCGGTGCCCTATATACAAAATGGACGACGGAAACGCGTATTACCATAACTACACGGGCTGCACATGCGCAGTGACACCACGCGTCACCATGAGAATGACGTCACAACATAGCCACTCATGCGGGTTACCATGGCAATACAAGATGGCCGCCCCCAGCGACGTGACTAAGACGTCACTTCCGGGGTACACCGCGCAGTCCACCAGATCTTGCGCGAAAGGTACGTGACATACGACTGATCAATAATCCATTTGCACAGCTTATTAATTTGTGTGCATGGAATATTATTTTGTGTGCACAGATTACAATTCACGTGAATGATTTATTAATTCGTTCGCATTGATTATTGTTTTGTTTGCATGGATTATCATTTCCTGTGTGTGGATTGTTAATTCATGCACACGGATTATTAATTCAAACGCACGGATTATTAATTCGTCTGCCTTGATCATTACTTCATGCACGGATTATTAATCTGTGCGCATGAATTATTACTTTGCGTGCATGGATTATTAATTTGCTGGTCTGTCTTTTGGGACAGCGGGGGTGGGAGTCCTGACACCTTATGTTTTAATCCGGGCACACAAAATAATAATCCGAGCACACGAGTTAATAATCCGAGTGCACAAAATAATAATCAGTGACCAGGAAATAATAATATGCGTAGGCGAATTGATAATCTGTACATACAAAATAATAATCCGGGCACAAGGATTATTATTCCGTGTGCATGGATTATTATTTCGTGTGCGCGTATTATCATTTCGCCGCACACTATATTTATTCTGAGTAGTATGAAATGTGCCAAATGGGCCCCATCTGGAGGACTTCGGGGGGGGGGGGGGGGGGGGGTAGCATACCACAGAAGTGACAACATACCACTGGGTATTGTGGGTGTCACGTGGGTTGTCATAGAAGTGCAGGAGAGCGGGCATGTTGTGACCTCATCCTGATAGTGATACGTGGTTTTAGTGAGCATGCACATTGCAGACTACCATCTTGGTTTCTATGTTAGCTTGCTGTTGCCATGTGACCCAATGACCTTTAAACGGACGGGGGTCTGTTCTATGGGTGTGTTCGATTCAACGGGAGTCTGGTGAATTACCAAAATAAGCTCGACACTTACCCCAAATCACCGACATCGACCTTATGCTACCGAAACAGAGTCGTGCGAAGTGTTATATGACCCATAAATGGTATTTTCGATTGATGGGGGATTGACTCCGGTAGAACAAAAGAGCCCCATAGTTGGAGTAAGATCGGTGTTTTGTTACTATAATTAACTTTTGTGGTGTGTTCTGACTACTCTCTGAATCAAGTATTCAACTGCAGGAGTTAGTACGAATGGCATAGCAGACGGGCATCGGGCAGATCCTTGGGCAAGTTATGGCTACAGGAAGAATAAGCAAGTGGAAGGGAATGGGTGGTGTTAGCGTGCATAGTAAGTAGACACCATGGGGAAGTGGGAGGGAATGGGTAGTGTTAGTATGAATGGCGTAGCAAGCAGACATCAGGTAGGCACTCGGGCATGTCAGGGCTTAGGAAGAATAGGGAAGTTGGGGGAATGGGTAGTGCTGGTATGCAAGGCGTAGCAAGCAGACACCAACAGGCCCGTTGGTATGCCAGAGTTTAGAAAGAATAGGAAAGCGGAAGGGAAATGGGTGGTATTGGTACTGGTATTGGTATGCTTGGAGAAGCAAGCAAACATTAGGCAGGGCCTTGGGCATGCCGAGACTTAGAGATAGGAAGGAAAGGAAGTAAGGGTAAGGAGAGTAAATTATGAAGTGGAAGTTGGGCCCCGGTTTGGGATATTTACGGACCGTGTTGCATAGAGATAGACTTGTGGAATCTCTTTCAGTTACTTGGCTGGCCTTCAAGATACCCTTTTCATTATATGAAAAGCCGAGGGCAACGAGGCACATCTTGCCATTCCATATATCCTCATGGTCATAAGGGATATGAGAAAAATTCTTAGGGAGCCACAATTTGTCATTGCTCTTATCCTCATATTTGGGGATGGAGTTCCGTGGAATCTTCTTTATTCTTCTCGTGTCACACACGAACATCAAAATATCTGGCGATGTTTGTCTCGTTAGGTAATATTTTGTAACTGGCCTTTTTGGGGGCCTAAGGAGGGCCCTAAATGTGGTCCAATTGGCATGGTTGAGGTGTCAATCTTCTTTATTTCTTGGAGGCCACCCATCAACACCAAAATATCCTGTGATTTTAACCTGCTTTGGTGATATTTTGTAACTGGCCCCTTTTGGGGCCTTAGTAGGGCCCCTAAATGTGGTCCAATTGGGGCGGTTGAGGTGTCAATCTTCTTTATTCCTCGGGGGCCACCCATCAACACCAAAATATACCTTGATATCAACCTGCTTTGGTGATATTTTGTAACTGCCCCTTTTTGGGGCCTTAGTAGGGCCCCTAAATGTGGTCCGATTGGGGTGGTTGAGGTGTCAATCTTCTTCATTCCTCGGGGGTCACCCATCAACACCAAAATATCCCTTGATATTAACCTGCTTTGGTGATATTTTGTAACTGGCCCTTTTTGGGGCCTAAGTAGGGCCCCTAAATGTGGTCCGATTGGGGCAGTTGAGGAGTCAATCTTCTTTATTCCTCGGGGGCCACCCATCAACACCAAAATATCCCTTGATATTAACCTGCTTTGGTGATATTTTGTAACTGGTCCTTTTTGGGGCCTTAGTAGGGCCCCTAAATGTGGTCCGATTGGAGCGGTTGAGGTGTCAATCTTCTTTATTCCTCGGGGGCCAGCCATCAACACCAAAATATCCCGTGATTTTAACCTGCTTTGGTGATATTCTGTAACTGGTCCTTTTTGGGGCCTTAGTAGGGCCCCTAAATGTGGTCCGATTGGAGCGGTTGAGGTGTCAATCTTCTTTATTCCTCGGGGGCCAGCCATCAACACCAAAATATCCCGTGATTTTAACCTGCTTTGGTGATATTTTGTAACTGGACCTTTTTGGGGCCTTAGTAGGGCCCCTCAATGTGGTCCAATTGGGGCGGTTGAGGTGTCAATCTTCTTTATTCCTCGGGGGGCACCCATCAACACCAAAATATCCCGTGATTTTAACCTGCTTTGGTGATATTTTGTAACTGGCCTTTTGGGGCCTTAGTAGGGCCCCTAAATGTGGTCTGATTGGGGCGGTTGAGGTGTCAATCTTTTTTATTCCTCGGGGGCCACCCATCAACACCAAAATATCCCGTGATTTTAACCTGCTTTGGTGATATTTTGTAACTGGCCCTTTTTGGGGCCTTAGTAGGGCCCCTAAATATGGTCCGATTGGGGCGGTTGAGGTGTCAATCTTCTTTATTCCTCGGGGGCCACCCATCAACACCAAAATATCCCGTGATTTTAACCTGCTTTGGTAATATTTTGCAAACTGGCCCTTTTTGGGGGCCTTAGTAGGGTCCCTAAATGTGGCCCGATTGGAGCGGTTGAGGTGTCAATCTTCTTTATTCCTTGGGGGCCACCCATCGACACCAAAATATCCCGTGATTTTAACCTGCTTTGGTGATATTTTGTAACTGGCCCTTTTTGGGGCCTTAGTAGGGCCCCTAAATGTGGTCCGATTGGGGTGGTTGAGGTGTCAATCTTCTTTATTCCTCGGGGGCCACCCATCAACACCAAAATATACCTTGATATTAACCTGCTTTGGTGATATTTTGTAACTGGCCCTTTTTGGGGCCTTAGAAGGGCCCCTAAATGTGGTCCGATTGGGGTGGTTCAGGTATCAATCTTCTTTATTCCTCGGGGGCCACCCATCAACGCCAAAATATCCCTTGGTATTAACCTGCTTTAGTGATATTTTGTAACTGGCCCTTTTTGGGGCCTTAGTAGGGCCCCTAAATGTGGTCCGATTGGGGCAGTTGATGTGTCAATCTTCTTCATTCCTCGGGGGCCACCCAGCAACACCAAAATATCTCGTGATTTTAACCTGCTTTGGTGATATTTTGTAACTGGCCCTTTTTGGGGCTATAGAAGGGCCCCTAAATGTAGTGATATTGGGGCGGTTGAGGTGTCAATCTTCTTTATTCCTCGGGGGCCACCCATCAACACCAAAATATCCCTTGATATTAACCTGCTTTGGTGATATTTTGTAACTCTCCCTTTTTGGGGCCTTAGTAGGGCCCCTAAATGTGGTCCGATTGGGGCGGTTGAGGTGTCAATCTTCTTTATTCCTTGGGGGCCACCCATCAACAACAAAATATCCCGTGATTTTAACCTGCTTTGGTGATATTTTGTAACTGGCCCTTTTTGGGGCCTTAGTAGGGCCCCTAAATATGGTCCGATTGGGACGGTTGAGGTGTCAATCTTCTTTATTCCTCGGGGGCCACCCATCAACACCAAAATATCCCTTGATATTAAACTGCTTTGGTGATATTTTGTAACTGTCCCTTTTTGGGCCTTAGTAGGGCCCCTAAATGGGGTCCGATTGGGGCAGTTGAGGTGTCAATCTTCTTTATTCCTTGGGGGCTACCCATCAACACCAAAATATCCCGTAACTTTAACCTGCTTTGGTGATTTTTTTGTAACTGGCCCTTTTTGGGGCCTTAGTAGGGCCCCTGAATATGGTCCGATTGGGGCGGTTGAGGTGTCAATCTTCTTTATTCCTCAGAGGCCACCCATCAACACCAAAATATCCCTTGATATTAACCTGCTTTGGTGATATTTTGTAACTGGCCCTTTTTGGGGCCTTAGTAGGGCCCCTAAATGTGGTCCGGTTGGGGCGGTTGAGGTGTCAATCTTCTTTATTCCTCGGGGGCCACCCATCAACACCAAAATATCCCGTGATTTTAAACTGCTTTGGTAATATTTTGTAACTGGTCCTTTTTGGGGCCTTAGTAGGGCCCCTAAATGTGGTCCGATTGGGGCAGTTGAGGTGTCAATCTTCTTTATTCCTCGGGGGCCACCCATCAAGACCAAAATACCCCTTGATATTAACCTGCTTTGGTGATATTTTGTAACTGGCCCTTTTTGGGGCCTTAGTAGGGCCCCTAAATGTTGTCCGATTGGGGCAGTTGAGGTGTCAATCTTCTTTATTCATCGGGGGCCACCCATCAACACCAAAATATCCCTTGATATTAACCTGCTTTGGTGATATTTTGTAACTGGCCCTTTTTGGGGGCCTTAGTAGGGCCCCTAAATGTGGTCCGATTGGGGCGGTTGAGGTGTCAATCTTCTTTATTCCTTGGGGAACACCCATCAACACCAAAATATCCTGTGATTTTAACCTGCTTTGGTGATATTTTGTAACTGGCCCTTTTTGGGGCCTTAGTAGGGCCCCTAAATATGTCCAATTGGGGCAGTTGAGATGTCAATCTTCTTTATTCCTCGGGGGCCACCCATCAACACCAAAATATCCTGTGATTTTAACCTGCTTTGGTAATATTTTGTAACTGGCCCTTTTTGGGGCCTTACTAGGGTCCCTAAATGTGGCCCGATTGGGGCGGTTGAGGTGTCAATCTTCTTTATTCCTCGGGGGCCACCCATCAGCACCAAAATATCCCGTGATTTTAACCTGCTTTGGTGATATTTTGTAACTGGCCCTTTTTGGGGCCTTATTAGGGCCCCTAAATATGGTCCGATTGGGGCGGTTGAGGTGTCAATCTTTTTTATTCCTCGCGGGCCACCCATCAACACCAAAATATCCCTTGATATTAACCTGCTTTGGTGATATTTTGTAACTGGCCGTTTTTGGGGCCTTAGTAGGGCCCCTAAATGTGGTCCGATTGGGGCAGTTGAGGTGTCAATCTTCTTTATTCCTCTGGAGCCACCCATCAACACCAAAATATCACGTGATTTTAACCTGCTTTCGTAATATTTTGTAACTGGTCCTTTTTGGGGCCTAAGTAGGGCCCCTAAATGTGGTCCGATTGGGGCTGTTGAGGTGTCAATCTTCTTTATTCCTCGGGGGCCACCCATCAACACCAAAATATCCCTCGATATTAACCTGCTTTGGTGATATTTTGTAACTGGCCCTTGTTGGGGCCTTAGTAGGGCCCCTAAATGTGGTCCGATTGGGGCAGTTGAGGTGTCAATCTTCTTTATTCCTCGGGTGCCACCCATCAACATCAAAATATCCCTTGATATTAACCTGCTTTGGTGATATTTTGTAAATGGCCCTTTTTGGGGCCTTAGTAGGGCCCTAAATGTGGTCCGATTGGGGCGGATGAGGTGTCAATCTTCTTTATTCCTCGGGGGCCACCCATCAAGATCAAAATATCCCTTGGTATTAACCTGCTTTGGTGATATTTTGTAACTGGCCCTTTTTGGGGCCTTAGTAGGGCCCCTAAATGTGGTCAGATTGGGGCGGTTGAGGTGTCAATCTTCTTTGTTCCTCGGGGCCACCCAGCAACACCAAAATATCCCGTGATTTTAACCTGCTTTGGAGATATTTTGTAACTGGCCCTTTTTGGGGCCTTAGAAGGGCCCCTAAATGTGGTCCGATTGGGGCGGTTGAGGTGTCAATCTTCTTTATTCCTCGGGGTCCATCCATCAACACCAAAATATCCCTTGATATTAACCTGCTTTGGTGATATTTTGTAATTGGCCCTTTTTGGGGGCCTTAGTAGGGCCCTAAATGTGGTCCGATTGGGGCGGTTGAGGTGTCAATCTTCTTTATTCATTGGGGGCCACCCATCAACACCAAAATATCCCGTGATTTCAACCTGCTTTGGTGATATTTTGTAACTGGCCCTTTTTGGGGCCTTAGTAGGGCCCCTAAATATGGTCCGATTGGGGCGGTTGAGGTGTCA
Source organism: Pictodentalium vernedei (assembly GCA_031216915.1). NCBI lineage: Eukaryota > Metazoa > Mollusca > Scaphopoda > Dentaliida > Dentaliidae > Pictodentalium > Pictodentalium vernedei. The sequence goes on along the minus strand of CM062297.1, from coordinate 566,355,899 downwards.
ATGTTCTTTATTCCTCGGGGGCCACCCATCAACACCAAAATATCCCGTAATTTTAACCGGCTTTGGTGATATTTTCTAACTGGCCCTTTTTGGGGCCTTAGTAGGGCCCCTAAATATGGTCCGATTGGGGCGGTTGAGGTGTCAATCTTTTTTATTCCTCGGGGGCCACCCATCAACACCAAAATATCCCTTGATATTAACCTGCTTTGGTGATATTTTGTAACTGGCCCTTTTTGGGGCCTTAGTAGGGCCCCTAAATGTGGTCCGATTGGGGCGGTTGAGGTGTCAATCTTCTTTATTCCTCGGGAGCCACCTATCAACTCCAAAATATCCCGTGATTTTAACCTGCTTTGGTAATATTTTGTAACTGGTCCTCCTTGGGGCCTTAGTAGGGCCCCTAAATGTGGTCCGATTGGGGCGGTTGAGGTGTCAATCTTCTTTATTCCTCGGGGGCCACCCATCAACACCAAAATATCCCTTGATATTAACCTGCTTTGGTGATATTTTGTAACTGGCCCTTTTTGGGGCCTTAGTAGGGCCCCTAAATGTGGTCCGATTGGGGCAGTTGAGGTGTCAATCTTCTTTATTCCTCGGGTGCCACCCATCAACATCAAAATATCCCTTGATATTAACCTGCTTTGGTGATATTTTGTAACTGGCCCTTTTTGGGGCCTTAGTAGGGCCCTAAATGTGGTCCGATTGGGGCGGATGAGGTGTCAATCTTCTTTATTCCTCGGGGGCCACCCATCAAGACCAAAATATCCCTTGGTATTAACCTGCTTTGGTGATATTTTGTAACTGGCCCTTTTTGGGGCCTTAGTAGGGCCCCTAAATGTGGTCCGATTGGGGCGGTTGAGTTGTCAATCTTCTTTGTTCCTCGGGGCCACCCAGCAACACCAAAATATCCCGTGATTTTAACCTGCTTTGGTGATATTTTGTAACTGGCCCTTTTTGGGGCCTTAGAAGGGCCCCTAAATGTGGTCCAATTGGGGCGGTTGAGGTGTCAATCTTCTTTATTCCTCGGGGTCCATCCATCAACACCAAAATATCCCTTGATATTAACCTGCTTTGGTGATATTTTGTAATTGGCCTTTTTTGGGGGCCTTAGTAGGGCCCCTAAATGTGGTCCGATTGGGGCGGTTGAGGTGTCAATCTTCTTCTTTCCTCGGGGGCCACCCAGCAACACCAAAATATCCCGTGATTTTAACCTGCTTTGGTGATATTTTGTAACTGGCCCTTTTTGGGGCTATAGAAGGGCCCCTAAATGTGGTCCGATTGGGGCGGTTGAGGTGTCAATCTTCTTTATTCCTTGGGGGCCACCCATCAACACCAAAATATCCCATGATTTTAACCTGCTTTGGTGATATTTTGTAACTGGCCCTTTTTGGGGCCTTAGTAGGGCCCCTAAATATGGTCCGATTGGGGCGGTTGAGGTGTCAATCTTCTTTATTCCTTGGGGGCCACCCATCAACACCAAAATATCCCGTGATTTTAACCTGCTTTGGTAATATTTTGTAACTGGTCCTTTTTGGGGCCTTATTAGGGCCCCTAAATGATGTCCGATTGGGGCGGTTGAGGTGTCAATCTTCTTTATTCCTCGGGGGCCACCCATCAACACCAAAATATCCCTTGATATTAACCTGCTTTGGTGATATTTTGTAACTGGTCCTTTTTGGGGCCTTAGTAGGGCCCCTAAATGTGGTCTGATTGGGACGGTTGTGGAGTCAATCTTCTTTATTCCTCGGGGGCCACCCATCAACACTAAAATATCCCTTGATATTAACCTGCTTTGGTGATATTTTGTAACTGGCCCTTTTTGGGGCCTTAGTAGGGCCCCTAAATGTGGTCCGATTTGGGGCGGTTGAGGTGTCAATCTTCTTTATTCCTCGGGGGCCACCCATCAACACCAAAATATCCCGTGATTTTAACCTGCTTTGGTGATATTTTGTAAATGGCCCTTCTTGGGGCCTTAGTAGGGCCCCTAAATGTGGTCCGATTGGGGCGGTTGAGGTGTCAATCTTCTTTACTCCTTGGGGGGCCACCCATCAACAGCAAAATATCCCGTGATTTTAACCTTCTTTGGTGATATTTTGTAACTGCCTTTTTGGGGCCTTAGTAGGGCCCCTAAATGTGGTCCGATTGGGGCGGTTGAGGTGTCAATTTTCTTTATTCTTCGGGGGGCCACCCATCAACACCAAAATGTCCCTTGATATTAACCTGCTTTGGTGATATTTTGTAACTGGCCCTTTTTGGGACCTTAGTAGGGCCCCTAAATGTGGTCCGATTGTGGCGGGTTGAGGTGTCAATCTTCTTTATACCTTGGGGGCCACCCATCAACACCAAAATATCCCGTGATTTTAACCTGCTTTGGTAATATTTTGTAACTGGCCCTATTTTTGGGGCCTTAGTAGGGCCCCTAAATATGGTCCGATTGGGGCAGTTGAGGTGTCAATCTTCTTTATTCCTCGGGGGCCACCCATCAACACCAAAATATCCCTTGATATTAACCTGCTTTGGTGATATTTTGTAATTGGCCCTTTTTGGGGCGTTAGTAGGGCCCCTAAATGTGGTCCGATTGGGGCAGTTGAGGTGTCAATCTTCTTTATTCCTCGGTGGCCACCCATCAACACCAAAATATCCCGTGATTTTAACCTGCTTTGGTAATATTTTGTAACTGGTCCTTTTTGGGGCCTTAGTAGGGCCCCTAAATGTGGTCCGATTGGGGCGGTTGAGGTGTCAATCTTCTTTATTCCTCGGGGGGACACCCATCAACACCAAAATATCCCTTGATATTAACCTGCTTTGGTGATATTTTGTAACTGGCCCTTTTTGGGGCCTTAGTAGGGCCCCTAAATATGGTCCGATTGGGGCAGTTGAGGTGTCAATCTTCTTTATTCCTCGGGGGCCACCCATCAACACCAAAATATCCCTTGATATTAACCTGCTTTGGTGATATTTTGTAACTGGCCCTTTTTGGGGGCCTTAGTAGGGCCCCTAAATGTGGTCGATTGGGGCGGTTGAGGTGTCAATCTTCTTTATTCCTCGGTGGCCACCCATCAACACCAAAATATCCCTTGATATTAACCTGCTTTGGTGATATTTTGTAACTGGCCCTTTTGGGGCCTTAGTAGGGCCCCTAAATGTGGTCCGATTGGGGCGGTTGAGGTGTTAATCTTCTTTATTCCTCGGGGGCCTCCCATCTACACCAAAATATCCCGTGATTTTAACCTGCTTTGGTGATATTTTGTAACTGGCCCTTTTTGGGGCCTTAGTAGGGCCCCTAAACGTGGTCCGATTGGGGCGGTTGAGGTGTCAATCTTCTTTATTCCTCGGGGCCACCCATCAACTCCAAAATATCCCTTGATATTAACCTGCTTTGGTGATATTTTGTAACTGGCCCTTTTTGGGGCCTTAGTAGGGCCCCTAAATGCGGTCCGATTGGGGGCGGTCGAGGTGTCAATCTTCTTTATTCCTCGGGGGCCACCCCATCAACACCAAAATATCCTGTGATTTTAACCTGCTTTGGTGATATTTTGTAACTGGCCCTTTTTGGGGCCTTAGTAGGGCCCCTAAATGTGGTCCGATTGGGGCAGTTGAGGTGTCAATCTTCTTTATTCCTCGGGGGCCACCCATCAACACCAAAATATCCCTTGATATTAACCTGCTTTGGTGATATTTTGTTAACTGGCCCTTTTTTGGGGCCTTAGTAGGGCCCCTAAATGTGGTCCGATTGGGGCGGTTGAGGTGTCAATCTTCTTTATTCCTCGGGGGCCACCCATCAACACCAAAATATCCCGTTATTGTAACCCTGCTTTGGTGATATTTTGTAACTGGCCCTTTTTGGGGCCTTCGTAGGGCCCCTAAATGTGGTCCGATTGGGGCAGTTGAGGTGTCAATCTTCTTTATTCCTCGGGGGCCACCCATCAACACCAAAATATCCCTTGATATTAACCTGCTTTGGTGATATTTTGTAACTGGCCCTTTTTGGGGGCCTTAGTAGGGCCCCTAAATGTGGTCCGATTGGGGCAGTTGAGGTGTCAATCTTCTTTATTCCTCGGGGGCCACCCATCAACACCAAAATATCCCTTGATATTAACCTGCTTTGGTGATATTTTGTAACTGGCCCTTTTTGGGGCCTAGTAGGGCCCCTAAATGTGGTCCGATTGGGGCGGTTGAGGTGTCAATCTTCTTTATTCCTCGGGGGCCTCCCATCTACACCAAAATATCCCATGATTTTAACCTGCTTTGGTGATATTTTGTAACTGGCCCTTTTTGGGGCCTTAGTTGGGCCCCTAAACGTGGTCCGATTGGGGCGGTTGAGGTGTCAATCTTCTTTATTCCTCGGGGGCCCACCCATCGAAACCAAAATATCCCTTGATATTAACCTGCTTTGGTGATATTTTGTAACTGGCCCTTTTTGGGGCCTTAGTAGGGCCCCTAAATGTGGTCCGATTGGGGCGGTCGAGGTGTCAATCTTCTTTATTCCTCGGGGGCCACCCATCAACACCAAAATATCCCGTGATTTTAACCTGCTTTGGTGATATTTTGTAACTGGCCCTTTTTGGGGCCTTAGTAGGGCCCCTAAATGTGGTCCGATTGGGGCGGTTGAGGTGTCAATCTTCTTTATTCCTCGGGGCCACCCATCAACACCAAAATATCCCTTGATATTAACCTGCTTTGGTGATATTTTGTAACTGGCCCTTTTTGGGGCCTTAGTAGGGCCCCTAAATGTGGTCCGATTGGGGCGGTTGAGGTGTCAATCTTCTTTATTCCTCGGGGGGCCACCCATCAACACCAAAATATCCCGTTATTTTAACCTGCTTTGGTGATATTTTGTAACTGGCCCTTTTTTGGGGCCTTAGTAGGGCCCCTAAATGTGGTCCGATTGGGGCCGTTGCGGTGTCAATCTTCTTTATTCCTCGGGGGCCACCCATCAATACCAAAATATCCGGTAATTGTTTTCGACTTTTGAATGTCGAATAAGGAAACGGGAATAAGTAACTAAATTCACAGTACTGTTAACTTTTACCTTTATACACGGAAATTGCTTTTCAAATTCTTTTTCATTTTTTGTTTCCAAAACATAGATTATGATCCCTCATTGGAACGAGCGAATCACGTCCGTTCAAATGAGGTTTCATAACCTATGTTTATGAAGCAAACAAAATTAGTAACGCGTGCTACGAGTGTCGTCTGCTACAAGCGTTAGGTAAAGGGTTAATGTATATATATCATTCAGATAATAATGCCGATGTTCATACGGAGTTCAGTTTGAAGAATTGTGACTTTAAATACCAATACATACATATATTGTACATATAGTTTGATAAAATATGTGCTGAACATTGTTTTTTTATGTGAAAACTTTTATTCATTCATTTTTTCATGTCTTTGATTCCCATGCCTCAGTTTTTAATAAATCGTTTTAAACAGTGATTGGTTGGTCTGCGACTTTCCCCACCAACCCCGAATCTTCGTTTGTCCACTATTCAGGTTCGAATTATTCACCGAGTCAGTCCAAGTTGCCTAGAAAGTTGGTCCGACTTGTCTTGAAACTTGGATCGACTTTTTCAAAAGTTGGGCCGAGTTGTCTTGCAAGTTGGTCCGAGTTGTCTTCAAAAGTGGTCCGAGTTGTCCTGAAAGTTGGGGCCGACTTGTCTTCAAAGTTGGTCCGAGTTATCTTTAAAATTGGTCCGAGTTGTCTTCAAAGTTGGTCCAAGTTGTCCTCAAAAGTGGTCCGAGTTGTCTGTAATTCATACTTTTTGCCGGTAAAAAGGACGGTATCCGGTAAAAAAGACGGTAAGTATATGAACACTACGTTTTAAAGTACAAAATGTACCTCTGAATGTGTGACAAGTGATTATTTAAGGAAGCTTATGCCATAATAAATATATAGAAGAAAGATTAAGTATTGTTTGTTTTAATGTAGACAATTTTCAAGAAAAAATAGATCATTTCGCCATCGACACCGATCGACACGCCATATTGTGCAAGGAAAACAAAGATTTCGCTGAGGTGTACGACAGGGTGAATATTATCATACTTGCTCGATGGAGGTGTAGCTAATTTTAGATGTTTCTGTTCACGACGAGAGGATTTAACAGAAATATTGTTTTTGAGAGAAACCATCAATAATCTGAAAATAGTCTACGATAAAACAAACAATACTCAATCTTCGTTTTATATTGCGCACGCTTTATTAAATTGTCACTTCACACTTTCAGAAGTACATTTAGTACTTTAAAACAGTTTTTATACGTTTTACCGTCCTTTTTACCGGCAAAAAGTGGTGTTCAATCTTTTTTTTTTAAACGGGGGTTCATATTTTATTTTCAGTTAGCGTTTCGCCAAACACATGCCGAGGTGATAATAAATATTAAAACCAACCATACATCCGAGTGGATACTAGTGTAACGACGCTGATCTAACCTCGCCTAGACCCTTCCTCTGCACCGACGCTCTCGGCCCAAACTCACTTACAAGAAGTGAATTCCAGCAGACAGCCTCGCACAGAAGTCAAACAAGATCTAGCCGCACACAAATTTGTTGTCTGGGGTTTCTGCAGGTTCGTTCCTAAATAGGGATTAGTTTCCTTTCTCAGCCACCTAAGACTGTCACAAACGTTTAACGCTGCCCTGGCACCCCTCTTGCGCCGTTGCTCTCGGCTCGAAACCACTTATAAGAAATGAGTTCTAGCCGACAGCCCCGTCGCAAAAGCCAACCAAGGGTAATCATACACATAGGCGAATTTAAAGGGCATGTTTCAAATCCACTATTGAACCGCGTTTAATGATAAAAAATAATAATATCCGGTCAAGGGCTCATTGAAAGTGCTATAAGCTGAAAAAAAACCCAACAACAAATAGCGAAAGATTTAAATATATATATTAATTTAACGTTTATTACAATTCCCCCTATTACTATTTCAACTTCGCAGGAAGTCACATGGAATTTTGGATTTTCATTTTTCATATTTCAATTGGCATGTACAACTACATCTCCACTCTATAGGTGGAAACAAATTTATTCTACCGTCTATTAGGTATTCACTTTTCAGGCCATAACCACTGTTTCGATCACCAAGTCCCACTTCCCCGGCAAAAGAGTTACATACCAAACATCGATGATTTTTATAAATATTACGGCTGCTACCACCCTTGGCTAAAGAAGGGGAGCGATCATAAGTCGGAATCCAGGTTCCAACGTCCAAAACTCTCCCTCATCAGAGGAGTTGCACATCAAAATGTCTGCAATTATTCACAACTGCTACCACCCTTGGCTAAAGAAGGGGAGCTCTACACAGGTCAGAACCAAAAGTTCCAACACCCGAAACTCTCTACCGGTGGAAGGGTTACGCCAACAATCGTATAAAACTACGAATTTTCATATCAAGAGCTGTTCAATCTGAATCCCTCACGCTCACAAATTTTGTCTACACATCAAAAATTTAGGCCGTTACACCAAACAGCCTGCCCGTCGTATCTCACCTTCTTCTCCCTTAAATAAAAATAGGCATATTCAAAGGGTAGAATCGTGCCAATGAATGCGACCATAAAATTCCGTAAAGTTGCCAAATGGGAGGCGCGGGGTTTCAAATCTGTCGACCCTCCGAAACTCGTCGTACGCCGAATTTCATCGATTAGACCGAGGCATCTCACAACAAAATAAGATGCATCGGGCTAATCGTGAATAAACTTGTCTTTTTACTAAATTAATAGAGCCGTCATTGGGAATTCGGCGTAGGACGAGGATCAGAAATCCATGATATAGTGACCGGCCCCGATGGGGAGTTAATCTGGAGGAGAGTACAAAAGTACAACCTACCTCTATGAAGTCCCGATGTGTTCTCCAAAAGTATTGGGGGTCAACCCAATCACTTCGACTTCCAGATCACCAATAGGCTAATCCGTGCGTGTTCACATTGATTACCGCATGAGTTGTTTCACCTCGACTATCAACAAAAGACAATCAGCCGACGTGGAAATTAACCCATTTTTCTATCTCTCACTAGTGTGTGCGAAAACTTAAGGCCACCACAAAGTGATTTAACACTTCCAATATCGAAGCGACCAATTCGCCTTCATACACACACCTACACACACACACCTACACACACACACACCTACACACACACACACACACACACACACACACACACACACACACACACACACACACACACACACACATATATATATATATATATATATATATATATATATATATATATATATATATATATATATATATTTAAAGTTTATAAACAAATCCTTGTGCTGGTAGTTATAAGAAAAAAATATTAAAGTTCAAAACAAATACAACGACATCACTGACTATATTCCCGCTAGCGCTTTCACCGCTCTGTATGCGGATCTTCAGGCATTTTTATTTTTATAAAATACGTTATACAAATATTTACAAAATAACGTTATGACGTAAACCACTGGGTGTGGTGTATCGATTTTGGAGACGTTGTTCCAGAAACTGCATATGCAATAATTATTTCATACATTTGAACAGAGGCGTGTTGATCCTTTATCGAAAGAAATTATAACGAAATTAACATAACAAATAAAATAATGATGTTTCTTTTATCCTAGAAATTAAGTTATAAAGGTTGTGGGCTCCGAAAAAACCCCGGTATATTTGTTTCCCACAGATGCTTCCCACTCTAACTCTCTATATATTACTATGTTGGTAATCCCCATATTTCTGCATAATGTAAGGGAATGAACTCCTTACTCCCGACTCTAGCTCGAACCCCCGAGAGTGTTTGTCATTCTCGGGGAGTCGAGCCGGACTCGGGGCAAGCGCCACTGTACATGTAACTCTCTGGCTAAGGGAGAAGAAAAGGTTGGGTAAGTAGAGGGCTATACACAAAGACTCACTGTGCCAATCGTGTTATTTCTATGAAACATAACATATAATACTATGATGTTGCCTTTATTCTAGAAGTAAAGTTTATGAACTCAGAATATATGTGTTTTTCCACGAATTTTCCTATGTTAACCATCTATTTATATTTATTTTCACGATACCAATATTTCCGCATAATTTAAATTAATGGCTCTGAGCGCCTTACTCAGACTGCAGCTCGACACCTCCTGGAGTCGAGTTGGATCCGATGCAAGCGTTCTTGAACAGAGAACTAATCCGACGTAAACGGAGTCAAGCATGATATTCCGATAAATAAAGTCAAGTTATCCGCAGAGAGGCTATACCCTTTGTAACTCCGTGGTTTAATACCCCCCCCCCCCCCCCGGGAATCCGTAGCCATTATGTGTCCCGTTGACGCCACTCCTGTAATAAGGAAAATTGTACGATTAGATAAAGAATTAAAATAGGAATTGTAAGGATGAACAAATAAATAATTCTTAATGAGCTGGTCATCCAACCCACCCACCCCCTCCCGTCACCCCCTACACCAAACTAATGCTTACAATCATCCCCATTATATTACATTACTTAAACTCATCCTCAGTCTCAACAAAGGAAGTCCCCCCCCCCCCAAGTGAACATGGACAAAAGCCTTATAAAAACAAGTAGGTATAGGTAATTACTATTATAAAGAGAGCCATCCCAAACGATTTAAAATGAGTTAATTATCTACCCCCCCCCCCCCCACACCTCTCCAAAGTTAAGACTATAAAAATAATAATATAGCGCATAATTTGAAAGCCTTGGGTGCCCACCCTACTACCACCACCCACCCATCTAAAGCTTTAAACTACAGGCATTACATTACGTTTGGATTGTAATAGCGCCACCCAGTAGCATTAAATTGACCGTCGCATGAATGAGCCCAAACCGTAAATTCACGGGAGATACGAACAATGGCCGAGCCACATAGATCGACATCACGTGCATGAGCTAAATTAAGGCTGTAGACTGCGTATAAAAAATAATAATAATTCCTTCTCGTCACGTAAGATATAATTATATGTGAACAATTGATATAGTTGGCTGTTTATGCAATGTAATGCGTTTTCGCAATTAGATTTTAGTTTGGCCGATATAGAAATATTTGATTTTGTCTCAAAATAAAGGTATATACGACCATGGTTTTAAGAAACCTCATAAAACAAATTCATATCCCCCCCCCCCCCCCCCCCCAAACCTAATACTTTTAAACAATACAGGCTTCAATGTGCTGCTCGGTGTAAACAGTAAAATCCCTTTCTCCCAAGCGAACATCGAGAATATCTTGATGAAATCACGCTGGTATTACTAATCACTAGTGTAAATTAACATAATATATAAAAAATAATGCGGTTTCCTTTATCCTAGAAATTAAGTTAAAAAAGGTTGTGGGCTCTGAAAATACCCGGTATATTTGTTTCCCCACATATCCTTCCCACGCCAAATCTCTGTATATTTGTATGTTGGTAATACCCATATTTCTGCATAATGTTTGGGAATGAACTCCTCACTCCGACTCCAACTCGAACCCTCGAGAGTGTTTATCATTCCCGCGGAGTCGAGCCGGACTCGGGGCAAGCGTCATTGTTCATGTAAGAAAAGGTTGGGTAAGTAGGGGTCTATACACAAAGACTCACTGTGCCGATCGTGTTATTTCTATGAAACATAACATATAAAATAATGATGTTGCCTTCATACTAGAATTAAAGTCTATGGACTCTGAATATTTTCCACGAATGTTTCCTTTTTATCTTCACGATACCAATATTTCTGCATAATTTAAATTTATGGCTGTGAGCGCCTTACTCAGACTCCAGCTCGACACCACGAGATTCTTTACTCAGTACCACGTGGAGTCGAGTCGGACCCGGTGCAAGCGTTCTGTAACAGATAACTTATGCAACGCAAACTGAGGCGAGCATGATTTCCGATAAATAAATTCAAGTTATCAGTAGGTATGCTATAATTATATAACGCGGTGGTATGCCCCCCTCCCCACCCCACCGGGGGGGGGGGGGGGACTCCGTACCCATAATGTGTCCCGTTGTCGCCACTCCTGTTGTAAGGAAAAATAGTATGATTAGATAAAGAATTAAAATGGGAATTATAAGGATGAACAAATTAATAATACTAAATGAGCTGGTCATTCAACTCACACCCCCCCCCCCCCCCCCCCACACACACACACAAACACCAAACTAATGCTTACATTAATCCCCATCATATTACATTACTTAAACTCATCCTCAGTATCAACAAAGGAAGTTTCCTCTCCCAAGTGAACACCGACAAAAGCCTTATAAAAGGCAAGCAGGTGTTGGTAATTACTATTATAAAGAGAGCCATCCAAAACGATTTAAAAGGGAATTAAATATACGGCCAGGTTTTTAAGAAAAATCATAAAACAATTTCATCTCCACCACTCCCACCCCCACCCCCACCCACCACCACCAACCTAATGCTTTAAAACAATACAAGTTTAAATGTACTGCTTGGTGTCAACAATAGAATCCCTTTCCCCCAAGCGAACAGCGAGAATATCTTACTAAAAACACGATGGTATTACCAATCACTATTATAAAGGGATCCACCCTAAGCGATTGAAAGGGGTTAGTTATCTACCCTTCAATGTCAAGATAATAATAAAAAAGTAGCGTTTCATTATAATGCCAAGGGTATATAAACTGTAATGGAAACGTAAGTTTTATACAACTCATCACCCCCCACCCCGCCCCACCCAATCAACTAACACATTCAACCATCGCCATTGCATTACATAATTTAAACGCATCCCTCATTGTTAAAGGATATCCAACCCCCTCTATCCTCCCCCACCCAAGTGAACACCGGCAAAATCTTTCCGAAAGTACGCTGGTATTAGTAATTACTTGTCTAAAGGGAGCCATCTCCAACGACTTAGAAGGGGTTAGTTATTTACTATTCAGAGTTAAGACAATAATAATCAAGTCGCGTTTATTGTAGCGCCTGAGAAGTATGCGGTCGAATGTAAACTAAAGGAATATAAAGCTAGGGGACCTCCCACCCCCACCCCCACTCCCACCCTCGGGGAACCACAACCTACACCAATCTGATACTTCGACCACCGCCACTACATTACGTTTGGAATGCAGTAGTACTGGTCAGAAGCATTAGATTGGCCGTTATTTGAATTAGTGAAGACTAAAAAATCCACGGCCAAGACGAATTACGACCTAGCCACATTGATAAACATCACGCACAAGAGTTCAGTTCAGGCTGTAGGCTGTGTATGAAAAATAATTCCTTCTAATCACGCAATATATTATTATCGGTGAATAATTTATATAGTGGGAACACTTTAAAATTCCTTCCTGAACACTGATGTAAATGTTTGTTGACCTTAAGAATTCTATACTTCCCTTTATTAGTTTGCTGACGATGCAAAGTCATGCGTTTCCGCAATTCAATTTTAGTTTGGCCGATATAGAAATCTTTGCATTTGTCACAAATAATAGCATATATGACATTTTTGTAGTGCAAGTCATTCCTTGCTTTATCTTGAAGGTTTTACCGTTTTTAAATTTTATGTCTGGACCTTCAATAATGTTCAAACATGTCTTACATCTCTTCATTCCACACTTTTTGACACTGATGTCCGTGTCAGCAAAGTCAAATTTAGATTGCGTGAGAATTCTGTTCAAATTTTTAGGCTGTCTTTTGCTGTTTATGATTTTCTTTTTCTGAAGAACCTTTTTCATTTTTTCACTTCTATTCATCAATTGTTCACAAAATTTTACTGTTGGAAACATGTTCGAATTTGATGGATTGTGCGTTGTGATAAGTGGTAACACATTATACGTTGATGGTCCAGTTTTTTGTTCAGTTGATTGTATAGGTCCTTTTGCCTTTGCTCTCTGAATTCCATTACTGATAATTTCCAAGGGGTAGCCCTGTTTTCTAAGGTTATCTTGTAATTCGACAATACGCCTCTCCTGAGTCGCGGGGTCTCTTACTATAGTTATGATTCTTGAAGCAAGGTTGAATGGGATGTTTACCTTTGTGTGTTTTGGACGACATGAATTGAAATTGAGATAGTTGTGTGTGTCAGTTCTTTTGCAGAATATGTCTGTAGTGATTTCTGTGCCGTGGAGTTTTATGAGAATATCGAGAAAAGCAATCTCCGTATTACTTTCCTTTTTGGGAAACTAGATGGACGAATGTAAACTGTTAAGTTCATTGAAGAATTCTTCTAGAGAAATTACATGGGTCCTTATGATAAAGCAATCATCAAGAAATCTTTTCCAGTTGTTTCTCAAATAGTTTGAAAACTTTTTACCATGCTTTTCCTGCATTTTATCAAACAACATCTCCTCCAAAAATCCTAGAACTAAAGTAGCGTAGGTTGGTGCAACTTTACTTCCCATGGCAGTTCCCTTCACCTGATTGTAATATTTTCCATCGAAGTAAAATGTATTGTGGTTTAAAATTATTTCCAGTGATTTTAAAATGAAGTTCTGGTTGAATCGTGGATCTATTTTTTCGGGCATTTTCTTCAACCAGAACTGAACTGCTTTTAAACCGAGATCATGTGGAATGTTAGTATATAAACTGACAACATCAAATGTAGCTAATGTGGATTCAGCTTCAACAGTTTGAGGTAAATGGTTTAGAAAATCAATATCATCCCTGATATAACTTGCCACTTCTTTTCACAATGGTTTCAATATTAAATCTACAAAATGACTGAGCCTTTGAGTGGAACTAATTGGTCCACCTACAATGGGACGAAACGTCAAGTCGTCTGGTCTAAGAAGAGATATATATTCCGATGTCTGTTCTTGAATAGCTCGAATTATCGATTCACTCTTATGAATTTTAGGTAGTCCATAAAAGTAACTTGTGGTATGTTCAAAGATGGTTAAATGATTCACTTCTTCTTCTAGTAATCCTGCACCATACCCGTCAATGACCTCATTTATCAGTTTACGAGTCTGAGCATCTGCTTGACTATTTATCACCTTATAGTATTCTTCATTGTTCAACATGTTCAATATGATTTGTCTGTAGTAATCACTGTCCATGCATATGACAGCACCACCTTTGTCGGCCTCTTTGATGATTATGGACTTGTCATTCATCAGAGTTCTCAATCCATTTCTCTCCTGCTTTGGCAGATTGGTTTTGTTCTACAGTTATCTTGAACTGGACTTTCTTTCAAAGTCTGAATAGCTTCTTCCAAATATTTATCGTTACTTTTAGGTGGGTTCCACCAAGTTTTATTTCTAACTAGAGGTCCGCACTTTTCATCTTCCTTATTTTCTTTACCGTGATATATCTCACTCAATCTTAATTTTCTGCAAAACTCTTTAATATCTACCCTCAACTCAGTACTGTTCCCTTTTGGTGTTGGTGTAAATTTAAGTCCTCTTTTCAATAAATCTATTTCATTTACCGATAGCTGTCTGCTGGAAAGATTTATAACTTTCGGTATATTAGTGTTTCCGTCCCCTTTTAAATTACTCTCTTCAGAACGGTTTCGTCCCTGTCTCTTGGTTGTGTTGTTTTTCTCAGCTTTCCGCCCCAATCTCTTTTGTTTGAAAACTGTCCTAAAAAACACTTCTGTACATTTTTTCCTATGAATGTTGTGCCATCCTTATGTAACGGGTAACTATTCGAATTTTTAGTTTGGCTGATATGTGAAGACGGTACGCGAATTGCAGCTGCTTGGCTGTGCGCGTTTTTACGAAACCGATTAGAAAAAGGCCGCTTTCGTTCTGTTATGTAATTGAAAGAATCACTATTTTGTTCCTCCTTATTTCTTGTGTTCAAAATATCACTGAAGCTCTCATTGCTTGAATTATCTGAACACATCTTATTGTTTACTGTCGTGGTAGAATAAATCTTCGAATGGGACTGTTTTCTTCTTCCTTGAATTTTTTTCTTTCTGCTATTCAAGTCATTTTGTCGATTCTCATCGTAAAAAATATCCGGTCCAAACTTACTTTCATATTCAAGCAGCCATTTTCGTTTATTATCCTAAAGTGATTCAGACCTTTTCTCTTCTATTTCCGATTCTTTTTTCCATATTTTTTTCAATTCCTCACATACTCCTCCTGTAGATTCTTTTTCAATGATCGAATACATTTTTTCGTCTGATTGCAAATATTTACATTCATGCCGTTGAGATTTGTTTTTCAAAATTCTAATATCTGACTCAAAAGTACGTAAAGCTGTTTCTTTTCTTATAGCTTTATCATCCTCGTGTTCACCTGAAATATATTTAGGTCGGAACTTTCTAGGAATAACTGGAGTTTCTTTCCTGATCCAAGAATCATAAATAGCGGCTGTGTTTTCAAATTTCAAGCTATTCCAATAACACAGTTTCCTTTCATTTAATTCATTCTTCCATATTCGCATGATTGACTTCTTGATCTTCGCAGCTTCGGAAGCTGGAGAATAAGTCTCTGAGAAAGAAGAGTTAACTTCAGTTTCAACTGACTGATGACAAAAATTATTCGATATTCTGGCAAGGTCACTTTCAACATGACGAACAACATGTAATAATTCTGACTTCTGCTCTCTTGTAAGGTCAAGTAATTTTTGTAAATTCAAATTGAGAGTTTCTAGCTTACTTGATATGTCTTCAAGAAGGTTTCTCTCTATAGTCCTTTTCGGTGAAACAGAATTCTCCATTGAATCCATTCCATGTGTGGTGTTCACTCACCGCTTTTCGATGTATTAGTCTTCCATACACAAGAAAGATATATCAGAAGTTTATAAACAAATCCTTGTGCTGGTAGTTATAAGAAAAAAATATTAAAGTTCAAAACAAATACAACGACATCACTGACTATATTCCTGCTAGCGCTTTCACCGCTCTGTATGCGGATCTTCAGGCATTTTTATTTTTATAAAATACGTTATACAAATATTTACAAAATAACGTTATGACGTAAACCACTGGGTGTGGTGTATCGATTTTGGAGACGTTGTTCCAGAAACTGCATATGCAATAATTATTTCATACATTTGAACAGAGGCGTGTTGATCCTTTATCGAAAGAAATTATAACGAAATTAACATAACAAATAAAATAATGATGTTTCTTTTATCCTAGAAATTAAGTTATAAAGGTCGTGGGCTCCGAAAAAAACCCGGTATATTTGTTTCCCACAGATGCTTCCCACTCTAACTCTCTATATATTACTATGTTGGTAATACCCATATTTCTGCATAATGTAAGGGAATGAACTCCTTACTCCCGACTCTAGCTCGAACCCCCGAGAGTGTTTGTCATTCTCGGAGAGTCGAGCCGGACTCGGGGCAAGCGCCACTGTACATGTAACTCTCTGGCTAAGGGAGAAGAAAAGGTTGGGTAAGTAGAGGGCTATACACAAAGACTCACTGTGCCAATCGTGTTATTTCTATGAAACATAACATATAATACTATGATGTTGCCTTTATACTAGAAGTAAAGTTTATGAACTCAGAATATATGTGTTTTTCCACGAATTTTCCTATGTTAACCATCTATTTATATTTATTTTCACGATACCAATATTTCCGCATAATTTAAATGAATGGCTGTGAGCGCCTTACTCAGACTCCAGCTCGACACCTCCTGGAGTCGAGTTGGATCCGATGCAAGCGTTCTTGAACAGAGAACTAATCCGACGTAAACGGAGTCAAGCATGATATTCCGATAAATAAAGTCAAGTTATCCGCAGAGAGGCTATACCTTTGTAACTCCGTGGTTTAATACACCCCCCCCCCCCCCCCCGGGAATCCGTAGCCATTATGTGTTCCGTTGACGCCACTCCTGTAATAAGGAAAAATTGTACGATTAGATAAAGAATTAAAATAGGAATTGTAAGGATGAACAAATAAATAATTCTTAATGAGCTGGTCATCCAACCCACCCACCCCCCTCCCGTCACCCCCTACACCAAACTAATGCTTACAATCATCCCCATTATATTACATTACTTAAACTCATCCTCAGTCTCAACAAAGGAAGTTCCCCCCCCCCCCCCCCAAGTGAACATGGACAAAAGCCTTATAAAAACAAGCAGGTATAGGTAATTACTATTATAAAGAGAGCCATCCCAAACGATTTAAAATGAGTTAATTATCTACCCCCCCCCCCCCCTCTCCAAAGTTAAGACTATAAAAATAATAATATAGCGCATAATTTGAAAGCCTTGGGTGCCCACCCTACTACCACCACCACCACCCATCTAAAGCTTTAAACTACAGGCATTACATTACGTTTGGATTGTAATAGCGCCACCCAGTAGCATTAAATTGACCGTCGCATGAATGAGCCCAAACCGTAAATTCACGGGAGATACGAACAATGGCCGAGCCACATAGATCGACATCACGTGCATGAGTTAAATTAAGGCTGTAGACTGCGTATAAAAAATAATAATTCCTTCTCGTCACGTAAGATATAATTATATGTGAACAATTGATATAGTTGGCTGTTTATGCAATGTAATGCGTTTTCGCAATTAGATTTTAGTTTGGCCGATATAGAAATATTTGATTTTGTCTCAAAATAATGGTATATACGACCATGGTTTTAAGAAACCTTATAAAACGAATTCATACCCCCCCCCCCCCCCCCCCAAACCTAATACTTTTAAACAATACAGGCTTCAATGTGCTGCTCGGTGTAAACAGTAAAATCCCTTTCTCCCAAGCGAACATCGAGAATATCTTGATGAAAACACGCTGGTATTACTAATCACTAGTATAAATTAACATAATATATAAAAAATAATGCGGTTTCCTTTATCCTAGAAATTAAGTTAAAAAAGGTTGTGGGCTCTGAAAATACCCGGTATATTTGTTTCCCCACATATCCTTCCCACGCCAAATCTCTGTATATTTGTATGTTGGTAATACCCATATTTCTGCATAATGTTTGGGAATGAACTCCTCACTCCGACTCCAACTCGAACCCTCGAGAGTGTTCATCATTCCCGCGGAGTCGAGCCGGACTCGGGGCAAGCGTCATTGTTCATGTAAGAAAAGGTTGGGTAAGTAGGGGTCTATACACAAAGACTCACTGTGCCGATCGTGTTATTTCTATGAAACATAACATATAAAATAATGATGTTGCCTTCATACTAGAATTAAAGTCTATGGACTCTGAATATATGTGTTTTTCCACGAATGTTTCCTTTTTATCTTCACGATACCAATATTTCTGCATAATTTAAATTTATGGCTGTGAGCGCCTTACTCAGACTCCAGCTCGACACCACGAGATTCTTTACTCAGTACCACGTGGAGTCGAGTCGGACCCGGTGCAAGCGTTCTGTAACAGATAACTTATGCAACGCAAACTGCGGCGAGCATGATTTCCGATAAATAAATTCAAGTTATCAGTAGGTATGCTATAATTATATAACGCGGTGGCATGCCCCCTCCCCACCCCACCGGGGGGGGGGGGGGGACTCCGTACCCATAATGTGTGCCGTTGTCGCCACTCCTGTTGTAAGGAAAAATAGTATGATTAGATAAAGAATTAAAATGGGAATTATAAGGATGAACAAATTAATAATACTAAATGAGCTGGTCATTCAACTCACCCCCCCCCCCCCCCCACACACACACAAACACCAAACTAATGCTTACATTAATCCCCATCATATTACATTACTTAAACTCATCCTCAGTATCAACAAAGGAAGTTTCTTCTCCCAAGTGAACACCGACAAAAGCCTTATAAAAGGCAAGCAGGTGTTGGTAATTACTATTATAAAGAGAGCCATCCAAAACGATTTAAAAGGGAATTAAATATACGGCCAGGTTTTTAAGAAAAATCATAAAACAAATTCATCTCCACCACTCCCACCCCCACCCCCACCCACCACCACCAACCTAATGCTTTAAAACAATACAAGTTTAAATGTACTGCTTGGTGTCAACAATAGAATCCCTTTCCCCCAAGCGAACAGCGAGAATATCTTACTAAAAACACGATGGTATTACCAATCACTATTATAAAGGGATCCACCCTAAGCGATTGAAAGGGGTTAGTTATCTACCCTTCAATGTCAAGATAATAATAAAAAAGTAGCGTTTCATTATAATGCCAAGGGTATATAAACTGTAATGGAAACGTAAGTTTTATACAACTCATCACCCCCACCCCGCCCCACCCAATCAACTAACACATTCAACCATCGCCATTGCATTACATAATTTAAACGCATCCTCATTGTTAAAGGATATCCAACCCCCTCTATCCTCCCCCACCCAAGTGAACACCGGCAAAATCTTTCCGAAAGTACGCTGGTATTAGTAATTACTTGTCTAAAGGGAGCCATCTCCAACGACTTAGAAGGGGTTAGTTATTTACTATTCAGAGTTAAGACAATAATAATCAAGTCGCGTTAATTGTAGCGCATGAGAAGTATGCGGTCGAATGTAAACTAAAGGAATATAAAGCTAGGGGACCTCCCACCCCCACCCCCACTCCCACCCTCGGGGAACCACAACCTACACCAATCTGATACTTCGACCACCGCCAGTACATTACGTGGAGGTGTCGAGCTGGAGTCTGAGTAAGGCGCTCACAGCCATTAATTTAAATTATGCGGAAATATTGGTATCGTGAAAATAAATATAAATAGATGGTTAACATAGGAAAATTCGTGGAAAAACACATATATTCTGAGTTCATAAACTTTACTTCTAGTATAAAGGAAACATCATAGTATTATATGTTATGTTTCATAGAAATAAAACGATTGGCACAGTGAGTCTTTGTGTATAGCCCCCTACTTACCCAACCGTTTCTTCTCCCTTAGCCAGAGAGTTACATGTACAGTGGCGCTTGCCCCGAGTCCGGCTCAACTCCCCGAGAATGACAAACACTCTCAGGGGTTGGAGCTAGAGTCGGGAGTAAGGAGTTCATTCCCTTACATTATGCAGAGATATGGGTATTACCAACATAGTAATATATAGAGAGTTAGAGTGGGAAGCATCTGTGGGAAACAAATATACCGGGTTTTTTCGGAGCCCACAACCTTTATAACTTAATTTCTAGGATAAAAGAAACATCATTATTTTATTTGTTATGTTAATTTCGTTATAATTTCTTTCGATAAAGGATCAACACGCCTCTGTTCAAATGTATGAAATAATTATTGCATATGCAGTTTCTGGAACAACGACTCCAAAATCGATACACCACACCCAGTGGTTTACGTCATAACGTTATTTTGTAAATATTTGTATAGCGTATTTTATAAAAATAAAAATGCCTGAAGATCCGCATACAGAGCGGTGAAAGCGCTAGCAGGAATATAGTCAGTGATGTCGTTGTATTTGATTTGAACTTTAATATTTTTTTCTTATATATATTTATATATATACATATTTATAGGCTTGTGTGCACATATCCTATGTATGGTAATTTCTTATATATATTTTCCTTTTTTCTTACACTACTCCCACCCAGGATTCAACGTCCCTGTTGAAAAAATAAAAGGGGGAGATATTTACAACCCTCCGTAAAAAATAAAAGTAAAAAAAACTTCTAATACTGAGTATTAGATATTGTTGGTTGGTTCCCCATGGGACAACTACAATTTTTTTTATATTTTTTTTTTAAATAATAATTTTTTTTTATTTTCTAAATAATAAATTATTTTCAAATGACATATTAAATAGGGTTCCGTTTAGGGCCAATTGCTACGCTTTAGGCCGAAATAGGTCCCCGACCAGTACTGAAACCAGCACTGTATCACAGGGTTGTTATTTTAAGGTTATTCTAAATTTTAAAAATATGTAGACAATTCGAGTTATTTAGAATGAATGAAAGAAAGAAAGTTTTTAATAATCAGTGTGAGTAAACGGGGTAAGCGCATTAATTTAATTAAGTTCGTATTCGGAAAGCGTTCTTTGTTCAGTCGCTGTCATGCAGGGACTGTATAAACAATGCATTCCAAATTAGAACTTATTGAAAAGTCAGTTCATGTCAATGCAAGTCATTAAAGCCGTCTTTTCTAAATTAGCACCTTTGCCCAAATAAAGTTTTTGATTGGTGATGCGCGCGCCTATATAAGACCCCTCGAGTTAACTTCAAGACAGACCCCATTTGAGGCAATAGGAAAGCTAGGCCTGTGTGATCCAAGATCCAAGTGAAATAAAATAAGGCTAACCGGGTCGCAAGGGATTTGTAAATCCCACATCGTCCCTGCGCGCCTTCGGCGCGCTAAAACCTTTCATTCATCTCATCTCAAGACAGACTCGCTAGGATGGAATAATCGTTAGTTCACGCGGTGTAGTAAAGAGTTAATGTATTTGTGTGGTTCCGGTAATCCGTCATTTGGACGACAGGATTCCCGATCTGATGATTTGCATCGAGGGGAGACGCCGAAGAAGAATCGATGAGTATATGTGGTATTTAGTTTATAGTATTTAGTTGTGATAACACGTCGTAGTTACATAGTTATTAGTTAACCGTTTTAAGTGTATTAGTGAATCTGTGTTATTAGATGATCAGTTGTTATTATTGCGAGTTAGAAGTACCATTAGCAGGAATTGTAGGTGATAAGATATTCTAAAGGGTGAAATTTAGTATTAAAGATGTGTAGCGTGGCCGAGCTCTTAAATGGGCGGAACAGAGTGCGACCCCCAACACCACAAACAAGAGGTTTAAAATGGTAGAGTGGTTGGTTGTCGGTGAGGGGTTAAATGGTTTGTCACCCTGTTTCTGTGTTCTGTTGAGCCTGGTTAGCAGCTATTTTACATGTCTGGTGTTCCCCATCTAACCTGGTCTCGGTTTCTTTTGATGATGGTTATCCTTTATTTCTCTCTTGCCCTGGTCGTCGGGCTCGGTTTCTGGTAGTGGTAGGGAAAACTTTGGGTCACTGGGTCACCGGGTCACATGGACGATGGGTCACCTGGGGTTAATAATTGACGAGAAGAGAGAAATATCTCCAGTTATACATTTTTATTTTTATATTTACAAGAAGTTCCTTTATATTTATATACAGGGCTGTATTGTACTACATTCTCAAGTATAATGATGGGCCTGGAACTGTTCTGGGAGTCGGGTACAAATAAATCACTTGAATAGGATTAACCGGCCTGAAGAGTCTTACTAACTATTGTGGATTTTGACAGGGAACAGTAAAAGTATTGGTTGTTTGTACCTCAGACAATCAATACTTACTCTTAAAATTATACTTGTACATTACTTATAACGATTTAATTGAATACAAGGGTCTCCACGGCTGAATCATTCGTGTGTTGATTCATTACAATGAGAAGGTTGTGTTCTGAGCCGAAATAGAAATGACAGACGTTTTTTTTTCACATCAAGGTGGATAATTCTTATACGAAGTGTATGTTGATTAGCCACGCTTCAGATTTGTTTACAAATAAAGATCGCTACTAAAAATAGGATTCCACATTGTGCGTTGTCGAATCTCGGTCAACGTTGATTGGGTTTTCACTTGCAAAGCTACCTTTTATTTGGTTTTAATCGCTGATCAGGTTTATTCTTGTTACTGGAAGTTTGTTGCTTGTGGTTCGTCTGCCTGTTGGGTCACCGGGTCGTCCTTCTGGGGCGCTTCAGGCTATTTATACCCTCGAAAGCGACCCAGCGAAACGACCACGACGAAACTGAGGGTTGCTTTTCGGAAACGGGTCAGGTTCCAAATAAGGAAGTTGGTTGCGTCCCGGCAATCTCCGTATCGAAGCACGCGATGGCATGATCACCGAAACTAAACCACGATGAATTTGCAAAACTGGCCAACTTTCCGAGAAGCTTTGGATTTATAACACGCAAATGTGAACATTTAAAGCATTGACAGCAAGAAATATGATCGAATACCGAATAAAGCGTGAATAGCACACCTGAATTCGTGTGTAGTGGGAATGAGTTCGTACAATAAATGTACGTAAATCGATAAAATATGCTTGTCAAGTCCACATGTTCATGTTATTATTTCTTCATTATTCATTGCGGCGAGGATAAAATAATACTATTAATAGGCTCTGGTAAATATATTAATTTAAAAGCTCCCTTCTAATGCACAACAATATTTTATGAAATGAGTAGAAATTCTAAGCCGACTGATAACGAACGGGACAACAATATGCGATGTAAATTATGTGAGCGGTCGGGTCCTCCTAAATAATGGAAATCCCCCACAAAATATTTTGAAATAACCAGTAAACCGACTCTTAAACTAAAGACACTTTTCCATAAGGATAAGAAAAATAATTACAAGTAATTGCTAGTTTTGGCCAGTACAGCTAACGCCAAAATTAACCTGTACACTGACCAGTGGATGTTTTGGCTTCTTGCTATTTACAATAAAAAAATAACACACTTATTTGACATATTTGCAACATGTTGCCACAACATGTTACATTACCCCCGGACCCGAAGCAGTTCGCACCGAACTGAACTTAATTAAAATTTTAAACTTATAGACTTTTTCGGATTAGCCCCCGAAACACTGGTCTCCTAAATACTGCAAACACATCACAATAATTGTTAAATTATTGTAACAAGTACTGTACAACAATGTTGCCTTAACTATGATAATCGTTGCCCAAATTATCATGAAGCTTGAATAAACGTCTTCCTATAAGAAAATCTAGGATGCTCATAACTCCTGTGAATATAATTTCACAATGCATATATTCACACACGTAGAAAATACTCTACATAGTACCCTTGGGCACGGACTACATTTAAATTGACTTGTTGTTGAAGACCAGAAAGATTCAATGGAAACTTTCTGGTTTTTGGCCACAAAACAATTTATAATTATAACCTGCTATATAATAATTTCTACCCAGAATTAAACTCATAGATTATATGTGTACATTTACAAATAGCATCATATTTTTTTTTCTCTCTTCTGGCTGTTTTCTTTTCTTAGACACGGAAAGGTCCCAGGGTTCTTTCTGCAATCCCCCCTGGTAGGTAGGTCTATATAACCAACTTTTGGCATTATACGCTGGCTTCACATTATTATTATTCTTTATTTGGATTGGGTAGGTTTCTCAGTACAGTAAGAATTATGTTTTCTGCAGGTAGTTGGTATGGTTTATTGCTGTTTTGTGCAAGTACTTCTTGTACCTACACGGCTGTGGAAGAACCAGTTTTGTTTTTTACCGACATGAGGTTTCAGCCTGTTGTAATGTACAACACGACTTTCACCACTTGAACCATTTTTAATTTTATACAGCAGGTCGGAGATGCGGGCTACCACCACGAAGGGTCCCTCCCATCTCTTCTGTAGCTTATAGGATCTCCCTTTTTTGTGACGAGGCGAGTATAACCATACTTGACTGCCTAACTCATATGATGACATCTTGGATTTGACATCGTATTGTCTCTTCTGGCTGTTACTAGCTTCCATTAATCTCCCTCGTGCGGCTTCATGGACGATCCACATTTTTTCTTCCAAATCCTGGATGAATTCCACTGGATTTCGTGTAGGCTCGGGTGGTTTCCCAAACAACAAGTCGACTGGTAGCTCGACTTCTCGTCCCAGCATCATTTTACTGGGAGTTTCTCCCAAACTCTCCTGCACCGAAGACCGGTAGGCATACATGACTAACGGCAACTGCTCATCCCAATCTCTTTGCGATTTTGAAATCGTTTTGGAGAGCATATCTTCTATGGTCCGGTTCAGCCTTTCCACCAGGCCGTCACTTTGTGGATGATATGCTGTCGTTCGAGTCTTATCAATTCTGAAGGTTTTACATAATTGTTGAAATAAGTCTGACTCAAATTGTCTCCCTTGGTCTGTATGGATTTGCTTCGGAACTCCATATCGACATATAAAATTCTTCACCAACTCATCTGCAACCGTTTTCGCCTCTTGGTTCACCATCGGGTAGGCTTCTGCCCAACGCGTAAAATAATCTGTTACAACCAAGACATATTTATTTCCGTGATGAGACTGAGGTAAAGGTCCCATTATATCTAGGGCTATTCTCTCCATTGGTGCCCCTACTACATACTGCTTCATGGCACCACGCAGCGCTGGTTTGTTTGGTTTCCTCTCCTGACAGGCTTCGCACCTCGCTATGAAGCGGCGTACGTCTTCATGAAAGCCGGTCCAATAAAACCGAGATCTTATTCTCGCAACTGTTCTGGTTATCCCTAGGTGACCTGCTGCTGGATCACTGTGTAGCATTTTTAAGACTTCAAGTCTCCAACACTTGGGCAGAATTATCTGCCAAGAATGGGCATCCGCCTTCATATCAAGCCATTTTCTGCTTAATATGCCATCTACTACTTCTGTTCGGTCCCATTGAGCCCAATAGCTTTTCAACCTAGCTGATTGGTCAGAAATACTATTCCATTCGGGTCGCTTTAACTTGGATTCTTTCCAGTTGATCAACGTCGCTAAGATGGGGTCCCCTAGTTGAGCTTTTCTGATCTCAACTTTAGATCGGTTTTGGAACCACATTTGTGCCTCTGCAGTTTCTTCTACCAATTCATCTGATCTATTAGCACTGTAGGCTTTCCCATGTGTGCCCTTCTCCCCGCTTAGAGCTCGGACAAATTCCTCAAGATGTCCTTCCTCTTTCGTTTCCACCCTATGGGCCAATTCATTTACCTCCCGTCGTTCACAATGATCGCATGTTTCACATGGACGCCTAGACAAACCATCTGCATTAGAATGCAGACGTCCTGCTCTGTGTTCAATGGTGAAGTTATAAGTTTCAAGTACTTGTAGCCATCGGGCAAGCTGCCCTTCAGGATTTTTGAATCTCCTGATCCAATTGAGTGCTCCATGGTCGGTTCTGATCTTGAAAGGAACACCAAACAAATAATGATGGAAGTGTTTAACTGAATGAATGACAGCTAGGAGTTCCCTTCGAGTGATGCAATACTGACGCTCTGATTTGGAAAATGTGCGACTATGGTAGGCCACAACATGTTCCCCGTCGTCGTGTAATTGGGACAACACCGCTCCCATTCCAACACCACTTGCATCTGTGTCTAATATGAAACTTTTGCTCAGGTCTGGATACATTAATATAGGTTGTGTAGTCAAAGAAACTTTTAGCCTTTGGAATGCTTCCTCGCATTCAGTATCCCAGTGGAATTTGGACTGCTTCTCTGTAAGTCTGTGCAATGGCTTCGAAATCTTTGCGAAGTCTTTTATGTGGCGACGAAAATATGAACAGGTTCCTAAATAGCTTCTTACGTCCTTTACGCTCTTTGGTTGAGGCCATTCCAGGATCGCTTTTATCTTTTCTGGCCCGGGACTTATTCCTTCCTTCGAGACCACATGCCCCAGAAAAGTTACTTCCTTTTTGAAAAGGCTACATTTCTTCGGCGATATCTTGAGGCCAGCATTACCAATTCTGGTCAGAACTTCATCGAGTCTTTCCAAGTGTTCATCAAAGGAACTCGAGAAGCATATGATATCATCTATGTATAGGAGGCAGGTTTGCCATTGTAAGCCGGAAAGTATAAATTCCATCTATCTTTCAAACGTGGATCCTGCGTTACAGAGGCCATAGGGCATTGAGTTGAATTCATACAAGCCCCCTGTAGTTGCAAAGGCCGTCTTAGGTCTATCTTCAGGTGCCATGCCTACTTGCCAATATCCGCAGCACAAATCCAATGTGGAGAAGAGAGTAGCCCCTCTCAAGGCATCCAGTGAATCGTCGATTCTCGGGATGGGGTATGAGTCTTTGACTGTGACGCTGTTCAACTGTCTGTAATCGATGCAAAAGCGTATCGAGTTGTCCTTCTTTTTCACCAATACCACTGGAGAAGCCCATGGGGATTTGGATGGTTGTATTACACCCGTATCCAGCATGCGCTGTATTTCATTCTTTGCCTCCTGAAGCTGTGTAAGAGGTATTCTCCTTGGAGGCTGCTTAATAGGCCTTGCATTCCCAGTTTCGATCTTATGTTGAACGATATCGGTCTTCCCAAGGTCGTTCTTCGATCTGGCAAATACTGGTGAATGTTTGTAGAGAAGTGTAATGACCTTATCTAATTCATCGTCAGATAGTGCGCCCCTGCAGGAATCTGTGATGACCTTAAGATGGTCAGGCAATTTTGCTTCGGTCATTTCACGGCCATCATTCTGGACAGCAAATATTGAGTCAGTTGTTTCGCACTCGGCTTCCTTGCCCATTAGTGCGTCTTCAATAATTTCCGTCTCTCTACTGTCAATTGTTGTACAGTCAGCTGTGTGTGTTCCCTTATATATGGTCTGTGGTTTGTCCAATAAATTTATAACCCGAATGGGTATGCACTGCCGCTCTGTGTCAAACAGGCATTTTGCCACTAACAATCCTCGCTCGCTCAGGGCCTTGCTTCCAGCCTCTACTATGGCACAGTTACCAAAAGGTAAGTCACCGTTAATTTTTCCTGGTAGTATCATCTCACTCGATGCTGGAATTACCACATTTTCACTGACTGTGACTCTAAATACTGAAGGTGTCAAGCTCTCCATTTGACAGGGTAAAGGTTTCCCCTTACAAGTAAGTCTATTTTCTCTCAGGTTAATTTCAAAGTCAAAATGGTGGAGAAAATCATATCCCAAAATAACTTGGGCTGCCACATCTGCTATGACCCATCTGTGACAGTAACTCTTTCCATCAACTCGTAATGACAATTGTGCAGTACCCAGTGGTGTCATCGTCTTGCCATCTGCCATGTGTAGCTTTCCACACTTGCTTTCTAAAGCTGGTCTCAGATGTGCAGGAATTTCAAAATAAAGCTGGCTATGCACCACCGAAATTGTTGATCCAGTGTCCACTAAACAATTAATATTTGTGCCGTAAAGATTTGCTTGCACCAGTAAACCATCATTAACCACTCCTTTGATGTCAAATAATTGTTTGGGTCTTTCCAAAGAATTCACCAAGTCTTGACCCGCAGTCTTGGCCTCTAACAGTTTCCCGAATAGGTTTGGGTCTCCACAGTTTTCTCATTGCCTCCCCTTGTAGGTTGGTACTCCTTCCTCTGCATGGGAGCCCTGTGTGTCAAGTCCCATTTGCGTTTGCGGCAATCTTTGATAAAGTGACCTGGTTTGTCGCAGTAGTGACAGTTAGTGTTTTTACGAGGTCCCTGCGTATTTGTGTTTGATTCACTCCTGGTGCTGGTTACATTTCTCTCTGTGTTTGTGACACCACTGTGTTTCAGGTCGTCTAGCCTGGATGAACTTCCTTGTTCAGCTACTCCTTCAACCTGCGCTCTCACATTGTACCTTAAGTGGCCTTTTCGCGCTCGGCTCATGCGAAAAGCCTCATACTTCAAAGCTAAATGCAAGGCTTCATCAATATTTTCTGTACTGCCTTGACATATGGCCCACTCCATATCTTCATCAATGAGTGCATCTCGAAAGCTTTTGTATGCTAGGCTATCTCGTAACTCACTGGATGCTGAGGGATAGGCCCTTCTTGCTAATCTCTTAATATCTTGTGCTAGCTCAGACAAGCTCTCGTCCCGACGTCTGGTTCGGGCATTCAGTTGCGCTCGGTACATTTCACACTGGTTACGAGGTTCGAAGCGAGAACCCAAAATATCCACTAAGTGTGAGTAACTGTTGAGATGATCCTGGTTTATATCTGACAGAATGCTTCTTGCTGGACCACGCATGCATACTATTAGCTGCATAGCTTTCACCTGGTTATCCCAACCATTCAATCTGCTGACCATTTCAAAGTGAGTGAGGTAATCAGTCCAACTAGATTTTCCATCGTAGGTGTCTGGTCTAGTAAAACCTGCATTATGATCACACCTCCTATTGCCTTGTGGTCCTGTGTTAGGTACATGCAATTCAGGATGGTTATTTTCCCATTCGTAGTTGGGATGGGTGGGGTGTTCAGCATTATTATGTTGGTTCCAGTCCCACCAATTAGGCGCTCGGTTTCGTACCGGGTTGGTCTGCTCATAATTCACCCGCCCACTTGGTCTCTCGGTTTCAAATGGCCTTGGTCGAGCCATGTCCATATACATGTTTTCTCCCTCTTTACTATACCCCAACATGCCCTCATTCTGTTTGACCATTTTATTTAATGCACCACTTAGTAGATCTATCTTTTGGTGCAAATCTCCAATCTGTAAATTTAGCTCCCCAATTTTGGTTTTATTGTCCTGGATTAAATTTTTAATTTCTATAGGAGCACCTTGATCTACTAAGGGACCCGGTTCCACAATACTTGGTGACTCTCCCCTCTCTGATATACAGTCTGAGTGGTCATCAGACATTTCTTCTGGATTACCATTGGTAGCAGCTTCCCGACGTTGACCCTTTTTATTATTTTTCGGCATATTTATTTATTTATTTTTAGAGGCAACTATAAAATTATTTATTTTTAATGCTCACTAATTTTATAGTAACCGTCGTACTACTTTTGTTGGAGTTATAATTCTTTATAAATTCCAAAGCATTTCTGATTGATTATCATTTATTTGTGCATTTTAAAATTTATCCCACCTCTGCCACCAAAATGTGTGGCGTGGCCGAGCTCTTAAATGGGCGGAACAGAGTGCGACCCCCAACACCACAAACAAGAGGTTTAAAATGGTAGAGTGGTTGGTTGTCGGTGAGGGGTTAAATGGTTTGTCACCCTGTTTCTGTGTTCTGTTGAGCCTGGTTAGCAGCTATTTTACATGTCTGGTGTTCCCCATCTAACCTGGTCTCGGTTTCTTTTGATGATGGTTATCCTTTATTTCTCTCTTGCCCTGGTCGTCGGGCTCGGTTTCTGGTAGTGGTAGGGAAAACTTTGGGTCACTGGGTCACCGGGTCACATGGACGATGGGTCACCTGGGGTTAATAATTGACGAGAAGAGAGAAATATCTCCAGTTATACATTTTTATTTTTATATTTACAAGAAGTTCCTTTATATTTATATACAGGGCTGTATTGTACTACATTCTCAAGTATAATGATGGGCCTGGAACTGTTCTGGGAGTCGGGTACAAATAAATCACTTGAATAGGATTAACCGGCCTGAAGAGTCTTACTAACTATTGTGGATTTTGACAGGGAACAGTAAAAGTATTGGTTGTTTGTACCTCAGACAATCAATACTTACTCTTAAAATTATACTTGTACATTACTTATAACGATTTAATTGAATACAAGGGTCTCCACGGCTGAATCATTCGTGTGTTGATTCATTACAATGAGAAGGTTGTGTTCTGAGCCGAAATAGAAATGACAGACGTTTTTTTTTCACATCAAGGTGGATAATTCTTATACGAAGTGTATGTTGATTAGCCACGCTTCAGATTTGTTTACAAATAAAGATCGCTACTAAAAATAGGATTCCACATTGTGCGTTGTCGAATCTCGGTCAACGTTGATTGGGTTTTCACTTGCAAAGCTACCTTTTATTTGGTTTTAATCGCTGATCAGGTTTATTCTTGTTACTGGAAGTTTGTTGCTTGTGGTTCGTCTGCCTGTTGGGTCACCGGGTCGTCCTACTGGGGCGCTTCAGGCTATTTATACCCTCGAAAGCGACCCAGCGAAACGACCACGACGAAACTGAGGGTTGCTTTTCGGAAACGGGTCAGGTTCCAAATAAGGAAGTTGGTTGCGTCCCGGCAATCTCCGTATCGAAGCACGCGATGGCATGATCACCGAAACTAAACCACGATGAATTTGCAAAACTGGCCAACTTTCCGAGAAGCTTTGGATTTATAACACGCAAATGTGAACATTTAAAGCATTGACAGCAAGAAATATGATCGAATACCGAATAAAGCGTGAATAGCACACCTGAATTCGTGTGTAGTGGGAATGAGTTCGTACAATAAATGTACGTAAATCGATAAAATATGCTTGTCAAGTCCACATGTTCATGTTATTATTTCTTCATTATTCATTTCGGAATTCGTATTACTCTTATTGCAGGAAACCGTCCTTGGTGCGTAATGTACCCCGCTGTTTGATGTGAACAGATCACATCTATGTTAGTCTTGGGAACTGTCGCATTGTTTAAATGCCCACGTTCACGTTTTATTTGTAATTCATTGTTACTTGACGTGCCATCTCTCACGTAAGGTTTGACTTCCGGCAATTTGTTTCCTCGCCATTGCATGGTTACGAAAACTGCCGAGAAAATCCTTATATGGAAGATGACCAAGTTCCGTGAGTCGACCCACTTGGAAACGGGTCAACTGCTTCGCGATCAGTTTCCGAGTATAAATAGCCTGAAGCGCCCCAGTAGGACGACCCGGTGACCCAACAGGCAGACGAACCACAAGCAACAAACTTCCAGTAACAAGAATAAACCTGATCAGCGATTAAAACCAAATAAAAGGTAGCTTTGCAAGTGAAAACCCAATCAACGTTGACCGAGATTCGACAACGCACAATGTGGAATCCTATTTTTAGTAGCGATCTTTATTTGTAAACAAATCTGAAGCGTGGCTAATCAACATACACTTCGTATAAGAATTATCCACCTTGATGTGAAAAAAAACGTCTGTCATTTCTATTTCGGCTCAGAACACAACCTTCTCATTGTAATGAATCAACACACGAATGATTCAGCCGTGGAGACCCTTGTATTCAATTAAATCGTTATAAGTAATGTACAAGTATAATTTTAAGAGTAAGTATTGATTGTCTGAGGTACAAACAACCAATACTTTTACTGTTCCCTGTCAAAATCCACAATAGTTAGTAAGACTCTTCAGGCCGGTTAATCCTATTCAAGTGATTTATTTGTACCCGACTCCCAGAACAGTTCCAGGCCCATCATTATACTTGAGAATGTAGTACAATACAGCCCTGTATATAAATATAAAGGAACTTCTTGTAAATATAAAAATAAAAATGTATAACTGGAGATATTTCTCTCTTCTCGTCAATTATTAACCCCAGGTGACCCATCGTCCATGTGACCCGGTGACCCAGTGACCCAAAGTTTTCCCTACCACTACCAGAAACCGAGCCCGACGACCAGGGCAAGAGAGAAATAAAGGATAACCATCATCAAAAGAAACCGAGACCAGGTTAGATGGGGAACACCAGACATGTAAAATAGCTGCTAACCAGGCTCAACAGAACACAGAAACAGGGTGACAAACCATTTAACCCCTCACCGACAACCAACCACTCTACCATTTTAAACCTCTTGTTTGTGGTGTTGGGGGTCGCACTCTGTTCCGCCCATTTAAGAGCTCGGCCACGCTACAGGTAATTCCCAATAATGTGGTAGTCGCAACAGGATAAATGCGCGCATGAGCGGTTGAATGAAAGATTTCGTGATTTCTTGTCAGCAGTCGCAGCTTCGACCTTTCTCTACGAATATAAATTTGGGAAACAAATTTAATTTTAGATAATATTTTAGTACTTGTTTTCGGTGGGATGCAGTGACTAGTCACAAAACTCATTTCAGTAGTGTTGAGATTATTTATTTAGGATTTGTTGGCTATTTGTAAATAAGAGTATAGAAGATTTATATATAAAAATTGTTGGATTGTTAATAGTCTTTATCTTATCAATGACGAAGCCCGGAGTACCCTAGGAATTGATGGAACCTCAGCCCCGCCAAGAAATTAGCCCAGGCTAGTTCATTACCGTTGAAAGCAATTGATTAAAGCGCGGCGCTACTCTGTGGCTTGTGAATAAGCAGTTGCGATCTACAAAAGTGAGCTAGTGAAAATCCCCTGTCCCCGGTGAAAGATTATCTTAGGTCCCCAGCAAAGTTGATCAACCCCAGCCTTGGCCCTCCGTTGACAAGCGCCCTCTGGTAAATAAATGTTCGCTCCCTCCGAGACGTTGCCACGGCGGCGTTCCGGGGGACAGTAATTTCTATTTATCAGAAAGTGCTAACCCCTGTATAGACACCTGAATGAGCGATTCCCCAGTGGAAGTAACGCGTGGTTCCACTTTACAGGCGGACCGTTTGGTCATAACTGCCTGAAGCCGTCTTTGACATGCCGCAGGAGATAGAAAACGTCAGATTGGACCCATTCAAGCATAAAACAACAACCTTTAATTTTATGGTCCCAACCAGAACCCCAGCATATATATAAAACGATATTTATTCCAATAATTTAAAAAAAACCACTTTTATTTCATAGATGAAAGTTCTCTTGGAACTTATACCTTCCTCGAATGAAATGACTATTCTTAGGTATACAATTTACCTTTTATATCGTTAAATCTATTCATTATGCTTTTACAAATATTTTTCAAATCTCAAGAAACTTAGGTGCTTATACTGGAAGTATTATTCAATTAGAGGAGCTTTGTTCCTTCAAGACTAAAGCAAGATGTCTTGCATAAAGAAACTGGCCCAAGTCATTCAAGTGCACCCCGTCTCTGGAAAAATGCTTACGGGATACTTTAAACAAATACTTATATACCACATTTGGGCCTGAAAGAGTTCCATAGAACTGGGTAATAGCCGCCCTTCGTAGTTCGAATAGGGTGCCAGACACTCTGGTCTTTATCCGAGCAAACAGACCCAATATAATAATCGTTTTAACGCCTTGGCGTAATAAATGCTTAATGAGTCTTTCAATATATAGTTTATAATGTTCAAAATGGAAGTTGTCACTGTCCAAATCATTCTCACCAGCCTACACTAGTACAGTTTTTGCACCAACACAATGAATCTGTTCCAAATGTTGAAGTTTTGCTCCAGGGATTCCATACATTTTAATCGACTTCAGACGATCAGGAAGTTTCCCTGTCCATGTTCCAATTTTTCTCACGAACGTATGTCCAATTACCATCTCCATTATGCTATAAGGAAAAAGTTACACAGAGAACAGTATCTGGATATAAAAATATCATTTTCTCCACAAAAGATTACACAATCTTTTCCTTACATGGAAATGTAATGGGGAACCAACTCACAAAAAAAAACTCATATTCATAAATTCCCGTCAGATAGTTCTTTCGACCAAGCTGACCCGTTCATTAATTCAAATTTCTACCTCGGACACAACGCTCGCGGAAATTTAATTATACTTAGTCGGGTCCGCCTTTAACTTGCATAACTCTAATATTCCTAAACATACTAATACATACACTAGCATATAACTCGCACCACCTTTCACGAATCACGCGCACAATAAAAGATCCCCATCAATGATACCCAACCCTCTTGCGCACCGAATCGCAAAAATGAACCGGTCAGCGGGGCTCAAGAACAATCTAGACGGGTTTAAAAAGAGAGGCAACCACACTTGTATTTGAACTGAATTATAACCGATCTAGTCTGAAATTATCGTCACAGGGGCTTTCCGGAAATCAACCCCATGACGATCCCCACGAATGAACACACAAAACTCAATTTCCCGGATCCATATCTCAAGCGGCAATTCCCCAACGTCAGGGAAATGACGCAATTATAAAAAGAAATATTGCAATACAAGCCAACACAGATCATATGACGGTTCAATGCTCATGCAGCCAAATATGTACAAAATATGACTTTTTGGTACCACCATAGATACCCATCGAAGGCAGTTCTAAGTCGAAGGCCGGATTATAAGCGCAAAATCCAAACTCAAATCTATACAACTTTCGCGCTTAACACAAAATTTACACACCAAGACCACGCGAACTGCCAATCTAACGTCAAATGTCAAGTGGGTTGCCAGAAAAAATTAAAGTAAAAAAAAAAAAAAAAATAAATAATTAATTAATAAAATACAAATTCTTGAGAACCTAGTCGGCGCGGTCGCCGGAGGGTGCGACCACGCCTACTAGTCGGACCTTCATGGAGGAGCGTCTCCTCCTCCCCAGGACTCTCCACAGAGGACCGGTCTATATTATTTTCGTTAGAACTATCAGGTATGGGACACATGGGGGCACCCAAATCCGAATTAACCACCTCTGACTTACGTGTGTAACATTTCTTCAAACGGTTGAAATGTACAACTTGTGGTTTACCTCCCCCGACGCGAACCACAAGGTAATTTGCGTCCGAGAGTTTGCTTTTTATGATATAGGGACCGACCCAAAATTTAGCAAATTTTGAGGTTTGGCTTTTATTCACTCTAGGTAAACAAAGCCAAACCTTATCCCCAACAGTCAAAGGTTTTCCGAAAACTCGTTTGTCGTAAATTTTCTTTCTTCTAATCTCAGAATCACATTTCGCCGAAACTAACTGGAAAATTTGGGCTAGACGACCTTCTAAATCACTGACATACTGAGAGGGAGCACAATCCCTATCAGGAGTCTTACCAGCAATTAACTCTGTAGGTAAAGTAATTTCTCTACCAAACATGACACTATAAAGGGAGTGAACCCCGTAGTTTCATGTTTGGCGCTCCTATAAGCCATCATGGCGAATGGAAGATAATATTCCCAGTCGCTGTGATTGTCTTCTACAAAGCAGGCTAACATAGCCGCTAAGGTTCTGTTAAACCTCTCAACTTGGCCGTCACTTTGAGGCATATAAGGAGAGGTACGAGTCTTCTTAATCCCAAAATAGCGACAAACGTCTTGAAATAGATCTGACTCGAAATTCGATCCCTGATCTGAATGAACAAATTTCGGCATACCATACCGACTAATCCACTCTCGAATCACAATATCGGCTACTGTACTTGCCCTTTGATTCGGGATAGCAAAAGCCTCCGTCCATTTGGAGAAATAATCTGATATGACCAAAATATAAATATTACCCTGAACGGACTCGGGTAATGGCCCCAAAATGTCTAAAGCAATTCGTTCCATAGGCTCCGATACTTTACCTGTTACCAAAGGAGCTCGACTGGCCTTGCCAGGCGGTTTACGACGCCGACAACTCGGACAAGACAGAACCCAAAGTTCTATGTCACGATGCATGCCTATCCAAAAAAACGCTGTCGAATTTTTGAATATGTTTTATGGACGCCCAAGTGTGCATCCACTAAAGAGTCATGATGCTCCTTACATACCTGACTTCTTAAGTCTTTTGGGACCACCCACAAAAATTTACTGGGGGCCCCTATTTGTGTCCATTCTCGAAAAAGAATGCCATCTTCCACAGAAAATTGTTCCCACTGACTCACATACCTTTGAAGTTCTGAAGGCTCTTCTTTTAACTTTTCAAGACTAGGTTTTTCTCTTTTTAGCTTAATTTCGAGAAATCTTTTAATAACGGGATCAGCCCGCTGATTTTCTTTAGTCAATTTAATTCCAGACTCAAACTCTACAGTGTTAATATTATTTTTATTACAGGAAGGAATTCTGCTCAGCGCATCCGCATTTTTATGCTGTTCGCCGCGACGATGAACCGTCGTAAAAACGAACCCACTGAGGTATTCCAGCCAATGCGCCACCTGCCCAACAGGTTCCTTAAAATTGAACAACCACCGCAAGGACCCATGGTCGGTTCGCAGCGTAAAATGCTTACCAATAAGAAAATGTCTAAAATGTTTGACACCTTGAATCACGGCTAATAATTCTTTCCGAGTAACACTATAGTTTTTCTCCTGCTGGGAATGGGTTTTACTAAAATATGCAATTACTCGCTCCTTGCCCTCTATAATTTGAGACAAAACTGAGCCAGAGGCAAAATCACTCGAATCTGTGTCGAGAATAAATTCATGCTCAAAATTCGAGTAAGCCAAAATTGGGCTTTGACACAATTTGCCTTTTAACACATCAAAAGCTTCTTGCTGGGCCTCGCCCCAGACAAACTTCTCGTTCTTACGAGTTAACTTGCTTAAGGGACTAGCCAAAGTGGAAAAATGAGGCACAAATTTCCGATAATATGCAAGATAACCCGACAAAACTCCGTAAATCTTTCAGACAAGTCGGAACAGGCCAATCTTTTACACGCGCAATTTTCTCCGGGTCAGCTGACACACCCGACGCGGAAACAATGTGACCTAAATATGAAACATGACGTCTGAACAACGCACACTTGGAGGGTTTCAATTTTAACCCTGCGGACCTTATTCTACTAAAAACCTCTTGCAATCGTTTAATATGCTCCTGGAATGTTCGGACATAAATAATGACGTCATCAAGATAGATAAGGCATGTCTTCCAGTGTAGCCCTTTTAGCATGAGCTCCGTGAGCCTCTCGAAGCACCCAGGGGCCCCACAGAGCCCAAATGGGAGGACCGTGAACTGATAAAGCCCAACACCGGTAGTAAAAGCCGTTTTCTCTTGGGCGTCAGGAGTCAGTTCCATTTGCCAGTACCCCGAAGCCAAATCTAGGGTGGAAAACCACTGTGCCCCCGCCATACCCTCTAAACGTTCATCTATACGGGGCAGGGGATAGGCATCTTTTTTTGTAATGGCATTTAACTTACGGTAGTCTACACAAAAACGAAAACTATTGTCTTTCTTTTAACTAAAACTATGGGAGCCACCCACAGACTAGAAGAAGGCTGAATTACCCCCTGCTTTAGCATAGCATATATCTGCTGTTCTACCTCGCGCCTTTTATGGAAGGGGAGCCGATACGCCCGCTGTTTAATAGGAGGGTGGTCGCCCGTACAAATATCATGCTGGGTGAGATCAGTGCGGCCCAAATCACCTTCGAACTGAAGAAATACGTCGCGGTTCTTTTCTAAAAACTCAATGGCCCGTTCCGCTTGAGCACTAGTCAAGGCCTCTCTGTCATAAGTTTGTGACAAGGAGAACTTCCCATCATCTGAAGGGGAGGTCTCGTTAGGTTGTTCATCTAAAATTTCAATATTCTTAAGAACAGCCACAGGCTCACCAACTTTTAACTTTTGTGGGGTCTGAGAAACATTTATTAATCTGACAGGAACTTCCGGTTGACTAACATCAACAATACTTCGCCCCAGCATTTATCCACGATGATTTTTCATAAACTCTGGGTCGGGTCCGCACAAACTCTGTCTAATTGGTGGACTGTCAATACGACCCTTCACGACAACTTCCGAAAATTGAGGTACTGTCAATCCTTCAATCAGCAATACATGAATTTGATTATTTTCTTTCAAAAACTCAAGGGAAAATTTAACCCCTAAAATCGTAATAGTTTTGTCTGGCAAGGAGATCACTGAATTAGTTCTATTCATAAAATCAATTCCCAGGATTGCATCAAATGCAAAGTCAGTCACAAAAAAAGTTTGTACACATTGATACTTATCAACAGTAACAGGTAAATCAATTAACCCTTTTAAATCAAGGGGCTGCCCATTAGCCCCCACAACACTACGAGGAGCCTCTCTTACGCGAGATTGCTCGATACCCAAAATATCATGTAACACTTTGGTAATGATCAAACTCACCGACGAACCAGTATCCAATAGGAACTTAACACTTTCGTTCAAGACTTTAAGAGTCAGATAACTATGACCTGTACTCTCAGGTGGGAGGGCCCTTTCCATCCTAGACTGAGGTGCGACCCCTACCCCAGTCTTTACTCGTTTAAATCCTGATTATTATTTAAATTAGGCTCGTGTGACCAATCACCTTTACCTCTACCT
Source organism: Pictodentalium vernedei (assembly GCA_031216915.1). Lineage (NCBI taxonomy): Eukaryota > Metazoa > Mollusca > Scaphopoda > Dentaliida > Dentaliidae > Pictodentalium > Pictodentalium vernedei. The sequence continues at coordinate 566,317,611 of CM062297.1, read as the reverse complement.
CTATTTCTATAACCACCTCGGTCACGACGACCTCTATAAAAATTATTATTGTTCCGACCTCGGCCCTGTCTGAAAACTTCTTCCCGCAAATTATTTTGCTCAATCTGCATCTCTCTCAATTGTTCCTGCAAGTTTTTCACCACCTGGGTTAATGCACCGATTTCACTCGAAACCTCCGATTCCCCAACTACACCAACCGAAGAAGGTACCTCTACCTTCTTATATGATTCCTCATCTAACGCAGCTCGCACTGCCACATTAAGGGTCTCGGGCTTAACCCTCAACACTTGCATTCTGACTTCATTATCCGTCAGTGCGGAAATAAAGCTATCCTTGGCCAGATCATCCCTAACATCTAGAGGAACCCCTGGATACGCCTTTCTTACTAGGCGCCTAATACTTTGCGCTAACTCAGGCAAGGTCTCCCGCTGTTACCTTCGTCTGGATCTTAATTGGGCCCTATATATTGCAGTACCCTTAAATGGATCAAAACGATCTCGCAAACTCTGCATAACTCTATGAGAATTAGCTTTAATTTCTGCTCCAAATCTTCATAAAACTGCAAGGCGGCGCCCCTTAAAGACACCACTAGAAATTGACGAGCCCGGTCTTCAGACCACTGGTTAATCCCAACACATTTCTCAAAATGGGATAACCAATCAGCTACAGTGGTGGTTCCATTAAAAGTATCCGGCATAACAATCGGTTTACGCGGATAAGCTTGATCACTATATCTACCATCCGGCTGCAAGACTGTTGCCCCACGCTGAGGTCTGGGCAAACTCGATACTTTCTGATTCTCCCCAAAAATCTTATTATTTTGGACCACCCTGGGCACTTTCGCCGAATCAACCGCGCGCCCAGCAAGAGCTCGACGAGCAGTTGAATTGGCCGAAATTGCCCCAGGCGTGTCAATCACTCCAGTGTAATCCTCCGTTTGGTTACATAAATCAACAACAGAATTCTGCAATTCGTCAATCAACTGTTGACACTTCAAAATAGTCGCATCAACCTTACTAATCTTTCTCCCAGGGGTAGGATCAGGAGTAAGGGGAACATTCCCAAATTCCTTAGGTCTAGCTCCTCTGGCCGTTATATCAGCGGCCAGGGCCTCCGAGGCATATATATAGTCTTCCAAATCTTGACTAATTCCACTAGCCATTTTTTTTTATAAGGATTATGTCTCAACAAATATGTCAATTCACCACAACGACTTCACTTACAGCCTTATAACAACCCTGTCCTCAAACACCAAAGAACCGAACTAAAATAATAAATTCTTTTATCAAAAGTGTCAATTTACAATTTATCCTATCGGCGACGCCAAAAATCTGTAACGACACTGATCCAACCCCGCCTAGACCCTTCCTCTGCGCCGACACTCTCGGCCCAAACTAACTTTCAAGAAGTGAGTTCCAGCAGAGAGCCTCGCACAGAAGTCAAGCAAGATCTAGCCGTACACAAATTTGTTGTCTGGGGTTTCTGCAGGTTCGTTCCTAAATAGGGATTAGTTTCCTTTCTCAGTCACCTAAGACTGTCACAAACGTTTAACGCTGCCTTGACACCCCTCTTGCGCCGTTGCTCTCGACTCGAACCCACTTATAAGAAATGAGTTCTAGCTGACAGCCCCGTCGCAAAAGCCAACCAAGGGTAATCATACACATAGGTGCATTTAAAGGGCATGTTTCAAATCCACTATTGAACCGCGTTTAATGATAAAAAAATAATAATATCCAGTCAAGGGCTCATTGAAAGGGCTATAAGCTGAAAAAAAACCCCAAACAACAACAAATAGCGAAAGATTTAAATATATATATTAATTTAACGTTTATTACAATTCCCCCTATTATTATTTCAACTTCGGAGGAAGTCACATGGAATTTTGGATTTTCATTTTTCATATTTCAGTTGGCATGTACAACTACATCTCCACTCTATAGGTGGAAACAAATTTATTCTACCGTCTATTAGGTATTCACTTTTCAGGCCATAACCACTGTTTCGATCACCAAGTCCCACTTCCCCGGCAAAAGAGTTACATACCAAACATCGATGATTTTTATAAATATTACGGCTGCTACCACCCTTGGCTAAAGAAGGGGAGCGCTCATAAGTCGGAATCCAGGTTTCAACGTCCAAAACTCTCCCTCATCAGAAGAGTTGCACATCAAAATGTCTGCAGTTATTCACAGCTGCAACCACCCTTGGCTAAAGAAGGGGAGCTCTACACAGGTCAGAACCAAAAGTTCCAACACCCGAAACTCTCTACCGGCGGAAGGGTTACAACAACAATCGTATAAAACTACGAATTTTCATATCAAGAGCTGTTCAATCTGAATCCCTCACGCTCACAAATTTTGTTTACACATCAAAAATTTAGGCCGTTACACCAAACAGCCTGCCCGTCGTATCTCACCTTCTTTCCCCTTAAATAAAAATACGCATATTCAAAGGGTAGAATCGTGCCAATGAATGCGACCATAAAATTCCGTAAAGTTGCCAAATGGGAGGGGCGGGGTTTCAAATCTATCGACCCTCCGAAACTCGTCGTACGCCGAATTTCATCGATTAGACCGAGGCATCTCACAACTAAATAAGATGCATCGAGCTAAGCGTGAATAAACTTGTCTTTTTACTAAATTAATAGAGCCGTCATTGGGAATTCGGCGTAGGACGAGGATCAGAAATCCATGATATTATGACCGGTCCCGATAGGGAGTTAATCTGGAGGAGAGTACAAAAGTGCAACCTACCTCTATGAAGTCCCGATGTGTTCTCCAAAAGTATTGGGAGTCAACCCAATCACTTCGACTTCCAGATCACCAATAATCCGTGCGTTGTTTCACCTCGACGATCAATAAAAGACAAAAGACAATCAGCCGACGTGGAAATTAACCCATTTTTCTATCTCTTACTAATGTGTGCGAAAACTTAAGGCCACCACAAAGTGATTTAACACTTCCAATATCGAAGCGACCAATTCGCCTTCATACACCAGATTCATGCACACACACCTACACATATATATATATATATATATATTTATTTGTTTTGAACTTTAATATTTTTTTCTTATATATATTTATATATATACATATTCATAGGCTTGTGTGCACATATCCTATGTATGGTAATTTCTTAGATATATTTTCCTTTTTTCTTACACTTGTTCTAGATTCCTGTAAGTCCCACCTCAGTGATACCCACGTGAGCCTGTTAAGACAAGGGCCCCTCGTGCTCACTCCACCAATCCCTATGTGTGAGCTCACAGTGGTGGGCCATGGGGGTGGGGGTTGGGGTGGGTGGGGCTGCGGGGCCTCAAACCGTGACTTACTGTTTTTAACCCCCATGTTACCTCAGGAGGCACCAGAACCGATCTGAGAGCTTAAGAATTTGAAGAAAAAACTAGACTTTATGATTCTGGAGAATCATGGCTTTTCCCGATGAGATTCCATGATTTTTCATGACCCCACAGTGTCTGATGAATTGTTTTTAACTGTCTCACTGAAGTTCCTTCAATGGTGTTACGAGAAAGGTGAGTAGAGTAGTCTCAAATGACTCGGTTTGATGAAAACATTGTTTAGGTAAAAACCATCATTAACGGTGGAGTGGGTTAATGTCAATATCGTCGTCCAACAAGTCAAAGACGACAAAGGAGTTATGTTTGTTTGACACATACCCACTGAGTGCTGTGGCTATTTGAAAATGGTCCATTTTATCTCAAATGTATCCAAAATATTGATGTCTGCCAGCTTGTAGAGGGTTAACAAGTGCTAACAGGAATATTTATTCATGCAACTTGTAATGTCACACCAAGAACTGTGAATAGTCGTTTTTTCTTTAAAATCTACAAGATGTTTTCAGAGAAATCCAGGGAGAACATGAATTTTCAGATTTTGATGGGTATCATTGTTTATCCAGCCCAAAACGGATTAAGTGTTATTTTTTGAATACTCTTATTACTTCCAAATATAATTCTCAGTAAATTCTACTTCCACTTATTTTGATCTCTCCTCTCAACTTCGGGTGCTGTGGATACGCAAACACAGCCCATTTTATCAACATTTTGATGTTTGAGAACCTGCATAGGGTTAACAAATGCTTACTGGAATATTTTGTACATGCAACTTGTAATGTCACACTAAGATCTGAGAATGGCCAATTTTTCTTGAAAATCTATGTGATGTTTTTAGAGAAATCCTCGGATAACATGAATTTTTAACCTTTCGAGGGGTATCGCTCTGTAACCAGCCCTAAATGGGTTAATGCTTGATTTTGTGAATACCTTCATTACTTACAAAAATGATCTTCGGTGAATTCAACTTCCAATGAAGGAGGTTATGTTTATCTCGCAGGTACACATTTGGTGTTATGGGTGCCCAAGAACAGCCCATTTTCTCCAAATGTCTATGCATGGCAGTCTCTGGAGGGTTAACAAATGCTTACCGAAATATTTTGTTCATGCAAGTTGTAATGTCACTCCAAAACCTGCGAATGGTCAATTTTTCTTGAAATTTTTTCTTGAGAAATCAACAGAAAACTGGAATTTTAAGCTTTTAAGGGGTATATCTTCTTAACTAGTCAAAAATGGGTTAAGACCTCGATTTTTGAATACACTTACTACTTGCAAAAATGTTTCCCCGTCAGTTTTGCGTCCGGTAAAAGAAATTAAGTTTCTCTGTTGCATTCCCATTTGATGTTGTTTGTGTCCAAAAACAGACTACTTTTTCAAAAAGTTGACATATAGCAGCCGATGGAGGGTTAACAAATGCTTACCGGAATAGTTTATCCAATCAACTGGTAATGTGACACCAAGACCTATCAATGGTCATTTTCTCTTGAAAACCCTACCAGATGTTTGTAAAGAAATCCAGGGAAAACATAAATTGTTAAACTTTTGATAGGTATCATTCAGTTCAAGGGGTTAATTATATATACCTTCATTAAGGTGGAAGTGACAAATTTTTTTTTAGCTTTATGGGGGTATTGCTGTTTAACCATCCGAAAAGGGTTAACGCTTGTTTTTTTAAACACCCTTATTATACCCCATGCAACGAAGTTGCTGGGGTATAATGTTTTTGACTGGTCCGTCCGTCAGTCCTACTTGTTTTCCGGACTTTTTTTCTACACGCTTCCAGATATTGAGCTGATTTTTGGTATGTTAGTATAACATGGTGGCCTACAGATCAAGTTTGCATTTTTTTCCGCTCCACTCATTTTTACCGAAATTACGGCCCTTGGACTCTGAAAAATTCATCAAAATTACAGTTTTCCTGACTTTTTTTCTACACGCTTCCAGATATTGAGCTGATTTTTGGTATGTGAGTCTAACATGGTGGCCTACAGATCAAGTTTGCATTTTTTCTGGTCCACTGATTTTTATCGAAATTACGGCCCTTGGACTCTGAAAAATTCATCAAAATTACAGTTTTCCAGACATTTTTTCTACACGCTTCCAGATATTGAGCTGATTTTTGGTATGTTAGTCTAACATGGCGTCCTACAGATCAAGTTTGCATTTTGTTCCGCTCCACTGATTTTTACCGAAATTACGGCCCTTGAACTTTGAAAAGTTCATCAAAATTACAGTTTTCCGGACTTTTTTTCTACACGCTTCCAGACATTGAGCTGTTTTTTTGGTATGTTAGTCTAACATGGTGGCCTACAGATCTCAAGTTTGCATTTTGTTCAGCTCCACTGATTTTTACCGAAATTACGGCCCTTGAACTTTGAAAAGTTTATCAAAATTACAGTTTTGCAGACTTTTTTCCTACACGCTTCCAGATATTGAGATGATTTTTGGTATGTTAGTCTAACATGGTGGCCTACAGAACAAGTTTGCGTTTTGTTCCGCTCCACTGATTTTTACCGAAATTACGACCCTTGGACTCTGAAAAATGCATTAAAATTACAGTTTTCCGGACTTTTTTTCTACACGCTTCCAGATATTGAGCTGATGTTTGGTATGTTAGTCTGACATCGTGGCCTACAGATCAAGTTTGCATTTTGTTCCGCTCCACTGATATTTACCGAAATTACGGCCCTTGAACTTTGAAAAGTTCATCAAAATTACAGTTTTTGGGACTTTTTTCCTACACGCTTTCAGATATTGAGATGATTTTTGATATGTTAGTCTAACATGGTGGCCTACAGAACAAGTTTGGGTTTTGTTCCGCTCCACTGATTTTTACCAAAATTACGGCCCCATAGACTTTGAAAAGTTCATCAAAATTACAGTTTTCCGGGCTTTTTCTCTGCTTGAATTCTTTCAATACCGTTGAAACTACAGAACATGTTTTCTGCAGTATTCCTAGAATCTATGTTTATTTTAAAAAAATGATTAGAGCTTGAAATATCGGGACGCGTGGGGTATGTGAGCATGCTCACTAAGGTTCTATATTTACTGACAAAAATGATCCTCGGTGAATTCCACTTCCAATAAAGGAAGGTATGTTTATCTCTCGTGTATTGTTTGGGTGCAGTGGAGGCCTGAAACCGGCCTATTTCATCAACATTTTGATGTTTAGCAGCTGTGGAGGGTTATCATATGCATCGCCTGATATGTCGTGTGTATCAAAGGTCGTGTCACAGGCAGGTCTAGGAATGACGAATGTTTAAAAAAATCTACAAGACGTGTTTCGAGAAAGTGCCGATAAACCCCAATTTTGATAGTTTTTTGCCAATTCTGAAACACAATAAGGGTTAAATCGAAAATTCCGCTTTGGTACATTTTTAGATTTTGTGCCCCTCTATGTGTGTGCACAATTTCGTGAAAATCGGTTCAAAAATGGCTTCTGAATCGTACGGACAAAATGTGTGGAAAAAATAAAAACAAAAAAAAAACAATCCAAACTAGATTTTATGATTCTGGAGAATCATGGCTTTTCCCGATGAGATTCCATGATTTTTCATGACCCCACAGTGTCTGATGAATTGTTTTTAACTGTCTCACTGAAATTCCTTCATTGATGTTATGAGAAAGGTGAGTATAGTAGTCTCAAATGACTCAGTTTGATAAATGAAAGTGTCAATGACACTGTAGCTCAACTTGTCAAGACATGTACATGTATAGTATGTGACACAGCAATGACAAACATCTAGGTAATGACCTGATAACAAAGGTACATACAAAGTATTGTAACGGTCTGTAAAAAAACAAAAACAAAAACAAACTAGACTTTATGATTCTGGACTGGAGAATCATGGCTTTTCCCAGTGAGATTCCATGATTTTTCATGACCCCACAGTGTCTAATGAATTGTTTTTAACTGTCTCACTGAAGTTCCTTCATTGGTGTTATAAGAAAGGTGAGTATAGTAGTCTCAAATGACTCAGTTTGATAAATGAAAGTGTCAATGCTGTAGCTCAACTTTTCAAGACATGTACATGTATAGTATGTGACACAGCAATGACAAACATCTAGGTAATGACCTGATAACAAAGGTACGTACAAAGTATTGTAACGGTCTGTACATAAATACTGACCATAGCCTGTAACAAATGTCTAGGTAAAGTATTGTAAAGGTGGGTGACAGTCAGATGCTAAACTAAAAAAGCAATCTTTGAGTCCCAGAGTGGGTCTGACTGAACCCCACAATATTTGTTCTCATAGCACAGTGATAACAAAGGCACCCCAAAACACACTCATTCCTGTCCCAAGGTGAAAACAAAGGTACCCAAGAAGTTTTGTGAAGGTCAGTTCATAAATACGAGCTGTATAGAAGTTGTGACAAAAAACTGATTGAACCTAATTTCGGTACAAAATGGCCACTGGCAGCCATCTTGAATTTTGGACCACACTCAGAAACACTCGTTCTTGCCCCAAGGTGATAACAAAGGTATCCAAGAAGTTTTGTGAAGATCGGTTGATAAATACAGCCTCCAGCCCAAGCCATATTGACATGTGCACTTACAGTGTATAAGTAGCACTAAATAAATCAAAATTCATCTAATTTGCATAATTTCTGCACGAGAAAAAAACCCATACTATATGTGATGTATTCTATTTTACTAAACATTCATACAAAAATTTATTCAAATCGGAACTTTCATACAGAAGTTCTGTACAAAAGACTGATTGCACTAATTTTGGTACAAAATGGCCACTGGCAGCCTCTTGAATTTTGGACCGCACTCAGAAACTCTCGTTCTCATCCCAAGGTGATAACAGAGGTACCCAAGAAGTTTCGTGAAGATCGGCTGATAAATACAGCCTCTAGCCCGAGCCGTATTGACATGTGTACTTACTGTGTGTAAGTAGCACTGAAAAAATCAAAGTTCATCTAATTTGCATAATGTCTGCATGAGAAAAAAACCGTATTATATGTGATGTATCCCATGGTACTAAACATTCATACAAAAAATTATTCAAATCAGTAGTGCTCAAACGACTAGTGAATTCCAAAGTCAACTAGTCAATACCCAAAAGTCAAGTCGACTTCGACTAATCATTGGTGATAACCCTGTCTCCTTATAACAGTGTTGGTGTTCCAGTAGAGTGCTGAAGGTCCAAATCTGGCTTCACTTGGGCATTCATATACAGCAACTTACTGGAACATTATTCTGTTAATGTGCTTCTAATTATGCTAAGAGTGAAATTATATAGTCTTATTTAATTTGCCCTGTTGCGATTTATGGGAGAGTGCCTATAGGATATGTTATTAATTTACCTTGTTGCAATTTATGGGAGAGTGCACTCTCTCATAAATTGCAACAAGGCAAATTGATAACATATCCTGATAGCCCAAAATAATTCAGCACTCTACTAGTACCAGTTAAAACAAACTACTGTCACTACTATTAGATGGCAATAGATGTATACATTGATTACCCAATATTGCTGTTCAAACTGACTGACAGTGGCACAGAAGGGATACTATTTACCTAAAAGCTTGAACTCCTCCGACAAGTCGACTGCACAATTGAGAGTCGACTACTGGTTTGCCCAGAGTCGACATCGACTAGTCGCCTAATCGTTTGAGTACTACAAATCAGAGCTTTCATGTGGAAGTTCTGCGCAAAAATCTGATTGCCCCTAATTTTGAAGAAAATGGCTGCCAGCGGCCATCTTAAATTTCAGACCGGACCCAAAAACACTCGTTCTCGTCACACGGTGATAACAAAGGTACCCAAGAAGTTTCGTAAAGATCGGTTCATAAATGCGGCCTCTAGCCCGAGCCGTATTGGCATTTGCATTGACAGTGCTGAAAGTAACACTAAATAAATCAAAGTTAGTCTAATTTCCATAATTTAAGCATGAGAAAAAAACCCGTATGATATGTAGTGTATCTCATGGTACTAAACATTCATACAAAAAATTATTCAAATCAGAGCTTTCATATGGAAGTTCTGTACACAAAACAGATTTCTGCATCGTCGGTACAAAATGGCGGCTGGCAGCCATATTGTATTTCGGACCGCACCCAAAAACACTCGTTCTCGTCCCACAGTCATAACAAAGGTACCCAAGAAGTTTCGTAAAGATCGGTTCATAAATACTGCCTCTAGCCCGAGCCGTATCCAATTGTTGACGTACGGAAAGACGGACGGTTGGACAGACGGACGACGGGCCATGACAACAGTTAAAATTTGGCTTCGCCAATCTTGAGCTAAAAAATTGTTTAGGTAAAAACCGTCATTAACGGTGGAGTGGATTAATGTCAATATCGTCGTCCAACAAGTTAATGACCAACAAAAGGAGTTATGTTTGTTTGACACATACCCACGTAGTGCTGTGGCTATTTGAAAATGGTCCATTTTATCTCAAATGTATCCAAAATATTGATATCTGGCATCTTGTAGGGGGTTAACAAGTGCAAACAGGAATATTCATTCATGCAACTTGTAATGTCACACGAAGAACTGCGAATGGCAATTTTTTTCTTTAAAATCTACAAGATGTTTTCAGAGAAATCCAGGGAGAACATGAATTTTAAGCTTTTGATGGTTATCATTGTTTATCCAGCCCAAAACGGGTTAAGTGTTGTTTTTTGAATACTCTTATTACTTCCAAAAATAATTCTCAGTGAATTCTACTTCCACTTATTTCGATCTCTCCTCTCAAATTCGGGTGCTGTGGGTATGCAAACACAGCCCATTTTATCAACATTTTGATGTTTGAGAACCTGCAAAGGGTTAACAAATGCTTTCAGGAATATTTAGGCTTTTCCCTCTGGAAAAGACTATTGTTTTTCTACGGATTATTATTATTAGGCTTTTCCCTCTGGAAAAGACTATTGTTTTTCTACGGATTATTATTAGGCTTTTCCCTCTGGAAAAGACTATTGTTTTTGTACGGATTATTATTTTTTTTAGGCTTTTTCCTCTGGAAAAGACTATTGTTTTTGTACGGATTATTATTTTTTTTTTAGGCTTTTCCCTCTGGAAAAGACTATTGTTTTTCTACGGATTATTATTTTTTTTTTTTCCACACATTTTTGTCCGTACGATTCAGAAGCCATTTTCGAACCGATTTTCACACAATTTGGCACACGCATAGAGTGGCAAAAAAGCTAAAAATGTACCAAAGCGGAATATTCGATTTAACCCTTATTTCGCCAGAATTGGCAAAAAACTGCCAAAATTGGGTTTTATCGGCACTTTCTCGAAACACGTCTTTAGGATTTTTTTTAAATATTCTTCATTTCTAGACCTGCCCATGACACGACCTTTGATACACACGACATATTAGGCGATGCATATGGTAACCCTCCACAGGCTGCCAAATATCAAAATTTTGATGAAATGGGCCGGTTTCAGACCCCCACAGCACCCAAACGATACCCGAGAGGTAAACATAACTTCCTTTATTGGAAGTGGAATTCACCGCGGATCATTTTTGTAAGTAATAAGGGTGTTCAGAAAACCAAGTGTTAACCCGTTTTGGGCTGGTTAAACAGCAATACCCCCAAAAAGCTCAAAACTTCATGTTTTCCGTGGATTTCTCTAAACGAGTCTTGTAGATTTTCAAGAAAAATTGGTCACTCTCAGGTCTTGGTGTGACATTACAAGTTGCATGGATAAAATACTTCGGTGAGCATTTGTTAACCCTCCACGGGCTGCTAAAAGTCAAAATTGTGATAAACTGGGCTGTTTTTGGACGCCAACGGCACCCAACGGGTACGCCACAAAGAAAAGTGATTTCTTTCATCGAGCGCACAATCTATAGGGAAACATTTTTGTAAGTAGTAAGGGTATTCAAAAAACGAAGTCTTAACCCATTTTGGGCAGGCTAAAGAGAGAGACCCCTTAAAATCTAAAAATTCCCATTTTCTGTGGATTTCTCTAAATACATTCCATAGGTTTTCAAGAAAAATTGACTACTTGCAGGTCTTTGTGTGACATTACAAGTGGCATGGACAAAATATTCCGCTGAGCGTTCATTAACCCTCTACAGAATGCCAAGCATCATAATTTTGTTGAAATGGGCTGTTTTCGGACACACACAGCACGCAATGTATGTCCGAGAGTTACACATAATCTCCTTTGTTGGAAGTGGAATTCACTGAGGACCATTTTTGTAAGTAATAAGGGTATTCAAAAACCCAAGCGTTAACCCCTTTTGGGGTTGTTATTAGTGATACCCACCAAAAGCTAAAAAAAATTATGTTTTCCGTGGATTTCGTTACAAACATCTTGTAAGTTTTCAACAGAAAATGACCATTGATAGTCTTGGAGTCACATTACCGGTTGCATGGATAAAATATTCCAGTAAGCATTTGTTAACCCTCCATGGGCTGCTAAATGTCAACATTTTGAAAAAATAGTCTGTTTTTGGACACCAACAACATCAAATGGGAATGCCACAGAGATACATAACTTCTTTTACCGGATGCAAAACTGACAGAGAAAAATTTAGTAAATAGTAAGGGTATTCAAAAAATCGAGGTCTTAACCCATTTTCGCCTGGTTAAGATGTACCCCTTAAAAGCTTAAAATTCCAGTTTTCTGTGGATTTCTCCAAAAAATCTAGTAAGTATTCAAGAAAAATTGACCATTTGCAGGTCTTGGAGTGACATTACAAGTTACATAGACAAAATATTCCGGTAAGCGTTAGTTAACTCTCCAGAGGCTGCAAAGCATAGAAATTTTGAGAAAATGGACTGTTCTTGGGCACCCATTGCACGCAATGTGTACTTGCGAGATAACCATAACCTCCTTCTTTGGAAGTGGAATTCATCAGGCCAGGCATTAACCCATTTAGGGCTGGTCTTAACCCGTTTTGGGCTGGTTAAACAGCGGTACCCATCAAAGACTTAAAATTTCATGTTTTCCCTGGATTTCTTTAAAAACATCTTGTAGATTTCAAGAAAAAATGGCCATTCACGGGTCTTCATGTGACATTACAAGTTACATGGACAAAATATTCCGTTGAGCACTCGTTAACTCTCCACGAGCTGCTAAACATCAAAATGTTGATAAAATGGTTTGTTTGCAGACACCAAGAGCACCCAATGGATATGTAACAGAGAAATGTAACTTCTTTTACTGCGCGTAGAATTCACAGAGGATCAGTTTTGTAAGTAGTAAGGGTATTTAAAAGAATGAAACTTAACCTATTTTAGACTGGATGAGGAGAGATACCCCTTAAAAGCTTAAAATTTACATTTTCTGTGGATTTCGCTAACTGCTTGTTGGCGATTTTCAAGAACAATTGGACATTGGCAGGTCTTACAAATTGCATAGATAGAATATTCCGCTAGTCGTTTGTTAATCCCGCTACAGGCTGCTAAACATCAAAATTTTGATAAAATCGACTGTTTTCGGGCAGCAAATGGGTATGTAATAGGTAAACATAACCTCCTTTATCAGACTCAGAATTCATGAGGGATAATGTATGATAGTGTTAAGGGTATTCAAGGGAGCGTGGTGGCTCAGTGGTAGACTGTTGTACTTCTATGCTAGAGGTCCCGAGTCCGATCCCCGTCCGGGACGACTCACGTTGTGTCCTTCGGCAAGGCACTTTAACCCGGTCGCCGACATGGGGCCACGATGACGCCGTGTACTAAGGCATACTGCACGTCGATGGTACATATGTCTTCACCCTCTGTAACCCTGCTTGAGCGGAGCTTGAACAAAGTTAGAATGTTGAGGAGCTGACAGTTGCTCGTCGTTGCTTGATGGTTCTCTCCGTGTACTCCGGCTTCCTCCACCTATAAAACTGTCACGGTCACGATTAGCCATTGTGCATAAGTATGTGACCTTAAACACCAATAAATAAATAAATAAATAAATAAATAAATAAATAAATAAATAAATAAATAAGGGTATTCAAAAGGCCAAGCCTTAACCCTGTTTATAGGATTAAAGACAGACAGACCATGCCGTGTACGCTGCCTACATTACTTGTAAAATCGACACCCCCACTAAATCTACTTCGAGGTGCGGTGTCGGACCCGACCACCTGACGGTTCTGACCTCATTAGATAACACTCCTTCGTTGTTTTTAGCAGCATGGATTTCCCCAAGGAGCAAAGACAAAAATACGTCTGCGGAAAATAATGGCAAATATTTTATTTAGTCTGTATTTTGTCCGTATAGAAAATGTCTCGCCCACATATACCTAAACATGATTCAATGATACAATTGGACATATTTCTCTCGTAAAACCTGAAAAAGACTTGATTTATTTCATTTTAGGATTGCGCGTGTATATTCTTAGAAGATTCTCTGTGTGTTATTAATATACAGCGTCAGTCTTTGATCTCGTTTGGGACGATCAGTGATTAAAACCTTTTCGACAAGAGCCATCGAAATTGAAAATAAAAAAAAAAAATCAAATTTCACTAAAACCTTTTGCAGAATCGTGTTTTTCAGAAAACTCTTTCGCGATTGCATGTGTCGTTTTCAAAATTCCGATCAGTAATCACGAAATTATAAATATGTTGTTGTCAATAACAAAATTGAAAGCATGTCCGTCAAACTTGCATGACGTCAGAACTCGACTCGGGTGAAATACTGCAGTGATGCAGTGAAAGTTCGAGAGTAATAAACGCTGATATCGCAGTAGGCGTTAAACTGTCCATGGAATGGTCCTAAAATCATGTTTATGTTTGCAGCTTTACTGCAAATAGGTTTCCCGTTGTTTCTTGTTGAAGTGTTGTTTCCGTCAAGGCCAAGTACCATAGAAAATTTGGAACACCGAGCAGTGGGCCTGCCCCATGAACACCTGCCTGTTATTAAAATTAATTAGCGGAGACATCTGCCCCCCCCCCCCCCCCCTTCCTCCTGTTTTTTTTACCTAGGACACCTGCCCCCTATTGTTTCTTTTACCTAGGACACGTGCCCCCCCTGCTGTTTTTCACCAACTACACCTGCCCCCGTTTGTTTGCTAACGGGCCCCTCCCCATTGACCTTTCTATCTTTAGAAGCACCCGGGCCGACGGGGAGAGGGCGTGGTTGTGAGCATGGCTAGATTTCGCTGAAGGAAGGTACCCTCAAATCTGGGTCGAAAGTGGCGAAAATGACAAAAGGCTACTTCAACGTATGGTAACGGTATAAACTTCAGACGATCTGGGCGATGTACAGACGAAAGATCATACCTTGGAGCCGGTTAGGTAATTTGGCACAAAACTCCGATTTTATGCTCAATCGCTGCTCTACAGTAGTCTACAATAGTGCCCAATTCCATTCCAAACTGATAGAGTCGGGACGAATAGTACTCTCACTTTCCACGCGATGCGTGGTGTTCTCCACGCGGTCTCGGCACTTGCAACAGATGCCAAAATGTCGGCCAGGGTGCGTAGAACAAGTTCTGAAAATTAGAAGTCGCTGCCTTCGGCGGTCTAGACACGGTTCGTGTTTGTGAGAAGTGCAATTTTAATGTCAAATTGGCAAATTTTCGTTAATCGTTTCCCGCCAAAACACCTACTCACCGCCGATTTCTTTTCACTGCAACTTCTTCCGATTATCTAAGGTTTAAAGATAGTGTCAGGATACCGCCCCCCCCCCCCCCCCCGCACCGAAACCTGGGACTTTATGCTCAATCGCAGGTCCACAGTCGTCTACAACACTGCCCATTTCCATTCTGAACTGATAGAGTCGGGACGAATAGTACTCTCTCTTTCCAAGCGATGTGTGGTATTTTCCAGGCGGCTCGGACGCTCCAAACAGATCCCAAAATGTCGGCCAGGGTTCGTAGAACAAGTTCTGAAAATTTCAAGTCGCTGCCTCCAGTGGTCTGGACACGGTTCGTGTATGTCAGAAGTGCTATTTTAATGTCCAATATGCAAATCTTCGTCAATCTTTTCCTGCCTGCCAGAAACCCAATCACCGCCAATTTCTTTTCACTTTAAACTTCTGACGATTCTCTTAGGTTTAAAGGTTGTGTTGGGATCCCTGGGTGGCGGTCTTAAAGAAGCAACTTCCATTTACAGAGAGAGAGAGGGGGGGGGGGGGGGGGGCTCTAAAGGAGTCTGCGCCCATTCACGGCGTCTTTTTTCGAACTGGCTTGAAAAGGAAGGACCAAATTCAGACAGTTACCTCCTCTCTTCAAAACGCTATATCCCAACCAATTCTAGGCAGATTTCCATGAAATTTTCCCTCGTTGTTCATGGATAGTTGCGGCATCACTTTCCATGAAGAGCGATACGAATTTCGCATTTCGTCACGTCGAATTCGAAAAGAGTGCATGCGCATGAATTTCTCTGAAAACATCTTATAGATTTTAAGTAAAAATGGCCATTCGCACTTTTTGGTTTGAAATTGCAAGTTGCATGAATAAATATGCCTGTTAGCACATGTTAACCCTCTACAATTGGCCAGACATCAATATTTTGGATACATTTGAGATAAAATTGACCATTTTCAAATAGACAGAGCACTCAAAGGGTATGTGTCAAACAAACATAACTCCTTTTGTCGGTCATTAACTTGTGGGACGACGATATTGATATTAACCCACTCTACCATTAATGATGGTTTTTACCTAAACAATCTTTTTATAAAACTGAGTCATTTGAGACTACTATAACCACCTTTCTCATAACATCAATGAAAGAACTTCAGTGAGACAGTTAAAAACAATTCATCAGACACTGTGGGGGCATGAAAAATCAAGGAATCTCATCGGGAAAAGCCATGATTCTCCAGAATCATAAAGTCTAGTTAGGCTTTTCCCTCTGGAAAAGACTATTGTTTTTCTACGGATTATTATTTTTTTTTTTGTTTTTTGTTTTTTAGGCTTTTCCCTCTGGAAAAGACTATTGTTTTTCTACGGATTATTTTTTTTTTTTTTTTTTTTGGGGTTTTTTTTTTTTTTTTTTTTTCCACACATTTTGTCCGTACGATTCAGAAGCCATTTTCGAACCCATTTTCACGAAATTTTGCACACGCATAGAGGGGCACAAAATCTAAAAATGTACCAAAGCGGAATTTTCGATTTAACCCTTATTTCGTCGGAATTGGCAAAAAACTGCCAAAATTGGGGTTTATCGGCACTTTCTCGAAACACGTCTTGTAGATTTTTTTCAAACCTTCATCATTGATAGACCTGTCTGTGCCATGACCTTTGATACACATGACATATCAGGCGATGCATATGGTAACCCTCCACAGGCTGCCAAACATCGAAATTTTGATGAAATGGGCCGGTTTCAGGCCCCCAGAACACCCAAACGATACACGAGAGATGAACATAACTTCCTTTATTGGAAGTGGAATTCACCGGAGATCATTTTTGTAAGTAATAAGGGTGTTCAAAAAAGCAAGCGTTAACCCGTTTTGGGCTGGTTAAACAGCAATACCCCCATAAAGCTAAAAAATTCAGGTTTTCCGTGGATTTCTCTAAATGAGTCTTGTAGATTTTCAAGAAAAAATTGTCACTCCCAGGCCTTGATGTGACAATAGATGCTGCGTGGACAAAATACTGCGGTGAGCATTTGTTAACCCTCCACGGGCTGCTAAAAGTCAAAATTGTGATAAAATGGGCTGTTTTTGGACGCCAACAGCACCCAACGGGTACGCCACAAAGAAAAGTGCTTTCTTTTATCGAGCGCACAATCTATATGGAAACATTTTTGTAAGTAGTAAGGGTATTCAAAATTCGAAGTCTTAACCCATTTTGGCAAAGCTAAAGAGAGAGACCCCTTAAAATCTTAAAATTCCCATTTTCTGTGGATTTAGCTAAAAATATCCTGTAGGTTTTCAAGAAAAAATGACTACTCGCAGGTCTTAGTGTGACATTACAAGCTGCATGGACAAAATATTCCGGTGAGCGTTTATTAACCCTCTGCAGGCTATCAAACATCGTAATTTTGTTGAAATGGGCTGTTTTCGGACACCCACAGCTCCCGACGTGTACCTGAGAAATAAACTTAATCTCCTTTGTCGGAAGTGGAATTCACCAAGGACCATTTTTGTAAGTAATAAGGGTATTCAAAAAACCAAGCGTTAACCCCTTTTGTTGTTGTTAATAGTGATACCCATCAAAGGCTTAAAAATTTATGTTTTCCCTGGATTTCTTTACAAACATCTGGTAGGGTTTTCAACAAAAAATGGCCATTGATAGGTCTTGGTGTCACATTACCACTTGACTGGATAAATTATTCCGGTAAGCATTGGTTAACCCTTTATGAACTGCTAAAAGTCAAAATTCTGAAAAAATAGTCCATTTTTGGACACCAACAACATCAAATGAGAAGGCAACAGAGAAAAATAACTTCTTTTACCGGACGCAAAGCTGCCAGGGAAACATTTTTGTAAGTAGTAAGTGTATTCAAAACTCAAGGTCTTAACCCATTTTTGGCTAGTTAAGGAGATATACCCCTAAAAGCTTAAAATTCCAGTTTTCTGTAGATTTCTCAAAAAGATTTTCAACAAAAAGTTTGCATTCGCAGGTCTTGGAGTGACATTACAAGTTGCATGGACAAAATATTTCGGTAAGCATTTGCTAACCCTCCAGAGGCTGCCAAGCATAGACATTTTCAGAAAATGGGCTGTCAATTCCATGGTGTCCAACGCCATCGGTAGATTTATCCCAACAATATTACCGATCTTACCACCCCCACCCCTTCCCCTCTCTCTTTCTCCAACCAAACACACATTGAAAGGTACGTCTCACTTCATATTCCACACTACAGTGCATGATAATATTTGCACAACGGCCAATCATGACCGTGACAGTTCTACGGATGGAGGAAACGGAGTACCCGGAGAGAACCACCAGTCAACGACGAGCAGCTGCCAGCTCCCCAACATCGTAACTCCGCACTGCAGCACAGGCAGGGTTATATTGGTTGAAGACATGCGTACCATCGACGTGCAGTACGCCTTTGTACACGGCGGCATCGTGCTCCCATTTGGATAATTGGCGTTAAGTAGCCCGGTTGCCGACATGGGGGCACGATGACGCCGTGTACTAAGGCATACTGAACGTCGATGGTACATATGTCTTCAACCTCTGTAACTCTGCTTGAGCGGAGCTTGAACAGAGTTAGAATGTTGAGGAGCTGACATTTGCTCGTCGATGCTTGGTGGTTCTCTCCGGGTACTCCGGCTTCCTCCACCAAAAAAACTGTCACGGTCACGATTAGCCATTGTGCATAAGTATGTGACCTTAAACACCAATAAATAAATAAATAAATAAATAAATAAATAAATAAATAAATAAATAAATAAATAAGGGTATTCAAAAAATCAAGCCTTAACCCTGTTTATAGGATTAAAGACAGACAGCCCATGCCGTGTACGCTGCCTACATTACTTGTAAAATCGACACCCCCACTAAATCTTCTTCGAGGTGCGGTGTCGGATCGACCACCTGACGGTTCTGACCTCATTAGATAACACTTCTTCGTTGTATTTAGCAGCATGGATTTCCCTAAGAAGCAAAGACAAAAATACGTCTGCGGAAAATAATGGCAAATATTTTATTTAATCTGTATTTTGTCCGTATAGAAAATGTCTCGCCCACATATATCTAAACATGATTCAATGATACAATTGGACATATTTCTCTCGTAAAACCTGAAAAAGACTTGATTTATTGCATTTTAGAATTGCACGTGTATATTCTTAGAAGATTCTCTGTATGTTATTAATATACGGGGTCAGTCTTTGATCTCGTTTGGGACGATCAGTGATTAGCACCTTTTCGACAAGAGCCATCGAAGTTGAAAATAAAAAAAAATAATCAAATTTCACTAAAACCTTTTGCAGAATCGTGTTTTTCAGAAAACTCTTTCGCGATTGTGTGTGTAGTTTTCAAAATTCCGATCAGTAATCACGAAATTATAAATATGTTGTCGTCAATAACAAAATTGAAAGCGTGTCCGTCAAACTTGCATGACGTCAGCACTCGACTCGGGTGAAATACTTCGGAGAGTAAGAAACGCTGATATCGCAGTAGGCTTTAAACTGTCCATGGAATGGTCCTAAAATCAGGTTTATATTTGCAGCTTTACTACAAATAGGTTTCCCGTTGTTTCTTGTTGAAATGTTGTTTCCGTCAAGGCCAAGTACCATAGAAAATTTGGAACCTGTGCAATAGGATTGGACACCTGCCCCATGAACAACTGCCTGCTATTAAAATTAATTAGCGGGGGCATCTGCCCTCCTCCCCCCCCCCCCCCCCCCCCGCTGTTTATTTTACCTAGGACACCTGTCCCCTGCTGTTTCTTTTACCTAGGACACGTACCCCCCCCCCCTTGCTGTTTTTACACCAAGTACACCTGCCCCTCCCCATTGACCTTTCTATCTTTAGAAGCACCCGGGCCGACGGGGAGAGGGCGTGGTTGTGAGCATGGCTAGATTTCGCTGTAAATTGGGGTTGAAGGAAGGTACCCTCAAATCTCGGTAGAAAGTGGCGAAAATGACAAAAGGCTACTTCAACGTATGGTAACGCTATAAACTACAGGCGATCTGGGCGATGTCCAGACGAAAGATCGTACCTTGGAGCCGGTTAGGCAATTTGGCACAAAAAAACTCCGGCTTTATACTTAATCGCTGCTCTACAGTAGTCTACAATAGTGCCCAATTCCTTTCCAAACTGATAGAGTCGGGACGAATAGTACTCTCACTTTCCACGCGATGCATGGTGTTCTCCACGCGGTATCGACACTTGCAACAGATGCCAAAATGTCGGCCAGGGTGCGTAGAACAAGTTCTGAAAATCAGAAGTCGCTGCCTTCAGCGGTCTGGACACGGTTCGTGTTTGTGTGAAGTGCAATTTGAATGTCTAACTGGCAAATTTTCGTTAATCGTTTCCCGCCAAAAAACATACTCACCGTCGATTTCTTTTCACTTCAACTTCTGCGGATTATCTAAGGTTTAAAGATAGTGTCAGGATACACCCCCCCCCCCCGCCGCTGCAGCGCCCCCCTCCCCCGCACTTCCCCACCTTGGCGGCGTTCTGGGTCGAAAGTCTCGAAAACGGCAAGAGGCTACATTAAAGTATGGCAACGGTATAAACTACAAGTAGTAAGGACGATATTGAGACAAACAATCATACCTTGGAGTCGGTAAGGCAATGAGGCACCGAAACCTGGGACGTTATGCTCAATCGCAGCTCTACAGTCGCCTACAACACTGCCCATGTCCATTCTAAACTGACAGAGTCGGGACGAATAGTACTCTCACATTCCAAGCGATGCGTGGTGTTTTCCAGGCGGTCCGGACGCTCCAAACAGATCCCTCTTGTTTAGCCATTGTAATGGAACACTTCCGTAGGAGTTTGAGCAACATTTATCAGTGGAAATCTCTGCCCCTTCACTGTGAGCCTTACTTCTTCTTTTTTCTTCTTCTTCCTCTCTCTCTCTCTCTCTCTCTCTCTCTCTCTCTCCCTCTCTCTCTCTCTCTCTTGCCTATTTTTATTTGGCAGAAAATATAAGTGTAAATCTATTAGTAAAGTTTTGTACATTATTTAATTGCTACCATTATTACAATAATTATATTATTAAATGTTATATGTAATGGAGAGGAGGGTTTGCTAAGTGTTGAGCACTTGTCCTCCAATCCTTTTGCTATGCTTTTGTTGGCAAATAAATATGTTTAAACTAACAGATCCCAAAATGTCGGCCAGGGTTCGTCGAACAAGTTCTGAAAATTTCAAGTCGCTGCCTCCAGCGGTCTGGACACGGTTCGTGTATGTCAGAAGTGCTATTTTAATGTCCAATACCAGAAACCCAATCACCGCCAATTTCTTTTCACTTTAAACTTCTGACGATTCTCTTTGGTTTAAAGGTTGTGTTTGGATCCCTGGGTGGCGGTCTTAAAGAAGCAACTTCCATTTACAGCCAACTCTCCACCAGTCACACACAATTGTAACATTTAAGTGGACTTACTCCAGAGAGGGGGGGGGGGGGGGGGGCACTAAAGGAGTCTGCGCCCATTCACGACATCTTTTTTCGAACTGGCTTGAAAAGGAAGGACCAAATTCAAACAGTTACCTCCTCTTTTCAAAACGCTATATCCCAGCCAATTCTAGGCAGATTTCCATGAAATTTTCACTCGTTGTTCATGGATAGTTGCGGCATCACTCCATGAAGGGCGATACGAGGGGGTGCGGTGGCTCAGTAGGTAGAGGTGCAGGCTGCAAGCCGAGAGGTCCTCGGTTCGAATCCCACCTGTGGCAACCGCGTTGTGTCCTTGGGCAAGACACTTCACTCCCATTGCCCACGTGGGGGCACGGTACTAAGGCGTACTGCACGTCGATGGTGCACCTGTCTTCAACCAATGCTAACCCTGCTTGTGTGGAGTTGGTATGTTGGGGAGCTGACAGTTGCTCGCCGTTGCTCGGTGGTTCTCTCCGGGTACTCCGGCTTCCTCCACCCGTAAAACTGTCACGGTCATGATTAACCATTGTGCAGAAATATGTGACCTTAAACACCAATAAATAAATAAATAATAAGAGCGATACGAATTTCGCATTTCGTCACGTCGAATTCGAAAAGAGCGTATGCGCATGGCTTTCTCTGAAAACATCTTGTAGATTTTTAGTAAAAATGGCCATTCGCACTTTTGGGTTTGGAATTGCAAGTTGCATGAATAAATATTCCTGTTAGCACATGTTAACCCTCTACAAACTGCCAGACATCAATATTTTGGATACATTTGAGATAAAATGGACCATTTTCAAATAGACAGAGCACTCAGTGCGTATGTGTCAAACAAACATAACTTCTTTTGTCGGCCATTAACTTGTGGGACGACGATATTAATATTAACCCACTCCACCGGTAATGATGGTTTTACCTAAACAATTTTTTTTTATCAAACTGAGTCATTTGAGATCACCTTTCTCATAACATCAATGAAGGAACTTCAGTGAGACAGTTAAGAACAATTCATCAGACACTGTGGGGGCATGAAAAATCTAGGAATCTCATCGGGAAAAGCCATGATTCTCCAGAATCATAAAGTCTAGTTTTTTTGGGTTTTTTTTTTTTTTTTCCACACATTTTGTCCGTACGATTCAGAAGCCATTTTCGGACCGATTTTCACGAAATTTTGCACACGCATAGAGGGGCACAAAATCTAAAAATGTACCAAAGCGGAATTTTCGATTTAACCCTTATTTCCTCAGAATTGACAAAAAACTGCCAAAATTGGGGTTTATCGGCACGTTCTCGAAACACGTCTTGTAGATTTTGTTTAAACATTCATCATTTCTAGACCTGCCTGTGACACGACCTTTGATACACACGAGATATTCGGCGATGCATATGGTAACCCTCCACAGGCTGCCAAACATCGAAATTTTGATGAAATGGGTCGGTTTCAGGCCCCCATTGCACCCAAACAATACATGAGAGATAAACATAACTTCCTTTATTGGAAGTGGAATTCACCGAGGATCATTTTTGTCAGTAATAAGGGTGTTCATAAAACCAAGCATTAACCCGTTTTGGACTGGTTAAACAGCAATACCCCCATAAAGCTAAAAAATTCATGTTTTCCGTGGATTTCTCTAAACGAGTCTTGTAGATTTTCAAGAAAAACTTGTTACTCCCAGATCTTGGTGTGACAATAGAAGATGCATGGACAAAATACTAAGGGGAGCATTTGCTAACCCTCCATGGGCTGCTGAAAGTCAAAATTGTGATAAAATGGGCTGTTTTTGGACGCCAACGGCACCCAATGGGTACGCCACAAAGAAAAGTGCGTTCTTTTATCGAGCCCACACTCTATACGGAAACATTTTTGTAAGTAGTAAGGATATTCAAAAGTTGAAGTCTTAACCCTTTTTGGACAGGATAAAGAGAGAGACCCCTTAAAATCTTAAAATTCGAATTTTCTGTGGATTTCTTTAAAAACATCTTGTAGGTTTTCAAGAAAAATTGTCTACTC
This sequence comes from Pictodentalium vernedei, assembly GCA_031216915.1. Classification (NCBI taxonomy): domain Eukaryota; kingdom Metazoa; phylum Mollusca; class Scaphopoda; order Dentaliida; family Dentaliidae; genus Pictodentalium; species Pictodentalium vernedei. Next base: position 566,294,328 of record CM062297.1, on the reverse strand, counting down.
GCAGGTCTTTGTGTGACATTACAAGTGGCATGGACAAAATATTCCGGTGAGCGTTTATTAACCCTCCACAGGCTGCCAAGCTTTGTAATTTTGTTGAAATGGGCTGTTTTCGGACGCACACAGCACCCAATGTGTACCTGAGAAATAAACATAATCTCCTTCGTTGGAAGTGGAATTCACCGAGGACCATTTTTGTAAGTAATAAGGGTATTCAAAAAACCAAGTGTTAACCCGTTTTGGGTGGTTTAAGAGTGATTCCCCCAAAAGCTTAAACAATCATGCTTTACGTGGATTTCTCTAAAAATGTCAAGTAGATTTTCAAGAAAAAACTGGTCCGTCGCAGATCGTGGTGTAACATTATAAACTGCAAGGACAGAATATTCTGATAAGCATTTGTTAACCCTCCACAGACTCTCAAATATCAACACTTTGATAAAAATAGGCTGTTTTCAGCCCCTCACAGCCCCTGTAGCTGGGAAATAAACATAACTTCCTCTCTTGGAAGTGGAAATCACCGAGGATAATTTTTGTAAGTAATAAGGGTATTAAATAAACCAAGCCTTAACCCGTTTTGGGCTGGTTAAACAGCGATACCCATCAAAGGCTTAAAAATTCAAGTTTTCCCTGGATTTCTTTAAAAACATCTTGTAAATTTCAAGAAAAAAATGGTCATTCATAGGTCTTAGTGTGCCATTACATGTTGCATGGACAAAATATTCCGGTCAGGATTTGTTAGCTCTACACCAGCATCTGAACATCAAAAGTTTGATAAAATGGGCTGCTTTGAAAATAATGCCAATTGTTTTATTTAGTGTGTATTTTGTCCGTATACAAAATTTCTCACCCACATATACCTAAAAATGATTCAATGATACGATTGGATATGTTTCTCTCATATAAAACATGCATAAAACGTGAAAAAAGACTTGATTTATTGCATTTTAGGATTGCACATGTATATTTTTAGAAGATTCTCTGTCTGTTTTTAATCTTCGGCGTCAGTCTTTGATCTTGTTTGGAACGATCAGTAATTAACAGCTTTTCGACAAGAGCCATCGAAATTTAAAATACAAAAAAAATGAAATTTCACTAAAACTTTTTGCAGAATCGAGTTTTTCAGAAAACTCTGTCGCGATTGCGTGTGTCATTTTCAAAATTCCGATCAGAAATAATGAAATTATAAATATGTAGTTAGCAATAACAAAATTGAAAGCATGTCGACCAAACTTGCATGACGTCAGAACTCGATTCGGGTGAAATACTGCAGTCATGCACTGAAAGGTTGAGAATAAGGGACGCTGATATCGAAATAGGCTTTAAACTGTCCATGGAATGGTCCTAAAATCAAGTTCATGTTTGCAGCGTTACTGCAAATAGGTTTCCCGTATTTCTTGTTAAAATGTTTTGGACCGCCTCACTTCATATTCCACACTGCACTGCATGATATTGTTTATTTATTGGTGTTTAAGGTTTGTAAGTAGTAAGGGTATTTAAAAGAATGAAACTTAACCCATTTTGGACTGAATAAGGAGAGATGCCCCTTAAACGCTTAAAATTTGCATTTTCCGTGGATTTCGCTAACTGCTTGCTGGGGATTTTCAAGAACAATTTGACATTGGGAGGTCTTACGAACTGCATAGATAGAATATTTCGCTAGTCGTTTGTTAATCCCTCTACAGGCTGCTAAACGTCCAAATTTTAATAAAATCGGCTGTTTTCGGGCAGCAAAATGGGTATGCAATAGATAAACATGACCTCTTTTATCAGACTCAGAATTCCTGAGGGATAATGTATGATAGTGTTAAGGGTATTCAAGGGAGCATGGTGGCTCAGTGGTAGACTGTTGTACTTCTATGCTAGAGGTCCCGAGTTCGATCCCCGTCCGAGACGACTCACGTTGTGTCCTTGGGCAAGGCACTTTGGCCCGGTTGCCGACATGGGGGCACGATGTCCCCGTGTACTAAGGCATACTGCACGTCGATGGTACACATGTCTTCAACCTCTGTAACCCTGCCTGAGCGGAGCCTGAACAGAGTGAGAATGTTGAGGAGCTGACAGTTGCTCGTCGATGCTTGGTGGTTCTCTCCGGGTACTCCGGCTTCCTCCACCTCTAAAACTGTCACGGTCACGATTAGCCATTGTGCAGAAGTGTGTGACCTTAAACACCAATAAATAAATAAATAAATAAATAAATAAATAAATAAATCAATAAGGGTATTCAAAAAACCAAGCCTTAACCCTGTTTTGTCGGATTAAAGACAAACAGTCCATGCCGTGTACGCTGCCTACATTACTTGTAAAATCGACCCGACCACCTGCCGGTTCTGACCACATCAAATAACACACCTTCGTTGTATTTAGCAGCAAGAAATTTCCCCAAGAAGCAAAGACAAAATTACGTCTGCGGAAAATAATGGCAAATATTTTATTTAGCCTGTATTTTGTCCGTATAGAAAATTTCTCACCCACATATACCTAAAAATGATTCAATGATACAATTGGACATATTTCTCTCATAAAACGTGAAAAAACACTTGATTTATTGCATTTTAGGATTGCGCATGTATATTCTTAGAAGATTCTCTGTCTGTTATTAAACTACGGCGTGTCTTTGATCTCGTTTGGGACGATCAGTGATTAGCACCTTTTCAACAAGAGCCATGGAAATTGAAAATAAAAAAAATAATCAATTTTCACTAAAACCTTTTACAGAATCGTGTTTTTCAGAAAACGCTTTCGCGATTGCGTGTGTCGTTTTCAAAATTCGGATCAGTAAGCACGAAATTATAAATATGTTGTTGTCAATAACAAAATTGAAAGCATGTCCGTCAAACTTGCATGACGTCAGAACTCGACTCGGGTAAAATACTGCGGTGTGGTGAAAGGACGAGAGTAAGAAACGCTGGTATCGCAGTAGGCTTTAAAATGTCTATGGAATGGTCCTAAAATCAACTTTATATTTGCAGCTTTATTGCGTCAAGGCCAGGTACCATAGAAAATTTGGAATACTGGGCAGTGGGATAGGGCACCTGCCCCATGAACAACTGCCTGCTATTAAAATTAATTAGCGGGGACACCCCCCCCCCCCCACCCCATGCTGTTTATTTTACCTAGGACACCTGCTCTCTGGTGTTTTTTTACCTAGGACACATGCCCCCCCCCCCTACTGTTAGATTAGATTAAACATATTTTATTTGCCACTTGACAATGCAAATCAGGATTGGAGGACAAGTGCTTACCATTACCACTTAGAAGCCCCTCCGTTCCTGTACGGTGACTAATAATTTACAATATGGCAGAACGTATTCCATAAATAACAGAATCTAGCAAAATCTAAATATTATAAACATTATAGACAAACACAAATTAAACTGAGAGAGAGAGAGAGAGAGAGAGAGAGAGAGAGAGAGAGAGAGAGAGAGAGAGAGAGAGAGATAAAAAAAAATAAAAAGAATATAAAGAAAACATGAAATACAACATTAGATCCAGTGACGATGCCCGCCACCCACCCAATTGCATTCTATAGTATATTGGCCGTAATGGGAGTCTAAATTAACATCTTGATTACAGCCACTGAGCATAGGTTTTCACTTCTGGGGATGTTCACACAACTGTTTTTTCATCAAGTACACCTGTCCTGTCCCCGTTTGTTTGCTAACGGGCCCCTACCCATTGACCTTTCTATTTTTAGAAGCACCCGGGCCGACGGGGAGAGGGCGTTGTTGGGAGCATGGCTAGATTTTGTTATAAAATGGGGTTGAAGGAAAGTACCCTCAAATCTGGGGCGAAAGTGGCAAAAATGACAAAAGGCTACCTCAACGTATGGTAACGGTATAAACTACAGTCGATCTGGGCGATGTACAGACGAAAAATCATACCTTGGAGCCGGTTAGGCAATTTGGCACAAAAAACTCCGACTTCATGCTCAATCGCTGCTCTACAGTAGTCTACAACAGTCCTCAAGTCCATTCCAAACTGATAGAGTCGGGACGAATAGTACTCTCACTTTCCACGCGATGCGTGGTGTTCTTCACGCGGCCTCGACACTCGCAACAGATGCTAAAATGTCGGCCAGGGTGCGTAGAACAAGTTCTGAAAATTAGATGTCGCTGCCTTCAGCGGTCTAGACACGCTTCATGTTTGTGAGAAGTGCAATTTTAACGTCTAATTGGCAAATTTTCGTTTATCGTTACCCGCCAAAAAACCTACTCACCGCCGATTTCTTTTCACTTCAACTTCTGACGATTATCTAAGGTTTAAAGATAGTGTCATGATACCCCTCCGCCGCTCTTTTGGAGCTGGTTAGGCAATGCGGCACCGAAACCTGGGACGTTATGCTCAATCGCAGCTCTACAGTCGTCTACAACACTGCCCGTGTCCATTCTAAACTGATAGAGTCGGGACGAATAGTACTCTCACATTCCAGGCGATGCGTGGTGTTTTCCACGCGGTCCGGACACTCCAAACAGATCTCAAAATGTCGGCCAGGATTCGTAGAACAAGTTCTGAAAATTTCAAGTCGCTGCCTCCAGCGGTCTGAACACCGTTCGTGTATGTCTGAAGTGCTATTTTAATGTCCAATATGCAAATCTTCGTCAATCTTTTCCTGCCTGCCGGAAACCCAATCACCGCCAATTTCTCTTGACTTCAAACTTCTGAGATTCTCGTAGGTTTAAAGGTTGTGTTGGGATCCCTGGTGGCTGTCTTAAAGAAGCAACTTCCATTGACAGTCAACTCTCCACCAGTCACACACAGTTGTAACATTTAAGTGGACTTACTCCAGCGAGGAGGCACTGAAGGATTCTGCGCCCATTCCCGACGTCTTTTTTCGAACTGGCTTAAAAAGGAAGGATCAAATTCAAACAATTACCTCCTCTCTCCAAAACGCCATATCTCAGCCAATTCTAGGCAGATTTCCATGAAATTTTCACTCCTTGTTCATGAATAGTTGTGGCATCACTTTCCATGAAGAGCGACATGAATTTCACATTTCGTCACGTCGAATTGGAAAAGAGCGTATGCGCAGGGATTTCTCTGAAAACATCTTGGAAGATTTTAAAGAAAAAATGGCCATTTGCAGTTCTTAGTGTGACATTACAAGTTGCATGGAAAAATATTCCTGTTAGTACTTGTTAACCCTCTACAAGCTGCCAAACATCAATATTTTGGATACATTTGAGATAAAATGGACCATTTTCAAATAGACACAGCACTCAGTGGGTATGTGTGAAACAAACATAACTCCTTTTGTGGGTCATTAACTTGTCGGACGACGATATTGATATTAACCCACTCCACCGTTAATGATGGTTTTTACCTAAACAATTTTTTTATCAACTGAGTCATTTGAGACGAACGAAATGGTTTGACGCGCCGAAGGCGCGCAGGGACGATTTGGAGGACAAGCCCCTTTCAACCCTCGTTAGCTGTTTGTTGTTGTTGTAGGATGTCAAGGCGCGGTGGAGGAGGAAAAGGAAGGAGGGAGGTGGCTTAACCCCGTCTAGGCTTCTTCCGGCTATTGTTCTTTGGAGGTGGTTGAGATTGTGATGTGGAAGTCGACGATGTTGAGCTTAGTGTTGAGTTTGGGGAATGGATTGCGTCTAATTCCTTTTTGAGATCTGCTTTGGATTGTTCCCTGAACTCGTGGGTTTCGGAGGCGATTCGGTTTCCCATCTCAACTGCCCGCCTTCCCATCTCTATTATTCTCCTTATTTCTTCGGCGGTGACTGCAGACTTAGGTGGCTGTGTTGCTGAGATTGACACACCCGGGCTGTCCAGTAGAGAAGGAAGTGGGGAGTGAGGGGTGGGAGGTGGTGAAAAGGCAACCTCCGGTTCCTCCTCAGTCTCCACCAGACGTTCCTCATCCAACAGTACCGGGTCAGGAGCTGGCAGTTGGTTGGGTGTACTAGTGGGACTAGGAGGGGAACTGGCAGCTGCCTCCAGGACCTCCATCCTCTCGCTCACCTCTTTCTTCCTATTCCGGAAGGCCTCCAGGCGCCTGGAATCCCGGCGCTTGGTGGACGGACTCTTCTTCTTCTTGCTCTTCTTCTTTACAGGGCCAGGTCCAGGCTTCTTCGGGTGAGGACCAGTGTGAGAGGGGTTCCTCTCACAAAAGGTGCTACCTCTCCCCGAAGAAGGTGTGGCGGTGTTGTGCTCTTCAATGACGAACTCCAAGTTCAGATGGACTCTCTTGCCTGTCTCCCGGAGAGTCCAGGTGACAGGACAAGAGATGCCCAGAGCTGCTATTGTTCTCTTCAGTCGCGCTGGTAGTTCCAGTGTTTCCATAATTATGGTGTTAATTAGGATCGAGCCAAGTCATTTGAGACTACTATACTCACCTTTCTCATAACATCAATGAAGGAACTTCAGTGAGACAGTTAAAAACAATTCATCAGACACTGTGGGGTCATGAAGAATCATGGAATCTCATCGGGAAAAGCCATGATTCTCCAGAATCATAAAGTCTAGTTTTTTGGGTTTTTTTTTTTTTTTTTTTCCACACATTTTGTCCGTACGATTCAGAAGCCATTTTCAAACCGATTTTCACAAAATTTTGCACACACATAGAGGGGCACAAAATCTAAAAATGTACCGAAGCGGAATTTTCGATTTAACCCTTATTTCGTCAGAATTGGCAAAAAACTGTCAAAATTGGGGTTTATCGGCACTTTCTCGAAACACGTCTTGTAGATTTTTTTTAAACATTCATCATTGCTAGACCTGCCTGTGATACGACCTTTGATACACACGACATATCAGGCGATGCATATCGTAACCCTCCACAGGCTGCCAAACATCGACATTTTGATGAAATGGGCTGTTTTCGGGCCCCCACAGCACCCAAACGAAACACGATAGATACACATAACTGCTTTTATTGGAAGTGGAATTCATCGAGAATCATTTTTGTAAGTAATAAGGGTGTTCATAAAACCAAGCGTTAACCCGTTTTGGGCTGGTTAAACAGCAATACCCCCAAAAAGCTCAAAACTTCATGTTTTCTGTGGATTTCTCTAGACGAGTCTTGTAGATTTTCAGGAAATATTTGTCACTCCCAGGTCTTGGTGTGACATTACAAGTTGCATGGACAAAATATTCCGGTCAGCATTGGTTAACCCTCCCCGAGCTGCTAAACGTAAAAATTGTGATAAAATGGGCTGTTTTTGGACACCAACAGCACCCAAACGGTATACCACAGAGAAAGTGGCCTTCATTTATCGGACGCAAAATTGATCGGAAAATATTTTTGTAAGTGGTAAGGGTATTCAAAATTCGACGTCTTAACCCATTTTCGGCTGGTTAAAGAGAGATACCCATTAAAACCTTAAAATACCCTCTTTCTGTGGATTTCTCTAAAAATATCTCGTAGGTTTTCAAGAAAAAATCGGCTATTTGCAGGTCTTGGTGTGACATTACAAGTTGCATGGACAAAATATTCCGGTCAGCATTAGTTAACCCTCCCAGGCCTCCTCAACATCAAAATTGTGATAAAATTGTCAGTTTGTGGACACCAACAGCACCCAATGGATACACCACAAAGAAAAGCGCCTCCTTTTATCAAGTGTACAATTTATACAGAAACATTTTTGAAAGTAGTAAGGGTATTCAAAAGTCGAAGTCTTAACCCATTTTGGGTAGGCTAAGAGAGATATCCCTCAAAAGCTTTAAATTCCCATTTTCTGTGAATTTTCCTAACAGTAACTTGTAGGGTTTTAAGAAAAATTAACTATTCGTAGGTCTTTATGTGACATTACAAGTTGTAGGGACAAAATACACCGGTGAGCGTTTATTAACCATCTACAAGCTGCCAAGTATCGTAATTTTGTTGACATGGGCTGTTTTCGGACACGTACAGCACCCAATGTATACACGAGAGATAAACATAATCAACTTTGTTGGAAGTGGAATTCACAGAGGACCATTTTTGTAAGTAATAAGGGTATTCAAAAAACCAAGCGTTAACCCCTGTTGGGGAGGTTAACAGGGATACCCATCGAAAGCTTAAAAATCGTTTTCCCTGGATTTCTTTACAAACATCTTGTAGGGTTTTCAAGAGAAAATGGCCGTTGATAGGTCTTGGTATCACATTACCAGTTGCATAGATAAATGATTCTGGTAGGTATTTGTTAACCCTCCATGGGCTGCTAAATGTCAAAAATTTTGAAGAAATAGTCTGTTTTTGGACACTAACAACATCAAATGGAAATGCCACAGAGAAACGTTAACTTCTTTTACTGGACGCAAAACTGATAGAGAAACATGTTTGTAAGTAGTAAGGATATTCAAAAATCGAGGTCTTAACCCATTGTCGACTGGTTAAGGAGATATACCCCTCAAAAGATTAAAATTCCCGTTTTCTGTGGATTTCTCCAAAAAATCTAGCATGTTTTCAAGAAAAATTGACCATTTGCAGGTCTTTGAGTGACATTACAAGTTGCATGGACAAAATATTCCAGTAAGCAATTATTAACCCTCCAGAGCCTGGAAAGTATAGACATTTTGAGAAAATGGGCTGTTTTGGGGCACCCATAACACCCAATTTGTTCCTGCGTGATAAACATAACCTTCCTCATTGGAAGTGAAATTCACTGAGGATCATTTTTGTAAGTAATGAAGGTATTCACAAAACCAAGCATTAATCCGTTTTGGGCTGGTTACAGAGCGATACCCCTCAAAAGGTTAAAAATTCATATTTTCCGAGGATTTCTCTAAAAGCCTCTCGTAGGTTTTCAAGACAAATACTGGCCATTCTCATTTGAGACTACTATACTATCCTTGTATGAACTCAAAAGTAAGTGTATATTTATTTATTATCAAGAATAACCGCCCATAAGTTCAACTCTCACCGCGCCCCGCCTCAACGGTCGCCAGCTGTCGATTTATCCAAACAAAATTACCAAGGTTACCACCTCCCCCTGCCTCTTTCTCCAACCAAACACACATTGAAAGGTACGCCTCACCTCGTATTCCACACTGCCCTGCATGATATCATTTATTATTTATTTATTGGTGTTTAAGGGCATATACTTATGCACAATGGCTAATCTACGGGTCGAGGAAGCCGCAGTACCTGGAGAGAACCACCGAGCAACGACGAGCAGCTGCCAGCTTCCCAACATCGTAACTCCGAACTGCAGCACAGGCAGGGTTAGATTGGTTGAAGACATGCGTACCGTCGACGTGCAGTACGCCTTAGTACATGGCGGCATCGTGCCCCCATATGGACAATCAGAGTTAAGTGCCTTGCCCAAGGACACAGCATGGGAGTCCGAATTGATCGCTCAGACGGCCACCCATCCAATAATTAACCAGGCTCAACGTTGCTTAACTTCGGTGATCTGACGAGAGTCGACTACCACAATGCCACCGCTCCGCCACTGCATGATAAGAAACCAGTAAATAACGTTAGCTACAATGGGATCAGTTACTTATAATATCAAGTAGTGTTGACACTATAGCGTTTCCCCGACACTGGGTCCAGGTATATAATAGTCTGTAAAACGGCTATACACTGCCCCTCCTCCGCCCCAGAGTGGCGACGTGGCAGTATATATCTATCTTACTGACGCTATGTTGTTCCTAAGGAACCTTACAATAAAAGGTGGGGCTCCCCAACATGGGAAGGGGGGGGGGGAGCAGGTATATTTACTACTCTGTAGCTTATCAAATGCAGTGGTGCATGACGCCAACATCCCCCCGGCAGTGGGGCTAGATACATACTAGTTTGTAAGACGGTTATACTCCACTTCTCCGTCCCAGGGTATATTTTATCTACACATATGTACAAACAACACTTCCTATTTTCGTATGTAATTATTGTAGTTTATAACTTCATGTTTGTCGTTGTTGTGTGGATATCTTCATTGTAATAAATAAACCTAATAATAATAATTATTGGCCAGCCGCTGATTTGTCGCGGTTCTCGGACGAGAAGGCCATGGTTACCCCTGTACTCCCAACTGCCTCCCTATTCCCACGCTTCTCCTCTCCTCCCAACACTCGGAGACGAACTGCTTGATGATATCCCTTGTCCCATTCTTCCCAATCTCTCCGATTAGCATATTAACCCTCTCCTTTGAGTCTCCCCCTGACCACATGTCCTTCATTCTCCTATCCCACTTCCCCATTATACTCCCAGTGAATCTCATTCTTTTAGGCTGATACTTTGGGCATTCTAGAAGAAAGTGTTCCAGGGTCTCCACCATGTCCAAGTTACACATCTGGCACTCCCTTTCACCGTCTTTCCCAATTTTTCCCCTCAGCTCCAGGGATCGCGACCTCAGCTTGAACAACAGTGACCCCCCAAAGGTGCCATCAAGGTACTCTTCAAAACCTGGCTTCTCTTTATCACGCAGGCCACCCAAATACCCCTTTGATTTGACCCCCTCTCGCCAATTACGGTTACAATCCTCCATGACCCTTTCTCTGACGATTTTTTTACCCTGGTTTGCCCCAACGTCCAGGTCCGAGATCTCCAATGAGTAGTTCTCTACTAGCTCCCTCATTTGGACCATCCACCCCGTTTTGATATTTGAGTTGAAAATTCTCAGGAACATTACTTTACACCATCGGCTGTCGGGGAGATTTACCAAATAATTAAGATAACAGAGCTTCAACAGGTCTATCCTGTCCTTGATCGTCATCCACCCAAGCTCACCCCTGATTGCTTCTAGCGCTGCGGCATTACTCGACCCCGTTATCCATCGGCCTGCATCGTTCTGCAGGATTTCCAAGCTCTTTACGGCCGTCTGGTTTAGGGGTACCACTTCCGTACCGTATGTTATACTTGGCAGCCCCACCATTTCCCAAATGGTTTTCCCCACGAAAACCTTATTGAAACTGTTTCTCCCTATAAGTTTCATTTGGTTAAGGATTCGTTTCCCCTTCAGAATCAATTTATTTGTGTGGTTCCGGTAGATGCCTCTTCCTGTAATGTTTATATTTACCCCCAAATACTCGTAATCACCCGTCTCTCCCACACTGAGAAGTTTGCTGCTCCCTTCCGGAATGCAGAACTCACCCACTCTCCACCTTCGAGTGGGGTCCACTTTGCGGCCCACAGGTGTAACTTTGCTCTTGCTTTCATTAAGTTCGAGTCTCCATTTGCTCCCATATTTCCCAACAATTCCCAACATTTTCGTTAGCCCCTTTTCGCTTTCTGACACTAGAACCATATCGTCTGCAAAAAATAGCCCTGGGATCTTCAAATCACCAACTGCTACCCCCTCCTCGCTACGCAGGAGTTCATCTCCTAAACCTTTGATGTACAATGCAAACAGGATCGGCGAAAGGATACACCCCTGTTTTAGGCCTATCTCCATAGGCACACGTTTCGTTGTAATGTTTCCCAGGCTAAGTTCACTCTGTACATCTTTATATAATGCTTTCATAATTCCAACAAACTCGCCTCCTAAGCCCATAGCCTCCAGCTTGCGCCACATACCTTCCCTCCATACTCTATCGTATGCCTTCTTGATATCCAAAAAGGCCATAAACATCTTTTTCTTTTTTGCTTTCGCGGATTCTATCATTTGGGATAGTGTGAAAAGATGGTCAGTAACTCTCCTTCCCTTCCTGAAGCCATTCTGGATTTCTCCCAAAAAACCCTTCTCCTCAATTACCTCCTCTAGTCTCCCATAAAGGACTTTACAGAACACCTTTCCAATGTTGCTACTGACAGAGATCCCTCGATAGTTATCCAAAACTTCTTTTTCCCCCTTTTTGTGAATAAATGTCACTTTGCTTTCCCTCCACTCCTTTGGGACCTCTTGTTTTTCTATGGCTAAATTGAATAGGGCAGTTAGGCTTTCCAAGAGTTCCTCTCCCCCTTTTTTGATAAACTCGTTAGGAATTTCGTCCACCCCTCCCGCTTTTCCATTCCTCAATCTTGAGATCACCCTTCGCACCTCCTCAGTTTTGATTTCGCTGCACACGAAGTCCGAGAGATTTTCCTCGACCTGGTTCGGACACTCCGGTGGGTTCCCCATGCCCCATCGCTTATCGTTTACCTTTTCCCAGTGCTTGACTAGTTCTAATGCGATTTGATCTCGCTCTTCTGTAACTCTGCCATCTACTTTAATGCTCTGTTGGTTATTCCCTTTGTTACGTTTGTTCACCCATTTCCAAAATACGCTCGAACTCGACCCCCCTGTCGTTCTTATCGTCCTAATAAGACTGCTATTTCGCACTCTCCGGTTGTCGTCTTTTATCTTGTTTACTTTATTTCGTGCTTGTTGGTATTCTTCCTTTGCTACCATGGCCTCATTGCTTTCCACCCCCTTAAGTTTTCTACTTCTCCTGTATGCAGCACATTTAGCTTTTCTAACCTTTATGGCCCTTTTCAGTTCTTCGTTCACTCTGTACCCAAGTTCCCGTGTTGGCACCCTAATCTTTCCTACACTTTCCTTCCCTGCCTCCACTAGGCTCGCAGCTATGGCGTCGGCCATCTTCTGGACACTACCCCCATTGTGTACGGCTGCAAGCTTTGGTTTCAGTTTTTCTTCGAACTTCACCCAGTCGGCATCCTTTTTGAGTTCCCAAATATCCTTGAAGCTTCCTTTCCTTTTCTCTAGGTTTTTGGCCCTCATCGTCACTGTAATCAAGTTGTGATCACTATCCAACTCCATTTTGCCCTCATCATCCACTTCTACCCTTATCACCTCCCTCCATAAATTCATATCTATCAGAATGTAGTCAATTATTGATTTTCTGTCGTTTCTCTCCCAGGTCCATTTCCCCTTACATCTAGCGTCCCTGTTCAGAATCTTCAGACCGAGCTCATTTGTGAAGTTCAACAGCTTCCTTCCATTCCTGTTGACTTTCTTGTCCCCACCCTTTATGCCTTCTTCCTTGTCACCTATGTGTCCATTAAAGTCGCCCATCAGAATTATACCGAGCCCCCTGTTTTCTAGTTCGGTGATATTGGACCTTAGTGTTGAGTATATCGAGTCATTCCACTCGGGTTTACTTCCCTCCACCGCACACTACACAATCCCAAGGGCAATACTTTTGTTTCTCAGACTGATCTTTACCCATCCAATTTCTTTTGACACATCAGCCGAGGTAATGATATCTTCCAGATATGTAATCAGCGACGGTTTTAAATCCTCTTTAATGTACATGCCTACCCCTCCCCCCCCTTTTCTGGCCTTCCGTTCGCCCTACACCTATCCACACACACCCGCTTACTTGGTCTACCCGTTCCTCGTGTCTTACCCACGTCTCGCTTAAGCCCATGACATCAAACTCCTCTGCCTCGATCAACGTAGCAATTTCACTTACTTTCCGGTAGAGACCCTGGATGTTGCTATAACCCACTTTCAGGGTACCGAGGTTCATTGCCTTCTGCCTATTGGGCCCATTGTTTTCTGGTGCTAGTCTTGGTAAACTTATTCTGTCCCCCTCACTCCTGTTCACCCCACCTATGTCCACTCTCGTTATACTTGCCTCTGACCTCCCACCCCGCTCCTCTCCAAAAAAGGCTCTGCTACCCGTAGAATTTTATCCCCTAATACCCGTTTCCTCGCCCTGCTAAGATGCAGCCCGTCACGCCCGTACATGCTCCCATTGCCCCAAAACGTGTCCCAATGGTCGATAAAGGGAATTCCCAGATCAACACAGTAGTCCTCTAACTCTTCATTTAGCGCCAAAATCCTTGAGTTCCGTTCGTCCCCACCTCCAAGGACAGGAAGGACCCCGGATACGACTACCCTTGCATTCCTACTTAGCAGTTTGCCGACTAAGCCTCTATACGACTCCACCAAACTTACTGACCTTCTCTCCCTGATATTGTTGGTCCCCACATGGACCACCACTACCGGTTCCGGTCCTGACCCTGCCACAATGCCATCTACCCGGTCCCTGAGATCCTCCACCTTCGCCCCCGGAAAGCACAAGACTGTTCGATTGGAACTATCAGGACCACAAACTACATTGTCAATCCCACGTACAATGCTGCTCCCCGCCACCACTAATTTTCTTCTTCTGGTCCCAGTTCCTATATCATCTGCACCTCCTCTCGTTTTGCAAGCTCCTGGCCCCCTCTTTCTCTTGACCGCCCTCCTTACCCCGACTGACCTATCATCATCAACAACCATCTCACCCCCCACACTTTCCCCCTCACTCTCGTCCCCAGGGGTATCAGAGTCTAAAACACTAAACCTGTTTTCTAAACACCGCCTAGCAACCTTGGCAGCCTTACGCCGACTCTGGCTTCCGGACTCGACGCAGCCCTGACCTGACGCCACCTTCCGAATTTTCCTACTAGAACCCCCCTCCTCAGTTACACCCCCCACATCAAGCATTATTCCACCACGTTTCCTGCTTCCCAGTTTCCTCCTTGAGTCCACAACGACCTTCCACCCACCTTCCACCTCACCATCGTAGGGTAACCTTCAACGGGGTAACTCCAGATACACCGGCCCTCCCCAACCTCCCTCTCAGCTCTGCAATCTCCCGCTCGAATCCAACACACTTCTCTAACAAAATATCCCTGCAATTCGCACATATCCCACTACTCTCCATTGACCGACCACCACCATACCTCATATTACACTGTCTGCATGCCTCCGGATCCTCACTCTCCCCCACCTGCACCCCTCGACTCACCTCCCTCAGAACTCCCTTAACACCCATACTTACCTCCGTCTGAACACCCGTCGTACACTTACCATTCATGATTACAAATAATTACAAAGCCAAAATTACAAAGAGGAACTAAAAATTTGAGAAAGCGGTCGAAAACGTAAACACAACAAAACAAAACACCGAAAATGACCCGCGCGAAGATAGGGAACACGCCACTAAAATCCGACAGAGAAACTAAACTAAACACTAATATAACTATCTTTTATTACAAATCACACCTATACAACACTAAAACACTATATCGATCAGCATAAACACCTGGAAGAAAAGTATGAGATTATTAAAGCTAACTTTTGACAACTGAAATGGCTATACTCCCTGTTGGTTTCCGAGATGGATTCTGGTGTCAACCTAATCCTACGGGGAAAAACCAATTGGAGAGAAATTTACTTCTGCTATTAACAGACAGGTGATAGGTGAGCTCTACAAGGTGTGAAAAAATGACATAATCATGCATAACAACTGTGGTCTAATAGGAGGTAATTGATACAGGGACTATACATGACATGCTCAAGAATTTAAAGTTCACATTTTCTGTGGATATCTTCAACTGGTTCTTACAGATTTTTCAAAAATCGAGGTCTGAACCCATTTTTGACTGCTTAAGGAGATATACCCCTTAAAAGCTTAAAATTCCAGTTTTCTATGGATTTCTCAACAACAAAAAATTCAAGAACAATTGACCATTCGCAGGTCTTCGAGTGACATTACAAGCATGAACAAAATGTTTCGGTAAACATTTGTTAACCCTCCAGAGGCTGCCAAGCATAGACATTTGGAGAAAATGGGCTGTTCTTGGGCAACCATAACACCAAATGTGTACCTACGAGATAAACATAACCTCCTTCATTGGAAGTGGAATTCACCGTCGATCATTTTTGTAAGTAATGAAGGTATTCACAAAACCAAGCATTAACCCTTTAGAGCTGGTTACAGGGAGATACCCCTCAAAAGGTTAAACATTTGTGTTATCTGAGGATTTCTTTAAAAACATGCCGTAGATTTTCAAGAAAAAATGGCCATTCTATGATCTTAGTGTGACATTACAAGTTGCATGTACAAAATATTCCTGGAAGCATTTGTTAACCCTATGCAGGCATGGACAAAATACTTCGGTGAGCATTTGTTAACCCTCCACGGGCTGCTAAAAGTCAAAATTGTGATAAAATGGGCTGTTTTTGGACGCTAACGGCACCCAACGGGTACGCCACAAAGAAAAGTGATTTCTTTTATCGAGCGCACAATCTATAGGGAAACATTTTTGTAAGTAGTAAGGGTATTCAAAAAACGAAGTCTTAACCCATTTTGGGCAGGCTAAAAAGAGAGACCCCTTAAAATCTAAAAATTCCCATTTTCTGTGGATTTCTCTAAATACATTCCATAGGTTTTCAAGAAAAATTGACTACTTGCAGGTCTTTGTGTGACATTACAAGTGGCATGGACAAAATATTCCGCTGAGCGTTTATTAACCCTCTACAGAATGCCAAGCATCATAATTTTGTTGAAATGGGCTGTTTTCGGACACACACAGCATGCAATCTATGTCCGAGAGTTACACATAATCTCCTTTATTGGAAGTGGAATTCACTGAGGACCATTTTTGTAAGTAATAAGGGTATTCAAAAACCCAAGCGTTAACCCCTTTTGCGGTGGTTATTAGCGATACCCATCAAAAGCTAAAAAAAAATTATGTTTTCCGTGGATTTCGTTACAAACATCTTGTAAGTTTTCAACAGAAAATGGCCATTGATAGGTCTTGGAGTCACATTACCGGTTGCATGGATAAAATATTCCAGTAAGCATTTGTTAACCCTCCATGGGCTGCTAAATGTCAACATTTTGAAAAAATCGTCTGTTTTTGGACACCAACAACAACAAATGGGAATGCCACAGAGATACATAACTTCTTTTACCGGATGCAAAACTGACAGAGAAAAATTTAGTGAGTAGTAAGGGTATTCAAAAAATCGAGGTCTTAACCCATTTTCGCCTGGTTAAGATGTACCCCTTAAAAGCTTAAAATTCCAGTTTTCTGTGGATTTCTCCAAAAAATCTAGTAAGTATTCAAAAAAAATTGACCATTTGCAGGTCTTGGAGTGACAGTACAAGTTACATAGACAAAATATTCCAGTAAGCGTTAGTTAACTCTCCAGAGGCTGCAAAGCATAGAAATTTTGAGAAAATGGACTGTTCTTGGGCACCCATTGCACGCAATGCGTACCTGCGAGATAAACATAACCTCCTTCTTTGGAAGTAGAATTCATCAGACCAAGCATTAACCCATTTAGGGCTGGTCTTAACCCGTTTTAGGCTGGTTAAACAGCGGTACCCATCAAAGACTTAAAATTTCATGTTTTCCCTGGATTTCTTTAAAAACATATTGTAGATTTCAAGAAAAAATGGCCATTCACGGGTCTTCATGTGACATTACAAGTTACATGGACAAAATATTCCGTTGAGCATTCGTTAACTCTCCACGAGCTGCTAAACATCAAAATGTTGATAAAATGGATTGTTTTCAGACACCAAGAGCACCCAATGGATATGTAACAGAGAAATATAACTTCTTTTACTGCGCGTAGAATTCACAGAGGATCAGTTTTGTAAGTAGTAAGGGTATTTAAAAGAATGAAACTTAACCTATTTTAGACTGGATAAGGAGAGATACCCCTTAAAAGCTTAAAATTTACATTTTCTGTGGATTTCGCTAACTGCTTATTGGCGATTTTCAAGAACAATTGGACATTGGCAGGTCATGCAAATTACATAGATAGAATATTCCGCTAGTCGTTTGTTAATCCCGCTACAGGCTGCCAAACGTCAAAATTTTGATAAAATCGGCTGTTTTCGGGCAGCAAATGGGTATGTAATAGGTAAACATAACCTCTTTTATCAGACTCAGAATTCTTGAAGGATAATTATGATAGTGTTAAGGGTATTCAAGGGAGCGTGGTGGCTCAGTGGTAGACTGTTGTACTTCTATGCTAGAGGTCCCGAGTCCGATCCTCGTCCGGGACGACTCACGTTGTGTCCTTGGGCAAGGCACTTTAGCCCGGTTGCCGACATGGGGGCACGATGACGCCGTGTACTAAGGCATACTGCACGTCGATGGTACATATGTCTTCACCCTCTGTAACCCTGCTTAAGCGGAGCTTGAACAGAGTTAGAATGTTGAGGAGCTGACAGTTGCTCGTCGATGCTTGGTGGTTCTCTCCGTGTACTCTGGCCTCCTCCACCTATAAAACTGTCACGGCCACGATTAGCCATTGTGCATAAGTATGTGACCTTAAACACCAATAAATAAATAAATAAATAAATAAATAAATAAATAAATAAATAAGGGTATTCAAAAACCAAGCCTTAACCCTGTTTATAGGATTAAAGACAGACAGCCCATGCCGTGTACGCTGCCTACATTACTTGTAAAATCGACACCCCCACTAAATCTACTTCGAGGTGCGCTGTCGGAACCGACCACCTGACGGTTCTGACCTCATTAGATAACACTCCTTCGTTGTGTTATCAGCATGGATTTCCCCAAGAAGCAAAGACAAAAATACGTCTGCGGAAAATAATGGCAAATATTTTATTTAGTCTGTATTTTGTCCGTATAGAAAATGTCTCGCCCACATATACCTAAACATGATTCAATGATACAATTGGACATATTTCTCTCGTAAAACCTGAAAAAAAGACTTGAATTATTTCATTTTAGGATTGCGCGTGTATATTCTTAGAAGATTCTCTGTGTGTTATTAATATACAGCGTCAGTCTTTGATCTCGTTTGGGACGATCAGTGATTAACACCTTTTCGACAAGAGCCGTCGAAGTTGAAAATAAAAAAAAATAATCAAATTTCACTAAAACCTTTTGCAGAATCGTGTTTTTCAGAAAACTCTTTCGCGATTGCATGTGTCGTTTTCAAAATTCCGATCAGTAATCACGAAATTATAAATATGTTGTTGTCAATAACAAAATTGAAAGCATGTCCGTCAAACTTGCATGACGTCAGAACTCGACTCGGGTGAAATACTGCAGTGAAAGGACGAGAGTAATAAACGCTGATATCGCAGTAGGCTTTAAACTGGCCATGGAATGGTCCTAAAATCATGTTTATATTTGCAGCTTTACTGCAAATAGGTTTCCCGTTGTTTCTTGTTGAAGTGTTGTTTCCGTGAAGGCCAAGTACCATAGAAAATTTGGAACACCGAGCAGTGGGCCTGCCCCATGAACACCTGCCTGTTATTAAAATTAATTAGCGGGGACATCTGCATCCCCCCTCCCTTCCTGCTGTTTTTTTTTTACCTAGGACACCTGCCCCCTATTGTTTCTTTTACCTAGGACACGTGCCCCCCCCTGCTGTTTTTCACCAACTACACCTGCCCCAGTTTGTTTGCTAACGCGCCCCTCCCCATTGACCTTTCTATCTTTAGAAGCACCCGGGCCGACGGGGAGAGGGCGTGGTTGTGAGCGGGGCTAGATTTCGCTGAAGGAAGGTACCCTCAAATCTGGGTCGAAAGTGGCGAAAATGACAAAAGGCTACTTCAACATATGGTAACGGTATAAACTTCAGACGATCTGGGCGATGTACAGACGAAAGATCATACCTTGGAGCCGGTTAGATAATTTGGCACAAAAAAACTCCGATTTTATGCTCAATCGCTGCTCTACAGTAGTCTACAATAGTGCCCAATTCCATTCCAAACTGATAGAGTCGGGACGAATAGTACTCTCACTTTCCACGCGATGCGTGGTGTTCTCCACGCGGTCTCGACACTTGCAACAGATGCCAAAATGTCGGCCAGGGTGCGTAGAACAAGTTCTGAAAATTAGAAGTCGCTGCCTTCAGCGGTCTGGACACGGTTCGTGTTTGTGAGAAGTGCAATTTTAATGTCAAATTGGCAAATTTTCGTTAATCGTTTCCCGCCAAAACACCTACTCACCGCCGATTTCTTTTCACTGCAACTTCTTCCGATTATCTAAGGTTTAAAGATAGTGTCAGGATACCCCCCTCCCCTCGCCGCTACAGCTCCACCCCCCCACCCCCCGCACTTCCTCACTTTGGCGACGTTCTGGGTTGAAAGTCTCGAAAATGGCAAGAGGCTACATTAACGTACGGCAACGGTATAAACTACAAGTAGTAAGGACGATATTGAGACAAAAAATCATACAATGGAGCCGCTTAGGCAATGAGGCTCCGAATTCTGGGACTTTATGCTCAATCGCAGCTCCACAGTCGTCTACAACACTGCCCATGTCCATTCTGAACTGATAGAGTCGGGACGAATAGTACTCTCTCATTCCAAGCGATGCGTGGTGTTTTCCAGGCGGCTCGGACGCTCCAAACAGATCCCAAAATGTCGGCCAGGGTTCGTAGAACAAGTTATGAAAATTTCAAGTCGCTGCCTCCAGCGATCTGGACACGGTTCATGTATGTCAGAAGTGCTATTTTAATGTCCAATATGTCCAAAATCTTCGTCAATCTTTTCCTGCCTGCCAGAAACCCAATCACCGCCAATTTCTTTTCACTTTAAACTTCTGACGATTCTCTTAGGTTTAAAGGTTGTGTTGGGATCCCTGGATGGCGGTCTTAAAGAAGCAACTTCCATTTACAGAGAGAGAGGGGGGAGGGGGGGGGGGGGGGGTCTCTAAAGGAGTCTGCGCCCAATCACGACGTCTTTTTCGAACTGGCTTGAAAAGGAAGGACCAAATTCAAACAGTTACCTCCTCTCTTCAAAACGCTATATCCCAACCAATTCTAGGCAGATTTCCATGAGATTTTCACTCGTTGTTCATGGATAGTTGCGGCATCACTTTCCATGAAGAGCGATACGAATTTCGCATTTCGTCACGTCCAATTCGAAAAGAGCGCATGCGCATGGATTTCTCTGAAAACATCTTATAGATTTTAAGTAAAAATGGCCATTCGCACTTTTTGGTTTGAAATTGCAAGTTGCATGAATACATATGCCTGTTAGCACATGTTAACCCTCTACAATCTGCCAGACATCAATATTTTGGATACATTTGAGATAAAATGGACCATTTTCAAATAGACAGAGCACTCAAAGGGTATGTTTCAAACAAACATAACTCCTTTTGTCGGTCATTAACTTGTGGGACGACGATATTTATATTAACCCACTCTACCATTAATGATGGTTTTTACCTAAACAAAATTTAAAAAAAGTTATAAAACTGAGTCATTTGAGACTGCTATAACCACCTTTCTCATAACATCAATGAAAGAACTTCAGTGAGACAGTTAAAAACAATTCATCAGACACTGTGGGGGCATGAAAAATCAAGGAATCTCATCGGGAAAAGCCATGATTCTCTAGAATCATAAAGTCTAGTTGTTTTTTTTTTGGGGGGGGGGGGGGGGGGGGTTTGTTTTTTTTCTTTTTCCACACATTTTGTCCGCACGATTCCGAAGCCATTTTCGGACCGATTTTCACAAAATTTTGCACACGCATAGAGGGGCACAAAATCTAAAAATGTACCGAAGCGGAATTTTCGATTTAACCCTTATTTCGTCAGAACTGGCAAAAAACTGTCAAAATTGGGGTTTATCGGCACTTTCTCGAAACGCGTATTGTAGATTTTTTTTAAACCTTCATCATTCATAGACCTGCCTCTGCCACGACCTTTGATACACATGACGTATCTGGCGATGCATATGGTAACCCTCCACAGGCTGCCAAACATCGAAATTTTGATGAGGTGCCGGTTTCAGGCCCCCAGAGAACCCAAACGATACACGAGAGATAAACATAACTTCATTTATTGGAAGTGGAATTTACCGAGGATCATTTTTGTAAGTAATAAGGGTGTTCAAAAAACCAAGCGTTAACCCGTTTTGGGCTGGTTAAACAGCAATACCCCCATAAAGCTAAAAAATTCAGGTTTTCCGTGGATTTCTCTAAATGAGTCTTGTAGATTTTCAAGAAAAAATTGTCACTCCCAGGCCTTGATGTGACAATAGAAGTTGCATGGACAAAATACTGCGGTGAGCATTTGTTAACCCTCCACGGACTGCTAAAAGTCAAAATTGTGATAAAATGGGCTGTTTTTGGACGCCAAAAGCACCCAAACGGTATACCACAGAGAAAGTGGCCTTCATTTATCGGACGCAAAATTGATCGAAAAATATTTTTGAATGTGGTAAGGGTATTCAAGATTCGACGTCTTAACCCATTTTGGGCTGGTTAAAGAGAGATACCCATTAAAATTTTAAAATACCCATTTTCTGTGGATTTCTCTAAAAACATCTTGTAGGTTTTCAAGAAAAAATCGGCTATTCGCAGGTCTTGGTGCGACATTACAAGTTGCATGGACAAAATATTCCGTTCAGCATTAGTTAACCCTCCCAGGGCTCCCCAACGTCAAAATTGTGATAATATGGGCTGTTTTTGAACACCACCAGCACC
Source organism: Pictodentalium vernedei (assembly GCA_031216915.1). Lineage (NCBI taxonomy): Eukaryota > Metazoa > Mollusca > Scaphopoda > Dentaliida > Dentaliidae > Pictodentalium > Pictodentalium vernedei. The sequence goes on along the minus strand of CM062297.1, from coordinate 566,272,251 downwards.
CAATGGGTACACCACAAAGAAAAGCGCCTCCTTTTATCGAGTGTACAATTTATACAGAAACATTTTTGTAAGTAGTAAGGGTATTCAAAAGTCGAAGTCTTAACCCATTTTGGGTAGGCTAAGAGAGATATCCCTTGAAAGCTTTAAATTCCCATTTTCTGTGAATTTCCCTAACAGTAACTTGTAGGGGTTCAAGAAAAATTGACTATTCGTAGGTCTTTATGTGACATTACAAGTTGCAGGGACAAAATACTCCGGTGAGCGTTTATTAACCATCTACAAGCTGCCAAGCATCGTAATTTTGTTGACATGGGCTGTTTTCGGACACGCACAGCACCCAAAGTATACAGGAGAGATAAACATAATCACCTTTGTTGGAAGTGGAATTCACAGAGGACCATTTTTGTAAGTAATAAGGGTATTCAAAAAACTAAGCGTTAACCTCTTTTGGGGAGGTTAACAGGGATACCCATCGAAAGCTTAAAAATCGTTTTCCCTGGATTTCTTTACAAACATCTTGTAGGGTTTCAAGAGAAAATGGCCGTTGATAGGTCTTGGTATCACATTACCAGTTGCATACATTATTCTTGTAGGTATTTGTTAACCCTCCATGGGCTGCTAAATGTCAAAATTTTGAAGAAATAGTCTGTTTTTGGACACTGACAACATCAAAAGGAAATGCCACAGAGAAACATAACTTCTTTTACTGGACGCAAACCTGATAGAGAAACATTTTTGTAAGTAGTAAGGATATTCAAAAATCGAGGTCTTAACCCATTGTCGACTAGTTAAGGAGATATACCCCTCAAAGGCTTAAAATTCCCGTTTTCTGTGGATTTCTCAAATAAATCTAGCACGTTTTCACGAAAAATTGACCATTTGCAGGTCTTTGAGTGACATTACAAGTTGCATGGACAAAATATTCCGGTAAGCAATTATTAACCCCCCCCCCCCCCAGAGCCTGCAAAGTATAGACATTTTGAGAAAATGGGCTGTTTTGGGGCACCCATAACACCCAATGTGTACCTGCGTGATAAACATAACCTTCCTCATTGGAAGTGAAATTCACTGAGGATCATGTTTGTAAGTAATGAAGGTGTTCATAAAACCAATCATTAATCCGTTTAGGGCTGGTTACAGAGCGATACCCCTCAAAAGGTTAAAAATTCGTATTTTCCGAGGATTTCTCTAAAAGCCTCTCATAGGTTTTCAAGACAAATATTGGCCATTCTCATTTGAGACTACTATACTCACCTTGTATGAACTCAAAAGTAAGTGTATAGTTATTTATTATCAAGAATAACTGCCCATAAGTTCCACTCTCACTGTGTCCCGCTTCATCGGTCAATTCCACGGTGTCCCACGCCAGCGGTCGATTTATCCAAACAAAATTACCAAGGTTACCACATCCTCCCTGCCTCTTTCTCCAACCAAACACACATTGAAAGGTACGCCTCCCCTCGTATTCCACACTGCCCTGCATGATATCATTTATTATTTATTTATTGGTGTTTAAGGGCATATACTTATGCACAATGGCTAATCATGACCGTGACAGTTTTACGGGTGGAGGAAGCCACAGTACCTGGAGAGAACCACCGAACAACGACGAGCAGCTGCCAGCTTCCCAACATCGTAACTCCGAACTGCAGCACAGGCAGGGTTAGATTGGTTGAAGACATGCGTACCGTCGACGTGCAGTACGCCTTAGTACATGGCGGCATCATGCCCCCATATGGACAATCAGAGTTAAGTGCCTTGCCCAAGGACACAGCATGGGAGTCCGAATTGATCGCTCAGACGGCCACCCATCCATTGATAAACCAGGCTCAACGTTGCTTTACTTCGGTGATCTGACGAGAACCGGCTACCACAATGCCACCGCGCCCCGCCACTGCATGATAAGAAAGCAGTAAATAACGTTAGCTGCAATGGGATCAGTTACTTATAATATCAAATAGTGTTGACACTATAGCATTTCCCCGACAGTGGGTCCAGGTATATAATAGTCTGTAAAACGGCTATACACTGCCCCTCCTCCGCCCCAGAGTGGCGACGTGGCAGTATATATCCATCTTACTGACGCTATGTTGTGCCTAAGGAACCTTACAAAAAAAGGTGGGGGTCCCCAACATGGGAAGGGGGGGGGGGGCAGGTATATTTACTACTCTGTAAGCCGGTTATCAAATGCAGTGGTGCATGGCGCCAAGATTTCCACGGCAGTGGGGCTAGATATATACTAGTTTGTAAGACGGCTATACTCCCCTTCTCCGTCCCAGGGTATATTTTATCTACACATATGTACAAACAACACTTCCTATTTATGAATGTAATAACTTCATGTTTGTCGTTGTATGTATGGATATCTTCATTGTAATAAATAAAACTAATCCTACGGGAAAAAAACAATTGGAGAGAAATTTACTTCTGCTATTAACAGACATGTGATAGGTGACCTCTACAAGGTGTGAAAAAATGACATAATAATGCATAACAACTGTGGTCTAATAGGAGATAATTGATAAAGGACCAGACATCAATATTTTTGATACATTTGAGATAAAATGGACCATTTTCAAACAGACACAGCACTCAGTGGGTATGTGTCAAACAAACATAACTCCTTTTGTCGGACATTGACTCGTAGGACGACAATATTGATATTAACCCCTCCACCGTTAATGATGGTTTTTACGTAAACAATGTTTTATCAAACTGAGTCATTTGAGACTACTATATTCACCTTTCTCTTAAAATCAATGGAGGAACTTCAGTGAGACAGTTAAAAACAATTCATCAGACACTGTGGCGTCATGAAGAATCATGGAATTTCATCGGGAAAAGCTATGATTCTCCAGAATTATAAAGTCTAGTTTTTTGGGTTTTTTTTTTTTTTTTTTTTTTTCCACACATTTTTGTCCGTACGATTCAGAAGCCATTTTTGAACCGATTTTCACACAATTTGGCACACGCATAGAGTGGCAAAAAATCTAAAAATGTACCGAAGCGGAATTTTCGATTTAACTCTTACTTCGCCAGAATTGGCAAAAAAACTGCCAAAATTGGGGGTTATCAGCACTTTCTCGAAACACGTCTTTAGGATTTTTTTTAAATATTCATAATTACTAGACCTACCTATGACACAACCTTTCATACACACGACATATTAGGCGATGCATATGGTAACCCTCCACAGGCTGCCAAACATCGAAATTTTGATGATATGGGCCGGTTTCAGACCCCCACAGCACCCAAACGATACCCGAGAGGTAAACATAACTTCCTTTATTTGAAGTGGAATTCACGGAGGATCATTTTGTAAGTAATAAGGGTGTTCAGAAAACCAAGTGTTAACCCGTTTTGGGCTGGTTAAACAGCAATACCCCAAAAAAGCTCAAAACTTCATGTTTTCCATGGGTTTCTCTAAACGAGTCTTGTAGATTTTCAAGAAAAATTGGTCACTCTCAGGTCTTGGTGTGACATTACAAGCTGCATGGATAAAATATTCCGGTCAGCATTAGTTAACCCTCCCCAAGCTGCTAAACGTAAAAATTGTGATAAAATGGGCTGTTTTTAGACACCAACAGCACCCAAACGATATACCACAGAGAAAGGGGCCTTCATTTATCGGACGCAAAATTGATCGGAAACTAGTTTTGAAAGTGGTAAGGGTATTCAAAATTTGACGTCTTAACCCATTTTGGGCTGGTTAAAGAGAGATACCCATTAAAATCTTAAAATATCCGTTTTCTGTGGATTTCTCTAACAACATCTCGTAGGTTTTCAAGAAAAATCGGCTATTTGCAGGTCTTGGTGTGACATTACAAGTCGCATGAACAAAATATTCCGGTCAGCATTAGTTAACCCTCCCTGGGCTGCTGAAGGTCAAAATTGCGATAAAATGGGCTGTTTTTGCACACCAACAGCACCCAAAGGGTACAGTCCAAAGAAAAGTGCCTTCTTTTATCGTGCGTACAATTTATACGGAAATATTTTTGTAAGTAGTAAGGGTATTCAAAAGTCGACGTCTTAACCCATTTTGGGCGTGCTAAAGAGAGATATCCCTTGAAAGCTTTAAATTCCCATTTTCTGTGAATTTCCCTAATGGTAACTTGTAGGGTTTCAAGACAAATTGACTATTCGTAGGTGTTTATGTGACATTACAAGTTGCATGGACAAAATACTCTGGTGAGCGTTTTTTAACCATCTACAAGCTGCCAAGCATCGTAATGTTGTTAACATTGGACTGTTTTCAGACATGTACAGCACCTAATGTATACATGAGAGATAAACATAATCTCCTTTGTTTGAAGTGGAATTCACAGAGGACCATTTTTGTAAGTAATAAAGGTATTCAAAAAGCCAAGCGTTAACCCCTGTTGTGGAGGTTAACAGGGATACCCATCAAAGGCTTAAAAAATCGTTTTCCCTGGATTTCTACAAACATTTTGTGGGGTTTTCAAGAGAAAATGGCCGTTGATAGGTCTTGGTATCACATTACCAGTTGCATGGATACATTATTCTGGTAGGTATTTGTTAACCCTCCATGGGCTGCTAAATGTCAAAAATTTTGAATAAATAGTCTGTTTTTGGACACTAACAACATCAAATGGAAATGCCACAGAGAAACGTAACTTCTTTTACTGGACGCCAAACTGATAGAGAAACATTTTTGTAAGTAGTAAGGATATTCCAAAATCGAGGTCTTAACCCACTGTCGACTGGTTAAGGAGATATACCCCTCAAAAGCTTAAAATTCCCATTTTCTGTGGATTTCTTAAAAAAATCTAGCACGTTTTCAAGAAAAATTGAGCATTTGCAGGTCTTTGAGTGACATTACAAGTTGCATGGACAAAATATTCCGGTAAGCAAATATTAACCCTCCAGACGCTGCAAAGTATAGACATTTTGAGAAAATGGGCTGTTTTGGGGCACCCATAACACCCAATGTGTACCTGCGTGATAAACATAACCTTCCTCATTGGACGTGAAATTCACGGAGGATCATTTTTGTAAGTAATGAAGGTATTCACAAAACCAAGCATTAATCCGTTTAGGGCTGGTTGCAGAGCGATACCCCTCAAAAGGTTAAAAATTCATATTTTCCGAGGATTTTTCTAAAAGCCTCTCATAGGTTTTTAAGACAAATATTGGCCATTCTGATTTGAGACTACTATACTCACCTTGTATGAACTCAAAAGTAAGTGTATATTTATTTATTATCAAGAATAACCGCCCATAAGTTCCACTCTCACTGTGTCCCGCTTCATCGGTCAATTCCACGGTGTCCCACGCCAGCGGTCGATTTATCCAAGCAAAATTACCAAGGTTACTACCTGCTACCTGCCTCTTTATCCAACCAAACACACATTGAAAGGTATGCGTCACCTCGTATTCCACACTGCCCTACATGATATCATTTATTATTTATTTATTGGTCTTTAAGGGCATATACTTATGCACAATGGTTAATCATGACCGTGACAGTTCTACGGGTGGAGGAAGCCACAGTACCTGGAGAGATTCACCGAGCAACGTCGAGCAGCTGCCAGCTTCGCAACATCGTAACTCCGAACTGCAGCACAGGCAGGGTTAGATTGGTTGAAGACATGCGTACCGTCGACGTGCAGTACGCCTTAGTACATGGCGGCATCGTGCCCCCATATGGACAATCAGAGTTAAGTGCCTTGCCCAAAGACACAGCATGGGAGTCCGAATTGATCGCTCTGACGGCCACCCATCCAATGATTAACCAGGCTCAACATTGCTTTACTTCGGTGATCTGACAAGAACCGGCTACCACAATGCCACCGCGCCCCGCCACTGCATGATAAGAAAGCAGTAAATAACGTTAGCTACAATGGGATCAGTTACTTATAATATCAAATAGTGTTGACACTATAGCATTTCCCCGACAGTGGGTGCAGGTATATACATGTCTGTAAAACTGCTATACACTGCCCCGCCTCCGCAACAGGGTGGCGACGTGGCAGTATATATCCATCTTACTGACGCTATGTTGTGCCTTAGGAACCCTACAATAAAAGGTGGGGGTCCCCAACATGGGAAGGGGGGCAGGTATATTTACTACTAAGTAAGGCGGTTATCAAATGCAGAAGTGCATGGCGCCAACATTTCCCCGGCAGTGGGGCTAGATATATACTAGTTTGTAAGACGGCTATACTCCCCTTCTCCGTCCCAGTGTATATTTTATCTACACATATGTACAAACAACACTTCCTATTTACGTTTGGCGTTGCATGTGTGGATATCTTCATTGTAGTAAATAAAACTTGTCCTTCGGGGAAAAACAATTGGAGAGAAATTTACTTCTGCTATTAACAGACAGGTGATAGGTGAGCTCTACAAGGTGTGAAAAAATGACATAATCATGCATAACAACTGTGGTCTAATAGGAGATAATTGATACAGGGACTATACATGACATGCTTAAGAATTTAAAGTTCACATTTTCTGTGCATATCTTCAAGTGGTTCTTACAGATTTTCAAGAACAAATAAACCCTGGAGAAGAATTATTCTCGCAAGCCTTCATTAACCCTCCACAAACCGTCAAATATCGACATTTCAGATAAAGTTGAGATACAATGGGCTAATTGCATTAGACGATTATTCTCAGACGCTGATATTAATATTAACCCTCTCCACAAACAATGATGATTTAGCCAAAATGTTCTTTTATCACACTGGGTCATTTGAGACTAGGTCATTTGCGACTATTATACCCACTTTTCTCAAGACATCAATAAAAATACTTTAATGATACAATTACAAACAATTCTTCAGACACTGCAGGATCATAAAAAATCATGGAATCTTGTCGGGAAAAGCCATGATTCTCCAGAATCATAAAGTCTAGTTTGGGTTTTTTTTTTTTTTTTTTTTTTCACACATTTTGCCTGTACGATTCAGAAGCCATTTTCGAACCGATTTTCATGAAATTTTGCACACGCATAGAGGGGCACAAAATCTAAAAATGTACCGAAGCGGAATTTTCGATTTAACCCTTATTTCGTCAGTATTGGCAAAAAACTGACAAAATTGGGGTTTATCGACACTTTCTCGAAACACGTCTTGTAGATTTTTTTTATACATTCGTAATTGCTAGACCTGTCTGTGACACGCCCTTTGATACACACGACATATCAGGCGATGCATATGGTAACCCTCCACAGGCTGTCAAACATCGAAATTTTGATGAAATAGGCCGATTTCAGGCCCCCACCGCACCCACAGAATACATGAGAGATAAACATAACTTCCTTTATTGGGAGTGGAATTCACCGAGGATCATTTTTGTCAGTAATAAGGGTGTTCAAAAAACCAAGCGTTAACCCGCTTTGGGCTGGTTAAACAGCAATACCCCCATAAAGCTAAAAAAATTGTGTTTTCCGTGGATTTCTCTAAACGAGTCTTGTAGATTTTCAAGAAAAATTTTTCACTCCCAGGCCTTGGTGTGACAATAGAAGTTGCATGGACAAAATACTGCGGTGAGAATTTGTTAACCCTTCACGGGCTGCTAAAAGTAAAAATTGTGATAAATGGGCTGTTTTTGGACGCCAACAGCACCCAATGGGTACGCCTCAAAGAAACATGCCTTCTTTTATCGAGCGCACAATCTATACGCAAACATTTTTGTAAGTAGTAAGGGTATTCAAAAGTCGACGTCTTAACCCATTTTGGACATGCTCAAGAGAGAGACCCCTTAAAATCTTAAAATTCCCATTTTCTGTGGATTTCTCTAAAAACATCCTGAAGGTTTTCAAGAAAAATTGACTACTCGCAGGTCTTTGTGTGATATTACAAGTTGCATGGACAAAATATTCCGGTAAGCGTTTATTAACCCTCTAGAGGCTGCCAAGCATCGTAATTTTGTTGAAATGGGCTGTTTTCAGGCACGCACATCACCCAACCTGTACCTGAGAAATAAACATAATCTCCTTTGTTGGAAGTGGAATTCACCGAAGACCATTTTTGTAAGTAATAAGGGTATTCGAAAAACCAAGCGTTAACCCATTTTGTGGTTGTTAATAGTGATACCCATCAAAGGCTTAAAAATGTATGTTTTCCCTGGATTTCTTTACAAACATCTGGTAGGATTTTCAAGAGAAAATGGCCATTGATAGGTCATGGTGTCACATTACCAGTTGATTGGATAAATTATTCCGGTAAGCATTTGTTAACCCTCCATGGGCTGCTAAATGTCAAAATTTTGAAAAAAATAGTCTGTTTTTGAACAACAACAGCAACATCAAATGGGAATACAACAGAGAAACGTAACTTCTTTAACTGGGCGCAAAACTGACAGGGAAACATTTTTGTAAGTAGTAAATGTATTCAAAAATCGAGGTCTTAACCCATTTTTAACAGGTTAAGGAGATATACCCCTTAAAAGCTTAAAATTCCAGTTTTCTGTGGATTTCTCAAAAAAAAATTTTCAAGAGCAATTGACCATTCGCAGGTCTTCGAGTGACCTTACAAGTTGAATGAACAAAATGTTTCGGTAAGCATTTGTTAACCCCCCAGAGACTGCCAAGCATTGACATTTGGAGAAAATGGGCTGTTCTTGGGCAACCATAACACCAAATGTGTACCTACGAGATAAACATAACCTCCTTCATTGGAAGTGGAATTCACCGTCGATCATTTTTGTAAGTAATGAAGATATTCACAAAACCAAGCATTAACCCTTTAGAGCTGGTTAAAGAGAGATACCCCTCAAAAGTTTAAAAATTCATGTTATCTGAGGATTTCTTTAAAAACATCCCGTAGATTTTCAGGAAAAAATGGCCATTCTCATATCTTAGTGAGACATTACAAGTTGCATGTACAAAATATTCCTGTAAGCATTTGTTAACCCTATGCAGGTTCTCAAACATCAAAATGTTGATAAAATAGGCTGTGTTTGCGTACCCACAGCACCTGAAGTTGGAAAGAGAGATCAAAATAAGTGGAAGTAGAATTCACTGAGAATTATTTTTGGAAGTAATAAGAGTATTCAAAAAACAACACTTAACCCGTTTTGGGCTGGAAAAACAATGATACCCATCAAAAGCTTAAAATTCCTGTTCTCCCTGGATTTCTCTGCAAACATCTTGTAGATTTTAAAGAAAAAATGGCCATTCACAGTTCGTGGTGTGACATTACAAGTTGCATGAATAAATATTCCTGTTGGCACTTGTTAACCCTCTACAAGCTGCCAGACATTAATATTTTGGATACATTTGAGATAGAATGGACAATTTTTAAATTGACACTGCACTCAGTGAGTATGTGTCAAACAAACATAACTCCTTTTCTCGGTCATTGTCTTGTTGGACGACGATAATGACATTAACCCACTCCACCGTTAATGATGGTTTTTACCTAAACAATTTTTTATCAAACTGTGTCATTTGAGACTACTATCTTCGCCTTTCTCATAACATCAATGAAGGAACTTCAGTGAGACAGTTAAAAACAATTCGTCAGACACTGTGGGGTCATGAAAAATCATGGAATCTCATCGGGAAAAGCCATGATTCTCCAGAATCATAAAGTCTAGTTAGGCTTTTCCCTCTGGAAAAGACTATTGTTTTTCTACGGATTATTATTTTTTTTTAGGCTTTTCCCTCTGGAAAAGACTATTGTTTTTCTACGGATTATTATTATTTTTTTTTTTTTAGGCTTTTCCCTCTGGAAAAGACTATTGTTTTTCTACGGATTATTATTTTTTTTTTTTTTTTTTTTTTTTTAGGCTTTTCCCTCTGGAAAAGACTATTGTTTTTCTACGGATTATTATTTTTTTTTGGGGTTTTTTTTTTTTTTTCCCACACATTTTGTCCGTACGATTCAGAAGCCATTTTCGAACCGATTTTCATGAAATTTTGCACACGCATAGAGGGGCACAAAATCTAAAAATGTACCGAAGCGGAATTTTCGATTTAACCCTTATTTCGTCAGAATTGGCAAAAAACTGCCAAAATTGGGGTTTATTGGCACTTTCTCGAATCACGTCTTGTAGATTTTTTTTATACATTCGTCATTGCTAGACCTTTCCGTGATACGCCCTTTGATACACACAACATATCAGGCGATGCATATGGTAACCCTCCACAGGCTGCCAAACATGGAAATTTTGATGAAATAGGCCGTTTTCAGGCCACCACTGTACCCAAACAATACACGAGAGATAAACATAACTTCCTTTATTGGGAGTGGAATTCACCTAGGATCATTTTTGTCAGTAATAAGGGTGTTCAAAAAACCAAGCGTTAACCCGTTTTGGCCTGGTTAAACAGCAATACCCCCATAAAGCTCAAAAATTCGTATTTTCCGTGGATTTCTCTAAACGAGTCTTGTAGATTTTCAAGAAAAATTTGTCACTCCCAGGCCTTGGTGTGACAATAGAAGTTGCATGGACAAAATACTGCGGTGAGCATTTGTTAACCCTCCACGGGCTGCTAAATGTCAAAATTGTGATAAAATGGGCTGTTTTTGGAAGCCAACAGCACCCACTTGGTGTACCACCGAGAAAGGTTCCTTCTTTTATCGGACGCAACATTGATGGGGAAACATTTTTGGTAGTGGTAAGGGTATTCAAAAGTCGAAGTCTTAACCCATTTTGGACTGGTTAAAGAGAGTTACCCCTTAAAAGCTTAAAATTCCCATTTTCTGTGGATTTCTCTAAAAGCAACTTGTAGGTTTTCAGGAAAAATTGACTATACGCAGGTCTTTATGTGACATTACAAGTTGCATGGACAAAATATTCCGGTGAGCATTTATTAACCCTCTACAGGCTGCTAAGCATCGTAATTTTGTTGAAATACGCTGTTTTCAGACGCGCACAGCACTCAATGCATACCCGAGAGATAAACATAATCTACTTTATTGGAAGTGGAATTCACCGAGGACCAAATTTGTTAGTAATAAGGGTATTCAAAAAACCAAGCATTAACCCCTTTTGGGATGATTAATAGCAATACCCATCAAAAGCTTAAAAAATCATATTTTCCCTGAATTTCTTTACAAACGTCTCGTAGGGTTTCAAGAGAAAATGGCCGTTGATAGGTCTTAGAGTCACATTACCACTTGCACGGATAAAATATTCAGATATGCATTTGTTAACCCTCCATGGGCTACTAAATGTCAAAATTTCGAAAAAAATAGTATGTTTTTGGACACCAACACCATCAAAAAGGAATGCTGCAGAGAAACATAACTTCTTTTACCGGATGCAAAACTGATAGGGAAAACTTTTAGTAAGTAGTAAGGGTATTCAAAAATTGAGGTCTTAACCCATTTTTGCCCGGTTAAGGAGATGTACCCCTTAAAAGCTTAAAATTCCCATTTTCTGTGGATTTCTCAAAAAAATCTAGTAAGTATTCAAGAGAAATTGACCATTTGCAGGTCCTGGAGTGACATTATAGGCTGCATGAACAAAAGATTCCGGTAAGCGTTTGTTAACCCTCCTGAGGCATCAGATTTTGAAAAAAATGGGCTGTACTTGGCCACCCATTACACCCAATGTGTACCTGCGAGATGAACATAACCACCTTCATTGGAAGTGGGATTCACCGAGGATCATTTTTGTAAGTAATGAAGGTATTCATAAAACCAAGCATTAACCCGGTTAGAGCTGGTTACAGGGCGATACCCCTCAAAAGGTTAAAAATTCTTGTTATCCGAGGATTTCTCTAAAAACATCCCGTAGATGTTGAAGAAAAATTGGCCATTCTCAGATCTTAGTGTGAATTACAAGTTGTATGTACAAAATATTCCAGTAAGCATTCTTAACCCTATGCTGGTTCTCAAACATCAAAATGTTGAAAAAGTGGGCTGTGTTTGCATACCCGCCGCACCCAAAGTTAAGAGGAGAAATCAACATAAGTGGAAGTAGAATTTACTGAGAATTATTTTTATAAGTAATAAGCGTATTAAAAAAACAACCCTTAACCCGTGTTAACAATTATACCCATCAACGGCTTAAAACTGATTTCTCCCTGGATTTCTCTGAAAACATCTCGTAGATTTTTAAGTAAAAATGGTCATTCACAGTTTTTGGTGTGAAATTACAAGTTGCATGAATAAATATTCCTGTTAGCACTTGTTAACCCTTAACAAGCTGCCAGACATCAATATTTTGGATACATTTGAGATAAAACGGACCATTTTCAAATAGATACAGCACTCAGTGGGTATGTGTCAAACAAAGATAACTCCTTTTGTCAGTCATTAACCTGTTGGATGACGATATTGATATTAACCCTCTCCACCGTTAATGATGGTTTTTACCTAAACAATTTTTTTATCAAACTGAGTCATTTGAGACTTCTGTACTCACCTTTTTCATGACATTAATGAAGGAACTTCAGTGAGACAGTCAAAAGCAATTCATCATACACTGTGGGGTCATGACAAATCATGGAATCTCATCAGGAAAAGCCATGATTCTCCAGAATCATAAAGTCTAGTTTTTTTTGTTTTTTTTGTTTTTTTTTCCCACACATTTTGTCCGTACGATTCAGAAGCCATTTTCGGACCGATTTTCACGAAATTTTCCACACGCATAGAGGGGCACAAAATCTAAAAATGTACCGAAGCGGAATTTTCGATTTAACCCTTATTTCCTCAGAACTGACAAAAAACTGCCAAAATGGGGTTATCGGCACTTTCTCGAAACACGTCTTGTAGATTTTGTTTAAACATTCACCATTTCTAGACCTGCCTGTGACACGACGTTTGGTACATACGAGATATTCGGCGATGCATATGGTAACCCTCCACAGGCTGCCAAACATCGAAATTTTGATGAAATGGGTCGGTTTCAGGCCCCCACTGCACCCAAACAATACATGAGAGATAAACATAATTTCCTTTATTGGAAGTGGAATTCACCGAGAATCATTTTTGTCAGTAATAAGGATGTTCATAAAACCAAGCATTAACCCGTTTTGGACTGGTTAAACAGCAATACCCCCATAAAGCTGAAAAATTCATGTTTTCCGTGGATTTCTCTAAATGAGTCTTGTAGATTTTCAAGAAAAATTTGTTACTCCCAGATCTTGGTGTGACAATAGAAGTTGCGTGGACAAAATACTAAGGGGAACATTTGTTAACCCTCCATGGGCTGCTGAAAGTCAAAATTGTGATAAAATGGGCTGTTTTTGGACGCCAGCGGCACCCAATGGGTACGCCACAAAGAAAAGTGCGTTCTTTTATCGAGCCCACACTCTATACGGAAACATTTTTATAAGTAGTAAGGATATTCAAAAGTTGAAGTCTTAACCCTTTTTGGGCAGGATAAAGAGAGAGACCCCTTAAAATCTTAAAATTCCCATTTTCTGTGGATTTCTCTAAAAACATCTTGTAGGTTTTCAAGAAAAATTGACTACTCGCAGGTCTTTGTGTGACATTACAAGTGGCATGGACAAAATATTCCGGTGAGCGTTTATTAACCCTCCACAGGCTGCCAAGCTTTGTAATTTTGTTGAAATGGGCTGTTTTCGGACGCACACAGCACCCAATGTGTACCTGAGAAATAAACGTAATCTCCTTCGTTGGAAGTGGAATTCACCGAGGACCATTTTTGTAAGTAATAAGGGTATTCAAAAAACCAAGTGTTAACCCGTTTTGGGTGGTTTAAGAGTGATTCCCCCAAAAGCTTAAACAATCATGCTTTACGTGGATTTCTCTAAAAATGTCAAGTAGATTTTCAAGAAAAAACTGGTCCGTCGCAGATCGTGGTGTAACATTATAAACTGCAAGGACAGAATATTCTGATAAGCATTTGTTAACCCTCCACAGACTCTCAAATATCAACACTTTGATAAAATAGGCTGTTTTCAGCCCCTCACAGCCCCCGTAGCTGGGAAATAAACATAACTTCCTTTCTTGGAAGTGGAAATCACCGAGGATAATTTTTGTAAGTAATAAGGGTATTAAATAAACCAAGCCTTAACCCGTTTTGGGCTGGTTAAACAGCGATACCCATCAAAGGCTTAAAAATTCAAGTTTTCCCTGGATTTCTTTAAAAACATCTTGTAAATTTCAAGAAAAAAATGGTCATTCATAGGTCTTAGGGTGCCATTACATGTTGCATGGACAAAATATTCCGATCAGGATTTGTTAGCTCTACACCAGCATCTGAACATCAAAAGTTTGATAAAATGGGCTGCTTTGAAAATAATGCCAATTGTTTTATTTAGTGTGTATTTTGTCCGTATACAAAATTTCTCACCCACATATACCTAAAAATGATTCAATGATATGATTGGACATGTTTCTCTCATATAAAACATGCATAAAACGTGAAAAAAGACTTGATTTATTGCATTTTAGGATTGCACATGTATATTTTTAGAAGATTCTCTGTCTGTTTATAATCTTCGGCGTCAGTCTTTGATCTTGTTTGGAACGATCAGTAATTAACACCTTTTCGACAAGAGCCATCGAAATTTAAAATAAAAAAAAATGAAATTTCACTAAAACTTTTTGCAGAATCGAGTTTTTCAGAAAACTCTGTCGCGATTGCGTGTGTCATTTTCAAAATTCCGATCAGAAATAATGAAATTATAAATATGTAGTTAGCAATAACAAAATCGAAAGCATGGCGACCCAACTTGCATGACGTCAGAACTCGATTCGGGTGAAATACTGCAGTCATGCACTGAAAGGTTGAGAATAAGGGACGCTGATATCGAAGTAGGCTTTAAACTGTCCATGGAATGGTCCTAAAATCAAGTTCATGTTTGCAGCGTTACTGCAAATAGGTTTCCCGTATTTCTTGTTAAAATGTTTTGGACCGCCTCACTTCATATTCCACACTGCACTGCATGATATTGTTTATTTATTGGTGTTTAAGGTTTGTAAGTAGTAAGGGTATTTAAAAGAATGAAACTTAACCCATTTTGGACCGAATAAGGAGAGATGCCCCTTAAACGCTTAAAATTTACATTTTCCGTGGATTTCGCTAACTGCTTGCTGGGGATTTTCAAGAACAATTTGACATTGGCAGGTCTTACAAACTGCATAGATAGAATATTCCGCTAGTCGTTTGTTAATCCCTCTACAGGCTGCTAAACGTCAAAATTTTAATAAAATCGGCTGTTTTCGGGCAGCAAAATGGGTGTGCAATAGATAAACATGACCACTTTTATCAGACTTAGAATTCCTGAGGGATAATGTATGATAGTATTAAGGGTATTCAAGGGAGCGCGGTGGCTCAATGGTAGACTGTTGTACTTCTATGCTAGAGGTCCCGAGTTCGATCCCCGTCCGGGACGACTCACGTTGTGTCCTTGGGCAAGGCACTTTGGCCCGGTTGCCGACATGGGGGCACGATGTCCCCGTGTACTAAGGCATACTGCACGTCGATGGTACACATGTCTTCAACCTCTGTAACCTTGCCTGAGCGGAGCCTGAACAGAGTGAGAATGTTGAGGAGCTGACAGTTGCTCGTCGATGCTTGGTGGTTCTCTCCGGGTACTCCGGCTTCCTCCACCTCTAAAACTGTCACGGTCACGATTAGCCATTGTGCAGAAGTATGTGACCTTAAACACCAAAAAATAAATAAATAAATAATAAATAAATAAATAAATAAATAAATAAATAAATAAAGGGTATTGAAAAAACCAAGCCTTAACCCTGTTTTGTCGGATTAAAGACAGACAGCCCATGCTGTGTACGCTGCCTACATTACTTGTAAAATCGACACCCCCCACTAAATCTCCTCCGAGGTGCGGTTTCGGACCCGTCCACCTGACGCTTCTGACCACATCAAATAAACACCTTCGTTGTATTTAGCAGCCAAGAAATTTCCCCAAGAAGCAAAGACAAAATTACGTCTACGGAAAATAAAGGCAAAAATTTTATTTAGCCTGTATTTTGTCCGTATAGAAAATTTCTCACCCACATATACCTAAAAATGATTCAATGATACAATTGGACATATTTCTCTCATAAAACGTGAAAAAACACTTGATTTATTGCATTTTAGGATTGCGCATGTATATTCTTAGAAGATTCTCTGTCTGTTATTAAACTACGGCGTGTCTTTGATCTCGTTTGGGACGATCAGTGATTAGCACCTTTTCAACAAGAGCCATGGAAATTGAAAATGAAAAAAAAAATCAAATTTCACTAAAACCTTTTACAGAATCGTGTTTTTCAGAAAACGCTTTCGCGATTGCGTGTGTCGTTTTCAAAATTCGGATCAGTAAGCACGAAATTATAAATATGTTGTTGTCAATAACAAAATTGAAAGCATGTCCGTCAAACTTGCATGACGTCAGAACTCGACTCGGGTAAATACTGCGGTGTGGTGAAAGGACGAGAGTAAGAAACGCTGATATCGCAGTAGGCTTTAAAATGTCCATGGAATGGTCCTAAAATCAACTTTATATTTGCAGCTTTATTGCAAATAGGTTTCCCGTTGTTTCTTGTTGAAATGTTATTTCCGTCAAGGCCAGGTACCATAGAAAATTTGGAATACTGGGCAGTGGGATAGGGCACCTGCCCCATGAACAACTGCCTGCTATTAAAATTAATTAGCGGGGACACCCCCCCCCCCCCCCATGCTGTTTATTTTACCTAGGACACCTGCCCTCTGCTGTTTTTTACCTAGCACACATGCCCCCCCCCCCTACTGTTAGATTAGATTAAACATATTTTATTTGCCACTTGACAATGCAAATCAGGATTGGAGGACAAGTGCTTACCACTTAGAAGCCCCTCCGTTCCTGTACGGTGACTAATAATTTACAATATGGCAGAACGTATTCCATAAATAACAGAATCTAGCAAACTAAATATTATAAACATTATAGACAAACACAAATTAAACTGAGAGAAAGAGAGAGAGAGAGAGAGAGAGAGAGAGAGAGAGAGAGAGAGAGAGAGAGAGAGATAAAAAAAATAAATAGAATATAAAGAAAACATGAAATACAACATTAGATCCAGTGATGATGCCCGCCACCCACCCAATTGCATTCTATAATATATTGGCCGTAATGGGAGTCTAAATTAACATCTTGATTACAGCCACTGAGCATAGGTTTTCACTTCTGGGGATGTTCACACAACAGTTTTTCATCAAGTACACCTGTCCTGCCCCCGTTTGTTTGCTAACGGGCCCCTACCCATTGACCTTTCTATTTTTAGAAGCACCCGGGCCGACGGGGAGAGGGCGTTGTTGGGAGCATGGCTAGATTTTGCTATAAAATGGGGTTGAAGGAAGGTACCCTCAAATCTGGGGCGAAAGTGGCAAAAATGACAAAAGGCTACCTCAGTGTATGGTAACGGTATAAACTACAGTCGATCTGGGCGATGTACAGACGAAAAATCATACCTTGGAGCCGGTTAGGCAATTTGGCACAAAAAACTCCGACTTCATGCTCAATCGCTGCTCTACAGTAGTCTACAACAGTCCTCAAGTCCATTCCAAACTGATAGAGTCGGAACGAATAGTACTCTCACTTTCCACGCGATGCGTGGTGTTCTTCACGCGGCCTCGACACTCGCAACAGATGCCAAAATGTCGGCCAGGGTACGTAGAACAAGTTCTGAAAATTAGATGTCGCTGCCTTCAGCGGCCTTGACACGCTTCATGTTTGTGAGAAGTGCAATTTTAATGTCTAATTGGCAAATTTTCGTTAATCGTTACCCGCCAAAAAACCTTCTCACCGCCGATTTCTTTTCACTTCAACTTCCGACGATTATCTAAGGTTTAAAGATAGTGTCAGGATACCCCCCCCCCCCCCGTCGCTCTTTTGGAGCTGGTTAGGCAATGTGGCACCGAAACCTGGGACGTTATGCTCAATCGCAGCTCTACAGTCGTCTACAACACTGCCGGTGTCCATTCGAAACTGATAGAGTCGGGACGAATAGTACTCTCACATTCCAAGCGATGAGTGGTGTTTTCGACGCGGTCCGGACACTCCAAACAGAACCCAAAATGTCGGCCAGGGTTCGTAGAACAAGTTCTGAAAATTTCAAGTCGCTGCCTCCAGCGGTCTGAACACCGTTCGTGTATGTCTGAAGTGCTACTTTAATGTCCAATATGCAAATCTTCGTCAATCTTTTCCTGCCTGCCAGAAACCCAATCACCGCCAATTTCTCTTGACTTTAAACTTCCGAGATTCTCGTAGGTTTAAAGGTTGTGTTGGGATCCCTGGTGGCTGTCTTAAAGAAGCAACTTCCATTTACAGTCAACTCTCCACCAGTCACACACAATTGTAACATTTAAGTGGACTTACTCCAGCGAGGAGGCACTGAAGGATTCTGCGCCCATTCCCGACGTCTTTTTTCGAACTGGCTTGAAAGGAAGGACCAAATTCAAACAATTACCTCCTCTCTCCAAAACACCATATCTCAGACAATTCTAGGCAGATTTCCATGAAATTTTCACTCCTTGTTCATGAATAGTTGTGGCATCACTTTCCAAGAAGAGCGACATGAATTTCGCATTTCGTCACGTCGAATTGGAAAAGAGCGTATGCGCAGGGATTTCTCTGAAAACATCTTGGAAGATTTTAAAGAAAAAATGGCCATTTGCAGTTCTTAGTGTGACATTACAAGTTGCATGGAAAAATATTCCTGTTAGTACTTGTTAACCCTCTACAAGCTGCCAGACATCAATATTTTGGATACATTTGAGATAAAATGGACCATTTTCAGATAGACACTGCACTCAGTGGGTATGTGTGAAACAAACATAACTCCTTTTGTGGGTCATTAACTTGTCGGACGACGATATTGATATTAATCCACTCCACCGTTAATGATGGTTTTTACCTAAACAATTTTTTTATCAACTGAGTCATTTGAGACGAACGAAATGGTTTGACGCGCCGAAGGCGCGCAGGGACGATTTAGAGGACAAGCCCCTTTCAACCCTCGTTAGCTGTTTGTTGTTGTTGTAGGATGTCAAGGCGCGGTGGAGGAGGAAAAGGAAGGAGGGAGGTGGCTTAACCCCGTCTAGGCTTCTTCCGGCTCTTGTTCTTTGGAGGTGGTTGAGATTGTGATGTGGAAGTCGACGATGTTGAGTTTAGTGTTGAGTTTGGTGAATGGATTGCGTCTATTTCCTTTTTGAGATCTGCTTTGGATTGTTCCCTGAACTCGTGGGTTTCGGAGGCGATTCGTTTTCCCATCTCAACTGCCCACCTTCCCATTTCTATGATTCTCCTTAATTCTTCGGCGGTGACTGCAGACTTAGATGGCTGTGTTGCTGAGATTGACACACCCGGGCTGTCCGGTAGAGAAGGAAGTGGGGAGTGAGGGGTGGGAGGTGGTGAAAAGGCAACCTCCGGTTCCTCCTCAGTCTCCACCAGACGTTCCTCATCCAACAGTACCGGCTCAGGAGCTGGCAGTTGGTTGGGTGTACTAGTGGGACTAGGAGGGGAACTGGCAGCTGCCTTCAGGACCTCCATCCTCTCGCTCACCTCTTTCTTCCTATTCCGGAAGGCCTCCAGGCGCCTGGAATCCCGGCGCTTGGTGGACGGACTCTTCTTCTTCTTATTCTTCTTCTTTACAGGGCCAGGTCCAGACTTCTTCGGGTGAGGACCAGTGTGAGAGAGGTTCCTCTCACAAAAGGTGCTACCTCTCCCCGAAGAAGGTGTGGCGGTGTTGTGCTCTTCAATGACGAACTCCAAGTTCAGATGGACTCTCTTGCCTGTCTCCCGGACAGTCCAGGTGACAGGGCAAGAGATGCCCAGAGCTGCTATTGTTCTCTTCAGTCGCGCTGGTAGTTCCAGTGTTTCCATAATTATGGTGTTAATTAGGATCGAGCCAAGTCATTTGAGACTACTATACTCACCTTTCTCATAACATCAATGAAGGAACTTCAGTGAGACAGTTACAAACAATTCATCAGACACTGTGGGGTCATGAAGAATCATGGAATCTCATCGGGAAAAGCCATGATTCTCCAGAATCATAAAGTCTAGTTTTTTGGGTTTTTTTTTTAGGCTTTTCCCTCTGGAAAAGACTATTGTTTTTGTACGGATTATTATTTTTTTTTTCTTTTTTTTTTTTTTTTTAGGCTTTTCCCTCTGGAAAAAATATTGTTTTTCTACGGATTATTATTTATTTTTTTTTTTTTTGGGTTTTTTTTTTTTTTTCCACACATTTTGTCCGCACGATTCCGAAGCCATTTGCGGACCGATTTTCACAAAATTTTGCACACGCATAGAGGGGCACAAAATCTAAAAATGTACCAAAGCGGAATTTTCGATTTTACCCTTATTTCGTCAGAATTGGCAAAAAAACCTCCAAATTGGGGTTTATCGGCACTTTCTCGAAAGACGTCTTGTAGATTTTTTTTAAACTTTCATCATTGATAGACCTGTCTGTGCCACGACCTTTGATACACATGACATATCAGGCGATGCATATGGTAACCCTCCACAGGCTGCCAAACATCGAAATTTTGATGAAATGGGCCGGTTTCAGGCCCCCAGAGCACCCAAACGATACACGAGAGATAAACATAACTTCCTTTATTTGAAGTGGAATTCACTGGACATCATTTTTGTAAGTAATAATGGTGTTCAAAAAACCAAGCATTGGTTAAACAGCAATACCCCCAAAAAGCTCAAAAATTCAGGTTTTCTGTGGATTTCTCTAAACGAGTCTTGTAGATTTTCATGAAAAAATTGTCACTCCCAGGCCTTGATGTGACAATAGAAGTTGCATGGACAAAATATTTCGGTGAGTATTTGTTAACCCTCCACGGGCTGCTAAATGTCAAAATTGTGATAAAATGGGCTGTTTTTTGGACGCCAACGGCACCCAACGGGTACGCCACAAAGAAAAGTGATTTCTTTTATCGAGCGCACAATCTATAGGGACACATTTTTGTAAGTAGTAAGGGTATTCAAAAAACGAAGTCTTAACCCATTTTGGGCAGGCTAAAGAGAGAGACCCCTTAAAATCTGAAAATTCCCATTTTCTGTGGATTTCCCTAAATACATTCCATAGGTTTTCAAGAAAAATTGTCTACTTGCAGGTCTTTGTGTGACATTACAAGTGGCATGGACAAAATATTCCGCTGAGCGTTTATTAACCCTCTACAGAATGCCAAGCATCATAATTTTGTTGAAATGGGCTGTTTTCGGACACACACAGCACGCAATGTATGTCCGAGAGTTACACATAATCTCCTTTGATGGAAGTGGAATTCACTGAGGACCATTTTTGTAAGTAATACTTGTATTCAAAAACCCAAGCGTTAACCCCTTTTGCGGTGGTTATTAGCGATACCCTCAAAAGCTAAAAAAAAATAATGTTTTCCGTGAATTTTGTTACAAACATCTTGTAAATTTTCAACAGAAAATGACCATTGATAGGTCTTGGAGTCACATTACCGGCTGCATGGATAAAATATTCCAGTAAGCATTTGTTAACCCTCCATCGGCTGCTAAATGTCAACATTTTGAAAAAATAGTCTGTTTTTGGACACCAACAACAACAAATGGGAATGCCACAGAGATACATAACTTCTTTTACCGAATGCAAAACTGACAGAGAAAAATTTAGTAAGTAGTAAGGGTATTCAAAAAATCGAGGTCTTAACCCATTTTCGCCTGGTTAAGATGTACCCCTTAAAAGCTTAAAATTCCAGTTTTCTGTGGATTTCTCCAAAAAATCTAGTAAGTATTCAAGAAAAATTGACCATTTGCAGGTCTTGGAGTGACATTACAAATTACATAGACAAAATATTCCGGTAAGCGTTAGTTAACTCTCCAGAGACTGCAAAGCATAGAAATTTTGAGAAAATGGACTGTCCATGGGCACCCATTGCACGCAATGTGTACCTCCGAGATAAACATAACCTCCTTCTTTGGAAGTGGAATTCATCAGACCAAGCATTAACCCATTTAGGGCTGGTCTTAACCCGTTTTGGGCTGGTTAAACAGCGGTACCCATCAAAGACTTAAAATTTCATGCTTTCCCTGGATTTCTTTAAAAACATCTTGTAGATTTCAAGGAAAAATGGCCATTCACGGGTCTTCATGTGACATTACAAGTTACATGGACAAAATATTCCGTTGAGCATTCGTTAACTCTCCACGAGCTGCTAAACATCAAAATGTTGATAAAATGGATTGTTTTCAGACACCAAGAGCACCCAATGGATATGTAACAGAGAAATATAACTTCTTTTACTGCGCGTAGAATTCACAGAGGATCAGTTTTGTAAGTAGTAAGGGTATTTAAAAGAATGAAACTTAACCTATTTTATACTGGATAAGGAGAGATACCCCTTAAAAGCTTAAAATTTACATTTTCTGTGGATTTCGCTAACTGCTTGTTGGCGATTTTCAAGAACAATTGGACATTGGCAGGTCTTACAAACTGCATAGATAGAATATTCCGCTAGTCGTTTGTTAATCCCGCTACAGGCTGCTAAACGTCAACATTTTGATAAAATCGGCTGTTTTCGGGCAGCAAATGGGTATGTAATAGGTAAACATAACCTCTTTTATCAAACTCAGAATTCATGAGGGATAATGTATGATAGTGTTAAGGGTATTCAAGGGAGCGTGGTAGCTCAGTGGTAGACTGTTGTACTTCTATGCCAGAGGTCCCGAGTCCGATCCCCATCCGGGACGACTCACGTTGTGTCCTTGGGCAAGTCACTTTAGCCCGGTTGCCGACATGGGGGCACGATGACGCCGTGTACTAAGGCATACTGCACATCGATGGTACATATGTCTTCACCCTCTGTAACCCTGCTTGAGCGGAGCTTGAACAGAGTTAGAATGTTGAGGAGCTGACAGTTGCTCGTCGATGCTTGGTGGTTCTCTCCGTGTACTCCGGCTTCCTCCACCTATAAAACTGTCACGGCCACGATTAGCCATTGTGCATAAGTATGTGACCTTAAACACCAATAAACAAATGAATAAATAAATAAATAAATAAATAAATAAATAAATAAATAAATAAATAAATAAATAAATAAATAAATAAATAAATAAGGGTATTCAAAAACCAAGCCATAACCCTGTTTATAGGATTAAAGACAGACAGCCCATGCCGTGTACGCTGCCTACATTACTTGTAAAATCGACACCCCCACTAAATCTACTTCGAGGTGCGCTGTCGGACCCGACCACCTGACGGTTCTGACCTCATTAGATAACACTCCTTCGTTGTATTATCAGCATGGATTTCCCCAAGAAGCAAAGACAAAAATACGTCTGCGGAAAATAATGGCAAATATTTTATTTAGTCTGTATTTTGTCCGTATAGAAAATGTCTCGCCCACATATACCTAAACATGATTCAATGATACAATTGGACATATTTCTCTCGTAAAACCTGAAAAAAGACTTGAATTATTTCATTTTAGGATTGGGCGTGTATATTCTTAGAAGATTCTCTGTGTGTTATTAATATACAGCGTCAGTCTTTGATCTCGTTTGGGACGATCAGTGATTAACACCTTTTCGACAAGAGCAGTCGAAATTGAAAATAAAAAAAAATAATCAAATTTCACTAAAACCTTTTGCAGAATCGTGTTTTTCAGAAAACTCTTTCGCGATTGCACGTGTCGTTTTCAAAATTCCGATCAGTAATCACGAAATTATAAATATGTTGTTGTCAATAACAAAATTGAAAGCATGTCCGTCAAACTTGCATGACGTGAGAACTCGACTCGGCTGAAATACTGCAGTGAAAGGACGAGAGTAATAAACGCTGATATCGCAGTAGGCTTTAAACTGGCCATGGAATGGTCCTAAAATCATGTTTATATTTGCAGCTTTACTGCAAATAGGTTTCCCGTTGTTTCTTGTTGAAGTGTTGTTTCCGTCAAGGCCAAGTACCATAGAAAATTTGGAACACCGAGCAGTGGGCCTGCCCCATGAACACCTGCCTGTTATTAAAATTAATTAGCGGGGACATCTGCATCCCCCCTCCCTTCCTGCTGTTTTGTTTTACCTAGGACACCTGCCCCCTATTGTTTCTTTTACCTAGGACACGTGCCCCCCCCCCCCCCCCCCCTTGCTGTTTTTCACCAACTACACCAGCCCCAGTTTGTTTGCTAACGCGCCCCTTCCCATTGACCTTTCTATCTTTAGAAGCACCCGGGCCGACGGGGAGAGGGCGTGGTTGTGAGCATGGCTAGATTTCGCTGAAGGAAGGTACCCTCAAATCTGGGTCGAAAGTGGCGAAAATGACAAAAGGCTACTTCAACATATGGAAACGGTATAAACTTCAGACGATCTGGGCGATGCACAGACGAAAGATGATACCTTGGAGCCGGTTATGTAATTTGGCACAAAAAAAACTCCGATTTTATGCTCAATCGCTGCTCTACAGTAGTCTACAATAGTGCCCAACTCCATTCCAAACTGATAGAGTCGGGACGAATAGTACTCTCACTTTCCACGCGATGCGTGGTGTTCTCCACGCGGTCTCGACACTTGCAACAGATGCCAAAATGTCGGCCAGTGTGCGTAGAACAAGTTCTGAAAATTAGAAGTCGCTGCCTTCAGCGGTCTGGACACGGTTCGTGTTTGTGAGAAGTGCAATTTTAATGTCAAATTGGCAAATTTTCGTTAATCGTTTCCCGCCAAAACACCTACTCACCGCCGATTTCTTTTCACTGCAACTTCTTCCGATTATCTAAGGTTTAAAGATAGTGTCAGGATACCCCCCCCCCCTCACCGCTACAGCCCCCACCCCCACCCCCACCCCCACCCCCCGCACTTCCTCACTTTGGCGACGTTCTGGGTTGAAAGTCTCGAAAATGGCAAGAGGCTACATTAACATACGGCAACGGTATAAACTACAAGTAGTAAGGACGATATTGAGACAAAAAATCATACAATGGAGCCGCTTAGGCAATGAGGCACCGAATTCTCTGATTTTATGCTCAATCGCAGCTGCACAGTCGTCTACAACACTGCCCATTTCCATTCTGAACTGATAGAGTCGGGACGAATAGTACTCTCTCATTCCAAGCGATGCGTGGTGTTTTCCAGGCGGTCGGACGCTCCAAACAGATCCCAAAATGTCGGCCAGGGTTCGTAGAACAAGTTCTGAAAATTTCAAGACGCTGCCTCCAGCGATCTGGACACGGTTCGTGTATGTCAGAAGTGCTATTTTAATGTCCAATATGTCCAAAATCTTCGTCAATCTTTTCCTACCTGCCAGAAACCCAATCACCGCCAATATCTTTTCACTTTAAACTTCTGACGATTCTCTTAGGTTTAAAGGTTGTGTTGGGATCCCTGGATGGCGGTCTTAAAGAAGCAACTTCCATTTACAGAGAGAGAAGGGGGGGGGGGGGGTGTCTCTAAAGGAGTCTGCGCCCATTCACGACGTCTTTTTTCGATCTGGCTTGAAAAGGAAGGACCAAATTTAAACAGTTACCTCCTCTCTTCAAAACGCTATATCCCAACCAATTCTTGGCAGATTTCCATGAAATTTTCACTCGTTGTTCATGGATAGTTGCAGCATCACTTTCCATGAAGAGCGATACGAATTTCGCATTTCGTCACGTCGAATTCGAAAAGAGCGCATGGGCATGGATTTCTCTGAAAACATCTTATAGATTTTAAGTAATAATGGCCATTCGCACTTTTTGGTTTGAAATTGCAAGTTGCATGAATACATATGCCTGTTTGCAAATGTTAACCCTCTACAATCTGCCAGACATCAATATTTTGGATACATTTGAGATAAAATGGACCATTTTCAAATAGACAGAGCACTCAAAGGGTATGTGTCAAACAAACATAACTCCTTTTGTCGGTCATTAACTTGTGGGACGACGATATTGATATTAACCCACTCTACCATTAATGATGGTTTTTACCTAAACAATTTTTTTATAAAACTGAGTCATTTGAGACTACTATAACCACCTTTCTCATAACATCAATGAAAGAATTTCAGTGAGACAGTTAAAAACAATTCATCAGACACTGTGGGGGCATGAAACATCAAGGAATCTCATGGGGAAAAGCCATGATTCTCCAGAATCATAAAGTCTAGTATTGGATCTGGTATTCTAAATGTCTAACGACAAACATTTAACAACTGGTCTTGTTGGATATCCGAACAATATCACCGTAATAATAGCTCGTGGGATTTCCCAGTAAAATGAAGCAGAGTAACGTTTGGAAATCCAAACTATAACTGAATTCTTGAATGAATGAAAGGTTTTATCGCTCCGAATCCCTTGCGACCCCGGTTGGCCTTATTTTATTTCACTTGGATCACACAGGCCTAGCTTTCCTATTGCCTCAAATGGGGTCTGAGGAGGTATGCACGCGGTTAGAATTCCCGGCAGTTTGCGTTGGAGTGATAGATTGTCAAAAATCAATCCCTCAACGCCATTAAGACTATTAGAGAGTGCGCTCTATTCGGTTCCAGCTTGGCGATGGTAGAGGTTTGAGTCCCACCATGGTGGCGAGCCAGAATATAATGTTGTGCGATGGCAAATTTAAGGGAAGAAGAAAAAAGAAAAACAAACAGCAACACCGATTTGGTAGCGGCCCTGGTATATGACCATAGCGGTTACAAAAAGGAATGGAGAAAGCTCCAACAGTTCAGTTTGAAAAACGGGAGTCATCCATCAAGCCTTCTGGAAGAACTGAATTCTTACTTGTGATCGAAGCTATATAAACAATACAATAAATGAGCCATGTCACAACAGGTTTACTGGATTTAAAGATTAAAATAAGCTTTCACCGCGTCTTAATCAGATGCCTGATTAACTTACTGAATAGCGCTCAAATAAACTGTGGAGGGAAACAACGAATAAAGGCAAATTGTTAACAACTGCTTCGAGAGAGGTTTGCTGTCACACACCGAATAAAGAAATATACCAGGTTTAAAACAATTGAAATTAAATTGGACTCAATGCGAATAGTATAGATTATCAATGCAATTTTACAACAGTAAATTAGTCTTTTGTATCAGTCATTTATTAGGCTTTTCCCTCAGGAAAAGACTATTGTTTTTCTACGGATTATTATTTTTTTTTTTTTTTAGGCTTTTCCCTCTGGAAAAGACTATTGTTTTTCTACGGATTATTATTTTTTTTTTTTTTTTTTTTTTTTTTTTTTTTTTTTCCACACATTTTTGTCCGTACGATTCAGAAGCCATTTTCGAACCGATTTTCACACAATTTGGCACACACATAGAGTGGCAAAAAATCTAAAAATGTACCGAAGCGGAATTTTCGATTTAACCCTTATTTCGCCAGAATTGGAAAAAAACTGCCAAAATTGGGGTTTATCGGCACTTTCTCGAAACACGTCTTTAGGATTTTTTTTAAACATCCATCATTACTAGACCTGCCTATGACACAACCTTTGATACACACGTCATATTTGGCGATGCATATGGTAACCCTCCACAGGCTGCCAAACATAGAAATTTTGATGAAATGGGCCCTTTTCAGACCCCCACAACACCCAAACGATACCCGAGAGGTAAACATAACTTCCTTTATTGGAAGTGGCATTTACCGAAGATCATTTTTGTAAGTAATAAGGGTGTTCAGAAAACCAAGTGTTAACCCGTTTTGGGCTGGTTAAACAGCAATACCCCCAAAAAGCTCAAAACTTCATGTTTTCCGTGATTTCTCTAAACGAGTCTTGTAGATTTTCAAGAAAAATTGGTCACTCTCAGGTCTTGGTGTGACATTACAAGTTGCATGGATAAAATATTCCGGTCAGCATTAGTTAACCCTCCCCGAGCTGCTAAACGTAAAAATTGTGATAAAATGGGATGTTTTTATACACCAACAGCACCCAAACGATATACCACAGAGAAAGGGGCCTTCATTTATCGGACGCAAAATTGATCGGAAAATATTTTTGAAAGTGGTAAGGGTATTCAAAATTTGACGTCTTAACCCATTTTGGGATGGTTAAAGAGACATACCCATTAAAATCTTAAAATACCCGTTTTCTGTGGATTTCTCTAACAACATATTGTAGGTTTTCAAGAAAAATCGGCTATTTGCAGGTCTTGGTGTGACATTACAAGTCGCATGAACAAAATATTCCGGTCAGCATTAGTTAACCCTCCCCGGGCTGCTGAAGGTCAAAATTGCGATAAAATGGGCTGTTTTTTGCACACCAACAGCACCCAAAGGGTACACCACAAAGAAAAGTGCCTTTTTTTATCGCGCATACAATTTATATGGAAACATTTTTGTAAGTAGTAAGGGTATTCAAAAGTCGACGTCTTAACCCATTTTGGGCAGGCTAAAGAGAGATATCCCTTGAAAGCTTTAAATTCCCATTTTCTGTGAATTTCCCTAACGGTAACTTGTAGGGTTTCAAGACAAATTGACTATTCGTAGGTTTTTATGTGACATTAAAAGTTGCATGGACAAAATACTCCGGTGAGCGTTTTTTAACCATCTACAAGCTGCCAAGCATCGTAATGTTGTTAACATGGGACTGTTTTCAGACACGCACATCACCTAATGTATACATGAGAGATAAACATAATCTCCTTTGTTTGAAGTGGAATTCACAGAGGACCATTTTTGTAAGTAATAAAGGTATTCAAAAAGCCAAGCGTTAACCCCTGTTGGGGACGTTAACAGGGATACCCATCAAAAGCTTAAAAAATCGTTTTCCCTGGATTTCTTTACAAACATTTTGGGGGGTTTTCAAGAGAAAATGGCCGTTGATAGGTCTTGGTGTCATATGACCAGTTGCATGAATCAATTATTCTGGTAGGCATTTGTTAACCCTTCATGGGCTGCTAAATGTAAAAAAAATTGAGGAAACAGTCTGTTTTTGGACACCAAGAACATCAAACGGAAATGCCACAGAGAAACATAACTTCTTTTACCGGACGCAAAACTGATAGGGAAACATTGATATTGATATTAACCCATTCTACCATTAATGATGGGTTTTACCTAAACATTTTTTTTATCAAAACCAAACCGAATCATTTGAGACTACTTTACTCACCTTTCTCATAACATCAATGAAGGAACTTTAGTGAGACAGTTAAAAACAATTCATCAGACACTGTGGGGGTCAAGAAAAATCATGGAATCTAATTGGTGTTTAAGGTTTGTAAGTAGTAAGGGTATCTAAAAGAATGAAACTTAACCCATTTTGAACTGGATAAGGAGAGATGCCCCTTAAACGCTTAAAATTTACATTTTCCGTGGATTTCGCTAACTGCTTGTTGGGGATTTTCAAGAACAATTTGACATTGGCAGGTCTTACAAATTGCATAGATAGAATATTCCGCTAGTCGTTTGTTAATCCCTCTACAGGCTGCTAAATGTCAAAATTTTAATAAAATCGGCTGTTTTCGGGCAGCAAAATGGGTATGCAATAGATAAACATGACCTCTTTTATCAGACTTAGAATTCCTGAGGGATAATGTATGATAGTATTAAGGGTATTCAAGGGAGCGTGGTGGCTCAGTGGTAGACTGTTGTACTTCTATGCTAGAGGTCCCGAGTTCGATCCCCGTCCGGGACGACTCACGTTGTGTCCTTGGGCAAGGCACTTTGGCCCAGTTGCCGACATGGGCGCACGATGTCCCCGTGTACTAAGGCATACTGCACGTCGATGGTACACATGTCTTCAACCTCTGTAACCCTGCCTGAGCAGAGCCTGAACAGAGTGAGAATGTTGAGGAGCTGACAGTTGCTCGTCGATGCTTGGTGGTTCTCTCTGGGTACTCCGGCTTCCTCCACCTCTAAAACTGTCACGGTCACGATTAGCCATTGTGCAGAAGTACGTGACCTTAAACACCAATAAATAAATAAATAAATAAATAAATAAATAAATAAATAAATAAATAAATAAGGGTATTCAAAAAACCAAGCCTTAACCCTGTTTTGTCGGATTAAAGACAGACAGCCCATGCTGTGTACGCTGCCTACATTACTTGTAAAATCGACACCCCCCACTAAATCTTCTGCGAGGTGCGGTTTCGGACCCGACCACCTGACGGTTCTGACCACATCAAATAACACACCTTCGTTGTATTTAGCAGCAAGAAATTTCCCCAAGAAGCAAAGACAAAAATACGTCTGCGGAAAATGATGGCAAATATTTTATTTAGCCTGTATTTTGTCCGTATAGAAAATTTCTCACCCACATATACCTAAAAATGATTCAATGATACAATTGGACATATTTCTCTCATAAAACGTGAAAAAACACTTGATTTATTGCATTTTAGGATTGCGCATGTATATTCTTAGAAGATTCTCTGTCTGTTATTAAACTACGGCGTGTCTTTGATCTCGTTTGGGACGATCAGTGATTAGCACCTTTTCGACAAGAGCCATCGAAATTGAAAATAAAAAAAATAATCAAATTTCACTAAAACCTTTTACAGAATCGTTTTTTCAGAAAACGCTTTCGCGATTGCGTGTGTCGTTTTCAAAATTCGGATCAGTAAGCACGAAATTATAAATATGTTGTTGTCAATAACAAAATTGAAAGCATGTCGGTCAAACTGCATGACGTCAGAACTCGACTCGGGTAAAATACTGCGGTGTAGTGAAAGTACGAGAGTAAGAAACACTGATATCGCAGTAGGCTTTAAAATGTCCATGGAATGGTCCTAAAATCAAGTTTATATTTGCAGCTTTATTGCAAATAAGTTTCCCGTTGTTTCTTGTTGAAATGTTATTTCCATCAAGGCCAAGTACCAGTGGGTTAGGACACCTGCCCCATGAACAACTGCCTGCTATTAAAATTAATTAGCGGGGACATCCCCCCCCCCCCCCCATGCTGTTTATTTTACCTCGGACACCTGCCCCCTGCTGATTGTTTACGTAGGACACATGCCCCCCCCCCCCACACACACACCTACTGTTAGATTAGATTAAACATATTTTATTTGCCATTTGACATTGCAAATCAGGATTGGAGGACAAGTGCTTACCACTTAGAAGCCCCTCCGTTCCTGTACGGTGACTATGACTAATAATTTACAATATGGCAGAACGTATTCCATAAATAACATAATCTAGCAAAATCTAAATATTATAAACATTATAGACAAACACAAATTAAACTGAGAGAGAGAGAGAGAGAGAGAGAGAGAGAGAGAGAGAGAGAGAGAGAGAGAGAGAGAGAGAGAGAGAGAGAGAGAGAGAGAGAGAGAGATCCAAAAAATAAATAGAATATAAAGAAAACATGAAATACAACATTAGATCCAGTGATGATGCCCGCCACCCACCCATTTGCATTCTGTAGTATCTTGGCCGTAATGGGAGTCTAAATTAACATCTTGATTACAGCCACTGAGCATAGGTTTTCACTTCTGGGGATGTTCACACAACTGTTTTTTCACCAAGTACACCTGCCGTGCACCCGTTTGTTTGCTAACGGGCCCCTACTCATTGACCTTTCTATTTTTAGAAGCACCCGGGCCGACGGGGAGAGGGCGTTGTTGGGAGCATGGCTAGATTTTGCTATAAAATGGGGTTGAAGGAAGGTACTCTCAAATCTGGGGCGAAAGTGGCGAAAATGACAAAAGGCTACTTCAACGTATAGTAACGGTATAAACTACAGTCGATCTGGGCGATGTACAGACGAAAAATCATACCTTGGAGCCGGTTAGGCAATTTGGCACAAAAAACTCCGACTTCATGCTCAATCGCTGCTCTACAGTAGTTTACAACAGTCCTCAAGTCCATTCCAAACTGATAGAGTCGGGACGAATAGTACTCTCACTTTCCACGCGATGCGTGGTGTTCTTCACGTGGCCTCGACACTCGCAACAGATGCCAAAATGTCGGCCAGGGTGCGTAGAACAAGTTCTGAAAATTAGATGTCGCTGCCTTCAGCGATCTAGACACGCTTCATGTTT
Source organism: Pictodentalium vernedei (assembly GCA_031216915.1). NCBI lineage: Eukaryota > Metazoa > Mollusca > Scaphopoda > Dentaliida > Dentaliidae > Pictodentalium > Pictodentalium vernedei. Next base: position 566,240,428 of record CM062297.1, on the reverse strand, counting down.
GTGAGAAGTGCAATTTTAATGTCTAATTGGCAAATTTTCGTTAATCGTTACCCGCCAAAAAACCTACTCACCGCCGATTTCTTTTCACTTCAACTTCTGACGATTATCTAAAGTTTAAAGATAGTGTCAGGATACCCCTCCCCCGCCGCTCTTTTGGGGCTGGTTAGGCAATTTGGCACCGAAACCTGGGACGTTATGCTCAATCGCAGCTCTACAGTCGTCTACAACACTGCCCGTGTCCATTCTAAACTGATAGAGTCGGGACGAATAGTACTCTCACATTCCAAGCGATGCGTGGTGTTTTCCACGCGGTCCGGACACTCCAAACAGATCCCAAAATGTCGGCCAGGGTTCGTAGAACAAGTTCTGAAAATTTCAAGTCGCTGCCTCCAGCGGTCTGAACACCGTTCGTGTATGTCTGAAGTGCTATTTTAATGTCCAATATGCAAATCTTCGTCAATCTTTTCCTGCCCGCCAGAAACCCAATCACCACCAATTTCTCTTGACTTTAAACTTCTGAGATTCTCGAAGGTTTAAAGGTTGTGTTGGGGTCCCTGGTGGCTGTCTTAAAGAAGCAACTTCCACTTACAGTCAACTCTCCACCAGTCACACACAATTGTAACATTTAAGTGGACTTACTCCAGCGAGGAGGCACTGAAGGATTCTGCGCCCATTCCCGACGTCTTTTTTCGAACTGGCTTGAAAAGGAAGGACCAAATTCAAACAATTACCTCCTCTCTCCAAAACACCATATCTCAACCAATTCTAGGCAGATTTCCATGAAATTTTCACTCCTTGTTCATGAATAGTTGTGGCATCACTTTCCATGAAGAGCGACATGAATGTCGCATTTCGTCACGTTGAATTGGAAAAGAGCATATGCGCAGGGATTTCTCTGAAAACATCTTGGAAGATTTTAAAGAAAAAATGGCCATTTGCAGTTCTTAGTGTGACATTACAAGTTGCATGGAAAAATATTCCTGTTAGTACTTGTTAACCCTCTACAAACAGCCAGACATCAATATTTTGGATGCATTTGAGATAAAATGGACCATTTTCAAATAGACACAGCACTCAGTGGGTATGTGTGAAACAAACATAACTCCTTTTGTGGGTCATTAACTTGTCGGACGACGATATTGATATTAGCCCACTCCACCGTTAATGATGTTTTTTACCTAAACAATTTTCTTATCAACTGAGTCATTTGAGACGAACGAAATGGTTTGACGCGCCGAAGGCGCGCAGGGACGATTTGGAGGACAAGCCCCTTTCGACCCTCGTTAGCTGTTTGTTGTTGTTGTAGGACGTCAAGGCGCGGTGGAGGAGGAAAAGGAAGGAGGGAGGTGGCTTAACCCCATCTAGGCTTCTTCCGGCTCTTTTTCTTTGGAGTTGGTTGAGATTGTGATGTGGAAGTCGACGATATTGAGTTTAGTGTTGAGTTTGGTGAATGGATTGCGTCTAATTTCTTTTTGAGATCTGCCTTGGATTGTTCCCTGAACTCGTGGGTTTCGGAGGCGATTCGGTTTCCCATCTCAACTGCTCGCCTTCCCATCTATATTATTCTCCTTAATTCTTCGGCGGTGACTGCAGACTTAGGTGGCTGTGTTGTTGAGATTGACACACCCGGGCTGTCCGGTAGAGAAGGAAGTGAGGAGTGAGTGGTGGAAGGTGGTGAAAAGGCAACCTCCGGTTCCTCCTCAGTCTCCACCAGGCGTTCCTCATCCAACAGTACCGGCTCAGGAGCTGGCAGTTGGTTGGGTGTACTAGTGGGACTAGGACGGGAACTGGCAGCTGCCTCCAGGACCTCCATCCTCTCGCTCACCTCTTTCTTCCTATTCCGGAAGGCCTCCAGGCGCCTGGAATCCCGGCGCTTGGTGGACAGACTCTTCTTCTTCTTGCTCTTCTTCTTTTCAGGGCCAGGTCCACGCTTCTTCGGGTGAGGACCAGTGTGAGAGGGGTTCCTCTCACAAAAGGTGCTACCTCTCCCCGAAGAAGGTGTGGCGGTGTTGTGCTCTTCAATGACGAACTCCAAGTTCAGATGGACTCTCTTGCCTGTCTCCCGGACAGTCCAGGTGACAGGGCAAGAGATGCCCAGAGCTGCTATTGTTCTCTTCAGTCGCGCTGGTAATTCCAGTGTTTCCATAATTATGGTGTTAATTAGGATCGAGCCAAGTCATTTGAGACTACTATATTCACATTTCTCATAACATCAATGAAGGAACTTCAGTGAGACAGTTAAAAACAATTCATCAGACACTGTGGGGTCATGAAGAATCATGGAATCTCATTGGGAAAAGCCATGATTCTCCAGAATCATAAAGTCTAGTTTTTTTTTTTTTTTTTTTGGTTTTTTTTTTTTTCCACACATTTTGTCCGCACGATTCCGAAGCCATTTTCGGACTGATTTTCACAAACTTTTGCACACGCATAGAGGGGCACAAAATCTAAAAATGTACCGAAGCGAAATTTTCGATTTAACCCTTATTTCCTCAGAATTGGCAAAAAACTGTCAAAATTGGGGTTTATCGGCACTTTCTCGAAACACGTCTTGTAGATTTTTTTTAAACCTTCATCATTCATAGACCTGCCTGTGCCACGACCTTTGATACACATGACATATCTGGCGATGCATATGGTAACCCTCCACAGGCTGCCAAACATCGAAATTTTGATGAAATGGGCCGGTTTTAGGCCCCCAGAGAACCCAAACGATACACGAGAGATAAACATAACTTCATTTATTGGAAGTGGAATTCACCGAGGATCATTTTTGTAAGTAATAAGGGTGTTCAAAAAACCAAGCGTTAACCCGTTTTGGGTGGTTAAACAGCAATACCCCCAAAAAGCTAAAAAATGCAGGTTTTCCGTGGATTTCTCCAAACGAGTCTTGTAGATTTTCAAGAAAAAATTGTCACTCCCCAGGCCTTGATGTGACAATAGAAGTTGCATGGACAAAATACTGCGGTGAGCATTTGTTAACCCTCCACGGGCTGCTAAAAGTCAAAATTGTGATAAAACGGGCTGTTTTTGGACGCCAACAGCACCCAAACGGTATACCACAGAGAAAGTGGCCTTCATTTATCGGACGCAAAATTGATCGGAAAATATTTTTGAAAGTGGTAAGGGTATTCAAGATTCGACGTCTTAACCCATTTTGGGCTGGTTAAAGAAAGATACCCATTAAAATCTTAAAATACCCATTTTCTGTGGATTTCTCTAAAAACATCTTGTAGGTTTTCAAGAAAAAATCGGCTATTTGCAGGTCTTGGTGCGACATTACAAGTTGCATGGACAAAATATTCCGTTCAGCATTATTTAACCCTCCCAGGGCTCCCCAACGTCAAAATTGTGATAAAATGGGCTGTTTTTGGACACCAACAGCACCCAATGGGTACACCACAAAGAAAAGCTCCTCTTTTTATCGAGTGTACAATTTATACAGAAACATTTTTGTAAGTAGTAAGGGTATTCAAAAGTCGAAGTCTTAACCCATTTTGGGTAGGCTAAGCGAGATATCCCTTAAAAGCTTTAAATTCACATTTTCTGTGAATTTCCCTAACAGTGACTTGTAGGGGTTCAAGAAAAATTGACTATTCGTAGGTCTTTATGTGACATTACAAGTTGCAGGGACAAAATACTCCGGTGAGCGTTTATTAACCATCTACAAGCTGCCAAGCATCGTAATTTTGTTGACATGGGCTGTTTTCGGACACCCACAGCACCCAAAGTATACACGAGAGATAAACATAATCACCTTTGTTGGAAGTGGAATTCACAGAAGACCATTTGTGTAAGTAATAAGGGTATTCAAATAACCAAGCGTTAACCCCTGTTGGGGAGGTTAACAGGGATACCCATCAAAAGCTTAAAAATCGTTTTCCCTGGATTTCTTTACAAACATCTTGTAGGGTTTCAAGAGAAAATGGCCGTTGATAGGTCTTGGTATCACATTACCAGTTGCATACATTATCCTGGTAGGTATTTGTTAACCCTCCATGGGCTGCTAAATGTCAAAAAATTTGAAGAAATAGTCTGTTTTTGGACACTGACAACATCAAATGGAAATGCCACAGAGAAACGTAACTTCTTTTACTGGACGCAAACCTGATAGAGAAACATTTTTGTAAGTAGTAAGGATATTCAAAAATCGAGGTCTTAACCCATTGTCGACTAGTTAAGGAGATATACCCCTCAAAAGCTTAAAATTCCCGTTTTCTGTGTATTTCTCAAAAAAATCTTGCACGTTTTCAAGAAAAATTGACCATTTGCAGGTCTTTGAGTGACATTACAAGTTGCATGGACAAAATATTCCGGTAAGCAATTATTAACCCCCCAGAGCCTGCAAAGTATAGACATTTTGAGAAAATGGGCTGTTTTGGGGCACCCATAACACCCAATGTGTACCTGCGTGATAAACATAACCTTCCTCATTGGAAGTGAAATTCACTGAGGATCATTTTTGTAAGTAATGAAGGTATTCATAAAACCAAGCATTAATCCGTTTAGGGCTGGTTACAGAGCGATACCCCTCAAAAGGTTAAAAATTCGTATTTTCCGAGGATTTCTCTAAAAGCCTCTCGTAGGTTTTCAAGACAAATATTGGCCATTCTCATTTGAGACAACTATACTCACCTTGTATGATCTCAAAAGTAAGTGTATAGTTATTTATCATCAAGAATAACTACCCATAAGTTCCACTCTCACTGTGTCCCGCTTCATCGGTCAATTCCACGGTGTCCCACGCCAGCGGTCGATTTATCCAAACAAAATTACCAAGGTTACCGCATCCTCCCTGCCTCTTTCTCCAACCAAACACACATTGAAAGGTACGCCTCCCCTCATATTCCACACTGCCCTGCATGATATCATTTATTATTTATTTATTGGTGTTTAAGGGCATATACTTATGCACAATGGCTAATCATGACCGTGACAGTTTTACGGGTGGAGGAAGCCACAGTACCTGGAGAGAACCACCGAGCAACGACGAGCAGCTGCCAGCTTCCCAACATCATAACTCCGAACTGCAGCACAGGCAGGGTTAGATTGGTTGAAGACATGCGTACCGTCGACGTGCAGTACGCCTTAGTACATGGCAGCATCATGCCCCCATATGGACAATCAGAGTTAAGTGCCTTGCCCAAGGACACAGCATGGGAGTCCGAATTGATCGCTCAGACGGCCACCCATCCAATGATAAACCAGGCTCAACGTTGCTTTACTTCAGTGAAATGACGAGAACCGGCTACCACAATGCCACCGCGCCCCGCCACTGCATGATAAGAAAGCAGTAAATAACGTTAGCTGCAATGGGATCAGTTACTTATAATATCAAATAGTGTTGACACTATAGCATTTCCCCGACAGTGGGTCCAGGTATATACTAGTCTGTAAAACGGCTATACACTGCCCCTCCTCCGCCCCAGGGTGGCGAAGTGGCAGTATTTATCTGTCTTACTGACGCTATGTTGTGCCTAAGGAACCTTACAATAAAAGGTGGTGGTCCCCAACATGGGAAGGGGGGCAGGTATATTTACTACTCTGTAAGGCGGTTATCAAATGCAGTGGTGCATGGCGCCAAGATTTCCCCGGCAGTGGGGCTAGATATATACTAGTTTGTAAGACGGCTATACTCCCCTTCTCCGCCCCAGGGTATATTTTATCTACACATATGTACAAAACAACACTTCCTACATGTGATAACTTCATGTTTGTCGAATGTATGGATATCTTCATTCTAATAAATAAAACTAATCCTACGGGGAAAAACCAATTGGAGAGAAATTTACTTCTGCTATCAACAGACATGTGATAGGTGAGCTCTACAAGGTGTGAAAAAATTACATAATAATGCATAACAACTGTGGTCTAATAGGAGATATTGATACAGGACCAGACATCAATATTTTGATACATTTGAGATAAAATGGACCATTTTCAAACAGACACAGCACTCAGTGGGTATGTGTCAAACAAACATAACTCCTTTTGTCAGACATTGACTCGTAGGACGACAATATTGATATTAACCCCACCACCGTTAATGATGTTTTTTACGTAAACAATGTTTTATCAAACTCATTTGAGACTACTATATTCACCTTTCTCTTAAAATCAATGGAGGAACTTCAGTGAGACAGTTAAAAACAATTCATCAGACACTGTGGCGTCATGAAGAATCATGGAATCTCATCGGGAAAAGCCATGATTCTCCAGAATCATAAAGTCTAGTTTGTTTTTGGTTTTTTTTGGGGGTTTTTTTTTTTTTTTTTTTCCACACATTTTGTCCGTACGATTCAGAAGCCATTTTCGAACCGATTTTCACGAAATTTTGCACACGCATAGAGGGGCACAAAATCTAAAAATGTACCGAAGCGGAATTTTCGATTTAACCCTTATTTCGTCAGAATTGGCAAAAAACTGCCAAAATTGGGGTTTATCGGCACTTTCTCGAAACACGTCTTGTAGATTTTTTTTAAACCTTCATCATTGATAGACCTGTCTGTGCCATGACCTTTGATACACATGGCATATCAGGCGATGCATATGGTAACCCTCCACAGGCTGCCAAACATCGAAATTTTGATGAAATGGGCCGGTTTCAGGCCCCCAGAACACCCAAACGATACACGAGAGATAAACATAACTTCCTTTATTGGAAGTGGAATTCACCGGAGATCATTTTTGTAAGTAATAAAGGTGTTCAAAAAAGCAAGCGTTAACCCGTTTTGGGCTGGTTAAACAGCAATACCCCCATAAAGCTAAAAAATTCAGGTTTTCCGTGGATTTCTCTAAATGAGTCTTGTAGATTTTCAAGAAAAAATTGTCACTCCCAGGCCTTGATGTGGCAATAGATGCTGCGTGGACAAAATACTGCGGTGAGCATTTGTTAACCCTCCACGGGCTGCTAAAAGTCAAAATTGTGATAAAATGGGCTGTTTTTGGACGCCAACAGCACCCAACGGGTACGCCACAAAGAAAAGTGCTTTCTTTTATCGAGCGCACAATCTATATGGAAACATTTTTGTAAGTAGTAAGGGTATTCAAAAGTCGAAGTCTTAACCCATTTTGGCAAATCTAAAGAGAGAGACCCCTTAAAATCTTAAAATTCCCATTTTCTGTGGATTTAGCTAAAAATATCCTGTAGGTTTTCAAGAAAAAAATGACTACTCGCAGGTCTTAGTGTGACATTACAAGCTGCATGGACAAAATATTCCGGTGAGCGTTTATTAACCCTCTGCAGGCTATCAAACATCGTAATTTTGTTGAAATGGGCTGTTTTCGGACACCCACAGCTCCCGACGTGTACCTGAGAAATAAACTTAATCTCCTTTGTCGGAAGTGGAATTCACCAAGGACCATTTTTGTAAGTAATAAGGGTATTCAAAAAACCAAGCGTTAACCCCTTTTGTTGTTGTTAATAGTGATACCCATCAAAGGCTTAAAAATTTATGTTTTCCCTGGATTTCTTTACAAACATCTGGTAGGGTTTTCAACAAAAAATGGCCATTGATAGGTCTTGGTGTCACATTACCACTTGAATGGATAAATTATTCTGGTAAGCATTGGTTAACCCTTTATGAACTGCTAAAAGTCAAAATTCTGAAAAAATAGTCCATTTTTGGGCACCAACAACATCAAATGAGAAGGCAACAGAGAAAAATAACTTCTTTTACCGGACGCAAAGCTGCCAGGGAAACATTTTTGTAAGTAGTAAGTGTATTCAAAAATCAAGGTCTTAACCCATTTTTGGCTAGTTAAGGAGATATACCCCTAAAAGCTTAAAATTCCAGTTTTCTGTAGATTTCTCAAAAAGATTTTCAACAAAAAGTTTGCATTCGCAGGTCTTGGAGTGACATTACAAGTTGCATGGACAAAATATTTCGGTAAGCATTTGCTAACCCTCCAGAGGCTGCCAAGCATAGACATTTTCAGAAAATGGGCTGTCAATTCCATGGTGTCCAACGCCATCGGTAGATTTATCCCAACAATATTACCGATCTTACCACCCCCACCCCTTCCCCTCTCTCTTTCTCCAACCAAACACACATTGAAAGGTACGTCTCACTTCATATTCCACACTACAGTGCATGATAATATTTGCACAACGGCCAATCATGACCGTGACAGTTCTACGGATGGAGGAAGCCGGAGTACCCAGAGAGAACCACCAGTCAACGACGAGCAGCTGCCAGCTCCCCAACATCGTAACTCCGCACTGCAGCACAGGCAGGGTTATATTGGTTGAAGACATGCGTACCATCGACGTGCAGTACGCCTTTGTACATGGCGGCATCGTGCTCCCATTTGGATAATTGGCGTTAAGTAGCCCGGTTGCCGACATGGGGGCACGATGACGCCGTGTACTAAGGCATACTGAACGTCGATGGTACATATGTCTTCAACCTCTGTAACTCTGCTTGAGCGGAGCTTGAACAGAGTTAGAATGTTGAGGAGCTGACATTTGCTCGTCGATGCTTGGTGGTTCTCTCCGGGTACTCCGGCTTCCTCCACCAAAAAAACTGTTACGGTCACGATTAGCCATTGTGCATAAGTATGTGACCTTAAACACCAATAAATAAATAAATAAATAAATAAATAAATAAATAAATAAATAAATAAATAAATAAATAAGGGTATTCAAAAAATCAAGCCTTAACCCTGTTTATAGGATTAAAGACAGACAGCCCATGCCGTGTACGCTGCCTACATTACTTGTAAAATCGACACCCCCACTAAATCTTCTTCGAGGTGCGGTGTCGGATCGACCACCTGACGGTTCTGACCTCATTAGATAACACTTCTTCGTTGTATTTAGCAGCATGGATTTCCCTAAGAAGCAAAGACAAAAATACGTCTGCGGAAAATAATGGCAAATATTTTATTTAATCTGTATTTTGTCCGTATAGAAAATGTCTTGCCCACATATACCTGAACATGATTCAATGATACAATTGGACATATTTCTCTCGTAAAACCTGAAAAAAGACTTGATTTATTGCATTTTAGAATTGCGCGTGTATATTCTTAGAAGATTCTCTGTATGTTATTAATATACAGCGTCAGTCTTTGATCTCGTTTGGGACGATCAGTGATTAGCACCTTTTCGACAAGAGCCATCGAAGTTGAAAATAAAAAAAAATAATCAAATTTCACTAAAACCTTTTGCAGAATCGTGTTTTTCAGAAAACTCTTTCGCGATTGTGTGTGTAGTTTTCAAAATTCCGATCAGTAATCACGAAATTATAAATATGTTGTTGTCAATAACAAAATTGAAAGCGTGTCCGTCAAACTTGCATGACGTCAGCACTCGACTCGGGTGAAATACTGACTAGTGTAGCCTTACTAGAGTAAGAAACGCTGATATCGCAGTAGGCTTTAAACTGTCCATGGAATGGTCCTAAAATCAGGTTTATATTTGCAGCTTTACTACAAATAGGTTTCCCGTTGTTTCTTGTTGAAATGTTGTTTCCGTCAAGGCCAAGTACCATAGAAAATTTGGAACCTTTGCAATAGGATTGGACACCTGCCCCACGAACATTGAACAACTGCCTGCTATTAAAATTAATTAGCGGGGGCATCTGCCCTCCTACCCCCCCCCCCCCCCCCCGCTGTTTATTTTACCTAGGACACCTGTCCCCTGCTGTTTCTTTTACCTAGGACACGTGCCCCCCCCCTGCTGTTTTTACACCAAGTACACCTGCCCCTCCCCATTGACCTTTCTATCTTTAGAAGCACCCGGGCCGACGGGGAGAGGGCGTGGTTGTGAGCATGGCTAGATTTCGCTGTAAATTGGGGTTGAAGGAAGGTACCCTCAAATCTCGGTAGAAAGTGGCGAAAATGACAAAAGGCTACTTCAACGTATGGTAACGCTATAAACTACAGGCGATCTGGGCGATATACAGACGAAAGATCGTACCTTGGAGCCGGTTAGGCAATTTGGCACAAAAAAACTCCGGCTTTATACTTAATCGCTGCTCTACAGTAGTCTACAATAGTGCCCAATTCCTTTCCAAACTGATAGAGTCGGAACGAATAGTACTCTCACTTTCCACGCGATGCATGGTGTTCTCCACGCGGTATCGACACTTGCAACAGATGCCAAAATGTCGGCCAGGGTGCGTAGAACAAGTTCTGAAAATCAGAAGTCGCTGCCTTCAGCGGTCTGGACACGGTTCGTGTTTGTGTGAAGTGCAATTTGAATGTCTAACTGGCAAATTTTCGTTAATCGTTTCCCGCCAAAAAACATACTCACCGTCGATTTCTTTTCACTTCAACTTCTGCGGATTATCTAAGGTTTAAAGATAGTGTCAGGATACAACCCCCCCCCCCCCCGCCGCTGCAGCCCCCCCCCCCTTCCCCGTACTTCCCCACCTTGGCGGCGTTCTGGGTCGAAAGTCTCGAAAACGGCAAGAGGCTACATTAAAGTATGGCAGCGGTATAAACTACAAGTAGTAAAGACGATATTGAGACAAACAATCATACCTTGGAGTCGGTAAGGCAATGAGGCACCGAAACCTGGGACGTTATGCTCAATCGCAGCTCTACAGTCGCCTACAACACTGCCCATGTCCATTCTAAACAGACAGAGTCGGGACGAATAGTACTCTCACATTCCAAGCGATGCGTGGTGTTTTCCAGGCGGTCCAGACGCTCCAAACAGATCCCTCTTGTTTAGCCATTGTAATGGAACACTTCCGTAGGAGTTTGAGCAACATTTATCAGTGGAAATCTCTGCCCCTTCACTGTGAGCCTTACTTCTTCTTTTTTCTTCTTCTTCCCCTCTCTCTCTCTCTCTCTCTCTCTCTCTCTCTCTCTCTCTCTCTTGCCTATTTTTATTTGGCAGAAAATATAAGTGTAAATCTATTAGTAAACTTTTGTACTTTATTTAATTGCTACCATTATTACAATAATTATATTATTAAATGTTATATGTAATGGAGAGGAGGGTTTGCTAAGTGTTGAGCACTTGTCCTCCAATCCTTTTGCTATGCTTTTGTTGGCAAATAAATATGTTTAAACTAACAGATCCCAAAATGTCGGCCAGGGTTCGTCGAACAAGTTCTGAAAATTTCAAGTCGCTGCCTCCAGCGGTCTGGACACGGTTCGTGTATGTCAGAAGTGGTATTTTAATGTCCAATACCAGAAACCCAATCACCGCCAATTTCTTTTCACTTTAAACTTCTGACGATTCTCTTTGGTTTAAAGATTGTGTTTGGATCCCTGGGTGGCGGTCTTAAAGAAGCAACTTCCATTTACAGCCAACTCTCCACCAGTCACACACAATTGTAACATTCAAGTGGACTTACTCCAGAGAGGGGGGGGGGGGGGGGGGGGCACTAAAGGAGTCTGCGCCCATTCACGACATCTTTTTTCGAACTGGCTTGAAAAGGAAGGACCAAATTCAAACAGTTACCTCCTCTTTTCAAAACGCTATATCCCAGCCAATTCTAGGCAGATTTCCATGAAATTTTCACTCGTTGTTCATGGATAGTTGCGGCATCACTTTCCATGAAGGGCGATACGAGGGGGCGCGGTGGCTCAGTAGGTAGAGGTGCAGGCTGCAAGCCGAGAGGTCCTCGGTTCGAATCCCACCTGTGGCAACCGCGTTGTGTCCTTGGGCAAGACACTTCACTCCCATTGCCCACGTGGGGGCACGGTACTAAGGCGTACTGCACGTCGATGGTGCACCTGTCTTCAACCAATGCTAACCCTGCTTGTGTGGAGTTGGTATGTTGGGGAGCTGACAGTTGCTCGCCGTTGCTCGGTGGTTCTCTCCGGGTACTCCGGCTTCCTCCACCCGTAAAACTGTCACGGTCATGATTAACCATTGTGCAGAAATATGTGACCTTAAACACCAATAAATAAATAAATAATAAGAGCGATACGAATTTCGCATTTCGTCACGTCGAATTCGAAAAGAGCGTATGCGCATGGCCTTCTCTGAAAACATCTTGTAGATTTTTAGTAAAAATGGCCATTCGCACTTTTGGGTTTGGAATTGCAAGTTGCATGAATAAATATTCCTGTTAGCATATGTTAACCCTCTACAAACTGCCAGACATCAATATTTTGGATACATTTGAGATAAAATGGACCATTTTCAAATAGACAGAGCACTCACTGCGTATGTGTCAAACAAACATAACTTCTTTTGTCGGCCATTAACTTGTGGGACGACGATATTAATATTAACCCACTCCACCGGTAATGATGGTTTTACCTAAACAATTTTTTTTATCAAACTGAGTCATTTGAGATCACCTTTCTCATAACATCAATGAAGGAACTTCAGTGAGACAGTTAAGAACAATTCATCAGACACTGTGGGGGCATGAAAAATCTAGGAATCTCATCGGGAAAAGCCATGATTCTCCAGAATCATAAAGTCTAGTTTTTTGGGGAGTTTTTGTTTTTTGTTTTTTTTTCCACACATTTTGTCCGCACGATTCCGAAGCCATTTTCGGACCGATTTTCACAAAATTTTGCACACGCATAGAGGGGCACAAAATCTAAAAATGTACCGAAGCGGAATTTTCGATTTAACCCTTATTTCGTCACAATTGGCAAAAAACTGTCAAAATTGGGGTTTATCGGCACTTTCTCGAAACACGTCTTGTAGATTTTTTTTAAACTTTCATCATTGATAGACCAGTCTGTGCCACGACCTTTGATACACATGACATATCAGGCGATGCATATGGTAACCCTCCACAGGCTGCCAAACATCGAAATTTTGATGAAATGGGCCGGTTTCAGGCCCCCAGAGCACCCAAACGATACACGAGAGATAAACATAACTTCCTTTATTTGAAGTGGAATTCACCGGAGATCATTTTTGTAAGTAATAATGGTGTTCAAAAAACCAAGCATTAACTCGTTTTGGGCTGGTTAAACAGCAATACCCCCAAAAAGCTCAAAAATTCAGGTTTTCCGTGGATTTCTCTAAACGAGTCTTGTAGATTTTCATGAAAAAATTGTCACTCCCAGGCCTTGATGTGACAATAGAAGTTGCATGGACAAAATACTTCGGTGAGCATTTGTTAACCCTCCACGGGCTTCTAAAAGTCAAAATTGTGATAAAATGGGCTGTTTTTGGACGCCAACGGCACCCAACGGGTACGCCACAAAGAAAAGTGATTTCTTTTATCGAGCTCACAATCTATAGGGAAACATTTTTGTAAGTAGTAAGGGTATTCAAAAAACGAAGTCTTAACCCATTTTGGGAAGGCTAAAGAGGGAGACCCCTTAAAATCTAAAAAATCCCATTTTCTGCGGATTTCTCTAAATACATTCCATAGGTTTTCAAGAAAAATTGACTACTTGCAGGTCTTTGTGTGACATTACAAGTGGCATGGACAAAATATTCCGCTGAGCGTTTATTAACCCTCTACAGAATGCCAAGCATCATAATTTTGTTGAAATGGGCTGTTTTCGGACGCACACAGCACGCAATGTATGTCCGAGAGTTACAGATAATCTCCTTAGTTGGAAGTGGAATTCACTGAGGACCATTTTTGTAAGTAATAAGGGTATTCAAAAACCCAAGCGTTAACCCATTTTGGGTGGTTATTAGCGATACCATCAAAAGCTAAAAAAAATCATGTTTTCCGTGGATTTCGTTACAAACATCTTGTAAGTTTTCAACAGAAAATGGCCATTGATAGGTCTTGGAGTCACATTACCGGTTGCATGGATAAAATATTCCAGTAAGCACTTGTTAACCCTGCATCGGCTGCTAAATGTCAACATTTTGAAAAAAATAGTCTGTTTTTGGACACCAACAACAACAAATGGGAATGCCACAGAGATACAAAACTTCTTTTACCGGATGCAAAACTGACAGAGAAAAATTTAGTAAGTAGTAAGGGTATTCAAAAAATCGAGGTCTTTACCCATTTTCGCCTGGTTAAGATGTACCCCTTAAAAGCTTAAAATTCCAGTTTTCTGTGGATTTCTCAAAAAAATCTAGTAAGTATTCAAGAAAAATTGACCATTTGCAGGTCTTGGAGTGACATTACAAGTTACATATACAAAATATTCCGGTAAGCGTTAGTTAACTCTCCAGAGGCTGCAAAGCATAGAAATTTTGAGAAAATGGACTGTCCTTGGGCACCCATTGCACGCAATGTGTACCTGCGAGATAAACATAACCTCCTTCTTTGGAAGTGGAATTCATCAGACCAAGCATTAACCCATTTAGGGCTGGTCTTAACCCGTTTTGGGCTGGTTAAACAGCGGTACCCATCAAAGACTTAAAATTTCATGCTTTCCCTGGATTTCTTAAAAAACATCTTGTAGATTTCAAGAAAAAATGGCCATTCACGGGTCTTCATGTGACATTACAAGTTAGATGGACAAAATATTCCGTTGATCATTCGTTAACTCTCCACGAGCTGCTAAACATCAAAATGTTGATAAAATGGATTGTTTTCAGACACCAAGAGCACCCAATGGATATGTAACAGAGAAATATAACTTCTTTTACTGCGCGTAGAATTCACAGAGGAACAGTTTTGTAGGTAGTAAGGGTATTTAGAAGAATGAAACTTAACCTATTTTAGACTGGATAAGGAGAGATACCTCTTAAAAGCTTAAAATTTACATTTTCTGTGGATTTCGCTAACTGCTTGTTGGCGATTTTCAAGAACAATTGGACATTGGCAGGTCTTACAAATTGCATAGATAGAATATTCCGCTAGTCGTTTGTTAAACCTGCTACAGGCTGCTAAACGTCAACATTTTGATAAAATCGGCTGTTTTCGGGCAGCAAATGGGTATGTAATAGGTAAACATAACCTCTTTTATCAGATTCAGAATTCTTGAGGGATAATGTATGATAGTATTAAGGGTATTCAAGGGAGCGTGGTGGCTCAGTGGTAGACTGTTGTACTTCTATGCTAGAGGTCCAGAGTTCGATCCCCGTCCGGGACGACTCACGTTGTGTCCTTGGGCAAGGCACTTTAGCCCGGTTGCCGACATGGGGGCACGATGACGCCGTGTACTAAGGCATACTGCACGTCGATGGTACATATGTCTTCACCCTCTGTAACCCTGCTTGAGCGGAGCTTGAACAGAGTTAGAATGTTGAGGCGCTGACAGTTGCTCGTCGACGCTTGGTGGTTCTCTCCGTGTACTCCGGCTTCCTCCACCTATAAAACTGTCACGGCTACGATTAGCCATTGTGCATAAGTATGCGACCTTAAACACCAATAAATAAATAAATAAATAAATAAATAAATAAATAAATAAATAAATAAGGGTATTCAAAAACCAAGCGTTAACCCTGTTTATAGGATTAAAGACAGTTAGCCCATGCCGTGTACGCTGCCTACATTACTTGTAAAATCGACACCCCCCACTAAATCTTCTGCGAGGCGCGGTTTTGGACCCGACCACCTGACGGTTCTGACCACATCAAATAACACACCTTCGTTGTATTTAGCAGCATGGATTTCCCCAAGAAGCAAAGACAAAAATACGTCTGCGGAAAATAATGGCAAATATTTTATTTAGCCTGTATTTTGTCCGTATAGAAAATTTCTCACCCATATATACCTAAAAATGATTCAATGATATAATTGGACATATTTCTCTCATAAAACGTGAAAAAACACTTGATTTATTGCATTTTAGGATTGCGCATGTATATTCTTAGAAGAATCTCTGTCTGTTATTAAACTACGGCGTGTCTTTGATCTCGTTTGGGACGATCAGTGATTAGCACCTTTTTGACAAGAGCCATCGAAATTGAAAATAAAAAAAATAATCAAATTTCACTAAAACCTTTTACAGAATCGTGTTTTTCAGAAAACGCTTTCGCGATTGCGTTTTCAAAATTCGGATCAGTAAGCACGAAATTATAAATATGTTGTTGTCAATAACAAAATTGAAAGCATGTCGGTCAAACTTGCATGGCGTCAGAACTCGACTCGGGTTAAATACTGCGGTGTAGTGAAAGGACGAGAGTAAGAAACGCTGATATCGCAGTAGGCTTAAAATGTCCATGGAATGGTCCTAAAATCAAGTTTATATTTGCAGCTTTATTGCAAATGGGTTTCCCGTTGTTTCTTGTTGAAATGTTATTTCCGTCAAGGCCAAGTACCATAGAAAATTTGAATACTGGGCAGTGGGATAGGACACCTGCCCCATGAACAACTGCCTCCTATTAAAATTAATTAGCAGGGACATCCCCCCCCCCCCATATGCTGTTTATTTTACCTAGGACACCTGCCCCCTGCTGTTTTTTTTACCTAGGACACATGCCTCTCCCCCCCCCCCCCCTACTGCTAGATTAGATTAAACATATTTTATTTGCCATTTGACAATGCAAATCAGGATTGGAGGACAAGTGCTTACCACTTAGAAGCCCCTCCGTTCCTGTACAGTGACTAATAATTTACAATATGGCAGAACGTATTCCATAAATAACAGAATCTAGCAAAATCTAAATATTGTAAACATTATAGACAAACACAAATTAAACTGAGAGAGAGAGAGAGAGAGAGAGAGAGAGAGAGAGAGAGAGAGAGAGAGAGAGAGAGAGAGAGAGAGAGAGAGAAAATAAATAAATAGAATATAAAGAAAAAAAGAAAACACGAAATACAACATTAGATCCAGTGATAATGCCCGCCACCCACCCATTTGCATTCTGTAGTATCTTGGCCGTAATGGGAGTCTAAATTAACATCTTGATTACAGCCACTGAGCAAAGGTTTTCACTTCTGGGGATGTTCACACAACTGTTTGTTCACCAAGTACACCTGCCCTGCCCCCGTTTGTTTGCTAAAGGGCCCCTCCCCATTGACCTTTCTATTTTTAGAAGCACCCAGGCCGACGGGGGGAGCGCGTTGTTGGGAGCATGGCTAGATTTTGCTATAAAATGGGGTTGAAGGAAGGTACCCTCAAATCTGGGTCGAAAGTGGCGAAAATGACAAAAGGCTACGTCAACGTATGGTGACGGTATAAAACTACAGGCGATCTGGGCGATGTACAGACGAAAAATAATACCTTGGAGCCGGTTAGGCAATTTGGAACAAAAAACTCCGACTTTATACTCAATCGCTGCTCTACAGTAGTCTACAACAGTCCCCAAATCCATTCCAAACTGATAGAGTCGGGACGAATAGTACTCTCACTTTCCACGCGATGCGTGGTGTTCTTCACGCGGCCTCGACACTCGCAACAGGCAACAGATGCCAATCTGTCAGCCAGGGTGCGTAGAACAAGTTATGAAAATTAGAAGTCGCTGCCTTCAGCGGTCTAGACACGGTTCATGTTTGTGAGAAGTGCAATTTTAATGTCTAATTGGCAAATTTTCAATAATCGTTTCCCGCCAAAAAACTTACTCACCGCCGATTTCTTTTCACTTCAACTTCTGACGATTATCTAAGTTTTAAAGATAGTGTCAGGATACCCCTCCCCGCCGCTCTTTTGGAGCTGGTTAGGCAATATGGCACCGAAACCTGGGACGTTATGCTCAATCGCAGCTCTACAGTCGTCTACAACACTGCCCGTGTCCATTCTAAACTGATAGAGTCGGGACGAATAGTACTCTCACATTCCAAGCGATGCGTGGTGTTTTCCACGCGGTCCGGACACTCCAAACAAATCCCAAAATGTCGGCCAGGGTTCGTAGAACAAGTTCTGAAAATTTCAAGTCGCTGCCTCCAGCGGTCTGAACACCGTTCGTGTATGTCAGAAGTGCCATTTTAATGTCCAATATGCAAATCTTCGTCAATCTTTTCCTGCCTGCCAGAAACCCAATCACCGCCAATTTCTCTTGACTTTAAACTTCTGAGATTCTCGTAGGTTTGAAGGTTGTGTTGGGATCCCTGGTGGCTGTCTTAAAGAAGCAACTTCCATTTACAGTCAACTCTCCACCAGTCACACACAATTGTAACATTTAAGTGGACTTACTCCAGCGAGGAGGCACTGAAGGATTCTGCGCCCATTTCCGACGTCTTTTTTCGAACTGGCTTGAAAAGTGAGGACCAAATTCGAACAATTACCTCCTCTCTCCAAAACACCATATCTCAGCGAATTCTAGGCAGATTTTCATGAAATTTTCACTCCTTGTTCAGGAATAGTTGTGGCATCACTTTCCATAAAGAGCGACATGAATTTCGCATTTCGTCACGTCGAGTTGGAAAAGCGCGTATGCGCAGGGATTTCTCTGAAAACATCTTGGAAGATTTTAAAGAAAAATGGCCATTTGCAGTTCTTAGTGTGACATTACAAGTTGCATGGAAAAATATTCCTGTTAGCACTTGTTAACCCTCTACAAGCTGCCAGACATCAATATTTTGGATACATTTGAGATAAAATGGACAATTTTCAAATAGACACAGCACTCAGTGGGTATGTGTGAAACAAACATAAGTCCTTTTGTGGGTCATTAACTTGTCGGACGACGATATTGATATTAACCCACTCCACCGCTAATGATGGTTTTTACCTAAACAATTTTCTTATCAAACTGAGTCATTTGAGACTACTATACTCACCTTTCTCATAATATCAATGAAGGAACTTCAGTGAGACAGTTAAAAACAATTCATCAGACACTGTGGGGTCATGAAGAATCATGGAATCTCATCGGGAAAAGCCATGATTCTCCAGAATCATAAAGTTTAGTTGGGATTTTTTTTTTCCACACATTTTGTCCGCACGATTCCGAAGCCATTTTCGGACCGATTTTCACAAAATTTTGCACACGCATAGAAGGGCACAAAATCTAAAAATGTTCCGAAGCGGAATTTTCGATTTAACCCTTATTTCGTCACAATTGGCAAAAAACTGTCAAAATTGGGGGTTTATCGGCACTTTCTCGAAACACGTCTTGTAGATTTTTTTTAAACTTTCATCATTGATAGACCTGTCTGTGCCACGACCTTTGATACACATGACATATCAGGCGATGCATATGGTAACCCTCCACAGGCTGCCAAACATCGAAATTTTGATGAAATGGGCCGGTTTCAGGCCCCCAGAGCACCCAAACGATACACGAGAGATAAACATAACTTCCTTTATTTGAAGTGGAATTCACCGGAGATCATTTTTTGTAAGTAATAATGGTGTTCAAAAAACCAAACATTAACCCGTTTTGGGCTGGTTAAACAGCAATACCCCCAAACAGCTCAAAAATTCAGGTTTTCCGTGGATTTCTCTAAACGAGTCTTGTAGATTTTCATGAAAAAAATTGTCACTCCCAGGCCTTGATGTGACAATAGAAGTTGCATGGACAAAATACTTCGGTGAGCATTTGTTAACCCTCCACGGGCTGCTAAAAGTCAAAATTGTGATAAAATGGGCTGTTTTTGGACGCCAACGGCACCCAACGGGTACGCCACAAAGAAAAGTGATTTCTTTTATCGAGCGCACAATCTATAGGGAAACGTTTTTGTAAGTAGTAAGGGTATTCAAAAAACGAAGTCTTAACCCATTTTGGGCAGGCTAAAGAGAGAGACCCCTTAAAATCTAAAACTTCCCATTTTCTGTGGATTTCTCTAAATACATTCCATAGGTTTTCAAGAAAAATTGACTACTTGCAGGTCTTTGTGTGACATTACATGTGGCATGGACAAAATATTCCGCTGAGCCTTTATTAACCCTCTACAGAATGCCAAGCATCATAATTTTGTTGAAATGGGCTGTTTTCGGACGCACACAGCACGCAATGTATGTCCGAGAGTTACACATAATCTCCTTTGTTGGAAGTGGAATTCACTGAGGACCATTTTTGTAAGTAATAAGGGTATTCAAAAACCCAAGCGTTAACCCCTTTTGGGGTGGTTATTAGCGATACCATCAAAAGCTAAAAAAAATCATGTTTTCCGTGGATTTCGTTACAAACATCTTGTAAGTTTTCAACAGAAAATGGCCATTGATAGGTCTTGGAGTCACATTACCGGTTGCATGGATAAAATATTCCAGTAAGCACTTGTTAACCCTCCATCGGCTGCTAAATGTCAACATTTTGAAAAAATAGTCTGTTTTTGGACACCAACAACAACAAATGGGAATGCCACAGAGATACATAACTTCTTTTACCGGATGCAAAACTGACAGAGAAAAATTTAGTAAGTAGTAAGGGTATTCAAAAAAATCGAGGTCTTAACCCATTTTCGCCTGGTTAAGATGTACCCCTTAAAAGCTTAAAATTCCAGTTTTCTGTGGATTTCTCAAAAAAATCTAGTAAGTATTCAAGACAAATTGACCATTTGCAGGTCTTGGAGTGACATTACAAGTTACATAGACAAAATATTCCGGTAAGCGTTAGTTAACTCTCCAGAGGCTGTAAAGCATAGAAATTTTGAGAAAATGGACTGTCCTTGGGCACCCATTGCACGCAATGTGTACCTGCGAGATAAACATAACCTACTTCTTTGGAAGTGGAATTCATCAGACCAAGCATTAACCCATTTTGGGCAGGTCTTAACCCGTTTCGGGCTGGTTAAACAGCGGTACCCATCAAAGACTTGAAATTTCATGCTTTCCCTGGATTTCTTAAAAAACATCTTGTAGATTTCAAGAAAAAATGGCCATTCACGGGTCTTCATGTGACATTACAAGTTACATTGACAAAATATTCCGTTGATCATTCGTTAACTCTCCACGAGCTGGCTAAACATCAAAATGTTGATAAAATGTATTGTTTTCAGACACCAAGAGCACCCAATGGATATGTAACAGAGAAATATAACTTCTTTTACTGCGCGTTAGAATTCACAGAGGATCAGTTTTGTAAGTAGTAAGGGTATTTAGAAGAATGAAACTTAACCTATTTTAGACTGGATAAGGAGAGATACCCCTTAAAAGCTTAAAATTACATTTTCTGTGGATTTCGCTAACTGCTTGTTGGCGATTTTCAAGAACAATTGGAAATTGGCAGGTGTTACAAATTGCATAGATAGAATATTCCGCTAGTCGTTTGTTAATCCCGCTACAGGCTGCTAAACGTCAACATTTTGATAAAATCGGCTGTTTTCGGGCAGCAAATGGGTTTGTAATAGGTAAACATAACCTCTTTTATCAGATTCAGAATTCATGAGGGATAATGTATGATAGTATTAAAGGTATTCAAGGGAGCGTGGTGGCTCAGTGGGAGACTGTTGTACTTCTATGCTAGAGGTCCAGAGTCCGATCCCCGTCCGGGACGACTCACGTTGTGTCCTTGGGCAAGGCACTTTAGCCCGGTTGCCGACATGGGGGCACGATGACGCCGTGTACTAAAGCATACTGCACGTCGATGGTACATATGTCTTCACCCTCTGTAACCCTGCTTGAGCGGAGCTTGAACAGAGTTAGAATGTTGAGGAGCTGACAGTTGCTCGTCAATGCTTGGTGGTTCTCTCCGTGTACTCCGGCTTCCTCCACCTATAAAACTGTCACGGCCACGATTAGCCATTGTGCATAAGTATGTGACCTTAAACACCAATAAACAAATAAATAAATAAATAAATAAATAAATAAATAAATAAATAAATAAATAAGGGTATTCAAAAACCAAGCCTTAACCCTGTTTATAGGATTAAAGACAGACAGCCCATGCCGTGTACGCTGCCTACATTACTTGTAAAATCGACACCCCCCACTAAATCTTCTGCGAGGC
The DNA here is from genome assembly GCA_031216915.1 of Pictodentalium vernedei. NCBI lineage: Eukaryota > Metazoa > Mollusca > Scaphopoda > Dentaliida > Dentaliidae > Pictodentalium > Pictodentalium vernedei. The sequence goes on along the minus strand of CM062297.1, from coordinate 566,218,809 downwards.
GCGGTTTCGGACCCGACCACCTGACGGTTCTGACCACCTCAAATAACACACCTTCGTTGTATTTAGCAGCATGGATTTCCCCAAGAGACAAAAATACGTCTGCGGAAAATAATGGCAAATATTTTATTTAGCCTGTATTTTGTCCGTATAGAAAATTTCTCACCCATATATACCTAAAAATGATTCAATGATACAATTGGACATATTTCTCTCATAAAACGTGAAAAAAACACTTGATTTATTGCATTTTAGGATTGCGCATGTATATTCTTAGAAGAATCTCTGTCTGTTATTAAACTACGGCGTGTCTTTGATCTCGTTTGGGACGATCAGTGATTAGCACCTTTTAAACAAGGGCCATCGAAATTGAAAATAAAAAAAATAATCAAATTTCACTAAAACCTTTTGCAGAATCGTGTTTTTCAGAAAACGCTTTCGCGATTGCGTGTGTCGTTTTCAAAATTCGGATCAGTAAGCACGAAATTATAAATATGTTGTTGTCAATAACAGAATTGAAAGCATGTCGGTCAAACTTGCATGACGTCAGAACTCGACTCGGGTTAAATACTGCGCTGTAGTGAAAGGACGAGAGTAAGAAACGCTGATATCGCAGTAGGCTTAAAAATGTCCATGGAATGGTCCTAAATCAAGTTTATATTTGCAGCTTTATTGCAAATAGGTTTCCCGTTGTTTCTTGTTGAAATGTTATTTCTGTCAAGGCCAAGTACCATAGAAAATTTGAATACTGGGCAGTGGGATAGGACATCTGCCCCATGAACAACTGCCTCCTATTAAAATTAATTAGCGGGGACATCCCCCCCCCCCCCATATGCTGTTTATTTTACCTAGGACACCTGCCCCCTGCTGTTTTTTTTACCTAGGACACATGCCCCCCCCCCCTACTGTTAGATTAGATTAAACATATTTTATTTGCCATTTGACAATGCAAATCAGGATTGGAGGACAAGTGCTTACCACTTAGAAGCCTCTCCGTTCCTGTACAGTGACTAATAATTTACAATATGGCAGAACGTATTCCATAAATAACAGAATCTAGCAAAATCTAAATATTATAAACATTATAGACAAACACAAATTAAACTGAGAGAGAGAGAGAGAGAGAGAGAGAGAGAGAGAGAGAGAGGGAGAGAGAGAGAGAGAGAGAGAGGAGAGAGAGAGAGAGAGAGAGAGAGAGAGAGAGAGAGAGAGAGAGAGAGAGAGAGAGAGAGAGAGAGATATAAAAAAAAATAAATAGAATATAAAGAAAAAAAGAAAACATGAAATACAACATTAGATCCAGTGATGATGCCCGCCACCCACCCATTTGCATTCTGTAGTATCTTGGCCGTATTGGGAGTCTAAATTAACATCTTGATTACAGCCACTGAGCAAAGGTTTTCACTTCTGGGGATGTTCACACAACTGTTTGTTCACCAAGTACACCTGCCCTGCCCCCGTTTGTTTGCTAACGGGCCCCTCCCCATTGACCTTTCTATTTTTAGAAGCACCCAGGCCGACGGGGAGAGGGCGTTGTTGGGAGCATGGCTAGATTTTGCTATAAAATGGGGTTGAAGGAAGGTACCCTCAAATCTGGGTCGAAAGTAGCGAAAATGACAAAAGGCTACGTCAACGTATGGTGACGGTATAAACTACAGGCGATCTGGGCGATGTACAGACGAAAAATAATACCTTGGAGCCGGTTAGGCAATTTGGCACAAAAAACTCCGACTTTATGCTGAATCGCTGCTCTACAGTAGTCTACAACAGTCCCCAAGTTCATTCCAAACTGATAGAGTCGGGACGAATAGTACTCTCACTTTCCACGCGATGCGTAGTGTTCTTCACGCGGCCTCGACACTCGCAACAGATGCCAAACTGTCAGCCAGGGTGCGTAGAACAAGTTATGAAAATTAGAAGTCGCTGCCTTCTGCGGTCTAGACACGGTTCATGTTTGTGAGAAGTGCAATTTTAATGTCTAATTGGCAAATTTTCAAAAATCGTTTTTCGCCATAAAACCTACTCACCGCCGATTTCTTTTCACTTCAACTTCTGACGATTATCTAAGTTTTAAAGATAGTGTCAGGATACCCCTCCCCCGCCGCTCTTTTGGAGCTGGTTAGGCAATGTGGCACCGAAACCTGGGACGATATGCTCAATCGCAGCTCTACAGTCGTCTACAACACTGCCCGTGTCCATTCTAAACTGATAGAGTCGGGACGAATAGTACTCTCACATTCCAAGCGATGCGTGGTGTTTTCCACGCGGTCCGGACACTCCAAACAAATCCCAAAATGTCGGCCAGGGTTCGTAGAACAAGTTCTGAAAATTTCAAGTCGCTGCCTCCCGCGGTCTGAACACCGTTCGTGTATGTCAGAAGTGCTATTTTAATGTCCAATATGCAAATCTTCGTCAATCTTTTCCTGCCTGCCAGAAACCCAATCACCGCCAATTTCTCTTGTCTTTAAACTTCTGAGATTCTCGTAGGTTTAAAGGTTGTGTTGGGATCCCTGGTGGCTGTCTTAAAGAAGCAACTTCCATTTACAGTCAACTCTCCACCAGTCACACACAATTGTAACATTTAAGTGGACTTATTCCAGCGAGGAGGCACTGAAGGATTCTGCGCCCATTTCCGACGTCGTTTTTCGAACTGGCTTGAAAAGGGAGGACCAAATTCAAACAATTACCTCCTCTCTCCAAAACACCATATCTCAGCGAATTCTAGGCAGATTTTCATGAAATTTTCACTCCTTGTTCAGGAATAGTTGTGGCATCACTTTCCATAAAGAGCGACATGAATTTCGCATTTCGTCACGTCGAATTGGAAAAGAGCGTATGCGCAGGGATTTCTCTGAAAACATCTTGGAAGATTTTAAAGAAAAATGGCCATTTGCAGTTCTTAGTGTGACATTACAAGTTGCATGGAAAAATATTCCTGTTAGCACTTGTTAACCCTCTACAGATTGCCAGACATCAATATTTTGGATACATTTGAGATAAAATGGACCATTTTCAAATAGACACAGCACTCAGTGGGTATGTGTGAAACAAACATAACTCCTTTTGAGGGTCATTAACTTGTCGGACGACGATATTGATATTAACCCACTCCACCGTTACTGATGGTTTTTACCTGAACAATTTTCTTATCAAACTGAGTCATTTGAGACTACTACACTCACCTTTCTCATAACATCAATGAACGAACTTCAGTGAGACAGTTAAAAACAATTCATCAGACACTGTGGGGTCATGAAGAATCATGGAATCTCATCGGGAAAAGCCATGATTCTCTAGAATCATAAAGTCTAGTTTTTTTTTTTTTGTTTTTTTTTTTGTTTTTTTAGGCTTTTCCCTCTGGAAAAGACTATTGTTTTTCTACGGATTATTATTTTTTTTTTTTTTGGTTTTTTTTTTTTTTTCCCACACATTTTGTCCGTACGATTCAGAAGCCATTTTTGAACCGATTTTCACAAAATTTTGCACACGCATTGAGGGGCACAAAGTCTAAAAATGTACCCAAGCGGATTTTTCGATTTAACCCTTATTTTGTCAGAATTGGCAAAAAACTGTCAAAACTGGGGTTTATCGGCACTTTCTCAAAACACGTCTTGTAGATTTTTTTTAAACATTCATCATTGCTAGACCTGCCTGTGATACGACCTTTGATACACACGACATATCAGGCGATGCATATGGTAACCCTCCACAGGCTGCCAAACATCGAAATTTTGATGAAATGGGCTGTTTTCGGGCCCCCCACAGCACCCAAACGAGACATGATAGATACACATAATTGCTTTTATTGGAAGTGGAATTCACAGAGGATCATTTTTGTAAGTAATAAGGGTGTTCAGAAAACCAAGCGTTAACCCGTTTTGGGCTGGTTAAACAGCAACACCCCCAAAAAGCTCAAAACTTCATGATTTCCGTGGATTTCTCTAGACGAGTCTTGTAGATTTTCAGGAAATATTTGTCACTCCCAGGTCTTGGTGTGACATTACAAGTTGCATGGACAAAATATTCCGGTCAGCATTAGTTAACCCTCCCCGAGCTGCTAAACATAAAAATTGTGATAAAATGGGCTGTTTTTGGACACCAACAACACCCAAACGGTATACCACAGAGAAAGTGGCCTTCATTTATCGGTCGCAAAATTGATCGGAAAATATTTTTGAAAGTGGTAAGGGTATTCAAAATTCGACGTCTTAACCCATTTTCGGCTGGTTAAAGAGAGATACCCATTAAAACCTTAAAATACCCTCTTTCTGTGGATTTCTCTAAAAACATCTCGTAGGTTTTCAAGAAAAAATCGGCTATTTGAAGGTCTTGGTGTGACATTACAAGTTGCATGGACAAAATATTCCGGTCAGCATTAGTTAACCTTCCCAGGGCTCCTCAACATCAAAATTGTGATAAAATTGGCAGTTTGTGGACACCAACAGCACCCAATGGGTACACCACAAAGAAAAGTGCCTCCTTTTATCGAGTGTACAATTTATACAGAAACATTTTTGTAAGTAGTAAGGGTATTCAAAAGTCGAAGTCTTAACCCATTTTGGGTAGGCTAAGAGAGATATCCCTCAAAAGCTATAAATTCCCATTTTCTGTGAATTTTCCTAACAGTAACTTGTAGGGTTTCAAGAGAAATTAACTATTCATAGTTCTTTATGTGACATTACAAGTTGTAGGGACAAAATACTCCGGTGAGCGTTTATTAACCATCTACAAGCTGCCAAGTATCGTAATTTTGTTGACATGGGCTCTTTTCGGACACGTACAGCACCCAATGCATACTCGAGAGATAAACATAATCACCTTTGTTGGAAGTGGAATGTACAGAGGACCATTTTTGTAAGTAATAAGGGTGTTCAAAAAACCAAGCGTTAACCCCTGTTGGGGAGGTTAACAGGGATACCCATCGAAAGCTTAAAAATCGTTTTCCCTGGATTTCTTTACAAACATCTTGTAGGGTTTTCAAGAGAAAATGGCCGTTGATAGGTCTTGGTATCACATTACCAGCTGCATAGATAACTTATTCTGGTAGGTATTTGTTAACCCTCCATGGGCTGCTAAATGTCAACAAATTTGAAGAAATAGTCTGTTTTTGGACACTAACAACATCAAATGGAAATGCCACAGAGAAACGTAACTTCTTTTACTGGACGCAAAACTGATAGAGAAACATTTTTGTAAGTAGTAAGGATATTCAAAAATCGAGGTCTTAACCCATTGTCGACTGGTTAAGTAGATATACCCCTCAAAAGCTTAAAATTCCCGTTTTCTGTGGATTTCTCCAAAAAATCTAGCACGTTTTCAAGAAAAATTGACCATTTGCAGGTCTTTGAGTGACATTACAAGTTGCATGGACAAAATATTCCAGTAAGCAATTATTAACCATCCAGAGGCTGGAAAGTATAGACATTTTGAGAAAATGGGCTGTTTTGGGGGCACCCATAACACCCAATGTGCTCCTGCGTGATAAACATAACCTTCCTCATTGGAAGTGAAATTCACTGAGGATCATTTTTCTAAGTAATGAAGGTATTCACAAAACCAAGCATTAATCCGTTTTGGGCTGGTTACAGAGCGATACCCCTCAAAAGGTTAAAAATTCATATTTTCCGACGATTTCTCTAAAAGCCTCTCGTAGGTTTTCAAGACAAATATTGGCCATTCTCATTTGAGACTACTATACTCACCTTGTATGAACTCAAAAGTAAGTGTATATTTATTTATTATCAAGAATAACCGCCCATAAGTTCCACTCTCACCGTTCCCCGCTTCATCGGTCGCCAGCGGTCGATTTATCCAAACGAAATTTCCAAGGTTACCACCTCCCCCCTGCCTCTTTCTCCAACCAAACACACATTGAAAGGTACGCCTCACCTCGTATTCCACACTGCCCTGCATGATATCATTTATTTATTTATTGGTGTTTAAGGGCATATACTTATGCACAATGGCTAATCTACGGGTGGAGGAAGCCGCAGTACCTGGAGAGAACCACCGAGCAACGACGAGCAGCTGCCAGCTTCCCAACATCGTAACTCCGAACTGCAGCACAGGCAGGGTTAGATTGGCTAAAGACATGCGTACCGTCGAAGTGCAGTACGCCTTAGTACATGGCGGCATCGTGCCCCCATATGGAGAATCAGAGTTAAGTGCCTTGCCCAAGGACACAGCATGGGAGTCCGAATTGATCGCTCAGACGGCCACCCATCCAATGATTAACCAGGCTCAACGTTGCTTAACTTCGGTGATCTGAGGAGAACCGGCTACCACAATGCCACCGCTCCGCCACTGCATGATAAGAAAGCAGTAAATAACGTTAGCTACAATGGGATCAGTTACTTATAATATCAAATAGTGTTGACACTATATCGTTTCCCCGACAGTGGGTCCAGGTATATAATAGTCTGTAAAATGGCTATACACTGCCCCTCCTCCGTCCCAGAGTGGCGACGTGGCAGTATATATCTATCTTACTGACGCTATGTTGTGCCTAAGGAACCTTACAATAAAAGGTGGGGATCCCCAACATGGGAAGGGGGGCAGGTATATTTACTACTCTGTAGGTTATCAAATGCAGTGGTGCATGGCGCCAACATTCCCCCGGCAGTGGGGCTAGATATATACTAGTTTGTAAGACGGTTATACTCCCCTTCTCCGTCCCAGGGTATATTTTATCTACACATATGTACAAACAACACTTCCTATTTTCGTATGTAATTACTGTAGTTTATAACTTCATGTTTGTCGTTGTATGTATGGATATCTTCATTGTAATAAATAAAACTAATCCTACGGGGAAAACCAATTGGAGAGAAATTTACTTCTGCTATTTACAGACAGGTGATAGGTGAGCTCTACAAGGTGTGAAAAAATGACATAATCATGCATAACAACTGTGGTCTAATAGGAGATAATTGATACAGGGACTATACATGACATGCTCAAGAATTTAAAGTTCACATTTTCTGTGAATATCTTCAACTGGTTCTTACAGATTTTTAAGAACAAATAAACTCTGGAGACGAAGTATTCTCGCAAGCCTTCATTAACCTTCCACAAACTGTCAACTATCGAAATTTTAGGTAATTTGAGATACAATGGGCTATTTACATTAGACGCTGATTCTCAGACGCTGATATTAATATTAACCCTCTCCACAAACAATGATGATTTAACCAAAATGTTCTTTTATCACACTGGGTCATTTGAGACTATTATACCCACTTTTCTCAAGACATCAATAAAAATACTTTAATGATACAATTAAAAACAATTCTTCTGACACTCCAGGGTCATAAAAAATCCTGGATGTTTATTAACCCTCTACAGACTGCCAAGCATCGTAATTTTGTTGAAATGGGCTGCTTTCAGACACGCGCAACACCCAACGTGTACCTGGGAATTACCCATAATCTCCTTTGTTGGAAGTGGAATTCACCGAGGACCATTTTTGTAAGTAATAAGGGTATTCAAAAAACCAAGCGTTAACCCCTTTTGTGGTTGTTAATAGTGATACCCATCAAAGGCTTAAAAATTTATGTTTTCCCTGGATTTCTTTACAAACATCTGGTAGCGTTTTCAAGAGAAAATGGCCATTGATAGGTCATGGTGTCACATTACCAGGTGATTGGATTAATTATTCCGGTAAGCATTTGTTAACCCTCCAGGGGCTGCTAAATGTCAAAATTTTGAAACAATAGCCTGTTTTTGAACAACAACAACATCAAAAGGGAATGCAACAGAGAAACGTAACTTCTTTTACCGGACGCAAAACTGACAGGGAAACATTTTTGTAAGTAGTAAATGGATTCAAAAATCGAGGTCTGAACCCATTTTTGACTGGTTAAGGAGATATAACCCTTAAAAGCTTAAAACTCCAGTTTTCTATGGATTTCTCAACAACAAAAAATTCAAGAACAATTGACCATTCGCAGGTCTTCGAGTGACATTACAAGCATGAACAAAATGTTTCGGTAAACATTTGTTAACCCTCCAGAGGCTGCCAAGCATAGACATTTGGAGAAAATGGGCTCTTCTTGGGCAACCATAACACCAAATGTGTATCTGCGAGATAAACATAACCACCTTCATTGGAAGTGGAATTCACCGTCGATCATTTTTGTAAGTAATGAAGGTATCCACAAAACCAAGCATTAACCCTTTAGAGCTGGTTACAGGGAGATACCCCTCAAAAGGTTAAACATTTGTGTTATCTGAGGATTTCTTTAAAAACATGCCGTAGATTTTCAAGAAAAAATGGCCATTCTCTGATGTTAGTGTGACATTACAAGTTGCATGTACAAAATATTCCTGTAAGCATTTGTTAACCCTATGCAGGTTCTCAAACATCAAAATGTTGATAAAATAGGCTCTGTTTGCGTACCCACAGCACCTGAAGTTGGGAGGAGAGATCAAAATAAGTGGAAGTAGAATTCACTGAGAATTATTTTTGGAAGTAATAAGAGTATTCCAAAAACAACACTTAACCCGTTTTGGGTTGGAAAAACAATGATACCCATCAAAAGCTTAAAATTCCTGTTCTCCCTGGATTTCTCTGAAAACATCTTGTAGATTTTAAAGAAAAAATGGCCATTCACAGTTTTTGGTGTGACATTACAAGTTGCATGAATAAATATTCCTGTTGGTACTTGTTAACCCTCTACAAGCTGCCAGACATCAATATTTTGGACACATTTGAGATAAAATGGACCATTTTTAAATTAACACAGCACTCAGTGAGTATGTGTCAAACAAACATAACTCCTTTTGTCGGTCGTTGACTTGTTGGACGACGATATTGACATTAACCCACCCCACAGTTAATGATGGTTTTTACCTAAACAATTTTTTATCAAACTGTCATTTGAGACTACTATCTTCACCTTTCTCATAACATCAATGAAGGAACTTCAGTGAGACAGTTGAAAACAATTCATCAGACACTGTGGGGTCATGAAAAATCATGGAATCTCATCGGGAAAAGCCATGATTCTCCAGAATCATAATGTCTAGTTTGGGGTTTTTTTTTTTTCCACACATTTTGTCCGCACGATTCCGAAGCCATTTTCGGGCCGATTTTCACAAAATTTTGCACACGCATAGAGGGGCACAAAATCTAAAAATGTACCCAAGCGGAATTTTCGATTTAACCCTTATTTCGCCAGAATTGGCAAAAAACTGTCAAAATTGGGGTTTATCGGCACTTTCTCGAAACACGTCTTGTAGATTTTTTTTTAAACCTTTATCATTGATAGACCTGTCTGTGCCACTACCTTTGATACACATGACATATCTGGCGATGCATATGGTAACCCTCCACAGGCTGCCAAACATCGAAATTTTGATGAAATGGGCCAATTTTAGGCCCCCAGAGAACCCAAACGATACACGAGAGATAAACATAACTTCCTTTATTGGAAGTGGAATTCACCAGAGATCATTTTTGTAATAAGTGTGTTCAAAAAACCAAGCGTTAACCCGTTTTGGGCTGGTTAAACAGCAATACCCCCATAAAGCTAAAAAATTCAGGTTTTCCGTGGATTTCTCTAAACGTGTCTTGTAGATTTTCAAGAAAAAATTGTCACTCCCAGGCCTTGATGTGACAATAGAAGTTGCATAGACAAAATACTGCGGTGAGCATTTGTTAACCCTCCACGGGCTGCTAAAAGTCAAAATTGTGATAAAATGGGCTGTATTTGGACGCCAACGGCACCCAACGGGTACGCCACAAAGAAAAGTGCTTTCTTTTATCGAGCGCACAATCTATAGGGAAACATTTTTGTAAGTAGTACGGGTATTCAAAAGTCGAAGTCTTAACCCATTTTGGGCAGGTTAAGGAGAGAGACCCCTTAAAATCTAAAAATTCCCATTTTCTGTGGATTTCTCTAAATACATTCCATAGGTTTTCAAGAAAAATTGACTACTTGCAGGTCTTTGTGTGACATTACAAGTTGCATGGACAAAATATTCCGCTGAGCGTTTATTATCCCTCTACAAAATGCCAAGCTTCATAATTTTGTTGAAATGGGCTGTTTTCGGACACACACAGCACGCAATGTATGTCCGAGAGTTACACATAATCTCCTTTGCTGGAAGTGGAATTCACTGAGGACCATTTTTGTAAGTAATAAGGGTATTCAAAAACCCAAGTGTTAACCCCTTTTGGGGTCGTTAATAGCGATACCCATCAAAAGCTAAAAAAAATCATGTTTTCCGTGGATTTCGTTACAAATATCTTGTAAGTTTTCAACAGAAAATGGCCATTGATAGGTCTTGGAGTCACATTACCGGTTGCATGGATAAAATATTCCAGTAAGCATTTGTTAACCCTCCATGGGCTGCTAAATGTCAACATGTTGAAAAAATAGTCTGTTTTTGGACACCAACAACAACAAATGGGAATGCCACAGAGATACATAACTTCTTTTACCGGATGCAAAACTGATAGAGAAAAATTTAGTAAGTAGTAAGGGTATTCAAAAAATCGAGGTCTTAACCCATTTTCGCCTGGTTAAGATGTAGCCCTTAAAAGCTTAAAATTCCAGTTTTCTGTGGATTTCTCCAAAAAATCTAGTAAGTATTCAAGAAAAATTGACCATTTGCAGGTCTTGGAGTGACATTACAAGTTGCATAGACAAAATATTCCGGTAAGCGTTAGTTAACCCTCCAGAGGCTGCAAAGCATAGAAATTTTGAGAAAATGGACTGTTCTTGGGCACGCATTGCACGCAATGTGTACCAGCGAGATAAACATAACTTCCTTCCTTGGAAGTGGAATTCCCCGGGGATCATTTTTGTAAGTAATGTAGGTACTCATCAAACCAAGCATTAACCCGTTTAGGGCTGGTTACAGATCCATACCCATTAAAAGGTTAAAAATTCATATTATCCGAGGATTTCTCTAAAAACATGTCTTATATTTTCAAGAAAAAATGGCCATGCTCTGAACTCAATGTAACATTACAAGTTGCATGTACAAAATATTCCTCTAAGCATTTGTTAACCCTATGCAGGTTCTCAAACATCAAAATGTTGATAAAATGGGCTGTGTTTGCGTATCCACAGCACTCGAAGTTGAGAGGAGAGATCAAAATAAGTGGAAGTAGAATTCACTGAGAATTATTTTTGGAAGTAATACGAGTATTCAAAAAACAACACTTAACCCGTTTTGGGCTGGATAAACAATTATACCCATCAAAAGCTTAAAATTCATGTTCATGTCGGCCAAACTTGCATGACGTCAGAACTCGATTCGGGTGAAATAATGCAGTGATGCACTGAAAGGTTGGGAATGAGGGACGCTGATATCGAAGTAGGCTTTAAACTGTCCATGGAATGGTCCTAAAATCAAGTTCATGGGGATTTTCAAGAACAATTTGACATTGGCAGGTCTTACAAATTGCATTGAAAGAATATTCCGCTAGTCGTTTGTTAATCCCTCTACAGGCTGCTAAACGTCAAACTTTTAATAAAAACGGCTGTTTTCGGGCAGCAAATGGGTATGCAATAGATAAACATGACCTCTTTTATCAGACTTAGAATTCCTGAGGGATAATATATGATAGTATTAAGGGTATTCAAGGGATCGCGGTGGCTAAGTGGTACACTATTGTACTTCTATGCTAGAGGTCCCGAGTTCGATCCCCGTCCGGGACGACTCACGTTGTGTCCTTGGGCAAGGCACTTTGGCCCGGTTGCCGACATGGGGGCACGATGTCCCCGTGTGCTAAGGCATACTGCACGTCGATGGTACACATGTCTTCAACATCTGTAACCCTGCCTGAGCGGAGCCTGAACAGAGTTAGAATGTTGAGGAGCTGACAGTTGCTCGTCGATGCTTGGTGGTTCTCTCCGGCTACTCCAGCTTCCTCCATCTCTAAAACTATCACGGTCACGACTAGCCATTGTGCAGAAGTATGTGACCTTAAACACCAATAAATAAATAAATAAAATAAAATAAATAAATAAATAAATAAATAAATAAATAAATAAATAAATAAATAAATGATGGGTATTCAAAAAACCAAGCCTTAGCCCTGTTTTGTCGATTAAAGACAGACAGCCCATGCCGTGTACGCTGCCTACATTACTTGTAAAATCGACCCCCCCCCCCCACCCCCACTAAATCTTCTATGAGGTGCGGTTTCGGACCCGACCACCTGACGGTTCTGACCACATCAAATAACACACCTTCGTTCTATTTAGCAGCATGGATTTCCCCAAGAAGCAAAGACAAAAATACGTCTGCGGAAAATAATGGCAAATATTTCATTTAGCCTGTATTTTGTCCCTATAGAAAATTTCTCACCCACATATACCTAAAACTGATTCAATGATACAATTGGACATATTTCTCTCATAAAACGTGAAAAAACACTTGATTTATTGCATTTTAGGATTGCGCATGTATATTCTTAGAAGATTCTCTGTCTGTTATTAAACTACGGCGTGTCTTTGATCTCGTTTGGGACGATCAGTGATTAGCACCTTTTCAACAAGAGCCATCGAAATTGAAAATAAAAAAAAATAATCAAATTTCACTAAAACGTTTTGCAGAATCGTGTTTTTCAGAAAACGCTTTCGCGATTGCGCGTGTCGTTTTCAAAATTCAGATCAGTAATCACGAAATTATAAATATGTTGTTGTCAATAACAAAATTGAAAGCATGTCGGTCAAACTTGCATGACGTCAGAACTCGACTCGGGTAAAATACTGCGGTGTAGTGAAAGGACAGGAGTAAGAAACGCTGATATCGCAGTAGGCTTTAAAATGTCCATGGAATGGTCCTAAAATCAAGTTTATATTTGCAGCTTTATTGCAAATAGGTTTCTCGTTGTTTCTTGTTGAAATGTTATTTCCGTCAAGGCCAAGTACCATAGAAAATTTGGAATACTGGGCAGTGGGATAGGACACCCGCCCCATGAACAACTGCCTCCTATTAAAATTAATTAGCGGGGACATCCCCCCCCCCCCCCATGCTGTTTATTTTACCTAGGACACCTGCTCCCTGCTGTTTTTTTTACCTAGGACACATGCCCCCCCCCCCCTACTGTTAGATTAGATTAAACATATTTTATTTGCCATTTGACAATGCAAATCAGGATTGGGGGACAAGTGCTTACCACTTAGAAGCCCGTCCGTTCCTGTATAGTGACTAATAATTTACAATATGGCAGAATGTATTCCATAAATAACAGAATCTAGCAAAATCTAAATATTATAAACATTATAGACAAACACAAATTAAACTGAGAGAAAGAGAGAGAGAGAGAGAGAGAGAGAGAGAGAGAGAGAGAGAGAGAGAGAGAGAGAGAGAGATCAAAAGAATAAATAGAATATAAAGAAAAAAAGAAAACATGAAATACAATATTAGATCCAGTGATGTTGCCCGCCACCCACCCATTTGCATTCTGTAGTATCTTGGCCGTAATGGGAGTCTAAATTAACATCTTGATTACAGCCACTGAGCATAGGTTTTCACTTCTGGGGATGTTCACACAACTGTTTTTTCACCAAGTACACCTGCCCTGCCCCCGTTTGTTTGCTAGCGGGCCTCTCCCATTGACCTTTCTATTTTTAGAAGCACCTGGGCCGACGGGGAGAGGGCGTTGTTGGGAGCATGGCTAGATTTTGCTATAAAATGGGGTTGAAGGAAGGTACCCTCAAATCTGGGTCGAAAGTGTCGAAAATGGCAAAAGGCTACTTCAACGTATGGTAACGGTATAAACTACAGTCGATCTGGGCGATGTACAGACGAAAAATCATACCTTGGAGCCGGTTAGGCAATTTGGCACAAAAAAAAACCCGACTTTATGCTCAATCGCTGCTCTACAGTAGTCTACAACAGTCCCCAAGTCCATTCCAAACTGATAGAGTCGGGACGAATAGTACTCTCACTTTCCACGCGATGCGTGGTGTTCTTCATGTGGCCTCGACACTCGCAACAGATGCCAAAATGTCTGCCAGGGTGCGTAGAACAAGTTCTGAAAATTAGAAGTCGCTGCCTTCAGCGGTCTAGACACGGTTCATGTTGGTGAGAAGTGCAATTTTAATGTCTAACTGGCAAATTTTCGTTAATCGTTTCCCGCCAAAAAAGCTTCTCACCGCCGATTTCTTTTCACTTCAACTTCTGACGATTATCTAAGGTTTAAAGATAGTGTCAGGATACCCCTCCCCCGTCGCTCTTTTGGAGCTTGTTAGGCAATGTGGCATCGAAACCTGGGACGTTATGCTCAATCGCAGCTCTACAGTCGTCTACAACACTGCCCGTGTCCATTCTAAACTGATAGAGTCGGGACGAATAGTACTCTCACATTCCAAGCGATGCGTGGTGTTTTCCCCGCGGTCCGGACACTCCAAAGAGATCGCAAAATGTCGGCCAGGGTTCGTAGAACAAGTTCTGAAAATTTCAAGTCGCTGCCTCCAGCGGTCTGAACACCGTTCGTGTATGTCAGAAGTGCTATTTTAATGTCCAATATGCAAATCTTCGTCAATCTTTTCCTGCCTGCCAGAAACCCTATCACCGCCAATTTCTCTTGACTTTAAACTTCTGAGATTCTCGTAGGTTTAAAGGTTGTGTTGGGATCCCTTGGTGGCTGTCTTAAAGAAGCAACTTCCATTTACAGTCAACTCTCCACCAGTCACACACAATTGTAACATTTAAGTTGACTTACTCCAGCGAGGAAGCACTGAAGGATTCTGTGCCCATGCCCGACGTCTTCTTTCGAACTGGCTTGAAAAGGAAGGACCAAATTCAAACAATTTCCTCCTCTCTCCAAAACACCATATCTCAGCCAATTCTAGGCAGATTTCCATGAAATTTTCACTCCTTGTTCATGAATAGTTGTGGCATCACTTTCCATGAAGAGCGACATGAATTTCGCAGTTCATTACGTCGAATTGGAAAAGAGCGTATGCGCAGGGATTTCTCTGAAAACATCTTGGAAGATTTTAAAGAAAAAATGGCCATTTGCAGTTCTTAGTGTAACATTACAAGTTGCATGGAAAAATATTCCTGTTAGCACTTGTTAAACCTCTACAAGCTGCCAGTCATCAATATTTTGGATACATTTGAGATAAAATGGACCATTTTCAAATAGACACAGCACTCAGTGGGTATGTGTGAAACAAACATAACTCCTTTTGTGGGTAATTAACTTGTCGGACGACGATATTGATGTTAACCCACTCCACCGTTAATGATGGTTTTTACCTAAACAATTTTCTTATCAAACTGAGTCATTTGAGACTACTATACTCACCTTTCTCATAACATCAATGAAGGAACTTCAGTGAGACAGTTAAAAACAATTCATCAGACACTGTGGGGTCAAGAAAAATCATGGAATCTAATCGGGAAAAGCCATGATTCTCCAGAATCATAAAGTCTAGTTAGGCTTTTCCCTCTGGAAAAGACTATTGTTTTTCTATGGATTATTATTATTGTTTTTTTTTTTTTTGGGGGGGGGGGGGGGGGTTTGGGGTTTTTTTTTTTGGTTTTTTTTCAACACATTTTTGTCTGTACGATTCAGAAGCCATTTTCGAACCGATTTTCACACAATTTGGCACACGCATAGAGTGGCAAAAAATCTCAAAATGTACCAAAGCGGAATTTTAGATTTAACCCTTATTTCGCCAGAATTGGCAAAAAAACTGCCAACATTGGGGTTTATCGGCACTTTCTCGAAACACGTCTTTAGGATTTTTTTTGAACATCCATCATTACTAGACCTGCATATGACACAACCTTTGATACACACGACATATTTGGCGATGCATATGGTAAGCCTCCACAGGCTGCCAAACATCGAAATTGTAATGAAATGGGCCGGTTTCAGACCCCCACAACACCCAAACGATACCCGAGAGGTAAACATAACTTCCTTTATTGGAAGTGGAATTCACCGAAGATCATTTTTGTAAGTAATAAGGGTATTCAGGAAACCAAGTGTTAACCCGTTTTGGGCTGGTTAAACAGCAATACCCCAAAAAAGCTCAAAACTTCATGTTTTCCGTGGATCTCTCTAAACGAGTCTTGTAGATTTTCAAGAAAAATTGGTCACTCTCAGGTCTTGGTGTGACATTACAAGTTGCATGGATAAAATAATCCGGTCAACAATAGTTAACCCTCCCCGAGCTGCTAAACGTAAAAATTGTGATAAAATGGGCTGTTTTTAGACACCAACAGCACCCAAACGATATACCACAGAGAAAGGAGCCTTCATTTATCGGACGCAAAATTGATAGGAAAATATTTTTGAAAGTGGTAAGGGTATTCAAAATTTGACGTCTTAACCCATTTTGGGCTGGTTAAAGAGAGATACCCATTAAAATCTTAAAATACCCATTTTCTGTGGATTTCTCTAACAACATCTTGTAGGTTTTCAAGAAAAATCGGCTATTTGCAGGTCTTGGTGTGACATTACATGTCGCATGAACAAAATATTCCGGTCAGCATTAGTTAACCCTCCCCGGGCTGCTGAAGGTCAAAATTGCGATAAAATGGGCTGTTTTTGCACACCAACAGCACCCAAAGGGTACACCACAAAGAAAAGTGCCTTCTTTTATCGCGCGTACAATTTATATGGAAACATTTTAGTAAGTAGTAAGGGTATTCAAAAGTCGACGTCTTAACCCATTTTGGGCAGGCTAAAGAGAGATATCCCTTGAAAGCTTTAAATTCCCATTTTCTGTGAATTTCCCTAACAATAACTTGTAGAGTTTCAATACAAATTGACTATTCGTAGGTGTTTATGTGACATTACAAGTTGCATGGACAAAATACTCCAGTGAGCGTTTTTTAACCATCTACAAGCTGCCAAGCATCGTAATGTTGTTAACATGGGACTGTTTTGAGACACGCACAGCACCTAATGTATACATGAGAGATAAACATAATCTCCTTTGTTTGAAGTGGAATTCACAGAGGACCATTTTTGTAAGTAATAAAGGTATCCAAAAAGCCAAGCGTTGACCCCTGTTGGGGTGGTTAACAGGGATACCCATCAAAAGCTTAAAAAATCGTTTTCCCTGGATTTCTTTACAAACATTTTGTGGGGTTTTCAAGAGAAAATGGCCGTTGATAGGTCTTGGTGTCATATGACCAGTTGCATGGATCAATTATTCTGGTAGGCATTTGTTAACCCTTCATGGGCTGCTAAATGTAAAACAAATTGAGGAAATAGTCTGTTTTTGGACACCAACAACATCAAATGGAAATGCCACAGAGAACTTCTTTTACCGGATGCAAAACTGATAGGGAAACATTGATATTGATATTAACCCATTCTACCATTAATGATGGGTTTTACCTAAACATTTTTTTATCAAACCCAAACCGAGTCATTTCAGACTACTATACTCACCTTTCTCACAACATCAATGAAGGAACTTTAGTGAGACAGTTAAAAACAATTCATCAGACACTGTGGGGGTCAAGGAAAATCATGGAATCTAATCGGGAAAAGCCATGATTCTCCAGAATCATAAAGTCTAGTTTTTTTTGTTTTTTTTTCAACACATTTTTGTCCGTACGATTCAGAAGCCATTTTCGAACCGATTTTCACACAATTTGGCACACGCATAGAGTGGCAAAAAATCTAAAAATGTACTGAAGCGGAATTTTCGATTTAACCCTTATTTCGCCAGAATTGGCAAAAAACTGCCAAAATTGTGGTTTATCGGCACTTTCTCGAAACACGTCTTTAGGATTTTTTTTAAACATCCATCATTACTAGACCTGCCTATGACACAACCTTTGATACACACGACATATTTGGCGATGCATATGGTAACCCTCCACAGACTGCCAAACATCGAAATTTTGATGGAATGGGCCGGTTTCAGACCCCCACAGCACCCAAACGATACCAGAGAGGTAAACATAACTTCCTTTATTGGAAGTGGAATTCAACGAGGATCATTTTTGTAAGTAATAAGGGTGTTCAGAAAACCAAGTGTTAACCTGTTTTGGGCTGGTTAAACAGCAATACCCCCAAAAAGCTCAAAACTTCATGTTTTCCGTGGATTTCTCTAAACGAGTCTTGTAGATTTTCAAGAAAAATTGGTCGCTCTCAGGTCTTGGTGTGGCATTACAAGATGCATGGATAAAATATTCCGGTCAGCATTAGTTAACCCTCCCCGAGCTGCTAAACGTAAAAATTGTGATAAAATGGGCTGTTTTTAGACACCAACAGCACCCAAACGATATACCACAGAGAAAGGGGCCTTCATTTATCGGACGCAAAATTGATCGGAAAATATTTTTGAAAGTGGTAAGGGTATTCAAAATTTGACGTCTTAACCCATTTTGAGCTGGTTAAAGAGAGATACCCGTTAAAATCTTAAAATACCCATTTTCTGTGGATTTCTCTAACAACATCTTGTTGGTTTTCAAGAAAAATCGGCTATTTGCAGGTCTTGGTGTGACATTACAAGTCGCGTGAACAAAATATTACGGTCAGCATTAGTTAACCCTCCCCGGGCTGCTGAAGGTCAAAATTGCGATAAAATGGGCTGTTTTTGCACACCAACAGCACCCAAAGGGTACACCACAAAGAAAAGTGCCTTCTTTTATCGCGTGTACAATTTATATGGAAACATTTTTGTAAGTAGTAAGGGTATTCAAAAGTCGACGTCTTAACCCATTTTGGGCAGGCTAAAGAGAGATATCGCTTGAAAGCTTCAAATTCCCATTTTCTGTGAATTTCCCTAACGGTAACTTGTAGGGTTTCAAGACAAATTGACTATTCGTTGGTGTTTATGTGACATTAAAACTTGCATGGACAAAATACTCCGGTGAGCGTTTTTTAACCATCTACAAGCTGCCAAGCATTGTAATGTTGTTAACATGGGACTGTTTTCAGACCCGCACAGCACCTAATGTATACATGAGAGATAAACATAATCTCCTTTGTTTGAAGTGGAATTCACAAAGGACCATTTTTGTAAGTAATAAAGGTATTCAAAAAGCCAATCGTTAACCCCTATTGGGGAGGTTAACAGGGATACCCATCAAAAGCTTAAAAAATCGTTTTCCCTGGATTTCTTTACAAACATTTTGTGAGGTTTTCAAGAGAAAATGGCCGTTGATAGGTCTTGGTGTCATATGACCAGTTGCATGGATCAATTATTCTGGTAGGCATTTGTTAACCCTTCATGGGCTGCTAAATGTAAAAAAAATTGAGGAAATAGTCTGTTTTTGGTCACCAACAACATCAAATGGAAATGCTACAGAGAAACGTAACTTCTTTTACCAGACGCAAAACTGATAGGGAAACATTGATATTGATATTAACCCATTCTACCATTAATGATGGGTTTTACCTAAACATTTTTTTTATCAAACCCAAACCGAGTCATTTGAGACTACTATACTCACCTTTCTCATAACATCAATGAAGGAACTTTAGTGAGACAGTTAAAAACAATTCATCAGACACTGTGGGGTCAAGAAAAATCATGGAATCTAATCGGGAAAAGCCATGATTCTCCAGAATCATAAAGTCTAGTTTTTTTTAGGCTTTTCCCTCTGGAAAAGACTATTGTTTTTCTACGGATTTTTTTTGTTTTCGACACATTTTGTCCGTATGATTCAGAAGCCATTTTCGAACCGATTTTCACAAAATTGTGCACACACATAGAGGGGCACAAAATCTAAAAATGTACATAAGCGGATTTTTCGATTTAACCCTTATTTCGTCAGAATTGGCAAAAACTGCCAAAATTGGGGTTTATCGGCACTTTCTCAAAACACGTCTTTTAGATTTTTTTAAAACATTCATCATTGCTAGAACTGCCTGTGACACGACCATTGATACACATGACATATTAGGTACCATATATGGTATCCCTCCACAGGCTGCCAAACATCAAAATTTTGATGAAATGGGCTGTTTTTGGGCTCCCACAGCACCCAAACGATACACGATAGATAAACATAACTTCTTTTATTGGAAGTGGAATTTACCGAGGATCATTTTTGTAAGTAATAAGGGTGTTCAGAAAACCAAGCGTTAACCCGTTTTGGGCTGGTTAAACAGCAATACCCCCCAAAAGCTGAAAATTTAATGTTTTCCGTGGATTTCTCTAGACGAGTCTTGTAGATTTTCAGGAAATATTTGTCACTCCCAGGTCTTGGTGTGACATTACAAGCTGCATGAACAAAATATTCCGGTCAGCATTATTTAACCCTCCCCGAGCTTCTAAACGTAAAAGGTGTGATGAAATGGGCTGTTTTTGGACACCAGCAGCACCCAAACGGTATACCACAGAAAAAGTGGTAAAGGTATTCAAAGTTCGATGTCTTAACCCATTTTGGGCTGGTTAAGAGAGATACCCATTAAAATCTTAAAATACCCATTTTCTGTGGATTTCTCTAAAAACATCTCGTAGGTTTTCAAGAAAAAATCGGCTATTCGCAGGTCTTCGTGTGACATTACAAGTTGCATGGACAAAATATTCCCGTCAGCATTAGTTAACCCTCCCAGGGCTCCTCAACGTCAAAATTGTGATAAAATGGGCTGTTTTGGACACCAACAGCACCCAATGGGTACACCACAAAGAAAAGCGCCTCCTTTTATCGAGTGTACAATTTATACAGAAACATTTTTGCAAGTAGTAAGGGTATTCAAAAGTCGAAGTCTTAAAAAGCTTCAAGTTCCCATTTTCGGTGAATTTCCCTAACAGTAACTTGTAGGGTTTCAAGAAAAATTGACTATTCGTAGGTCTTTATGTGACATTACAAGTTGCAGGGACAAAATACTCCGGTGAGCGTTTATTAACCATCTACAAGCTGCCAAGCATCTTAATTTTGTTGACATGGGCTGTTTTCGGACACTCACAGCACCCAATGTATACACGAGAGATAAACATAATCACATTTGTTGGAAGTGGAATTTACAGAGGACCATTTTTGTAAGTAATAAGGGTATTCAAGAAACCAAGCATTAACCCCTGTTGGAAAGGTTAACAGGGATACCCATCGAAAGCTTAAAAATCGTTTTCCCTGGATTTCTTTACAAACATCTTGTAGGGTTTTCAAGAGAAAATGGCCGTTGATAGGTCTTGGTATCACATTACTAGTTGCATGGATAAATTATTCTGGTAGGTATTTGTTAACCTTCCATGGGCTGCTAAATGTTAAAAATGTTGAAGAAATAGTCTGTTTTTGGACACTAACAACATCAAATGGAAATGCCACAGAGAAACGTAGCTTCTTTTACTGCACGCAGAACTGAGAAACATTTTTGTAAGTAGTAAGGATAGTCAAAAATCGAGGTCTTAACCCATTGTCGACTATTTAAGGAGATATACCTCTCAAAAGCTTAAAATTCCCGTTTTCTGTGGATTTCTCAAAAAAATCTAGCACGTTTTCAAGAAAAATTGACCATTTGCAGGTCTTTGAGTGACATTACAAGTTGCATGGATAAAATATTCCGGTAAGCAATTATTAACCCTCCAGAGCCTTCAAAGTGTAGACATTTTGAGAAAATTGGCTGTTTTGGGGCACCCATAACACCCAATGTGTACCTGCGTGATAAACATAACCTTCCTCATTGGAAGTGAAATTCACTGTGGATCATTTTTATAAGTAATGAAGGTATTCACAAAACCAACCATTAATCCGTTTAGGGCTGGTTACAGAGCGATACCCCTCAAAAGGTTAAAAATTTATATTTTCCGAGCATTTCTCTAAAAGCCTCTCGTAGGTTTTCAAGACAAATATTGGCCATTCTCGTTTGAGACTACTATACTCACCTTGTATGAACTCAAAAGTAAGTGTATATTTATTTATTATCAAGAATAACCGCCCATAAGTTCCACTCTCACTGTGTCCCGCTTCATCGGTCAATTCCACGGTGTCCCACGCCAGCGGTCGATTTATCCAAACAAAATTACCAAGGTTACCACCTCCTCCCTGCCTCTTTCTCCAACCAAACACACATTGAAAGGTACGCCTCACCCCGTATTCGACACAGCCCTGCATGATATCATTTATTATTTATTTATTGGTGTTTAAGGGCATATACTTATACACAATGGCTAATCATGACCGTGACAGTTCTACGGGTGGAGGAAGCCACACTACCTGGAGAGAACCACCGAGCAACGACGAGCAGCTGCCAGCTTCCCAACATCGTAACTCCGAACTGCAGCACAGGCAGGGTTTGATTGGTTGAAGACATGCGTACCATCGACGTGCAGTACGCCTTAGTACATGGCGGCATCGTGCCCCCATATGGACAATCGGAGTTAAGTGCCTTGCCCAAGGACACAACATGGGGGTCCGAATTAATCGCTCAGATGGCCACCCATCCAATGATTAACCAGGCTCAACGTTGCCAAACTTCGGTGATCTGAAGAGAACCGGCTACCACAATGCCGCTGCACCCCGCCACTGCATGATAAGAATGCAGTAAATAATGTTAGTTACAATGGGATCAGTTACTTATAATATCAAACAGTGTTGACACTATAGCATTTCCCGGACAGTGGGTCCAGGTATATACTAGTCTGTAAAACGGCTATACTCGTAGACGTGGCAGTACATACCCATCTTACTGACGCTCTGTTGTGCCTAAGGAACCTTACAATAAAAGGTGGGGTCCCAACATGGGAAGGTGGGCAGGTATATTTACTACTCAGTAAGGCGGATATCAAATGCAGTGGTGCATGGCGCCAACATTTCCCCGGCAGTGGGGCTAGATATATACTAGTTTGTAAGATGGCTATACTCCCCCTTCTCCGTCCCAGGGTATATTTTATCTACACATATGTACAAACAACACTTCCTATGTAATTATTGTAGTCTATAGCTTCATGTTTGTCGTTGGATGTATGGATATCTTCATTGTAATAAATAAAACTAATCCTACAGGGAAAACCAATAGGAGAGAAATTTACTTCTGCTATTAACACCCAGGTGATAGGTGAACTCTACAAGGTGTGAAAAAATGAAATAATCATGCATAACAACTGTGGTCTAATAGGAGATAATTGATACAGGGACTATACATGGCATGCTCAAGAATTTAAAGTTCACATTTTCTGTGGATATCTTCAAGTGGTACTTACAGATTTTCAAGAATAAATAAACCCTGGAGAAGAATTATTCTCTCAAGCCTTCATTAACCCTCCACAAACTGTGAAATATCGACATTTTAGATAAATTTGAGATACAATGGGCTATTTGCATTAGACGCTGATTCTCAGACGCTGATATTAATATTAACCCTCTCCAAAAACAATGATGATTTATCCAAAACGTTCTTTTATCACACTGGGTCATTTGAGACTATTATACCCACTTTTCTCAAGACATCAATAAAAATACTTTAATGATACAATTAAAAACAATTCTTCAGACACTTCAGGGTCATAAAAAATCATGGAATCTTGTCGGGAAAAGCCATGATTCTCCAGAATCATAAAGTCTAGTAGTTTTTTTGTTGTTTTTTTTCCACACATTTTGTCTGTACGATTCAGAAGCCATTTTGGAACCGATTTTCAAAAAATTCTGCACACACATAGAGGGGCACAAAACCTAAAAATGTACCGAAGCGGATTTTTCAATTTAACCCTTATTTCGTCAGAATGGACAAAAACTGTCAAAATTGGGGTTTATCGGCACTTTCTCGAAACACGTCTTGTAGATTTTTTTTAAACATTCATCATTGCTAGACCTGCCTGTGACACGACCTTTGATACACACGACATATCAGGCGATCCATATGGTAACCCTCCACAGGCTGCCAAACATCGAAATGTTGATGAAATGGGCCGGTTTCAGGCCCGCACATCACCTAAAACGACACACGAGAGATAAACACAACTTCCTCTTTATGGGAAGTGGAATCCACCGAGGATCATTTTTGTAAGTAATAAGTGTGTTCACAAAACCAAAGGGTAACCCGTTTTGGGCTGGTTAAACAGAAATACCCCCATAAAGCTAAAAAATTCATGTTCTCCATGGATTTCTCTAAACGAGTCTTGTAGATTTTCAAGAAAAATTTATCACTCCAAGGCCTTGGTGTGACAATAGAAGTTGAATGGACAAAATACTGCGGTGGGCATTTGTTAACCCCGCACGAATGCTAAAAGGAAAAATTTTGATAAAATGGACTGTTTTTGGACGCCAATGGCACCCAATGGGTGCACCACAAAGAAAAGTGCCTTCTTTTATCGAGCGCACAATCTATACATAAACATTTTTGTAAGGGTATTCAAAAGTCGAAGTCTTAACCCATTTTGGACAGGCTAAACAGAGAGACCCCTTAAAATCTTGAAATTCACATTTTCTGTGTATTTCTCTCAAAACATCCCGTAGGTTTTCAAGAAAAATTGCCTAGTGGCAGGTCTTGGAATGATATTACGAGTTGCATGGAAAAAATATTCCAGTGAGCTTTTATTAACCCTCTACAGGCTGTCAAGCATTGTAATTTTCAGAAAATGTGCCGTTTTCGGGCACCCACAGCACCCACTGTGTACCTGAGAGATAAACATAATCTCCTTTGTTGGAAGTGGAATTCACCGAAGACCATTTTTGTAAGTAATAAGGTTATTCAGAAAACCAAGTGTTAACCCGTTTTGGTCAGATTTAAGAGTGATTCCCCTCAAATGCTTAAATAATCATGTTTTACGTGGATTTCTCAAAAAATGTCATGTAGATGTTCAAGAGAAACTAGTCATTCGCAGGTCTTCGTGAGACATTACAAACTGCAAGGACAAAATATTCTGATAAGCGTTTGTTAACCCTCCATGGGCTCTCAAAAATCAACACTTTGATAAAATAGGGTGTTTTCAGCCCCTCACAGCACCCAACTTGTAGCTGGTAAATAATTATAACTTCTTTTATTGGAAGTGGAATTGAACGGTGATCATTTATGTTAGTAATAAGGGTATTCAAAAAACCAGGCTTTAACCCGTTTTGGGCTGGTTAAACAGCGGTACCCATCAAAGGCTTAAAATTTCATGTTTTCCCTGGATTTCTTTAAAAACATCTTGTAAATTTCAAGAAAAAATGGCCATTCACGGGTCTTCGTGTGACATTACAAGTTACATGGACAAAATATTCCGTTGAGCATTCGCTAACTCTCCACGAGCTGCTAAACATCAAAATGTTGATAAAATGGACTGTTCTCAGACACCAAGAGCACCCAATGGATATGTAACAGAGAAACATAACTTCTTTTACTGCGCGTAGAATTCACAGAGGATCAGTTTTGTAAGTAGTAAGGGTATTTAAAAGAATGAAACTTAACCCATTTTAGACTGGATCAGGAGAGATGCCCCTTAAAAGCTTAAAATTTACATTTTCTGTGGATTTCGCTAAATGCTTGTTGGCGATTTTCAAGAACAATTGGACATTGGCAGGTCTTACAAATTGCATTGATAGAATATTCCACTAGTCATTTGTTAATCCCACTACAGGCTGCAAAACGTCAACATTTTGATAAAATCGGCTGTTTTCGGGCAGCAAATGGGTATGTAATAGGTAAACATAACCTCTTTTATCAGACTCAGAATCCATGAGGGATAATGTATGATAGTATTAAGGGTATTCAAGGGAGCGTGGTGACTCAGTGGTAGACTGTTGTACTTCTATGCTAGAGGTCCCGAGTTCGATCCCCGTCCGGGACAACTCACGTTGTGTCCTTGGGCAAGGCACTTTAGCCCGGTTGCCGACATGGGGCACAATGATGCCGTGTACTAAGGCATACTGCACGTCGATGGTACATATGTCTTCAACCTCTGTAACCCTGCTTGAGCGGAGCTTGAACAGAGTTAGAATGTTGAGGAGCTGACAGTTGCTCGTCGATGCTTGATGGTTCTCTCCGGGTACTCTGGCTTCCTCCACCTGTAAAACTGTCACGCTCATGATTAGCCATTGTGCATAAGTATGTGACCTTAAACACCAATAAATAAATAAATAAATAAATAAATAAATAAATAAATAAATAAATAAGGGTATTCAAAAAACCAAGCCTTAACCCTGTTTATAGGATTAAAGACAGACAGCCCATGCCGTGTACGCTGCCAACATTACTTGTAAAATCGACACCCCCACTAAATCTACTTCGAGGTGCGGTGTCGGACCCGACCACCTGACGCTTCTGACCTCATTACATAACACTCCTTCGTTGTATTTAGCAGCATGGATTTCCCCAAGAAGCAAAGACAAAAATATGTCTCCGGGAAATAATGGCAAATATTTTATTTAGTCTGTATTTTGTCCGTATAGAAAATGTCTCGCCCACATATACCTAAACATGATTCAATGATACAGTTGGACATATTTCCCTCGTAAAACCTGAAAAAAGATTTGATTTATTAGGCTTTTCCCTCTGGAAAAGACTAGTTTTTGTACGGATTATTATTTTATTCATTTATTTTTTTTTTCTTTTCCACACATTTTGTGCGTACGATTCAGAAGCCATTTTCCAACCGATTTTCACAAAATTTTGCACACAAAATGTACCAAAGCGGATTTTTCGATTTATCCCTTATTTCGTCAGAATTAGCAAAAAACTGCCAAAATTGGGGTTTATCGACACTTTCTCGAAACACGTCTTGTAGATTTTTTTTAAACATTCATCATTGCTAGAACTGCCTGTGACACGACCATTGATACACGTGACATATTAGGCGATGCATATGGTAACCCTCCACAGGCTGCCAAAAATCAAAATTTTGATGTAATGGGCTGTTTTCGGGCCCCCACAGGACCCAAACTATACACGATAGATAAACATAACTTCTTTTATTGGAAGTGGAATTCACCAAGGATCATTTTTGTAAGTAATAAGGGTGTTCAGGAAACCAAGCGTTAACCCGTTTTGGGCTGGTTAAACAGCAATACCCCCCAAAAGCTCAAAACTTAATGTTTTCCGTGGATTTATCTAGACGAGTCTTCTAGATTTACAGGAAATATTTGTCACTCCCTGGTCTTGGTGTGACATTACAAGTTGCATGGACAAAATATTCCAGTCAGCATTATTTAACCCTCCCCGATTTGCTAAACGTAAAAATTGTGATAAAATGGTCTGTTTTTGGACACCAACAGCACCCAAACGGTATACCACAGAAAAAGTGGCCTTCAAGAGGCAAAATTGATCGGAAAATATTTTTGAAAGTGGTAAGGGTATTCAAAGTTCGACGTCTTAACCCATTTTGGGCTGGTTAAGAGAGATGCCCATTAAAATCCTAAAATACCCGTTTTCTGTGGATTTCTCTAAAAACATCTCGTAGGTTTTCAAGAAAAAATCGGCTATTCGCAGGTCTTGGTGTGACATTACAAGGTGCATGGACAAAATATTCCCGTCAGCATTAGCAAACCCTCCCAGGGCTCCTCAACGTCAAAATTGTGATAAAATGGGCTGTTTTTGGACATCAACAGCACCCAATGGGTACACCACAAAGAAAAGCGCCTCCTTTTATCGAGTGTACAATTTATACAGAAACATTTTTGTAAGTAGTAAGGGTATTCAAAAGTCGAAGTCTTAACCCATTTTGGAAAGGCTAAAGAGAGATATCCCTTAAAAGCTTCAAGTTCCCATTTTCTGTGAATTTCCCTAACAGTAATTTGTAGGGTTTCAAGAAAAATTGACTATTCGTAGGTTTTTATGTGACATTACAAGTTGCATGGACAAAATACTCTGGTGAGCGTTTTTCAACCATCTACAAGCTGCCAAGCATCGTAATGTTGTTAACATGGGACTGTTTTCAGACACGCACAGCACCTAATGTATACATGAGAGATAAACATAATCTCCTTTGTTTGAAGTGGAATTCACAGAGGACCATTTTTGTAAGTAATAAAGGTATTCAAAAAGCCAAGCGTTAACCCCTGTTGGGGAGGTTAACAGGGATACCCATCAAAAGCTTAAAAAAATCGTTTTCCCTGGATTTCTACAAACATTTTGTGGGGTTTTCAAGAGAAAATGGCCGTTGATAGGTCTTGGTGTCATATGACCAGTTGCATTGATCAATTATTCTGGTAGGCATTTGTTAACCCTTCATGGGCTGCTAAATGTAAAAAAAAATTGAGAAAATAGTCTGTTTTTGGACACCAACAACATCAAATGGAAATGCCACAGAGAAACTTAACTTCTTTTACCGGACGCAAAACTGATAGGGAAACATTGATATTGATATTAACCCATTCTACCATTAATGATGGGTTTTACCTAAACATTTTTTTATCAAACCCAAACCGAGTCATTTGAGACTACTATACTCACCTTTCTCATAACACCAATGAAGGAACTTTAGTGAGACAGTTAAAAACAATTCATCAGACACTGTGGGGTCAAGAAAAATCATGGAATCTAATCGGGAAAATCCATGATTCTCCAGAATCATAAAGTCTAGTTTTTTGGGTTTTTTTTTTGTTTTTCCACACATTTTGTCCGTACGATTCAGAAGCCATTTTCGAACCGATTTTCACAAAATTTTGCACGCACATAGAGGGGCACAAAATCAAAAAATGTACCAAAACGGATTTTTCGATTTAACCCTTTTTCGTCAGAATTGGCAAAAAACTGTCAAAATTGGGGTTTATCGGCACTTTCGCGAAACACGTCTTGTAGATTTTTTTAAAACATTCATCATTGCTAGACCTGCCTGTGATACGACCTTTGATAAACACGACATATCAGGCGATGCATATGGTAACCCTCCACAGGCTGCCAAACATCGAAATTTTGATGAAATGGGCTGTTTTCGGGCCCCCACAGCACCCAAAGGAAACACGATAGATACACATAACTGCCTTTATTGGAAGTGGAATTCACCGAGGATCATTTTTGTAAGTAATAAGGGTGTTCAGAAAACCAAGCGTTAACCCGTTTTGGGCTGGATAAACAGCAATACCCCCAAAAAGCTCAAAACTTCATGTTTTCTGTGGATTTCTCTAGACGAGTCTTGTAGATTTTCAGGAAATATTTGTCACTCCCAGGTCTTGGTGTGACATTACAAGTTGCATGGACAAAATATTCCGGTCAGCATTAGTTAACCCTCCTCGAGCTGCTAAACGTAAAAATTGTGATAAAATGGGCTGTTTTTGGACACCAACAGCACCCAAACGGTATACCACAGAGAAAGTGGCCTTCATTTATCGGACGCAAAATTGATCGGAAAATATTTTTGTAAGTGGTAAGGGTATTCAAAATTCGACGTCTTAACCCATTTTCGGCTGGTTAAAGAGAGATACCCATTAAAACCTTAAAATACCCTCTTTCTGTGGATTTCTCTAAAAACATCTCGTAGGTTTTCAAGAAGAAATCGGCTATTTGCAGGTCTTGGTGTGACATTACAAGTTGCATGGACAAAATATTCCGGTAGGCATTAGTGAACCCTCCCAGGGCTCCTCAACATCAAAAATGTGATAAAATTGGCAGTTTGTGGACACCAACAGCACCCAATGGGTACACCACAAAGAAAAGCGCCTCCTTTTATCGAGTGTACAATTTATACAGAAATATTTTTGAAAGTAGTAAGGGTATTCAAAAGTCGAAGTCTTAACCCATTTTGGGTAGGCTAAGAGAGATATCCCTCAAAAGCTTTAAATTCCCATTTTCTGTGAATTTTCCTAACAATAACTTGTAGGGTTTTAAGAAAAATTAACTACTCGTAGGTCTTTATGTGACATTACAAGTTGTAGGGACAAAATACTCCGGTGAGCATTTATTAACCATCTACACGCTGCCAAGTATCGTAATTTTGTTGACATGGGCTGTTTTCGGACACGTACAGCACCCAATGTATACACGAGAGATAAACATAATCACCTTTGTTGGAAGTGGAATTCACAGAGGACCATTTTTGTAAGTAAAAAGGGTACTCAAAAAACCAAGCGTTAACCCCTGTTGGGGAGGTTAACAGGGATACCCATCGAAAGCTTAAAAATCGTTTTCCCTGGATTTCTTTACAAACATCTTGTATGGTTATCAAGAGAAAATGGCCGTTGATAGGTCTTGGTATCACATTACCAGTTGCACAGATAAATTATTCTGGTAGGTATTTGTTAACCCTCCATGGGCTGCTAAATGTCAAAAATTTTGAAGAAATAGTCTGTTTTTGGACACTAACAACATCAAATGGAAATGCCACAGAGAAATGTAACTTCTTTTACTGGACGCAAAACTGATAGAGAAACATTTTTGTAAGTAGTAAGGATATTCAAAAATCGAAGTCTTAACCCATTGTCGACTGGTTAAGGAGATATACCCCTCAAAAGATTAAAATTCCCGTTTTCTGTGGATTTCTTCAAAAAATCTAGCACGTTTTCAAGAAAAATTGACCATTTGCAGGTCTTTGAGTGACATTACAAGTTGCATGGACAAAATATTCCAGTAAGCAATTATTAACCCTCCAGAGCCTGGAAAGTATAGACATTTTGAGAAAATTGGCTGTTTTGGGCACCCATAACACCCAATGTGTTCCTGCGTGATAAACATAACCTTCCTCATTGGAAGTGAAATTCACTGAGGATCATTTTTGTAAGTAAAGAAGGTATTCACAAAACCAAGCATTAATCCGTTTTGGGCTGGTTACAGAGCGATACCCCTCAAAAGGTTAAAAATTCATATTTTCCGAGGATTTCTCTAAAAGCCTCTCGTAGGTTTTCAAGACAAATACTGGGCATTCTCATTTGAGAATACTATACTCAACTTGTATGAACTCAAAAGTAAGTGTATATTTATTTATTATCAAGAATAACTGCCCACAAGTTCCACTCTCTCTGTGTCGCCAGCGGTCGATTTATCCAAACAAAATTACCAAGGTTACCACCTCCCCTCTGCCTCTTTCTCCAACCAAACACACATTGAAAGGTACGCCCCACCTCGTATTCCACACTGCCCTGCATGATATCATTTATTATTAGGCTTTTCCCTCTGGAAAAGACTATCGTTTTTCTACGGATGATTATTTTTTTTTTTTTTTTTTTGGGGTGTTTTTGGGGTTTTTTTTTTTTTTTTCCACACATTTTGTCCGTACGATTCAGAAGCCATTTTCGAACCGATTTTCACGAAATTTTGCACACGCATA
This sequence comes from Pictodentalium vernedei, assembly GCA_031216915.1. Classification (NCBI taxonomy): domain Eukaryota; kingdom Metazoa; phylum Mollusca; class Scaphopoda; order Dentaliida; family Dentaliidae; genus Pictodentalium; species Pictodentalium vernedei. Next base: position 566,187,751 of record CM062297.1, on the reverse strand, counting down.
GAGGGGCACAAAATCTAAAAATGTACCAAAGCGGAATTTTCGATTTAACCCTTATTTCGTCAGAATTGGCAAAAAACTGCCAAAATTGGGGCTTATCGGCACTTTCTCGAAACACGTCTTGTAGATTTTTTTTATACATTCGTAATTGCTAGACCTGTCTGTGACACGCCCTTTGATACACACGACATATCAGGCGATGCATATGGTAACCCTCCACAGGCTGCCAAACATCAAAATTTTGATGAAATAGGCCGGTTTCAGGCCCCCACTGCACCCAAACAACACATGAGAGATAAAGATAACTTCCTTTATTGGGAGTGGAATTCACCGTGGGTCATTTTTGTCAGTAATAAGGGTATACAAAAAACCAAGCGTTAACCCACTTTGGGCTGGTTAAACAGCAATACCCCCATAAAGCTCAAAAATTTGTGTTTTCCATGGATTTCTCTAAGCGAGTCTTGTAGATTTTCAAGAAAAATTTGTCACTCCCAGGCCTTTGTGTGACAATAGAAGTTGCATAGACAAAATACTGCGGTGAGCATTTGTTAACCCTCCACGGCATGCTAAAAGTCAAAATTGTGTTAAAATTGGCTGTTTTTGGACGCCAACAGCACCCAATGGGTACTCCACAAAGAAACGTGCCTTCTTTTATCCTTATGCCTTACTCAAATATTTTTGTAAGTAGTAAGGGTATTCAAAAGTCGAAGTCTTAACCCATTTTGGACAGGCTAAAGAGAGAGACCCCTTAAAATCTTAAAATTCCCATTTTCTGTGGATTTCTCTAAAAACATCCTGTAGGTTTTCAAGAAAAATTGACTACTCGCAGGTCTTTGTGTGATATTACAAGTTGCATGGACAAAATATTCCGGTGAGCGTTTATTAACCCTCTAGAGGCTGCCAAGCATCGTAATTTTGTTGAAATGGGCTGTTTTCAGGCACGCACATCACCCAACGTGTACCTGGGAAATAAACATAATCTCCTTTGTTGGAAGTGGAATTCACCGAAGACCATTTTTGTAAGTAATAAGGGTATTCAAAAAACCAAGCGTTAACCCATTTTGTGGTTGTTAGTAGTGATACCCATCCCAGGCTTAAAAATTTATGTTTTCCTTGGATTTCTTTACAAACATCTGGTAGGGTTTTCAAGAGGAAATGGCCATTGATAGGTCATGGTGTCACATTACCAGTTGATTGGATAAATTAATCTGGTAAGCATTTGTTAACCCTCCATGGGCTGCTAAATGTCAAAATTTTGAAAAAAATAGTCTGTTTTTGAACAACGACAACATCAAATGGGAATACAACAGAGAAACGTAACTCTTTTACCGGACGCAAATCTGACAGGGAAACATTTTTGTAAGTAGTAAATGTATTCAAAAATCGAGGTCTTAACCCATTTTTGACTGGTTACGGAGATATACCCCTTAAAAGCTTACAATTCTAGTTTTCTGTGGATTTCTCAAAAAAAAAAAAAAATTCAAGAGCAATTGACCATTCGCAGGTCTTCGAGTGACATTACAAGTTGCATGAACAAAATGTTTCGGTAAGCATTTGTTAACCCCCAGAGGCTGCCAAGCATTGACATTTGGAGAAAATGGGCTGTTCTTGGGCAACCATAACACCAAATGTGTACCTACGAGATAAACATAACGTCCTTCATTGGAAGTGGAAATCAACGTCGATCATTTTTGGTTAAGGTTAAAAATTCATGTTATCTGAGGATTTCTTTAAAAACATCCCGTAGATTTTCAGGAAAAAATGGCCATTCTCATATCTTAGTGTGACATTACAAGTTGCATGTACAAAATATTCTTGTAAGCATTAAGCATTTGTTAACCCTATGCAGATTCTCAAACATCAAAATGTTGGTAAAATAGTCTGTGCGTACCCACAGCACCCGAAGTTGGGAGGAGAGATCAAAATAAGTGGAAGTAGAATTCACTGAGAATTATTTTTGGAAGTAATAAGAGTATTCCAAAAACAACACTTAACCCGTTTTGGGCTGGAAAAACAATGATACCCACCAAATGCTTAAAAATCCTGTTCTCCCTGGATTTCTCTGAAAACATCTTGTAGATTTTAAAGAAAAAATGGCCATTCACAGTAGTTCTTGGTGTGACATTACAAGTTGCATGAATAAATATTCCTGTTGGCACTTGTTAACCCTCTACAACCTGCCAGACATCAATATTTTGGATACATTTGAGATAAAATGGACCATTTTTAAAATGACACAGCACTCAGTGAGTATGTGTCAAACAAACATAACTCCTTTTGTCGGTCATTGACTTGTTGGACGACGATATTGACATTAACCCATTCCACCGTTAATGATTGTTTTTACCTAAACAATTTTTTATCAAACTGTTTCATTTGAGACTACTATCTTCACCTTTCTCATAACATCAATGAAGGAACTTCAGTGAGACAGTTAAAAACAATTCATCAGACACTGTGGGGTCATTACAAATCATGGAATCTCATCGGGAAAAGCCATGATTCTCCAGAATCATAAAGTCTAGCTTATTTATTGGTGTTTAATGGCATATACTTATGCACAATGGCTAATCTACGGGTCGAGGAAGCCGCAGAACCTGGAGAGAACCAACGAGCAACGACAAGCAGCTGCCAGCTTCCCAACATCGTAACTCCGAACTGCAGCACAGGCAGGGTTAGATTGGTTGAAGACATGCGTACCGTCGACGTGCAGTACGCCTTAGTACATGGCGGCATCGTGCCCCCACATGGAAAATCAGAGTTAAGTGCCTTGCCCAAGGACACAGCATGGGAGTCCGAATTGCTCGCTCAGACGGCCACCCATCCAATGATTAACCAGGCTCAACGTTGCTTAACTTCGGTGATCTGACGAGAACCGGCTACCACAATGCCACCGCTCCGCCACTGCATGATAAGAAAGCAGTAAATAACGTTAGCTACAATGGGATCAGTTACTTATAATATCAAGTAGTGTTGACACTATAGCGTTTCCCCGACAGTGGGTCCAGGTATATAATAGTCTGTAAAACGGCTATACACTGCCCCTCCTCCGCCCCAGAGTGGCGACGTGGCAGTATATATCTATCTTACTGACGCTATGTTGTTCCTAAGGAACCTTACAATAAAGGTGGGGATCCCCAACATGGGAAGGGGGGGGGGGGGCAGGTATATTTACTACTCTGTAGGTTATCAAATGCAGTGGTGCATGGCGCCAACATTCCCCCGGCAGTGGGGCTAGATATATACTAGTTTGTAAGACGGTTATACTCCCCTTCTCCGTCCCAGGGTATATTTTATCTACACATATGTACAAACAACACTTCCTATTTTCGTATGTAATTATTGTAGTTTATAACTTCATGTTTGTCGTTGTTGTATGGATATCTTCATTGTAACAAGAAGGACGCCAACGCCCTATAGCTCACCAACATTCCTCTTTGATAGTAACTTTGGCAAACACAACTGTATCAAACAGGCTCATAACATGTGACAAAGCTTACCTAAACACAACCTCTTAAAAGTAAAACACAGAAACTGACATAAACACTAAGTTAAGCATGAAATTCTGAGCTAAACAGAAAACTAAACGCAACTAAAAATGTCAAGAAAAATGTTTAAAATGCAGGGTATGAGGGGTTAATCACGGAACAATGATACTGAGGAACATGTATGATGAATATAAGTGTCATGGGAAGAGAAGGAGCACAGCAGCTGACATAAACACTTAGTTAAACATGAAATTCCGAGCTAAACAGAAAACTAAACGCAAGTAAAAATTTCAAGAAAAATGTTTAAAATGCAGGGTATGAGGGGTTAATCATGGAATAATGATACTGAGGAACATGTATGATGAATATAAGTGTCATGGGAAGAGAAGGAGCACAGCAGCTGACCTAAACACTAAGTTATACATGAAATTCTGAGCTAAACAGAAAACTAAACGCAACTAAAAATGTCAAAAAAAATGTTTAAAATGCAGGGTATGAGGGGTTAATCATAGCACAATGATACTGAGGAACATGTATGATGAATATAAGTGCCATGGGAAGAGAAGAAGCACAGCAGCTGACCTAAACACTAAGTTAAACATGAAATTCCGAGCTAAACAGAAAACTAAACGCAACTAAAAATGTCAAGAAAAATGTTTAAAATGCAGGGTATGAGGGATTAATCATGGAACAATGATACTGAAGAACATGTATGATGAATATAAGTGCCGTGGGAAGAAAAGAAGCACAGCAGCTGACATAAACACTTAGTTAAACATGAAATTCCGAGCTAAACAGAAAACTAAACGCAAGTAAAAATTTCAAGAAAAATGTTTAAAATGCAATGTATGAGGGGTTAATCATGGAACAATGATACTGAGGAACATGTATGATGAAAATAATTGCCATGGGAAGAGAAGGAGCACAGCAGCTGACCTAAACACTAAGGTAAACATGAAATTCCGAGCTAAACAGAAAACTAAACGCAACTAAAAATGTCAAGAAAAATGTTTAAAATGCAGGGTATGAGGGGTTAATCATAGAACAATGATACTGAGGAACATGTATGGTGAATATAAGTGCCGTGGGAAGAAAAGGAGCAGCTGACATAAACACTTAGTTAAACATGAAATTCCGAGCTAAACAGAAAACTAAACGCAACTAAAAATTTCAAGAAAAATGTTTAAAATGCAATGTATGAGGGGTTAATCATGGAACAATGATACTGAGGAACATGCATGATGAAAATAATTGCCATGGGAAGAGAAGGAGCACAGCAGCTGACCTAAACACTAAGCTAAACATGAAATTCCGAGCTAAACAGAAAACTAAACGCAACTAAAAATGTCAAGAAAAATGTTTAAAATGCAGGGTATGAGGGGTTAATCATGGAACAATGATACTGAGGAACATGTATGATGAATATAAGTGCCATTGGAGGAGAAGGAGCACAGCAGCTGACCTAAACACTAAGTTAAACATGAAATTCTGAGCTAAACAGAAAACTAAACGCAACTAAAAATGTCAAGAAAAATGTTTAAAATGCAGGGTATGAGGGGTTAAATCATGGTAGAATAATAATAATCATCATATAGCAGCATTATAAAGGCCATGATATGGAAATAGGGTGAGTAAGTGACCAAAAAAGGAGCTTTAACATTATTGGACACGTACGCTGACGCCGACGCCGACGCCGACGCAGACGCCGACGCTGACGCCGACGCGACGCCGACGCCGACCGATCGAGTCATGCCATAAGCTCACACAACTAGTTGGTGAACTAATAAATAAAACTAATCCTACGGGGAAAAACCAATTGGAGAGAAATTTACTTCTGCTATTAACAGACAGGTGATAGGTGAGCTCTACAAGGTGTGAAAAAATGACATAATCAAGCATAACAACTGTGGTCTAATAGGAGATAATTGATAGAGGGACTATACATGACATGCTCAAGAATTTAAAGTTCACATTTTCTGTGGATATCTTCAACTGGTTCTTGCAGATTTTTAAGAACAAATGAACCCTGGAGAAGAAGTATTCTCGCAAGCCTTCATTAACCCTCCACAAACCGTCAGCTATCGAAATTTTAGGTAAATTTGAGATACAATGGGCTATTTACATTAGACGCTGATTCTCAGACGCTGATATTAATATTAACCCTCTCCACAAACAATGATGATTTAACCAAAACGTTCTTTTATCACACTGGGTCATTTGAGACTATTATACCCACTTTTCTCAAGACATCAATAAAAATACTTTAATGATACAATTAAAAACAATTCTTCAGACACTCCAGGGTCATAAAAAATCATGGACTGCCAAGCATCGTAATTTTGTTGAAATGGGCTGTTTTCAGACACGCGCAACACCCAACGTGTACCTGGGAATTACCCATAATATCCTTTGTTGGAAGTGGAATTCACCGAGGACCATTTTTGTAAGTGATAAGGGTATTCAAAAAACCAAGCGTTAACCCCTTTTGTGGTTGTTAATAGTGATACCCATCAAAGGCTTAAAAATTTATGTTTTCCATGGATTTCTTTACAAACATCTGGTTGCGTTTTCAAGAGAAAATGGCCATTGATAGGTCATGGTGTCACATTACCAGGTGATTGGATAAATTATTCCGGTAAGCATTTGTTAACCCTCCATGGGCTGCTAATTGTCAAAATTTTGAAAAAATAGCCTGTTTTTGAACAACAACAACATCAAAAGGGAATGCAACAGAGAAACGTAACTTCTTTTACCGGACGCAAAACTGACAGGGAAACATTTTTTTATGTAGTAAATGGATTCAAAAATCGAGCTCTGAACCCATTTTTGACTGCTTAAGGAGATATACCCCTTAAAAGCTTAAAATTCCAGTTTTCTATGGATTTCTCAACAACAAAAAATTCAAGAACATTTGACCATTCGCAGGTCTTCGAGTGACATTACAAGCATGAACAGAATGTTTCGGTAAACATTTGTTTACCCTCCAGAGGCTGCCAAGCATAGACATTTGGAGAAAATGGGCTGTTCTTGGGCAACCATAACACCAAATGTGTACCTACGAGATAAACATAACCTCCTTTATTGGAAGTGGATTTCACCGTCGATCATTTTTGTAAGTAATGAAGGTATTCACAAAACCAAGCATTAACCTTTTAGAGCTGGTTACAGGGAGATACCCCTCAAAAGGTTAAACATTTGTGCTATCTGAGGATTTCTTTAAAAACATGCCATAGATTTTCAAGAAAAAATGGCCATTCTCTGATCTTAGTGTGACATTACAAGTTGCATGTACAAAATATTCCTGTCAGCATTTGTTAACCCTATTCAGGTTCTCAAACATCAAAATGTTTATAAAATGGGCTGTGTTTGCGTACCCACAGCACCCAAAGTTGGGAGGAGAGATCAAAATAAGTGGAAGTAGAATTCACTGAGAATTATTTTTGGAAGTAATAAGAGTATTAAAAAAACAACACTTAACCCGTTTTGGGCTGGATAAACAATGATACCCATCAAAAGCTTAAAATTCCTGTTCTCCCTGGATTTCTCTGAAAACATCTTGTAGATTTTAAAGAAAAAAAAATGGCCATTCACAGTTCTAAGTGTGACATTACAAGTTGCTTGAATAAATATTCCTGTTGCCACTTGTTAACCCTCTACAAGCTGCCAGCCATAAATATTTGGGATACATTTGAGAAAATGAACCATAACTCCTTTGTCGGTCATTGACTTGTTGGAAGACGATATTGACATTAAACCAGTCCACCATTAAAGATGGTTTTTACCTAAACAATTTTTTATAAAACTCTGTCATTTGAGATTACTATCTTCACCTTTTTCATAACATCAATGAAGGGACTTCAGTGAGACAGTTAAAAACAGTAGTAAGGGTATTCAAAAAATCGAGGTCTTAACCCATTTTCGCCTGGTTAAGATGTATCCCTTAAAAGCTTAAAATTCCAGTTTTCTGTGGATTTCTCCAAAAAATCTAGTAAGTATTCAAGAAAAATTGACCATTTGCAGGTCTTGGAGTGACATTACAAGTTACATAGACAAAATATTCCGGTAAGCATTAGTTAACTCTCCAGAGGCTGCAAAGCATAGAAATTTTTATAAAATGGACTGTTCTTGGGCACCCATTGTACGCAATGTGTACCTGCGAGATAAACATAACCTCCTTCTTTGGAAGTGGAATGCATCAGACCAAGCATTAACCCATTTAGGGCTGGTCTTAACCCGTTTTGGGCTGGTTAAACAGCGGTACCCATCAAAGACTTAAAATTTCATGTTTTCCCTGGATTTCTTTAAAAACATCTTGTAGATTTCAAGAAAAAATGGCCATTCACGGGTCTTCATGTGACATTACAAGTTACATGGACAAAATATTCCGTTGAGCATTCGTTAACTCTCCACGAGCTGCTAAACATCAAAATGTTGATCAAATGGATTGTTTTCAGACACCAAGAGCACCCAATGGATATGTAACAGAGAAATATAACTTCTTTTACTGCGCGTAGAATTCACAGAGGATCAGTTTTGTAAGTAGTAAGGGTATTTAAAAGAATGAAACTTAACCTATTTTAGACTGGATAAGGAGAGATACCCCTTAAAAGCTTAAAATTTACATTTTCTGTGGATTTAGCTAACTGCTTGTTGGCGATTTTCAAGAACAATTGGACATTGGCAGGTCTTACAAATTGCATAGATAGAATATTCCGCTAGTCGTTTGTTAATCCCGCTACAGGCTGCTAAACGTCAAAATTTTCAATAAAATCGGCTGTTTTCGGGCAGCAAATGGGTATGTAATAGGTAAACATAACCTCTTTTATCAGACTCAGAATTCACGAGGGATAATGTATGATAGTGTTAAGGGTATTCAAGGGAGCGTGGTGGCTCAGTGGTAGACTATTGTACTTCTATGCTAGAGGTCCCGAGTCCGATCCCCGTCCGGGACGACTCATGTTGTGTCCTTGGGCAAGGCACTTTAGCCCGGTTGCCGACATGGGGGCACGATGACGCCGTGTACTAAGGCATACTGCACGTCGATGGTACATATGTCTTCACCCTCTGTAACCCTGCTTGAGCGGAGCTTAAACAGTGTTAGAATGTTGAGGAGCTGACAGTTGCTTGTCGATGCTTGGTGGTTCTCTCCGAAAACTCCAGCTTCCTCCACCTATAAAACTGTCACGGTCACGATTAGCCATTGTGCATAAGTATGTGACCTTAAACACCAATAAATAAATAAATAAATAAATAAATAAATAAATAAATAAATAAATAAATAAATAAATAAATAAATAAATAAATAAATAAGGGTATTCAAAAACCAAGCCTTGACCCTGTTTATAGGATTAAAGACAGACAGCCCATGCCGTGTACGCTGCCAACATTACTTGTAAAATCGACACCCCCACTAAATCTACTTCGAGGTGCGGTGTCGGATCCGACCACCTGACGGGTCTGACCCCATTAGATAACACTCCTTCGTTGTATTATCAGCATGGATTTCCCCAAGAAGCAAAGACAAAAATACGTCTGCAGAAAATAATGGCAAATATTTTATTTATTCTGTATTTTGTCCATATAGAAAATGTCTCGCCCACATATACCTAAACATGATTCAATGATACAATTGGACATATTTCTCTCGTAAAACCTGAAAAAGACTTGATTTATTTAATTTTAGGATTGCGCGTGTATTTTCTTAGAAGATTCTCTGTGTGTTATTAATATACAGCGTCAGTCTTTGATCTCGTTTGGGACGATCAGTGATTAACACCTTTTCGACAAGAGCCATCGAAATTGAAAATAAAAAAAAATAATCAAATTTAACTAAAACCTTTTGCAGAATCGTGTTTTTCAGAAAACTCTTTCGCGATTGCATGTGTCGTTTTCAAAATTCCGATCAGTAATCACGAAATTATAAATATGTTGTTGTCAATAACAAAATTGAAAGCATGTCCGTCAAAGTTGCATGACGTCAGAACTCGACTCGGGTGAAATACTGCAGTGATGCAGTGAAAGGACGAGAGTAATAAACGCTGATATCGCAGTAGGCTTTAAACTGTGCATGGAATGGTCCTAAAATCATGTTTATATTTGCAGCTTTACTGTAAATAGGTTTCCCGTTGTTTCTTGTTGAAGTGTTGTTTCCGTCAAGGCCAAGTACCATAAAAAATTTGGAACACTAAGCAGTGGGCCTGCCCCAGGAACACCTGCCTGTTATTAAAATTAATTAGCGGGGACATCTGCCCCACCCCCACCCCCCTTCCTGCTGTTTTTTTTTACCTAGGACACCTGCCCCCTATTGTTTTTTTTACCCAGGACACGTGCCCCCCCCTGCTGTTTTTCACCAACTACACCTGCCCCCGTTTGTTTGCAAACGGGCCCCTCCCCATTAACCTTTCTATCTTTAGAAGCACTCGGGCCGACGGGGAGAGGGCGTGGTTGTGAGCATGGCTAGATTTCGCTGAAGGAAGGTACCCTCAAATCTGGGTCGAAAGTGGCGAAAATGACAAAAGGCTGCTTCAACGTATGGTAACGGTATAAACTTCAGACGATCTGGGCGATATACAGACGAAAGATCATACCTTGGAGCCGGTTAGGTAATTTGGCACAAAAAAACTCCGATTTTATGCTCAATCGCTGCTCTACAGTAGTCTACAATAGTGCCCAATTCCATTCCAAACTGATAGAGTCGGGACGAATAGTACTCTCACTTTCCACGCGATGCGTGGTGTTCTCCGCGCGGTCTCGACACTTGCAACAGATGCCAAAATGTCGGCCAGGGTGCGTAGAACAAGTTCTGAAAATTAGAAGTCGCTGCCTTCGGCGGTCTGGACACGGTTCGTATTTGTGAGAAGTGCAATTTTAATGTCAAATTGGCAAATTTTCGTTAATCGTTTCCCGCCAAAACACCTACTCACCGCCGATTTCTTTTCACTGCAACTTCTTCCGATTATCTAAGGTTTAAAGATAGTGTCAGGATACCCGCCCCCCCCCCCCCCCCCACGCCGCTACAGCCCGCCCCCCCCGCACTTCCTCACTTTGGCGGCGTTCTGGGTTGAAAGTCTCGAAAATGGCAAGAGGCTACATTAACGTACGGCAACGGTATGAACTACAAGTAGTAAGGACGATATTGAGACAAACAATCATACAATGGAGCCGCTTAGGCAATGAGGCACCGAAACCTGGGACTTTATGCTCAATCGCAGCTCCACAATCGTCTACAACACTGCCCATGTCCATTCTGAACTGATAGAGTCGGGACGAATAGTACTCTCTCATTCCAAGCGATGCGTGGTATTTTCCAGGCGGTTCGGAAGCTCCAAACAAATCCCAAAATGTCGGCTACGGTTCGTAGAACAAGTTCTGAAAATTTCAAGTCGCTGCCTCCAGCGGTCTGGACACGGTTCGTGTATGTCAGAAGTGCTATTTTAATGTCCAATATGCAAATCATCGTCAATCTTTTCTTGCCTGCCAGAAACCCAATCACCGCCAATTTCTTTTCACTTTAAAGTTCTGACGATTGTCTTAGGTTTAAAGGTTGTGTTGGGATCCCTGGGTGGCGGTCTTAAAGAAGCAACTTCCATTTACAGAGAGAGAGAGAGAGGGGGGGGGGGGGGCTCTAAAGGAGTCTGCACCCATTCACGACGTCTTTTTCTCGAACTGGCTTGAAAAGGAAGGACCAAATTCAAACAGTTACCTCCTCTCTTCAAAACGCTATATCCCAACCAATTCTAGGCAGATTTCCATGAAATTTTCACTCGTTGTTCATGGATAGTTGCGGCATCACTTTCCATGAAGAGCGATACGAATTTCGCATTTCATCACGTCCAATTCGAAAAGAGCGCATGCGCATGGATTTCTCTGAAAACATCTTATAGAGTTTACGTAAAAATGGCCATTCGCACTTTTTGGTTTGAAATTGCAAGTTGCATGAATAAATATGCCTGTTAGCACATGTTAACCCTCTACAAACTGCCAAACATCAATATTTTGGATACATTTGAGATAAAATGGACCATTTTCAAATAGACAGAGCACTCAAAGGGTATGTGTTAAACAAACATAACTCCTTTTGTCGGTCATTAACTTGTGGGACGACGATATTGATACTTACCCACTCTACCATTAATGATGGTTTTTACCTAAACAATTTTTTTATAAAACTGAGTCATTTGAGACTACTATAACCACCTTTCTCATAACATCAATGAAAGAACTTCAGTGAGACAGTTAAAAACAATTCATCAGCCTGTGGGGGCATGAAAAATCAAGGAATCTCATCGGGAAAAGCCATGATTCTTCAGAATCATAAAGTCTAGTTTTTTGTTTTGTTCCCTCTGGAAAAGACTATTGTTTTTCTACGGATTATTATTATTATTTTTTTTTTTTTTTTTTAGGCTTTTCCCTCTGGAAAAGACTATTGTTTTTCTACGGATTATTATTATTTTTTTTTTTTTTTTTTTTTTTCCACACATTTTTTCCGTACGATTCAGAAGCCATTTTCGAACCGATTGTCATGAAATTTTGCACACGCATAGAGGGGCACAAAATCTAAAAATGTACCCAAGCGGAATTTTCGATTTAACCCTTATTTCGTCAGAATTGGCAAAAAACTGCCAAAATTGGGGTTTATCGGCACTTTCTCGAAACACGTCTTGTAGATTTTTTTTATACATTCGTCACTGCTAGACCTGTCTGTGACACGCCCTTTGATACACACGACATATCAGGCGATGCATATGGTAACCCTCCACAGGCGGCCAAACATCGAAATGTTGATGAAATAGGCCGGATTCAGGCCCCCAAACAAAACACGAGAGATAAACATAACTTCCTTTACTGGGAGTGGAATTCATCGAGGATCATTTTTATCAGCAATAAGGGTGTTCAAAAAACCAAGCATTAACCCGTTTTGGGCTGGTTAAACAGCAATACCCCCCATAAAGCTCAAAAATTCGTATTTTCCGTGGATTTCTCTAAACGAGTCTTGTAGATTTTCAAGAAAAATTTGTCACTCCCAGGCCTTGGTTTGACAATAGAAGTTGCATGGACAAAATACTGCGGTGAGCATTTGTTAACCCTCCACGGGCTGCTAAAAGTCAAAATTGTGATAAAATGGGCTGTTTTTGGACACCAACAGCACCCACTTGGTGTACCACCGAGAAAGGTTCCTTCTTTTATCGGACGCAAAATTGATGGGGAAACATTTTTGATAGTGGTAAGGGTATTCAAAAGTCGAAGTCTTAACCCTTTTTGGACTGGTTAAATAGAGATACCCCTTAAAAGCTTAAAATTCCCATTTTCTGTGGATTTCTCTAAAAGCGACTTGTTGGTTTTCAGGAAAAATTGACTATTCGCAGGTCTTTGTGTGACATTACAAGTTACATAGACAAAATATTCCGGTGATCATTTATTAACCCTCTACAGACTGCTAAGCATCGTAATTTTGTTGAAATAGGCTGTTTTCAGATGCGCACAGCACCCAATGCATACCCGAGAGATAAAGGTAATCTACTTTGTTGGAAGTGGAATTCACTGAGGACCAAATTTGTTAGTAATAAGGGTATTCAAAAAACCAAGCATTAACCCCTTTTGGGATGGTTAATAGCAATACGCATCAAAAGCTTAAAAAATCATGTTTTCCCTGAATTTCTTTCTGGCCTTTGATAGGTGTTAGAGTCACATTACCAGTTGCATGGATAAAATATTGAGATAAGCATTTGTTAACCCTCCATGGGCTGCTAAATGTCCAAATTTCGAAAAAAATAGTCTGTTTTTGGACATCAACAACATCAAATGGGAATGCTGCAGAGAAACATAACTTCTTTTACCGGACGCAAAACTGATAGAGAAAAGTTTTAGTAAGTTGTAAGGGTATTAAAAAATTGATGTCTTAACCCATTTTCGCCCGGTTAAGGAGATGTACCCCTGAAAGGCTTAAAAGTATCATTTTCTGTGGATTTCTCAAAAACATCTGGTAAGTATTCAAGAGAAATTGACCATTTGCAGGTCTTGGAGTGACATTACAAGTTGCATGAACAAAAAATTCCGGTAAGCGTTTGTTAACCCTCCAGAGGCAGCAAATTTTGAGAAAATGGGCTGTACTTGGCCACCCATTACACCCAATGTGTATCTGCGAGATGAACATAACCACCTTCATTGGAAGTGGGATTCACCGAGGATCATTTTTGTAAGTAATGAAGGTATTCATAAAACCAAGCATTAACCCGTTTAGAGCTGGTTACAGGGTGATACCCCTCAAAAGGTTAAAAATTCATGTTATCCGAGGATTTCTCTAAAAACATCACATAGATTTTCAAGAAAAAATGGCCATTCTCAGATCTTAGTGTGAATTACAAGTTGCATGTACAAAATATTTCAGTAAGCATTTGTTAACCCTATGCAAGTTCTCAAACATCAAAATGTTGAAAAAGTGGGCTGTGTTTACATACCCGCAGCACCCAAAGTGAAGAGTTGAAATCAACATAAGTGGAAGTAGAATTCATTGAGAATTATTTTTATAAGTAATAAGCGTATTAAAAAAGCAACCCTTAACCCGTTTTGGACTGGATAAACAATTATACCAATCAACAGCTTAAAATTTATGTTCTCCCTGGATTTCTCTGAAAACATCTCGTAGATTTTTAAGTAAATATGGCCATTCACAGTTTCTGGTGTGAAATTACAAGTTGCATGAATAAATATTCCTGTGAGCACTTGTTAACCCTTAACAAGCTGTCAGACATCAATAGTTTGGATACATTTGAGATAAAACGGACCATTTTCAAATAGATACAGCACTCAGTGGGTATGTGTCAAACAAACATAACGCCTTTTGTCGGTCATTAACTTGTTGGACGACGATATTGATATTAACCCTCTCCACCGTTAATGATGGTTTTTACCTAAACAATTTTTTTTTATCAAACTGAGTCATTTGAGACTTCTGTACTCACCTATTTCATGACATCAATGAAGGAACTTCAGTGAGACAGTCAAAAGCAATTCGTCATACACTGTGGGGTCATGACAAATCATGGAATCTAATTTTTTTTTTTTTTTTTTTTTTTGGGTTTTTTTTTTTTTTTTTTTTTTTCCACACATTTTGTCTGTACGATTCAGAAGCCATTTTCGAACCGATTTTCACGAAATTTTGCACACGCATAGAGGGGCACAAAATCTAAAAATATACCGAAGCGGAATTTTCGATTTAACCCTTATTTCGTCAGAATTGGCAAAAAACTACCAAAATTGGGGTTTATCGGCACTTTCTCGAAACATGTCTTGTAGATTTTTTTGATACATTCGTCGTTGCTAGACCTTTCTGTGACACACCCTTTGGTACACATGACATATCAGGCGATGCATATGGTAACCCTCCACAGGCTGCCAAACATCGAAATTTTGATGAAATAGGCCAGTTTCAGGCCCCCACTGCACCCAAACAATACACGAGAGATAAACATAACTCCCTTTATTGGGAGTGGAATTCACCGTGGATCATTTTTGTCAGTAATAAGGGTGTCCAGAAAACCAAGCGTTAACCCATTTTGAGCTGGTTAAACAGCAATACCCCCATAATGCTCAAAGTTTGTGTTTTCCGTGGATTTCTCTAAACGAGTCTTGTAGATTTTCAAGAAAAATTGGTCACTCTCAGGTCTTGGTGTGACATTACAAGTTGCATGGATAAAATATTCCGGTCAGCATTAGTTAACCCTCCCCGAGCTGCTAAACGTAAAAATTGTGATAAAATGGGCTGTTTTTAGTCGCTAACAGCACCCAAACGGTATACCAGAGAGAAAGGGGCCTTCATTTATCGGAAAATATTTTTGAAAGTGGTAAGGGTATTCAAAATTTGACGTCTTAACCCATTTTGGGCTGGTTAAAGAGAGATACCCATTAAAATCTTAAAATACCCGTTTTCTGTGGATTTCTCTAACAACATCTTGTAGGTTTTCAAGAAAAATCGGCTATTTGCAGATCTTGGTGTGACATTACAAGTCGCATGAACAAAATATTCCGGTCAGCATTAGTTAACCCTCCCCGGGCTGCTGAAGGTCAAAATTGTGATAAAATGGGCTGTTTTTGCACACCAACAGCACCCAAAGGGTACACCACAAAGAAAAGTGCCTTCTTTTATCGCGCGTACAATTTATACGGAAACATTTTTGTAAGTAGTAAGGGTGTTCAAAAGTCGACGTCTTAACCCATTTTGGGCAGGCTAAAGAGAGATATCCCTTGAAAGCTTTAAATTCCCATTTTCTGTGAATTTCCCTAATGGTAACTTGTAGGGTTTCAAGACAAATTGACTATTCGTAGGTCTTTATGTGACATTGCATGGACAAAATACTCCGGTGAGCGTTTTTTAACCATCTACAAGCTACCAAGCATCGTAATGTTGTTAACATGGGACTGTTTTCAGACACGCACAGCACCTAATGTATACAAGAGAGATAAACATAATCTCCTTTGTTTGAAGTGGAATTCACAGAGGACCATTTTTGTAAGTAATAAAGGTATTCAAAAAGCCAAGCGTTGACCCCTGTTGGGGAGGTTAACAGGGATACCCATCAAAAGCTTAAAAAATCGTTTTCCCTGGATTTCTACAAACATTTTGTGGGGTTTTCAAGAGGAAATGGCCGTTGATAGGTCTTGGTGTCATATGACCAGTTGCATGGATCAATTATTCTGGTAGGCATTTGTTAACCCTTCATGGGCTGCGAAATGTAAAAAAAATGAGGAAATAGTCTGTTTTTGGACACCAACAACATCAAATGGAAATGCCACAGAGAAACATAACTTCTTTTACCGGACGCAAAACTGATAGGGAAACACTGATATTGATATTAACCCATTCTACCATTAATGATGGGTTTTACCTAAACATTTTTCTATCAAACCCAAACCGAGTCATTTGAGACTACTATACTCACCTTTCTCATAACATCAATAAAGGAACTTTAGTGAGACAGTTAAAAACAATTCATCAGACACTGTGGGGTCAAGAAAAATCATGGAATCTAATCGGGAAAAGCCATGATTCTCCAGAATCATAAAGTCTAGTTTTTTTTTTATTTTTTGGGTTTTCTTTTTTTTTTCTTTTTTCCACACATTTTTGTCCATACGATTCAGAAGCCATTTTCGAACCGATTTTCACACAATTTGGCACACGCATAGAGTGGCAAAAAATCTAAAAATGTACCAAAGCGGAATTTTCGATTTAACCTTTATTTCGCCAGAATTGGCATAAAACTGCCAAAATTGGGATTTATCGGCACTTTCTCGAAACACGTCTTTAGGATTTTTTTTAAACATTCATCATTACTAGACCTGCCTATGCCACAACCTTTGATACACACGACATATTGGGCGATGCATATGGTAACCCTCCACAGGTTGCCAAACATCGAAATTTTGATGAAATGGGCCGGATTGAGACCCCCACAGCACCCAAACGATACCCGAGAGGTAAACATAACTTCCTTCATTGGAAATGGAATTTACCGAGGATCATTTTTGTAAGTAATAAGGGTGTTCAGAAAACCAACTGTTAACCCGTTTTGGGCTGGTTAAACAGCAATACCCCCCAAAAGCTCAAAACTTCATTTTTTCCGTGGATTTCTCTGAACGAGTCTTGTAGATTTTCAAGAAAAATTGGTCACTCTGAGGTCTTGGTGTGACATTACAAGTTGCATGGATAAAATATTCCGGTCAGCATTAGTTAACCCTCCCCGAGCTGCTAAACGTAAAAATTGTGATAAAATGGGCTGTTTTAGACACCAACAGCTCCCAAACGATATACCACAGAGAAAGGGACCTTCATTTATCCGGCGCAAAATTGATCGGAAAATATTTTTGAAAGTGGTAAGGGTATTCAAAATTTGACGTCTTAACCCATTTTGGGCTGGTTAAACAGAGATACCCATTAAAATCTTAAAATACCCGTTTTCTGTGGATTTCTCTAACAACATCTTGTAGGTTTTCAAGAACAATCGGCTATTTCCAGGTCTTGGTGTGATATTACAAGTCGCATGAACAAAATATTCCGGTCAGCATTAGTTAACCCTCCCCGGGCTGCTGAAGGTCAAAATTGCGATAAAATGGGCTGTTTTTGCACACCAACAGCACCCAAAGGGTACACCACAAAGAAAAGTGCCTTCTTTTATCGCACATACAATTTATACGAAAACATTTTTGTAAGTAGTAAGGGTATTCAAAAGTCGATGTCTTAACCCATTTTGGGCAGGCTAAAGAGAGATATCTCTTGAAAGCTTTAAATTCCCATTTTCTGTGAATTTCCCTAACGGTAACTTGTAGGGTTTCAAGACAAATTGACTATTCGTAGGTCTTTATGTGACATTACAAGTTGCATGGACAAAATACTCCGGTGAGCGTTTTTTAACCATCTACAAGCTGCCAAGCATCGTAATGTTGTTAACATGGGACTGTTTTCAGACACGCACAGCACCTAATGTATACATGAGAGATAAACATAATCTCCTTTGTTTGTAGTGGAATTCACAGAGGACCATTTTTGAAATGTAATAAAGGTATTCAAAAAGCCAAGTGTTAACCCCTTTTGGGTAGGTTAACAGGGATACCCATCAAAAGCTTAAAAAATCGTTTTCCCTGAATTTCTTTACAAACATTTTGTGGGGTTTTCAAGAGAAAATGGCCGTTGATAGGTCTTAGTGTCATATGACCAGTTGCATGGATCAATTATTCTGGTAGGCATTTCTTAACGCTTCATGGGCTGCTAAATGTAAAAAAAATTGAGGAAATAGTCTGTTTTTGGACACCAACAATATCAAATGGAAATGCCACAGAGAAACGTACCTTCTTTTACCGGACGCAAAACTGATAGGGAAACATTGATATTGATATTAACCCATTCTACCATTAACGATGGGTTTTACCTAAACATTTTTTTATCAAACCCAAACCGAGTCATTTGAGACTACTATACTCACCTTTCTCATAACATCAATGAAGGAACTTTAGTGAGACAGTTTAAAACAATTCACCAGACACTGTTGGGTCAAGAAAAATCATGGAATCTAATCGGGAAAAGCCATGATTCTCCAGAATCATAAAGTCTAGTTTTTTTTTTTTCCACACATTTTGTCCGTACGATTCAGAAGCCATTTTCGAACCGATTTTCACAAAATTTTGCACACTCATAGAGGGACACAAAATCTAAAAATGTGCCAAAGCGGGATTTTCGATTTAACCTTTATTTCCTCAGAATTGGCAAAAAAACTGTCAACATTGGGGTTTATCGGCACTTTCTCGAAACACGTCTTGTAGATTTTTTTAAACATTCATCATTTCTAAACCTGCCTGTGACACGACATTTGATACACACGAGATATTCGGCGATGCATATGGTAACCCTCCACAGGCTGCCAAACATCGAAATTCTGATGAAATGGGTCGGTTTCAGGCCCCCACTGCACCCAAACAATACATGAGAGGTTAACGTAACTTCCTTTATTGGAAGTGGAATTCACCGAGGATCATTTTTGTCAGTAATAAGGGTGTTCATAAAACCAAGCATTAGCCCGTTTTGGACTGGTTAAACAGCAATACCCCCATAAAGCTAAAAAAATCATGTTTTCCGTGGATTTCTCTAAACGAGTCTTGTAGATTTTCAAGAGAAATTTGTTACTCCCAGGTCTTGGTGTGACAATAGAAGATGCATGGACAAAATACTAAGGGGAGCATTTGTTAACCCTCCATGGGCTGCTGAAAGTCAAAATTGTGATAAAATGCGCTGTTTTTGGACGCCAATGGCACCCAATGGGTACGCCACAAAGAAAAGTGCCTTCTTTTATCGAGCCTACACTCTATACGGAAACATTTTTGTAAGTAGTAAGGATATTCAAAAGTCGAAGTCTTAACCCTTTTTGGTCAGGCTAAAGAGAGAGACCCCTTAAAATCTTAAAATTCGAATTTTCTGTGGATTTCTCTAAAAACATCTTGTAGGTTTTCAAGAAAAATTGACTACTCGCAGGTCTTTGTGTGATATTACAAGTGGCATGGACAAAATATTCCGGTGAGCGTTTATTAACCCTCCACAGGCTGCCAAGTTTTGTAATTTTGTTGAAATGGGCTGTTTTCGGATGCACACAGCACCCAATGTGTACCTGAGAAATAAACATAATCTCCTTCGTTAGAAGTGGAATTCACCGAGGACCATTTTTGTAAGTAATAAGGGTATTAAAAAAACCAAGTGTTAACCCGTTTTGGGTGGTTTAAGAGTGATTCCCCCAAAAGCTTAAACAATCATGCTTTACGTGGATTTCTCTAAAAATGTCAAGTAGATTTTCAAGAAAAAACTGGTCCGTCGCAGATCGTGGTGTAACATTATAAACTGCAAGGACAAAATATTCTGATAAGCATTTGTTAACCCTCCACAGACTCTCAAATATCAATACTTTGTTAAATAGGCTGTTTTCAGCCCCCACAGCACCCAACCTGTAGCTGGGAAATAAGCATAACTTCCTATCTTGGAAGTGGAAATCACCGAGGATAATTTTTGTAAGTAATAAGGGTATTCAAAAAACCAAGCCTTAACCCGTTTTGGGCTGGTTAAACAGCGATACCCATCAAAGGCCTAAAAATTCAAGTTTTTAATGGATTTCTTGAAAAACATCTTTAAATTTCAAGAAAAAATGGTCATTCATAGGTCTTAGTGTGCCATTACAAGTTGCATGGACAAAATATTCTGGTCAGAATTTGTTAGCTCTACACCAGCTTCTGAACATCAAAAGTTTGATAAAATGGGCTGCTTTGAGACACCAACAGCACCCAATGGGTATGTGAAGGCTAAACTAAACTTCTTTTACTGCGCGTAGAATTCACAGAAGATCAGTTTTGTATGTAGTAAGGGTATTTAAAAGAATGAAGCTTATGCATTTTGGACTGGATAAGGAGAGATACCCCTTAGAAGCATAAAATTTACATTTTCCGTGGAGTTCGCCAACTGCTTGTTGGCGATTTTCAAGAACAATTGGACATTGGCAGGTCTTGGTTGGTATTACAAGTTGCATGGATAGAATATTCCGCTAATCATTTGCTAACCCCTCTACAGACTGCTAAACGTCATAATTTTGCTAAAATTGGCTGCTATCGGGCTCCAAATGCGTATGTGATAGATAAACATATCCTCTTTTATCAGAATCAGAATTCACGAGGGATAATTTTTGAAAGTATTTAGGGTATTCAAAAAACCAAGCCTTAACCTGTTTTTTCCTGATTAAAGACAGACAGCCCATGCCAAGAATGCTGCCTACATTACGTGTAAAATCGACACCCCCATTAAATCTACTGTGAGGTGGAGTGTCAGACCCGACCACCTGACCTCATTAGATAACATTCCTTCGTCATATTTAGCAGCATGGATTTCCCCAAGAAGCAAAGATAAAAATACGTCATCGAAAAATAATGCCAATTGTTTTATTTAGTGTGTATTTTGTCCGAATACAAAATTTCTCACCCACATATACCTAAAAATGATTCAATTATACGATTGGACATGTTTCTTTCATAAAACATGCATAAAACGTGAAAAAAGACTTGATTTGTTGCATTTTAGGATTGCACGTGTATATTTTAGAAGATTCTCTGTCTGTTTTTAATCGGGAGCACGAGAAGTCGGCCCATTGCGAACTCGGCCCCGGAGAAGTCGGCCCCTAGGAGAAGTCGGTCCAGACAATTTCAGAGAAGTCGGCCCATGAGAGAAGTCGGCCCCACAAACTACAGGAGAAGTCGGCCCCTAGGAGAAGTCGGCCCAGACAATTTCGGAGAAGTCGGCCCATGAGAGAAGTCGGCCCCACAAACTACAGGAGAAGTCGGCCCCTAGGAGAAGTCGGCCCAGACAATTTGAGAGAAGTCGGCCCACGAGAGAAGTCGCCCCCATGAAGTACAAAAGAACTCGGCCCCTAGGAAGTAGACCCAGACAATTTGGGAGAAGTCGGCCCCACAAACTAAAGGTTAACGTCCGATGGTTTAGGGCAAAAAGTCTGATCACAGGGACCCGGTATCAGTCATTTGATGAAATAAAGTAGTGACATATATAAGATGTAGTGTTGAGCTCGTCAAATGGCAGAGAGCAGGTGCCGATGGTGTTGTGGGACAATCTCACTATGTGCAAGATTGGAGGGCGGGGGTTGGGGTACCACCATGGAAATGGACAAAACGTAGCGTGGCTGCTTTTGACTGAATGGCAAAAAACGCCATTTTGGGGCGGTAGGGTTTGTAAGATCCTTTCAAAGGACAAAAATGACAACATAACAGGGTTTTTTTCAGTTTTTAATTAAGATTGTTAAAAATAATCAGCAACAACAGAGGAAAATTGACATAGCAGGTAATGGTATTGTGTATTGTCAGTGATAATAAGACATTATTTTACTGCAAACAGAACTATTTTACAGCAATTACAACGCACTAACCTATTTCCGTATTTCGTTGTAATGACGATTCAAAACTTCACTATTGAGATGTATGAAAAAAAGCAGTCTTGTTTTTTTATCATTGAAAATACCAGTACTTAACATTAATTCCTAGAACGCCCACAGGGCATTCTAGGAACTGATGTTACGTAGTGGTATTATCAGTGATAAAAAGACATTATTTTACCGCAAACAGAACTAATTTACAGCAATTACAATACACTGATCTATTTCCGTATTTCGCCGTAATGACGATTCAAAACTTCACTATTTGAGATGTATGAAAAAAAGCAGTCTTGTTTTTTTATCATTGAAAATACCAGTACTTAACATTAATTCCTAGAACGCCCACAGGGCTTTCTAGGAACTGATGTTACGTAGTGGTATTATCAGTGATAAAAAGACATTATTTTACTGCAAACAGAACTAATTTACAGCAATTACAATACACTGATCTATTTCCGTATTTCGCCGTAATGACGATTCAACACTTCACAATTTGAGATGTATGAAAAAAAGCAGTCTTGTTTTTTTATCATTGAAAATACCAGTACTTAACATTAATTCCTAGAACGCCCATAGGGCTTTCTAGGAACTGATGTTACGTAGTGGTATTATCAGTGATAAAAAGACATTATTTTACTGCAAACAGAACTAATTTACAGCAATTTCAATACACTGATCTATTTCCGTATTTCGCCGTAATGACGATTCAAAACTTCACTATTTGAGATGTATGAAAAAAAGCAGTCTTGTTTTTTTATCATTGAAAATACCAGTACTTAACATTAATTCCTAGAACGCCCACAGGGCTTTCTAGGAGCTGATGTTACGTAGTGGTATTATCAGTGATAAAAAGACATTATTTTACTGCAAACAGAACTAATTTACAGCAATTACAATACACTGATCTATTTCCGTATTTCGCCGTAATGACGATTCAAAACTTCACTATTTGAGATGTATGAAAAAAGCAGTCTTGTTTTTTTATCATTGAAAATACCAGTACTTAACATTAATTCCTAGAACGCCCACAGGGCTTTCTAGGAGCTGATGTTACGTAGTGGTATTATCAGTGATAAAAAGACATTATTTTACTGCAAACAGAACTAATTTACAGCAATTACAATACACTGACCTACACTGATGTATAAAAAATCACTCTTTACCTATTTACAGAGTAGTAGGAGCAGTTAAGTTGGCCACCCTTTTTAAAAGTTGACTAGTTGTTAGTTCGTCGTGACGGTAAAGTCGCCAGAGTTGAAAGAGCTTGCCCTGCATAATTTGTTTTTGTTTTCTTTGAATCCGTCTAAGTTTCTCTTCTTGGACAAGCTGACACTGAATGGGGACAAGTGAAGCTTCCTTATGTAACAATGATATAAGTTTGTAAAATGATAGATTGCCTTGATGGGCTCTGACATTCAGGCGGAGGTGCCAACCTTCGACATCATTGTTTGTACGAATGGCCTTCTTATAAACACGACAGTCGGACGAAGACCAGGGACTCTCAGAGAGCCATGTATTTTGGATGTATTCAGTTAGTGGTCTCAATTGGTCTGTAGTGCAACATTGTATTTGATGAAACGTAGGCTCTATATGTTCATTTGGTATATATGGAAGGGAAAACAGGTTTTTTATGTATTCATGAACTGGTCCACTAGAACGATAGGCCACCGCTAGGCCTAGGTCCTGGACTTTTCTCCAAAGTGCCTGACCCCAATGAAAGCTGCACCCGTGTATAATTACATCTGGGAATACTTCGTATGCCGCACGCCATATGCCCCGCTCAAAGTCTGTTGTGATCTTTTTAAACTGATTGTCAGGAATGAGTTCATTGATGCGTTCGAAAATGGCTTTGTAATCTTTGGTACGGCGGCGTGACATTAATGCAAAAGCAAGGGGTACTTGTTTGGCGTATTCGCTGTTTTCGTCGCCGACAAATGCATGCCAGCTAAAAAGCTGGTAAAATGGTGGGCGAACTACCTTGAAGGTAGCATCACAGTAGATTGATGTAGCATTACTCAAAAGTTGTAATTGATCTGGCGTCGAGAACAGAATATGCCGAGCTCCGTCTAAACTGATATCAGCTTGAAGAAAATTGCTCGGTAACCAATCAATTGCTAAGTCAAATGCTATATCTTTCGGTTCAGTAGGACGGCCTTTTTGGCGTTGATAGTTGCTGCTGCGGGTTAGATTCAACGGTTTCGGTCGACTAGTTGTTGGTTTCTCAAGTGGAATGTCTGTCGCAAACACATCCTCGACTAGTGAAGTTGCAGAACGAAATATATCACCCTTAGCAAGATGGTGAACTTTCTTGACAATTTTAATTTTTGAAGCTTTACATGTATTGTTCTTATTTCTGGGTGGGGCCGACTTCTCTCATGGGCCGACTTCTCTTATGGGCCGACTTTGTTTTGGGCCGAGTTCTCCTATGGGTGACTTTGTTTGGGGCCGACTTCTTTCATGGGCCGACTTCTCCTATGGGCCGACTTTGTTTTGGGCCGAGTTCTCCTATGGTCCGACTTTGTTTGGGGCCGACTTCTCTTATGGGCCGACTTCTCTTGTGGGCCGACTTTGTTTTGGGCCAAGTTCTCCTATGGGCCGACTTTGTTTGGGGCCGACTTCTCTTATGGGCCGACTTCTCTTGTGGGCCGACTTTGTTTTGGGCCGAGTTCTCCTATGGGCCGACTTCGTTTGGGGCCGACTTCTCCTGCATTCTTTTTAATCTTCGGCGTCAGTCTTTGATCTCGTTTGGGACGATCAGTAATTAACACCTTTTCGACAAAAGCCATCGAAATTTAAAATAAAAAAAATAATGAAATTTCACTAAAACCTTTTGCAGAATCGAGTTTTGCAGAAAACTCTGTCGCGATTGCGTGTGTCATTTTCAAAATTCCGATCAGAAATAATGAAATTATAAATATGTAGTTAGCAATAACAAAATTGAAAGCATGTCGGCCAAACTTGCATGACGTCAGAACTCGATTCGGGTGAAATACTGCAGTGATGCACTGAAAGGTTGAGAATAAGGAACGCTGATATCGAAGTAGGCTTTAAACTGTCCATGGAATGGTCCTAAAATCAAGTTCATGTTTGCAGCGTTACTGCAAATAGGTTTCAGGTATTTCTTGTTAAAATGTTTTGGACCGCCTCACTTCATATTTCACACTGCACTGCATGATATTATTTATTTATTGGTGTTTAAGGTTTGTAAGTAGTAAAGGTATTTAAAAGAATGAAATTTAACCCATTTTGCACTGGATAAGGAGAGATGCCCCTTAAACGCTTAAAATTTACATTTTCCGTGGATTTCGCTAACTGCTTGTTGGGGATTTTCAAGAACAATTGGACATTGGCAGGTCTTACAAATTGCATAGATAGAATATTCTGCTAGTCGTTTCTTAATCCCTCTACAGGCTGCTAAACGTCAAAATTTTAATAAAATCGGCTGTTTTCGGGCAGCAAATGTGTATGTAATAGATAAACATGACCTCTTTTATCAGACTCAGAATTCCTGAGGGATAATGTATGATAGTATTAAGGGTATTCAAGAGAGCGTGGTGGCTCAGTGGTAGACTGTTGTACTTCTATGCTAGAGGTCCCGACTTCGATCCCCGTCCGGGACAACTCACGTTGTGTCCTTGGGCAAGGCACTTTGGCCCGGTTGCCGACATGGGGGCACGATGTCCCTGTGTACTAAGGCATACTGCACGTCGATGGTACACATGTCTTCAACCTCTGTAACCCTGCCTGAGCGGAGCCTGAACAGAGTTAGAATGTTGAGGAGCTGACAGTTGCTCGTCAATGCTTGGTGGTTCTCTCTGGGTACTCCGGCTTCCTCCACCTCTAAAACTGTCACGGTCACGATTAGCCACTGTGCAGAAGGATGTGACCTTAAACACCAATATATAAATAAATAAATAACTAAATAAATAAATAAATAAATAAATAAATAAATAAATAAATAAATAAATAAATAAATAAGGGTATTCAAAAAACCAAGCCTTAACCCTGTTTTGTCGGATTAAAGACAGACAGCCCATGCCGTGTACGCTGCCTACATTACTTGTAAAATCGACACCCCCACTAAATCTTCTGCGAGGTGCGGTTTCGGACCCGACCACCCGACGGTTCTGACCTCATCAAATAACACTCCTTCGTTGTATTTAGCAGCATGGATTTCCCCAAGAAGCAAAGACAAAAATATATGTCTGCGGAAAATAATGGCAAATATTTTATTTAGCCTGTATTTTGTCCGTATAGAAAATTTCCCACCCACATATACCTAAAAATGATTCAATGATACAATTGGACATATTTCTCTCATAAAACGTGAAAAAACACTTGATTTATTGCATTTTAGGATTGTGCATGTATATTCTTAGAAGATTCTCTGTCTGTTATTAAACTACGGCGTGTCTTTGATCTCGTTTGCGATGATCAGTGATTAGCACCTTTTCGACAAGAGCCATCGAAATTGAAAATAAAAAAAAATAATCAAATTTCACTAAAACCTTTTGCAGAATCGTGTTTTTCAGAAAACGCTTTCGCGATTGTGTGTGTCGTTTTCAAAATTCGGATCAGTAAGCACGAAATTATAAATATGTTGTTGTCAATAACAAAATTGAAAGCATGTCGGTCAAACTTGCTTGACGTCAGAACTCGACTTGGGTGAAATACTGCAGTGATGTAGTGAAAGGACGAGAGTAAGAAACGCTGATATCGCAGTAGGCTTTAAACTGTCCATGGAATGGTCCTAAAATCAAGTTTATATTTGCAGCTTTACTGCAAATAGGTTTCCCGTTGTTTCTTGTTGAAATGTTATTCCGTCAAGGCCAAGTACCATAGAAAATTTGGAATGCTGGGCAGTGGGATAGGACACCTGCCCCATGAACAACTTAGTCCTATTAAAATTAATTAGCGGGGACATTCCCATGATGTTTATTTTACCTAGGACACCTGCCCCCTGCTGTTTTTTTTTCCTAGGACACATGCCCCCCCCCCCCCTACTGTTAGATTAGATTAGACATAAGTTTATTTGCCATTTGACAATGCAAATCAGGATTGGAGGACAAGTGCTTACCAATTAGAAGCCCTCCGTTCCTGTACAGTGACTAATAATTTACAATAAGGCAGAACATATTCGATAAATAACAGAATCTAGCAAAATCTAAATATTATAAACATTATAGACAAACACAAACTAAACTGAGAGAGAGAGAGAGAGAGAGAGAGAGAGAGAGAGAGAGAGAGAGAGAGAGACGAGAGAGAGAGAGAGAGAAAATAAATAGAATATAAAGAAAAAAAGAAAACATGAAATACAACATTAGATCCAGTGACTAGACTTTATGATTCTGGAGAATCATGGCTTTTCCCGATGTGATTCCATGATTTTTCAGGACCCCACAGTGTCTGATGAATTGTTTTTAACTGTCTCACTGAAGTTCCCTCATTGATGTTATGGGAAAGGTGAGTATAGTAGTCTCAAATGACTCAGTTTGATAAAAAATCGTATAGGTAAAAACCATCATTAACGGTGGAGTGGGTTAATGTCAATATCGTCGTCCAACAAGTTAATGACCGACAAAAAGGGGTTAATGCTTGGTTTTTTGTATACCCTTATTACTAACAAATTTGGTCCTCGGTGAATTCCACTTCCAACAAAGTAGATTATGTTTATCTCTCGGGTATGCATTGGGTGTTGTGCATGTCTGAAAACAGCCTATTTCAACAAAATTACGATGCTTAGCAGCCTCTAGAGGGTTAATAAATGCTCACCAGAATATTTTTTTCATGCAACTTGTAATGTCACACAAGGACCTGCGAATAGTCAATTTTTCCTGAAAACCTTCAAGTTGCTTTTAGAGAAATCCACAGAAAATGGAAATTTTAAGCTTTTAAGGGGGTATCTCTCTTTAACCAGCCCAAAATGGGTTAAGACTTCGACTTTTGAATACCCTTACCACTATCAAAAATGTTTCCCCATCAATTTTGCGTCGGATAAAAGAAGGAACCTTTCTCGGTGGTACACGAATTGGGTGCTGTGGGCATTCAAAAACAGCCCATTTTATCACAATTTTGACTTTTAGCAGCCCGTGGAGGGTTAACAAATGCTCACCGCAGTATTTTGTCCATGCAAATTCTATTGTCAAACCAAGGCCTGGGAGTGACAAATTTTTCTTGAAAATCTACAAGACTCGTTTAGAGAAATCCACGGAAAATACGAATTTTTGAGCTTTATGGGGGTATTGCTGTTTAACCAGCCCAAAACGGGTTAACGCTTGGTTTCTTGAACACCCTTATTACTGACAAAAATGATCCTCGGAGAATTCCAATCCCACTAAAGGAAGTTTTGTTTTTCTCTTGTGTATTGTTTGGGTGCAGTGGGGGCCTGAAACCGGCCTATTTCATCAAAATTTCGATGTTTGGCAGCCTGTGGAGGGTTACCATATGCATCGCCTGATATGTCGTGTGTATCAAAGGGCGTGTCACAGACAGGTCTAGAAATGACGAATGTATAAAAAAAATCTACAAGACGTGTTTCGAGAAAGTGCCGATAAACCCCAATTTTGGCAGTTTTTTGCCAATTCTGAGGAAATAAGGGTTAAATCGAAAATTCCGCTTGGGTACATTTTTAGATTTTGTGCCCCTCTATGCGTGTGCAGAATTTCGTGAAAATAGGTTCGAAAATGGCTTCTGAATCGTACGGACAAAATGTGTGGAAAAAAAAAAAAAAAAAACCCCAAAAACTGGACTTTATGATTCTGGAGAATCATGGCTTTTCCCGATGAGATTCTATGATTTTTCATGACCCCACAGTGTCTGATGAATTGTTTTTAACTGTCTCACTGAAGTTCCTTCATTGATGTTATGAGAAAGGTGAAGATAGTAGTCTCAAATGAAACAGTTTGATAAAAAATTGTTTAGGTAAAAACCATCATTAACGGTGCAGTGGGTTAATGTCAATTTCGTCGTCCAACAAGTCAATGACCGACAAAAGGAGTTATGTTTGTTTGACACATACTCACTGAGTGCTGTGTCAATTTAAAAATGGTCCATTTATCTCAAATGTATCCAAAATATTGATGTCTGGCAGCTTGTAGAGGGTTAACAAGTGCCAACAGGAATATTTATTCATGCAACTTGTAATGTCACACCAAGAACTGTGAATGGCCATTTTTTCTTTAAAATCTACAAGATGTTTTCAGAGAAATCCAGGGAGAACAGGAATTTTAAGCTTTTGATGGGTATCATTGTTTTTCCAGCCCAAAACGGGTTAAGTGTTGTTTTTGGAATACTCTTATAACTTCCAAAAATAATTCTCAGTGAATTCTACTTCCACTTATTTTGATCTCTCCTCCCAACTTCAGGTGCTGTGGGTACGCAAACACAGCCTATTTTATCAACATTTTGATGTTTGAGAACCTGCATAGGGTTAACAAATGCTTACAGGAATATTTTGTACATGCAACTTGTAATGTCACACTAAGATATGAGAATGGCCATTTTTCCTGAAAATCTACGGGATGTTTTTAAAGAAATCCTCAGATAACATGAATTTTTAACCTTTTGAGGGGTATCGATCTGTAACCAGCTCTAAAGGGTTAATGCTTGGTTTTGTGAATATCTTCATTACTTACAAAAATGAGCGACAGTGAATTCCACTTCCAATGAAGGAGGTTATGTTTATCTCGTAGGTACAGATTTGGTGTTATGGTTGCCCAAGAACAGCCCATTTTCTCCAAATGTCAATGCTTGGCAGCCGCGGGGGGTTAACAAATGGTTACCGAAACATTTTGTTCATGCAACTTGTAATGTCACTTGAAGACCTGCGAATGGTCAATTGCTCTTAAATTTTTTTTTTTGAGAAATCCAAAGACAACTGGAATTTTAAGCTTTCAAGGGGTATATCTCCTTAACCAGTTAAAAATGGGTTAAGACCTCGATTTTTGAATACATTTACTACTTACAAAAATGTTTCCCTGTCAGTTTTGCGCCCGGTAAAAGAAGTTACATTTCTCTGTTTTATTCCCATTTGATGTTGTTGTTGTTCAAAAACAGACTATTTTTTTCAAAATTTTGACATTTAGCAGCCCATGGAGGGTTAACAAATGCTTATCGAAATAATTTATCCAATCAACTGGTCATGTGACACCATGACCTATCAATGGCCATTTTCTCTTGAAAACCCTACCAGATGTTTGTAAAGAAATCCAGGAAAACATAAATTTTGAAGCCTTTGATGGGTATCACTATTAACAACCACAAAATGGGTTAACGCTTGGTTTTTTGAATACCCTTATTACTTACAAAAATGGTCTTTGGTGAATTCCACTTCCAACAAAGGAGATTATGTTTATTTCTCAGGTACACATTGGGTGATGTGCGTGGCTGAAAACAGCCCACTTCAACAAAATTACGATGCTTGGCAGCCTCTAGAGGTGTTAATAAACGCTCACCAGAATATTTTGTCCATGCAACTTGTAATATCACACAAAGACCTGCGAGTAGTCAATTTTTCTTGAAAACCTACAGGATGTTTTTAGAGAAATCCACAGAAAATGGGAATTTTAAGATTTGAAGGGGTCTCTCTCTTTAGCCTGTCCAAAATGGGTTAAGACTTCGACTTTTGAATACCCTTACTACTTACAAAAATGTTTGCATATAGATTGTGCGCTCGATAAAAGAAGGCACGTTTCTTTGAGGCGTACCCATTGGGTGCTGTTGGCGTCCAAAAAACAGCCCATTTTATCACAATTTTGACTTTTAGCAGCCCGTGGAGGGTTAACAAATGCTCACCGCAGTATTTTGTCCATGCAACTTCTATTGTCACACCAAGGCCTGGGAGTGACAATTTTTTCTTGAAAATCTACAAGACTCATTTAGAGAAATCCACGGAAAATACAAATTTTTGAGCTTTATGGGCATATTGCTGTTTAACCAGCCCAAAACGGGTTAACGCTTGGTTTTTTGAACACCCTTATTACTGACAAAAATGATCCTCTGTGAATTCCAGTCCCAGCCTGTGGAGTGTTACCATGTGCATCGCCTGATATGTCGTGTGTATCAAAGGGCGTGTCACAGACAGGTCTAGCAATGACG
This sequence comes from Pictodentalium vernedei, assembly GCA_031216915.1. Taxonomy (NCBI): domain Eukaryota; kingdom Metazoa; phylum Mollusca; class Scaphopoda; order Dentaliida; family Dentaliidae; genus Pictodentalium; species Pictodentalium vernedei. The sequence goes on along the minus strand of CM062297.1, from coordinate 566,156,706 downwards.
AATGTATAAAAAAAATCTACAAGACGTGTTTCGAGAAAGTGCCGATAAACCCCAATTTTGACAGTTTTTTGCCAATTCTGAGGAAATAAGGGTTAAATCGAAAATTCCGCTTCGGTACATTTTTAGATTTTTTCCCCCTCTATGCGTGTCCAAAATTTCGTGAAAATCGGTTCGAAAATGGCTTCTGATTCGTACAGACAAAATGTGTGGAAAAAAAATAAAAAAATAAAAAAAATAATCCGTAGAAAAACAATAGTCTTTTCCAGAGGGAAAAGCCTAAAAAAAAAAAAAAAAAAAAAAATAATAATCCGTAGAAAAACAATAGTCTTTTCCAGACGGAAAAGCCTAATGATGCCCGCCTCCCACCCATTTGCATTCTGTAGTATCTTGGCCGTAATGGGAGTCTAAATTAACATCTTGATTACTGCCACTAAGCATAGGTTTTCACTTCTGGGGATGTTCACACAACTGTTTTTTCACCAAGTACACCTGCCCCCGTTTGTTTGCTAACATTGACCTTTCTATTTTTAGAAACACCTGGGCCAACGGGGAGAGAGTGTGGTTGGAGCATGGCTAGATTTTGCTATAAAATGGGGTTGAAGGAAGGTACCCTCAAATCTGGGTCGAAAGTGGCGAAAATGACAAAAGGCTACTTCAACGTATGGTAACGGTATAAACTACAGGCGATCTGGGCGATGTACAGATGAAAAATCATACCTTGGAGCCGGTTAGGCAATTTGGCACAAAAAACTCCGACTTTATGCTCAATCGCTGCTCTACAGTAGTCTACAACAAAGTCCATTCCAAACTGATAGAGTCGGGACGAATAGTACTCTCACTTTCCATGTGATGCGTGGTGTTCTTCACGGGGCCTCGACACTCGCAACAGATGCCAAAATGTCGGCCAGTGAGCGTAGAACAAGTTCTGAAAATTAGAAGTCGCTACCTTCAGCAGTCTAGACACGGTTCATGTTTGTAAAAAGTGCAATTTTAATGTCTAATTGGCAAATTTTCGTTAATCGTTTCCCGCCAAAAAACCTACTCACCGCCGATTTCTTTTCACTTCAACTTCTGACGATTATCTAAGGTTTAAAGATAGTGTCAGGATACCCCTCCCCCGCCGCTCTTTTGGAACTGGTTAGTCAATGTGGCACCGAAACCTGGGACGTTTTGCTCAATCGCAGCTCTACAGTCGTCTACAACACTGCCCGTGTCCATTCTAAACTGAAAGAGTCGGGACGAATAGTACTCTCACATTCCAAGCGATGCGTGGTGTTCTGCACTCGGCCTCGACACTCGCAACAGATGCCAAAATGTCGGCCAGGGTGCGTAGAAAAAGTTCTGAAAATTAGAAGTCGCTGCCTTCAGCGGTCTGGACACGGTTCATGTTTGTAAGAAGTGCAATTTTAATGTCTAATTGGCAAATTTTCGTTAATCGTTTCCCGCCAAAAAACCTACTCACCGCCGATTTCTTTTCACTTCAACTTCTGACGATTATCTAAGGTTTAAAGATAGTGTCAGGATACCCCTCCCCCACTGCTCCAGCCCCTGCCCCCTCCGCACTTCCCCACCTTGGTGGCGTTCTGGGTCGAAAGTCTCGAAAATAACAAGAGGCTACATTAACGTATGGCAATGGTATAAACTACAAGTAGTAAGGATGATGTTGAGACAAACAATCATACCTTGGAGATGGTAAGGCAATGTGGCACTGAAACCTGGGACTTTATGCTCAATCGCAGCTCCACAGTCGTCTACAACACTGCCCATGTCCATTCTAAACTGATAGAGTCGGGACGAATAGTACTCTCACATTCCAAGCGATGCATGGTGTTTCAGGGCTTGCCTTGAGTCGGGGCTGATAGCCCAGGCCCCGAGATCAGCCCCGAGGAGCACTTGCTGGGGGCTTTTTTTCAAGCCCCGACATTTTCCACAAAAAAGCACTAACAATAATGGACAAAATGGAAAATCAGCCCCGAAAAGGCCCCGACCTCAATATGTGGGGGACTTTTTTTAGGCCCCGACCATTTTACTCAAGGCGAGCCCTGGTGTTTTCCAGAATGTCGGCCAGGGTTCGTAGAACAAGTTCTGAAAATTTCAAGTCGCTGCCTCCAGCGGTCTGAACACCGTTCGTGTATGTCAGAAGTGCTATTTTAATGTCCAATATGCAAATCTTCGGCAATCTTTCCCTGCCTGCCAGAAACCCAATCACCGCCAATTTCTCTTGAATTTAAACTTCTGAGATTCTCGTAGGTTTAAAGGTTGTGTTGGGATCCCTGGGTGGCTGTCTTAAAGAAGCAACTTCCATTTACAGTCAACTCTCCACCAGTCACACACAATTGTAACATTTAAGTGGACTTACTCCAGCAAGGAGGCACTGAAGGATTCTGCGCCCATTCCCGACGTCTTTTTTCGAACTGGCTTGAAAAGGAAGGACCAAATTCAAACAATTACCTCCTCTCTCCAAAACACCATATCTCAGCCAATTCTAGGCAGATTTCCATTAAAGTTTCACTCCTTGTTCATGAATAGTTGCGGCATAACGTTCCACGAAGAGCGACATGAATTTCGGATTTCGTCACTTCAAATTCGAAAAGAGCGTATGCGCAGGGATTTCTCTGAAAAGATCTTGGAAGATTTTAAAGAAAAATGGCCATTTGCAGTTCTTAGTCTGACATTACAAGTTGCATGGAAAAATATTCCTGTTAGCACTTGTTAACCCTCTACAAGCTGCCAGACATCAATATTTTGGATACATTTGAGATAAAATGGACTATTTTCAAATAGACACAGCACTCAGTGGGAATGTGTGAAACAAACATAACTCTTTTTGTGGGTCATTGACTTGTTGGACGACGATATTGATATTAACCCACTCCACCGTTAATGATGGTTTTTACCTAAACAATTTTTTATCAAACTGAGTCATTTGAGACTACTATACTCACCTTTCTCATAACATCAATGAAGGAACTTCAGTGAGACAGTTAAAAACAATTCATCAGACACTGTGGGGTCAAGAAGAATCATGGAATCTCATCGGGAAAAGCCATGATTCTCCAGAATCATAAAGGCTAGTTAGGCTTTTCCCTCTGGAAAAGACTATTGTTTTTCTACGGATTATTATTTTTTTTTTTTTTTAGGCTTTTCCCTCTGGAAAAGACTATTGTTTTTCTGCGGATTATTATATTTTTTTTTTTTTTTTTTCCACACATTTTGTCCGTACGAGTCAGAAGCCATTTTCGAACCGATTATCACGAAATTTTGCACATGCATAGAGGGACACAAAATCTAAAAATGTACCAAAGCAGAATTTTCGATTTAACCCTTATTTCGTCAGAATTGGCAAAAAACTGCCAAAATTGGGGTTTATCGGCACTTTCTCAAAACACGTCTTGTAGATTTTTTTTATACATTCGTCATTGCTAGACCTGTCTGTGACACACCCTTTGATACACACGACATATCAGGCGATGCATAGGGTAACCCTCGACAGGCTGCCAAACATCGAAATTTTGATGAAATGGGCCGGTTTCAGGCCCCCACCGCACCCAAACAATACATGAGAGATAAAAATAACTTCATTATTGGGAGTGGAATTCACCGAGGATCATTTTTGTCAGTAATAAGGGTGTTCAAAAAACCAAGCGTTAACCCGCTTTGGGCTGGTTAAACAGCAATACCCCCATAAAGCTAAAAAAATTGTGTTTTCCGTGGATTTCTCTAAACGAGTCTTGTAGATTTTCAAGAAAAATTTGTCACTCCCAGGCCTTGGTGTGACAATAGAAGTTGGACAAAATACTGCGGTGAGCATTTGTTAACCCTCCACGGGCTGCTAAATGTCAAAATTGTGATAAAATGGACTGTTTTTGGACGCCAACAGCTCCCAATGGGTACGCCACAAAGAAACGTGCCTTCTTTTATCGAGCGCACAATCTATACGCAAACATTTTTGTAAGGGTATTCAAAAGTCGAAGTCTTAACCCATTTTGGACAGGCTAAAGAGAGAGACCCCTTCAAATCTTAAAATTCCCATTTTCTGTGGATTTCTCTGAAAACATCCTGTAGGTTTTCAAGAAAAATTGACTACTCGCAGGTCTTTGTGTGATATTACAAGTTGCATGGACAAAATATTTTGGTGAGCGTTTATTAACCCTCTAGAGGCTGCCAAGCATGGTAATTTTGTTGAAATGGGCTGTTTTCAGGCACGCACATCACCCAACGTGTACCTGAGAAATAAACATAATCTGCTTTGTTGGAAGTGGAATTCACCGAAGACCATTTTTGTAAGTAATAAGGGTATGCAAAAAACCAAGCGTTAACCCATTTTGTGGTTGTTAATAGTGATACCCATCAAAGGCTTAAAAATTTAAGTTTTCCCTGGATTTCTTTACAAAGATCTGGTAGGGTTTTCAAGAGAAAATGGCCATTGATAGGTCATGGTGTCACATTACCAGTTGATTGGATAAATTATTCCTCTGAACATTTGTTAACCCTCCATGGGCTGCTAAATGTCAAAATTCTGAAAAAAATAGTCTGTTTTTGAACAACAACAACATCAAATGAGAATACAACAGTGGAACGTAACTTCTTTTACCGGACACAAAACTGACCGGGAAACATTTTTGTAAGTAGTAAATGTATTCAAAGATCGAGGTCTTAACCCATTTTTGACTGGTTAAGGAGATATACCCCTTAAAAGCTTAAAATTCCAGTTTTATGTGGATTTCTTGATTTCTCAAAAAAAAAAATTTCAAGAGCAATTGATCATTTGCAGGTCTTCAAGTGACATTACAAGTTGAATGAACAAAATGTTTCGGTAAGCATTTGTTAACCCCCCAGAGGCTGCCAAGCATTGACAGTTGGAGAAAATGGGCTGTTCTTGGGCAACCATAACACCAAATGTGTACCTACGAGATAAACATAACCTCCTCCATTGGAAGTGGAATTCACCGTCGATCATTTTTGTCCTCCTTCATTGGAAGTGGAATTCACCGTCGATCATTTTTGTAAGTAATGAAGATATTCACAAAACTAAGCATTAACCCTTTAGAGCTGGTTAAAGAGAGATACCCCTCAAAATGTTAAAAATTCATGTTATCTGAGGATTTCTTTAAAAACATCCCGTAGATTTTCAGGAAAAAATGGCCATTCTCATATCTTAGTGTGACATTACAAGATGCATGTACAAAATATTCCTGTAAGCATTTGTTAACCCTATGCAGGTTCTCAAACATCAAAATGATGATAAAATAGGCTGTGTTTGCGTACCCACAGCACCCGAAGTTGGGAGGAGAGATCAAAATAAGTGGAAGTAAAATTCACTGAGAATTTTTTTTGGAAGTTATAAGAGTATTCCAAAAACAACACTTAACCCGTTTTGGGCTGGAAAAACAATGATACCCATTAAAAGCTTAAAATTCCTCTTCTTCCTGGATTTCTCTGAAAACATCTTGTAGATTTTAAAGAAAAAATGGCCATTCACAGTTCTTGGTGTGACATTACAAGTTGCATGAATAAATATTCCTGTTGGCACTTGTTAACCCTCTACAAGCTGCCAGACATCAATATTTTGGATACATTTGAGATAAAATGGACCATTTTTAAACTGACACAGCACTCAGTGAGTATGTGTCAAACAAACATAACTCCTTTTGTCGGTCATTGACTTGTTGGACGACGATATTGACATTAACCCACTCCACCGTTAATAATGGTTTTTTACGTAAACAATTTTTTTAGCAAACTGTGTCATTTGAGACTACTATCTTCACCTTTCTCATGACATTAATGAAGGAACTTCAGTGAGAGAGTTAAAAACAATTCATCAGACACTGTGGGGTCATGAAAAATCATGGAATCTCACCGGGAAAAGCCATGATTCTCCAGAATCATAAAGTCTAGTTTTTTGGGTTTTTTTTTTCTTCCACACATTTTGTCCGCACGATTCCGAAGCCATTTTCGGGCCGATTTTCACAAAATTATGCACAAGCATAGAGGGGCACAAAATCTAAAAATGTACCAAAGCGGAATTTTCGATTTAACCCTTATTTCGTCAGAATTGGAAAAAAATTGTCAAAATTGGGGTTTATCGCACTTTCTCGAAACACGTCTTGTAGATTTTTTTTAAACCTTCATCATTGCTAGACCTGTCTGTGCTACGCCCTTTGATACACACGACATATCAGGCGATGCATATGGTAACCCTCCACAGGCTGCCAAACAGCGAAATTTTGATGAAATGGACCAGTTTCAGGCCCCCAAAGCACCCAAACGATACACGACAGGTAAACATATTTTCCTTTATTGGAAGTGGAATTCACCGGAGATCATTTTTGTAAGTAATAAGGGTGTTGAAAAACCGAGCGTTAACCCGTTTTGGGCTGGTTAAACAGCAATACCCTCATAAACTCAAAAATTCATGTTTTCCGTGGATTTCTCTAAACGACTATTGCAGATTTTCAAGAAAAAATTGTCACTCCCAGGCCCTGATGTGGCAATAGAAGTTGCATGGACAAAATGCTGCAGTGAGCATTTGTTAACCCTCCACGGGCTGCTAAAAGTCAAAATTGTGATAAAATGGGTTGTTTTTGGACGCCAACAGCACCCAACGGGTACTCCACAAAGAAAAGTGCTTTCTTTTATCGAGCGCACAATCTAAACGGAAACATATTTGTAACTAGTAAGGGTATTCAAAAAACGAAGTCTTAACCCATTTTGGACAGGCTAAAGAGAGAGACACCTTAAAATCTAAAAATTCCCATTTTCTGTGGATTTCTCTAAATACATTCTATAGGTTTTCAAGAAAAATTGACTACTTGCAGGTCTTTGTGTGACATTACAAGATGCGTGGACAAAATATTCCAGTGAACGTTTATTAACCCTCTACAGACTGCCAAGCATCATAATTTTGTTGGAATGGGCTGTTTTCAGACACACACAGCACGCAATTTATGCCCAAGAGATACACATAATCTCCTTTGTTGGAAGTTGAATTCACTGAGGACCATTTTTGTAAGTAATAAGGGTATTCAGAAACCCAACCATTAACCCCTTTTGGGGTGGTTAATAGCGATACCCATCAAAAGCTAAAAAAAATCATGTTTTCCGTGGATTTCGATACAAACATCTTGTAAGTTTTCAACAGAAAATGGCCATTGATAGGTCTTGGAGTCACATTACCGGTTGCATGGATAAAATATTCCAGTAAGCATTTGTTAACCCTCCATGGGCTGCTAAATGTCATCATTTTGAAAAAATAGTCTGTTTTTGGACACCAACAACAACAAATGGGAATGCCACAGAGAAACATAACTTCTTTTACCGGATGCAAAACTGATAGGGACAAATTTAGTAAATAGTAAGTGTATTAAAAAAATCGAGGTCTTAACCCATTTTCGCCTGGTTAAAATGTACCCCTTAAAAGCTTAAAATTCCAGTTTTCTGTGGATTTCTCCAAAAAACTCTAGTAAGTATTCAAGAAAAATTGACCTTTTGCAGGTCTTGGAGTGACATTACAAGCTGCATAGACAAAATATTCCGGTAAGCGTTAGTTAACCCTCCAGAGGCTGCAAAGCATAGAAATTTTGAGAAAATGTGCTGTTCTTGGGCACCCATTGCACGCAATGTGTACCTGCGAGATAAACATAACCTCCTTCTTTGGAAGCGGAATTCCCCGAGGATCATTTTTGTAAGTAATGAAGGTATTCATCAAACCACGCATTAACCCGTTTAGGGCTGGTTACAGATCAATACCCCGCAAAAGGTTAAAAATTCATATTATCCGAGGATTTCTCTAAAAACAACTCGTTGATTTTCAAGAAAAAATGGCCATTCTCAGATTTTAGTGTGACATTACAAGTTGCATGTACAAAATATTCCTGTAAGCATTTGTTAACCCTATGCAGGTTCTCAAACATCAAAATGTTGATAAAATGGGCTGTGTGTGCATACACACAGCACCCGAAGTTGAGAGGAGAGATCAAAATAAGTGGAAGTAGAATTCACTGAGAATTATTTTTGGAAGTAATAAGAGTATTCAAAAAACAACACTTAACCCGTTTTGGGCTGGATAAACAATTATACCCATCAAAAGCTTAACATTCATGTTCTCCCTGGATTTCTATGAAAACATCTTGTAGATTTTAAAGAAAAAATGACAATTCACAGTTCTTGGTGTGAGATTACCAGTTGCATGAATAAATATTCCTGTTAGCACTTGTTAACACTCTACAAGCTGCCAGACGTCAATATTTTGGATACATTTGAAATACAATGGACCATTTTCAAATAGACACAGCACTCAGTGGGTATGTGTCAAACAAACATAACTCCTTTTGTCGATCATTGACTTGTTGGACGACGATATTGACATTAACCCACGCCACCGTTAATAGTGGTTTTTGCCTAAACAATTTTTTTTATCAGACTGTGTCATTTGAGACTTCTATACTCGCCTTTCTCATAACATCAATGCAGGAACTTCAGTAAGACAGTTAAAAACAATTTATCAGACACTGTGGGGTCATGACAAATCATGGAATCTCATCGGAAAAAGCCATGATTCTCCAGAATCATAAAGTCTAGAATTTTTTTTTTTAGTGGGGAGGGGGGGGGGGGGGGGGGGGGGGGTTGGGTTTTGTTTTTTTTTCCACACATTTTTGTCTGACCGATTCAGAAGCCATTTTCGAACCGATTTTCCCACAATTTGGCACACGCATAGAGGGGCAAAAAATCTAAAAATGTACCAAAGCAGAATTTTCAATTTAACGCTTATTTCACCAGAATTGGCAAAACACTGCCAAAATTGGGGTTTAACGGCACTTTCTCGAAACATGTCTTGTAGATTTTTTTTAAACATTCAGCATTGCTAGACCTGCCCATGACACGACCTTTGATACACACGACATATTAGGCGATGCATATGGTAACCCTCCACAGGCTGCCAAACATCGAAATTTTGATGAAATGGGCCGGTTTCAGACCCCCACAGCACCCAAACGATACCCGAAAGGTAAACGTAACTGGCTTTATTGGAAGTGAAATTCACCGAGGATCATTTTTGTAGGTAATAAGGGTGTTCAAAATCCAAGCGTTAACCCGTTTTGGGCTGGTTAAACAGCAATACCCCCATAAAGCTCAAAAATTCATGTTTTTCATGGATTTCTCTAAACGAGTCTTGTAGATTTTCAAGAAAAAATTGTCACTCCCAGGCCTTGGGGTGACAACAGAAGTTGCATGGACAAAATACTGCGGTGAGCATTTGTTAACCCTCCACGGGCTGCTAAAAGTCAAAATTGCGATAAAAAGTGCTGTTTTTGGATGTCAACAGCACCCAATGGGTACGCCACGAAGAAAAGTGCCTTCCTTTATCGAGCGCACAATCTATATGCAAACATTTTTGTAGGTAGTAAGAGTATTCAAAAGTCGAAATCTTAACCCATTTTGGACAGGCTAAAGAGAGAGACCCCTTAAAATCTTAAAATTCCCATTTTCTGTGGATTTCTCTAAAAACATCCTGTAGGTTTTGAAGAAAAATTGACTACTCGCAGGTCTTTGCGTGATATTACAAGTTGCATGGACCAAATATTCCGGGGAACGTTTATTAACCCTCTAGAGGCTACCAAGCATCGTAATTTTGTTAAACTGGGCTCTTTTCCGACACACACAGCACTCAATGTGTACCTGAGAAATAAACATAATCTCCTTTGTTGGAAGTGGAATTCATCGAGGGCCATTTTTGTAAGTAATAAGAGTATTCAAAAAACCAAGCGTTAACCCCTTTTGTGGTTGTCAATAGTGATACCCATCAAAAGCTTAAAAATTTATGTTTTCCCTGGATTTCTTTACAAACATCTGGTAGAGTTTTAAAGAGAAAATGGCCACTCATAGGTCTTGGTGTCACATTACCAGCTGCCAAACATCAATATTTTGGATACATTTGAGATAAAATGGACCATTTTCAAATATCCACAGCACTATGTGGGTATGTGTCAAACAAACATAACTCCTTTTGTCGGTCATTAACTTGTTGGACGACGATATTGACATTAACCCACTCCACCATTAATGATGGTTTTTACGTAAACAATTTTTTTTATCAAACGAGTGATTTGAGACTACTATACTTACCTTTCTCATAACATCAATGAAGGAACTTCAGTGAGACAATTAAAAACAATTCATCAGAGGGGTCATGAAACTCATCGAATCTCATCGGGAAAAGCCATGATTCTCCAGAATCATAAAGTCTAGATATTTTATTTTTTTTTCCACACATTTTGTCTGTACGATTCAGAAGCCATTTTCGAACCGATTATCACGAAATTTTGCACGCGCATAGAGGGGCACAAAATCTAAAAATTTACCAAAGCGGAATTTTCGATTTAACTCTTATTTCGTCAGAATTGGCAAGAAACTGCCAAAATTGGGGTTTATCGGCACTCTCTCGAAACACATCTTGTAGATTTTTTTTATACATTCGTCATTGCTAGACCTGTCTGTGACACACCCTTTGATATACACGACATATCAGGCGATGCATACGGTAACCCTCCACAGGCTGCCAAACATTAAAATTTTGATGAAATAGGCCAATTTCAGGCCCCCACTGCACCCAAACAATACACGAGAGATAAACATAACTTCCTTTATTGGGAGTGGAATTTACCGAAGATCATTTTTGTCAGTAATAAGGGTGTTCAGTAAACCAAGCGTTAACCCATTTGAGCTGGTTAAATAGCAATACCCCCATAAAGCTAAACAATTCGTGTTTTCTGTGGATTTCTCTAAACGAGTCTTGTAGATTTTCAAGAAAAATTTGTCACTCCCAGGCCTTGGTTTGACAATAGAAGTTGCGTGGACAAAATACTGCGGTGAGCATTTGTTAAGCCTCCACGGGTTGCTAAATGTCAAAATTGTGATAAAATGGGCTGTTTTTGTACGCCAACAGCACCCAATGGGTACGCCACAAAGAAAAATGCCTTCTTTTATCGAGCGCACAATCTATATGGAAACATTTTTGTAAGTAGTACGGGTATTCAAAAGTCGAAGTCTTAACCCATTTTGGGCAGGCTGAAGAGAGAGACCCCTTAAAATCTTAAAATTCCCATTTTCTGTGGATTTCTCTAAATACATCCTGTAGGTTCTCAAGAAAAATTGATTACTCGCAGGTCTTTGTGTGACCTTATAAGTTGCATAGACAAAATATTCCGGTGAGCGTTTATTAACCCTCTATAGACTGCCAAACATCGTAATTTTGTTGAAATGGGCTGTTTTCAGAAACGCACAGCACCCAACGTGTACCTGAGAAATACACATAATCTCATTTGTTGGAAATGGAATTCTCTGAGGACCATTTTTGTAAGTAATATGGGTATTCAAAAAACCAAGCGTTAACCCCTTTTGTGGTTGTTAATAGTGATACCCATCAAAGGCTTAAAAAATTATGTTTTCCCTGGATTTCTTCACCAACATCTGGTAGCATTTTCAAGAGAAAATGGCCATTGATAGGTCATGGTGTCACATTACCAGCTGATTGGATAAATTATTCCGGTAAGCATTTGTTAACCCTCCATGGGCTGCTAAATGTCAAAATTTAAAAAAAGATAGTCTGTTTTTGAACAACAACAACATCAAATGGGAATGCAACAGAGAAACGTAACTTCTTTTACTGGACGCAAAACTGACAGGGAAACATTTTTGTAAATAGTAATCGAGGTCTTAACCCATTTTTGACTAGTTAAGGAGATATACCCCTTAAAAGCTTAAAATTCCAGTTTTTATGGATTTCTCAAAAAAATGTTTCAAGAGCAGGTCATCGAGTGACATTGCAAGTTGCAAATATTTCGGTAAGCATTTGTTAACCCGCCAGACGCTTCTAAGCATAGACATTTGGAGAAAATGTGCTGTTCTTGGGCACCCATAACACCAAATGTGTACCTGTGAGATAAACATAACCTCCTTCATTGGAAGCGGAATTCACCGTCGATCATTTTTGTAAGTAATGAAGGTATTATTTTTTCCACACAATTTGTCCGTACGATTCAGAAGCCATTTTCGAACCGATTTTCACAAAATTTTGCACACGCATAGAGGGGCACAAGATCTAAAAATGTACCAAAGCGGATTTTTCGATTTAACCCTTATTTCGTCAGAATTGGCAAAAAACTGCCAAAATTGGGGTTTATCGGCACTTTCTCGAAACACGTTTTGTAGATTTTTTTTTAAACATTCATCATTGCTAGAACTGCCTGTGACACGACCATTGATACACGTGATATATTAGGCGATGCGTATGGTAACCCTCCACAGGCTGCCAAACATCGAAATTTTGATGAAATGGGCTGTTTTCAGGCCCCCAAAGCACCCAAACGATACGCGATAGATACACATAACTTCTTTTATGGAAGTGGAATTCACCGAGGATCATTTTTGTAAGTAATAAGGGTGTTAAGAAAACCAAGCGTTAACCCGTTATGGGCTGGTTAAACAGCAATACCCCCAAAAAGCTCAAAACTTAATGTTTTCCGTGGATTTCTCTAAATGAGTCTTGTAGATTTTCAGGAAATATTTGTCACTCCCAGGTCTTGGTGTGACATTACAAGTTGCATGGACAAAATATTCCGGTCAGCATTAGTTAACCCTCACCGAGATGCTGAACGTAAAAAATGTGATAAAACAGGCTGTTTTGGACACCAACAGCACCCAAACGGTATACCACAGAGAAAGTGGCCTTCATTTATCGGACGCAAAATTGATCGGAAAATATTTTTGAAAGTGGTAAGGGTATTCAAAATTCGACGTCTTAACCCATTTTTGGTTAAAGAGAGATACCCATTTAAATCTTAAAATATCCGTTTTCTGTGGATTTCTCTAAAAACATCTTGTAGGTTTTCAAGAAAAAATCGGCTATTCGCAGGTCTTGACGTGACATTACATGTTGCATGGACAAAATATTCTGATCAAGTGTACAATTTAAACAGAAACATTTTTGTAAGTAGTAAGGGTATTCAAAAGTCAAAGTCTTAACCCATTTTGGGTAGGCCAAGAGAGATATCCCTTAAAAGTTTTAAATTCCCATTTTCTGTGAATTTCCCTAACAGTAACTTGAAGGGTTTCAAGAAAAATTGACTATTCGTAGGTCTCTATGTGAGATTACAAGTTGCAGGGACAAAATACTCCAGTGAGCGTTTATTAACCATCTACAAGCTGCCAAGCATCGTAATTTTGTTGACATTGGCTGTTTTCGGACACGCACAGCACCCAATGTATACACGAGAGATAAACATAATCACCTTTGTTGGAAGTGGAATTCACAGAGGACCATTTTTGTAAGTAATAAGGGTATTCCAAAAACCAAGTGTTAACCCCTGATGGGGAGGTTAACAGGGATACCCATCGAAAGCTTAAAAATCGTTTTCCCTGGATTTCTTTACAAACATCTTGTAGGGTTTTCAAGAGAAAAAGGCCGTTGAGAGGTCTTGGTATCACATTACCAGTTGCATGGATAAATTATTCTGGTAGGTATTTGTTAACCCACCATGGGCTGCTAAATGTCAAAAATTTTGAAGAAATAGTCTGTTTTTGGACACTAACAACATTAAGTGGAAATGCCACAGAGAAACGTAACTTTTTTACTGGACGCAAAGCTGATAGAGAAACATTTTTTGTAAGTAGTAAGGATAGTCAAAAATCGACGTCTTAACCCGCTGTCGACTGGTTATGGAAATATACCCCTCAAAAGCTTAAAATTCCCGTTTTCTGTGGATTTCTCCAAAAACGTTTTCAAGAAAAATTGACCATTTGCAGATCTTTGAGTGACATTACAAGCTGCATGGACAAAATATTCCGGTAAGCAATTATCAACCCTCCAGAGCCTGCAAAGTATAGACATTTTGAGAAAATGGGCTGTTTTGGGGCACCCATAACACCCAATGTGTACCTGCGTGATAAACATAACCTTCCTCATTGAAAGTGAAATTCACTGAGGGTTATTTTTGTAAGTAATGAAGGTATTCACAAAACCAAGCATTAATCCGTTTAGCGCTAGTTACAGAGCGATACCCCTCAAAAGGTTAAAAATTAATATTTTCCGAGGATTTCTCTAAAAGCCTCTCATAGGTTTCCAAGACAAATATTGGCCATTCTGATTTGAGACTACTATACTCACCTTGTATGAACTCAAAAGTAAGTGTATATATATTTATTATCAAGAATAACCGCCCATAAGTTCCACTCTCACTGTGTCCCGCTTCATCGGTCAATTCCACGGTGCCCCACGCCTGCGGTCGATTTATCCAAACAAAATTACCAAGGTTACCACCTCCTCCCTGCCTCTTTCTCCAACCAAACACACATTGAAAGGTACGCCTCAGCTCGTATTCCACACTGCTCTGCATGATATCATTTATTATTTATTTATTGGTGTTTAAGGGCATATACTTATGCACAATGGCTAATAATGACCGTGACAGTACTACGGGTGGAGGAAGCTACAGTACCTGGAGAGAACCACCGAGCAACGACGAGCAGCTGCCAGCTTCCCAACATCATAACTCCGAACCGCAGCACAGACAGGGTTAGATTGGTTGAAGACATGCGTACCGTCGATGTGCAGTATGCCTTAGTACATGGCAGCATCGTGCCCCCATATGGACAATCAGAGTTAAGTGCCTTGCCCAAGGACACAACATGGGAGTCTGAATTGATCGCTCAGATGGCAACCCATCCAATGATTAACCAGGCTCAATGTTGCTTAACTTCGGTGATCTGACGAGAACTGGCTACCACAATGCCACCGTGCCCCGCCACTGCATGATAAGAAAGCAGTAAATAACGTTAGCTACACTAGGATTAGTTACTTATAATATCAAATAGTGTTGACACTATAGCATTTCCCTGACAGTGGGTCCAGGCACTAGTCTGCCCCTCCTCCGCCCCAGGGTGGTAACGTGGCAGTATATATCCATCTTACTGACGCTATGTTGTGCCTAAGGAACCTTACAATAAAAGGCACCCACAGTACCCAAACGATACACGAGACATAAACATAACTTCCTTTATTGGAAGTGTAATTCACCGGAGATCATTTTTGTAAGTAATAAGGGTGTTCAAAAACCAAGCATTAACCCATTTTGGGCTGGTTAAACAGCAATACAAAGAATTCAATAAAAGAAAGCACTTTTCTTTGTGGCGTACCCATTGGGTGCTGTTGGCGTCCAAAAACAGCCCATTTTATCACAATTTTGACTTTTAGCAGCCCGTGGAGGGTCAACAAATGCTCACCGCCGTATTTTGTCCATGCAACTTCTATTGCCACACCAAGGCCTGGGAGTGACAAATTTTTCTTGAAAAACTACAAGACTCGTTTAGAGAAATCCACGAAAAACATGAATTTTTTAGCTTTATGGGGGTATTGCTGCTTAACCAGCCAAAAATGGGTTAACGCTTGGTTTTTTGAACACCCTTGTTACAGTCAAAATGATCCTCGGTGAATTCCACTTCCAATAAAGGAAGTTATGTTTATCTCTCGTGTATTGTTTGGGTGCAGTGGGGGTCTGAAACCGGCCTATTTCATCAAAATTTCGATGTTTGGCAGCCTGTGGAGGGTTACCATATGAATCGCCTGATATGTCGTGTGTATCAAAGGTCGTGTCACAGGCAGGTCTAGCAATGACGAATGTTTGAAGAAAATCTACAAGACGTGTTTCGAGAAAGTGCCGATAAACCCCAATTTTGGCAGTTTTTTGCCAATTCTGACAAAATAAGGGTTAAATCGAAAATTCTGCTTCGGTACATTTTTAGATTTTGTGCCCCTCTATGCGTGTGCAACATTTAGTGAAAATCGGTTCGAAAATGGCTTCTGAATCGTACGGATAAAATGTGTAGAAAAAAAAAAATCCATAGAAAAACAATAGTCTTTTCCAGAGGGAAAAGCCTAAAAAGCCTGGCAGCTTGTAGAGGGTTAACAAGTGCTAATAGGAATATTTATTCATGCAACTTGTAATGTCACACCAAGAACTGTGAATGGCCATTTTTTCTTTAAAATCTACAAGATGTTTTTCAGAGAAATCCAAGGAGAACATGAATTTTAAGCTTTTCAGGGGTATCATTGTTTATCCAGCCCAAAACGGGTTAAGTGCTGTTTTTTTTTAATACTCTTATTACTTCCAAAAATAATTTTCAGTGAATTCTACTTCCACTTATTTTGATCTCTCCTCTCAAATTTGGGTGCTGTGGGTAAGCAAACACAGCCCATTTCATCAACATTTTGATGTTTGAGAACCTGTATAGGGTTAACAAATGCTTACAGGAATATTTTGTACATGCCACTTGTAATTTCACACCAAAAACTGAGAATGGCCATTTCTACTTAAAAATCTACGAGATGTTTTAGAGAAATCCTCGGATAACATGAATTTTTAAGATTTTTAGGGGTATCGCTCTGTAACCAGCCCTAAACGGATTAATGCTCGGTTTTGTGAATACCTTCATTACTTACAAAAATGATCCGCTGTCAATTCCACTTCCAGTGAAGGGGGTTATGTTTATCTCGCAGGTACACATTGGGTGTTATTGTTGCCCAAGAACAGGCTATTTTCTCAAAATGTCTATGCTTGACATCCTCTGTAGGGTTAAAAATGTTTATCAAAATATTTTGTCCAAGCAACTTGTAATGTCAGTCCAAGACCCGTGGATGGTCAATATTTCTTGAAAACTTTGAGAAATCAACAGAAAGCTGGAATTTTAAGCTTTTAAGGGGTATATCTCTTTAACTAGTCAAAAATGGGTTAAGACCTCGATTTTTGAATACACTTACTACTTACAAAAATGTTTCCCTGTCAGTTTTGCGTCCGGTAAAAGAAGTTATGTTTCTCTGTTGCATTCCCATTTGATGTTGTTGGTGTCCAAAAACAGAATATTTTTTCAAAACTGTGACATTTAGCAGCCCATGGAGGGTTAACAAATGCTTACCGGAATAATTTATTCAATCAGCTGGTAATGTGACACCAAAGCCTATTAATGGCCATTTTCTCTTGAAAATCCTACCAGATGTTTGTAAAGAAATCCAGGGAAAACATGCATTTTTAAGCTTTTGATGGGTATCACTATTGACAACCACAAAAGGGGTTAACGGTTGGTTTTTTGAATACCCTTGTTACTTACAAAAATGGTCCTCGGAGAATTCCACTTCCAACAAAGGAGATTATGTTGATTTCTCAGGTACACGTTGGGTGCTGTGCGTGTCCGAAAACAGCCCATTTCAACAAAATTACGATGTTTGGCAGTCTGTAGAGGGTTAATAAACGCTCACCGTAATATTTTGTCCATACAAATTGTAATGTCGTACAAAGATCTGTGAGTAGCCAATTTTTCTTGAAAACCAACAGGATGTTTTTGGAGAAATCCACAGAAAATGGGAATTTTAAGATTTTAAAGGGGTCTGTCTCTTTAGCCTGTCCAAAATGGGTTAAGACTTTGACTTTTGAATATCCTTACTACTTACAAAAATGTTCCCATATAAACTGTGCGCTCGATAAAAGAAGGCACTTTTCTTTGTGGCGTACCTATTTGGTGTTGTTGGCGTCCAAAAATAGCCCATTTTTTACAATTTTGACTTTTAAAAGCCCGTGGAGGGTTAACAAATGCTCACCGCAGCATTTTGTCCATGCGACATCTATTGTCACACCAAGGCCTGGGAGTGACAGATTTTTCTTGAAAATCTACAGGACTCATTTAGAGAAATCCACGGAAAACATGAATTTTTTAGCTTTATTGGGGTATTGCTGTTTAACCAGCCCAAAACGGGATAATGCTTGGTTTTTTTGAAAACCCTTATAACTTAAAAAAATGATCCACGGTGAATTCTACTTCCAATAAAGGAAGTTATGTTATCTCTCGTCTATCGTTTGGGTGCTGTGGCGGCCTGAAACTGGCCGATTTTATAAAAAAAATTCGATGTTTGGCAGCCTGTGGAGGGTTACCATATGCATTGCCTGATATGTCGGGTGTATCAAAGGTCGTGTCACAGACAGGTCTAATAATGATGAATGTTTAAAAAAAATCTACAAGACGTGTTTCGAGAAAGTGCCTATAAACCCCAATTTTCGCAGTTTTTTGCCAATTCTGACGAAATAAGGGTTAAATCGAAAATTCCGCTTTGGTACATTTTTAGATTTTGTACCCTTCTATGAGTATGCAAAATTTTGTGAAAATCGGTTCGACAATGGCTTCTGAATCGTGCAGACAAAATGTGTGGAAAAAACAAACAAAAAAAAAAAAACAAAAAAAAATAGACTTTATGATTCTGGAGAATCACGGCTTTTCCGATGAGATTCCATGATTTTTCATGACCCCACAGTGTCTGATGAATTGATTTTTGTCTCACTGAAGTTCCTTCATTGATGTTATGAGAAAGGTGAGTAAAGTAGTCTCAAATGACTCAGTTTGATAAAAAAAATTGTTTAGGTAAAAACCATCAATAACGGTGGAGTGGGTTAATATCAATATCGTCGTCCGACAAGTTAATGACCCACAAAAGGAGTTATGTTTGTTTCACACATACCCACTGAGTGCTGTGTCTATTTGAAAATGGTCCATTTTATCTCAAATGTATCCAAAATATTGATGTCTGGCAACTTGTAGAGGGTTAACAAGTTCTAACAGGAATATTTTTCCATACAACTTGTAATGTCATACTAAGAACTGCAAATGGCCATTTTTTCCTTAAAATCTTCCAAGATGTTTTCAGAGAAATCACTGCGCATACACTCTTTTCAAATTCGACGTGACGAAATGCAAAATTCATGTCGCTCTTCATGGTAAGTAATGCCGCAACTATTCATGAACAAGGAGTGAAAATTTCATGGAAATCTGCCTAGAATTGTCTGAGATATGGCGTTTTGGAGAGAGGAGGTAATTGTTTGAATTTGGTCCTTCCTTTTCAAGCCAGTTCGAAAAAAGACGTCGGGAATGGGCACAGAATCCTTCAGTGCACCCTCGCTGGAGTAAGTCCACTTAAATGTTACAATTGTGTGTGACTGGTGGAGAGTTGACTGTAAATGGAAGTTGCTTCTTTAAGACAGGCACCCAGGGATCCCAACACAACCTTTAAACCTACGAGAATCATCAGAAGTTTAAAGTCAAGAGAAATTGGCGGTGATTGGGTTTCTGGCAGGCAGGAAAAGATTGACGAAGATTTGCATATTGGACATTAAAATAGCACTTCTGACATACACGAACGGTGTTCAGGCCGCTGGAGGCAGCGTCTTGAAATTTTCAGAACTTGTTCTACGAACCTGGCCGACATTTTGGGATCTGTCCGGACCGCCTGGAAAACACCACACATCGCTTGGAATGTGAGAGTACTATTCGTCCCGACTCTATCAGTTTAGAATGAATATGGGCAGTGTTGTAGATGACTGTAGAGCTGCGATTGAGCATAATGTCCCAGGTTGCGGTGCCACATTGCCTAAACGGCTCCAAGGTATGGTCGTTTGTCTCAATATCGTCCTTACTACTTGTAGTTTATACCGTTGCCATACGTTAATGTAGCCTCTTGTTATTTTCGAGACCTTCGACCCAGAACGCCGCCAAGGTGGGGAAGTGCGGGAGGGGGGGGGGGGGCTGGAGCAGTGGGGGAGGGGTATCCTGACACTATTTTTAAACCTTAGATAATCGTCAGAAGTTGGAGTGAAAAGAAATGGGCGGTGAGTAGGTTTTTTGGCGGGAAGCGATTAACGAAAATTTGCCAATTAGACATTAAAATTGCACTTCTCACAAACACAAACCATGTTCAGACCGCTGAAGGCAGCGACTTCTAGTTTTCAGAACTTGTTCTACGCACCCTGGCCGACATTTTGGCAGCTGTTGCGAGTGTCGAGGCCGCGTGGAGAACACCACGCATCGCGTGAAAAGTGAGTGTGCTATTCTTCCCAACTCTATCAGTTTGGAATGGACTTGGACACTGTTGTAGACTACTGTAGAGCAGCGATTGAGCATGAAGTCGGAGTTTTTTGTGCCAAATTGCCTAACCGGCTCCAAGGTATGATTTTTCGTCTGTACATCGCCCAGATCGCCTGTAGTTTATACCTTTACCATACGTTGAAGTAGCCTTTTGTCATTTTCGCCACTTTCGACCCAGATTTGAGGGTACCTTCCTTCAACTCCATTTTATAGCAAAATCTAGCCATGCTCCCAACCACGCCCCATCGGCCTGGGTGCTTCTAAAGATAGAAAGGTCAATTGAGAGGGGCCTGTTAGCAAACAAACGGGGGCAGGTGTACTTGGTGAAAAAACAGTTGTGTGAACATCCCCAGAAGTGAAAACCTATGCTTAGTGGCAGTAATCAAGGTGTTAATTTAGACTCCGATTACGGCCAAGATACTACAGAATGCAAATGGTGGGTGGGTGGCGGGCATCATCACTGGATCTAATGTTGTATTTCATGTTTTCTTTTTTTCTTTATATTATATTTATTTTTTCTATCTCTTCACTCTCTCTCTCTCTCTCTCTCTCTCTCTCTCTCTCTCTTCTCTCTCTCTCTCTCTCTCTTCTCTCTCTCTCTCTCTCTCTCTCTCTCTCTCTCTCTCTCTCTCAGTTTAATTTGTGTTTGTCAGAAATGTTTATAATATTTAGATTTTGCTAATTTATGGAATACGTTCTGCCATATTGTAAACTGTTAGTCATTGTACAGGAACGGAGGGGCTTCTAAGTGGTAAGCACTTGTCCTCCTATCCTGATTTGCATTGTCAAATGGCAAATAAAATATGTTTAATCTAATCTAACAGTAGGGGGGGGGGGCATGTGTCCTAGGTAAAAAACAGCAGGGGACAGGTGTCCTAGGTAACAGTAAAGCTGCAAATATAAACTTGATTTTAGGACCATTCCATGGACAGTTTAAAGCCTTCTGCGATATCAGTGTTTCTTACTCTCGTCCTTTCACTACATTACCGCAGTATCTGACCCGAGTCGAGTTCTGACGTCATGCAAGTTTGACCGACATGCTTTTAATTTTGTTATTAACAACAACATATATATAATTTCGTGCTTACTGATCCAAATTTTTAAAATGACACATGTAATCGCGAAAGCGTTTTCTGAAAAACACGATTCTGCAAAAGGTTTTAGTGAAATTTGATTATTTTTAGGCTCTTCCCTCTGGAAAAGACTATTGTTTTTCCACGGATTATTATTATTTTTTTCTTTTTTTTTTCTTTTTTTTTGGAAGGGGAGGGGGAGTTGGGGGGTTTTTTTTCCACCATTTTCGGACCGATTTTCACAAAATTTTGCACACGCATAGAAGGGCACAAAATCTAAAAATGTACCGAAGCGGAATTTTTGATTTAACCCTTATTTCGTCAGAATTGGCAAAAAACTGTCAAAATTGGGGTTTATCGGCACTTTCTCGAAACACGTCTTGTAGATTTTTTCTAAACCTTTATCATTGATAGACCTGTCAGTTCCACGACCTTTGATACACATGACATATCTGGCGATGCATATGGTAACCCTCCACAGGCTGCCAAACATCGAAATTTTGATGAATTGGGCCGGGTTTAGGCCCCCAGAGAACACAAACGATACACGAGAGATAAACATAACTTCCTTTATTGGAAGTGGAATTCACTGGAGATCATTTTTGTAAGTAATAAGGGTATTCAAAAAACCAAGCGTTAACCCGTTTTGGGCTGGTTAAACAGCAATATCCCCATAAAGCTAAAAAATTAAGGTTTTCCGTGGATTTCTCTAAACGAGTCTTGTAGATTTTCAAGAAAAAATTGTCACTCCCAGGCCTTGATGTGACAATAGAAGTTGCATGGACAAAATACTTCGGTGAGCATTTGTTAACCCTCCATGGGCTACTAAATGTCAAAATTGTGATAAAATGGGCTGTGTTTGGACGCCAACAGCACCCAAAGGGCACACCACAAAGAAAAGTGCTTTCTTTTATCGAACGCACAATCTATACGGAAACATTTTTGTAAGTAGTAAGGGTATTCAAAAAACGAAGTCTTAACCCGTTTTCGGCAGGCTAAAGAGAGAGACCCCTTAAAATCTAAAAAGTCCCATTTTCTGTGGATTTCTCTAAATACATTCCATAGGTTTTCAAGAAAAATTCACTACTTGCAGGTCTTTGTCTGACATTACAAGTTGCATGGACAAAATATTCCGCTGAGCGTTTATTAACCCTCTACAGAATGCCAAGCATCATAATTTTGTTGAAATGGGCTGTTTTTGGACACACACAGCACGCAATGTATATCCAAGAGTTACACATAATCTCCTTTGTTGGAAGTGGAATTCACTGAGGACCATTTTTGTAAGTAATAAGGGTATTCAAAAACCCAAGCGTTAACCCCTTTTGGGGTTTTTAATAGCGATACCCATCAGAAGCTAAAAAAAATCATGTTTTCCGTGGGTTTCGTTACAAACATCTTGTAAGTTTTCAACAGAAAATGGCCATTGATAGGTCTTAGAGTCACATTACCGGTTGCATGGATAAAATATTCCAGTAAGCAATGGACTGTTTTCAAACACCAAGAGCACCCAATGGATATGTAACAGAGAAACATAACTTCTTTTACTGCGCGTAGAATTCACAGAGGATCAGTTTTGTAAGTAGTAAGAGTATTTAAAAGAATGAAACTTAACCCATTTTAGACTGGATAAGGAGAGATGCCCCTTAAAAGCTTAAAATTTACATTTTCTGTGGATTTCGCTAACTGCTTGCTGGGGATTTTCAAGAACAATTGGACATTGGCAGGTCTTACAAATTGCATAGATAGAATATTCCGCTAGTCGTTTGTTAATCCCGCTACAGGCTGCTAAATGTCAAAATTTTGATAAAATCGGCTGTTTTCGGGCAGCAAATGGGTATGTAATAGGTAAACATAAACTCTTCTATCAGACTCAGAATTCATGAGGCATAATGTATGATAATGTTAAGAGTATTCAAGGGAGCGTGGTGGCTCAGTGGTAGATTGTTGTACTTCTGTGCTAGAGGTCCCAAGCTCGATTCCCGTCCGGGACGACTCACGTTGTGTCCTTGGGCAAGGCAGTTTAGCCCGGTTGCCGACATGGGGGCATGGTGACGCCGTGTACTAAGGCATACTGCACGTCAATGGTACATATGTCTTCAACCTCCGTAACCCTGCTTGAGCGGAGCTTGAACAGAGTTAGAATGTTGAGGAGCTGACAGTTGCTCGTCGATGCTTGGTGGTTCTCTCTGGGTACTCTGGCTTCCTCCACCTATAAAACTGCCACAGTCATGATTAACCATTGTGCATAAGTATGTGACCTTAAACACCAATAAATAAATAAATAAATAAATTGTTTGTTTGTTTGTTTGTTGGTGGTTAACGTCACATATTTATGCACCATGGCTAATCGTGACACAACATGGAGATGAAGTAAAGTTTAGTCAATCGTTGATCTACATGTTGCCCATTTTAGAGGACTTTCACCCCAAGCATTGGTGACTGGGTCCTATTTTACTAGTAAAGCAGAACTGGTTTACCACAGTAAACAAGTGCTGCTTACTTCCCAGGGTCCCCACGGGGAAAATAAATAAATAAATAAATAAATAAATAAATAAATAAATAAATAAATAAATAAATAAATAAATAAATAAATAAGGGTATTAAAAAAAACAAGCCTTAACCCTGTTTACAGGATTAAAGACAGAGAGCCCATGCCGTGTACGCTGCCCACATGACTTGTAAAATCGACACCCCCACTAAATCTACTTCGAGGTGCGGTGTCGGACCCGACCACCTGACGGTTCTGACTTCATTAGATAACACTCCTTCATTGTATTTAGCAGCATGGATTTCCCAAGAAGCAAAGACAAAAATACGTCAGCGGGAAATAATGGCAAATATTTTATTTAGTCTGTATTTTGTCCGTATAGAAAATGTCTCGCCCACATATACTTAAACATGATTCAATGATACAATTGGACATATTTCTCTCGTAAAACCTGAAAAAAGACATGATTTATTGCATCTTAGGATTGCGCGTGTATATCCTTAGAAGATTTTCTGTGTGTTATTAATATACAGCGTCAGTCTTTGATCTCGTTTGGGACGATCAGTGATTAGCACCTTTTCGACAAGAACCATCGAAATTGAAAATAAAAATAATAATCAAATTTCACTAAAACCTTTTGCAGAATCGTGTTTTTCAGAAAACTCTTTGGCGATTGCGTGTGTCGTTTTCAAAATTCCGATCAGTAATCACGAAATTATTAATATGTTGTTGTCAATAACAAAATTGAAAGCATGACCGTTAAACTTGCATGATGTCAGAACTCGACTCGGGTCAAATACTGCGGTGATGCAGTGAAAGGACGAGAGTAAGAAACGCTGATATCGCAGTAGGCTTTAAACTGTCCATGGAATGGTCCTAATATCATGTTTATATTTGCAGCTTTACTGCAAATAGGTTTCCCTTTGTTTCTTGTTGAAATGTTGTTTCCGTCAAGGCCAAGTACCATAGAAAATTTGGAGCACTGAGCAGTGGGATAGGACAACTGACCCATGAACACCTGCCTGCTATTAAAATTAATTAGCGGGGACATCTGCCCCCTCCCCCTTCCTGCTGTTTATTTTACCTAGGACACCTGCCCCCTGCTGTTTCTTTTACCTAGGACACGTGCCTCCCTGCTGTTTTTTCTCCAAGTACACCTGCCCTCGTTTGTTTGCTAACGGGCCCATCCCCATTGACCTTTCTATCTTTAAGAGCACCCGGGCCTCGGGGAGAGGGCGTGGTTGTGAGCATGGCTAGATTTCGCTGAAGGAAGGTACCCTAAAATCTGGGTCGAAAGTGGCGAAAATGACAAAAGGCTACTTCAACGTATGGTAACGGTATAAACTACAGGAGCCTGTTAAGGCAATTTGGCACAAAAAAACTCCAATTTTATGCTCAATCACTGCTCTACAGTAGTCTACAATAGTGCCCAATTCCATTCCAAACTGATAGAGTCGGGACGAATAGTACTCTCACTTTCCACGCGATGCGTGGTGTTCTCCACGCGGTCTCGACACTTGCAACAGATGCCAAAATGTCGGCCAGGGTGCGTAGAACAAGTTCTGAAAATTAGAAGTCGCTGCCTTCAGCGGTCTGGACACGGTTCGTGTTTGTGAGAAGTTCAATTTTAATGTTTTATTGGCAAATTTTCGTTAATCGTTTCTCGCCAAAAAACCTACTCACCGCCGATTTTTTTTCACTTCAACTTCTGCCGATTATCTAAGGTTTAAAGATAGTGTCAGGATATTTTTATTTTCAATTTTGATTGCTCTTGTCGAAAAGGTGCTAATCACTGATCGTCCCAAACGAGATCAAAGACACGCCGTAGTTTAATAACAGACAGAGAATCTTCTAAGAATATACATGCGCAATCCTAAAATGCAATAAATCAAGTGTTTTTTCGCGTTTTATGAGAGAAATATGTCCAATTGTATCATTGAATCATATTTAGGTATATGTGGGTGAGAAATTTTATATACAGACAAAATACAGGCTAAATAAAATATTTAGGCTTTTCCCTCTGGAAAAGACCATTGTTTTTCTACGGATTATTAGGCTTTTCCCTCTGGAAAAGACTATTGTTTTTCTACGGATTATTATTTTGGGTTTTTTTTGGGGTTCTTTTTTTTTTCCACACATTTTGTCCGTACGATTCAGAAACCATTTTAGAACCGATTTCCACGAAATTTTGCACACGCATAGAGGGGCACAAAATCTAAAAATGTACCCAAGCGGAATTTTCGATTTAACCCTTATTTCATCAGAATTGGCAAAAAACCGCCAAAATTGGGGTTTATCGGCACTTCTCGAATCACGTCTTGTAGATTTTTTTTTATACATTCGTCATTGCTAGACCTGTCCGTGACACGCCCTTTGATACACACGACATATCAGGCGATGCATATGGTAACCCTCCACAGGCTGCCAAACATCGAAATTTAGATGAAATAGGCCGGATTCAGGCCCCCACTGCACCCAAACAATACACGAGAGATAAACATAACTTCCTTTATTGGGAGTGGAATTCACCTAGGATCATTTTTGTCAGTAATAAGGGTGTTCAAAAAACCAAGCGTTAACCCGTTTTGGCCTGGTTAAACAGCAATACCTCCATAAAGCTCAAAAATTCGTATTTTCCGTGGATTTCTCTAACCGAGTCTTGTAGATTTTCAAGAAAAATTTGTCACTCCCAGGCCTTGGTGTGAGAATAGAAGTTGCATGGACAAAATACTGCGGTGAGAATTTGTTAACCCTCCACGGGCTGCTAAATGTCAAAATTGTGATAAAATGGGCTGTTTTTGGACGCCAACAGCACCCACTTGGTGTACCACCGAGAAAGGTTCCTTCTTTTATCAGACGCAAAATTGATGGGGAAACATTTTTGATAGTGGTAAGGGTATTCAAAAGTCGAAGTCTTAACCCATTTTGGACTGGTTAAAGAGAGATACCCCTTAAAAGCTTAAAATTCCCATTTTCTGTGGATTTCTCTAAAAGCAACTTGTAGGTTTTCAGGAAATATTGAGTATTCGCAGGTCTTTATGTGACATTACAAGTTGCATGGACAAAATATTCCGGTGAGCATTTATTAACCCTCTACAGGCTGCTAAGCATCGTAATTTTGTTGAAATAGGCTGTTTTCAGACGCGCACAGCACCCAATGCATACCCGAGAGATAAACATAATCTACTTTATTGGAAGTGGAATTCACCGAGGACCAAATTTGTTAGGAATAAGGGTATTCAAAAAACCAAGCATTAACCTCTTTTGGGATGGTTAATAGCAATACCCATCAAAAGCTTAAAAAATCATATTTTCCCTGAATTACTTTACAAACATCTCGTAGGGTTTTAAGAGAAAATGGCCGTTGATAGGTCTTAGAGTCACATTACCACCTGCATGGATAAAATATTCAGATAAGCATTTGTTAACCCTCCATGGGCTGCTAAATGTCAAAATTTCGAAAAATAGTATGTTTTTGGACACCGACACCCTCAAATGGGAATGCTGCAGAGAAACATAACTTCTTTTACCGGACGCAAAACTGATAGGGAAAATTTTTAGTAAGTAGTAAGGGTATTCAAAAATTGAGGTCTTAACCCATTTTTGCCTGGTTAAGGAGACATACCTTTAAAAGCTTAAAATTCCCATTTTCCGGGGATTTCTCAAAAAAATCTAATAAGTATTCAAGAGAAATTGACCATTTGCAGGTCCTGGAATGACATTACAAGTTGCATGAACAAAAGATTCCGGTAAGCGTTTGTTAACCCTCCAGAGGAATCAAATTTTGAAAAAAATGGGCTGTACTTGGCCACCCATTACGCCCAATGTGGACCTGCGAGATGAACATAACCACCTTCATTGGAAGTGGGATTCACTGCGGATCATTTTTGTAAGTAATGAAGGTATTCATAAAACCAAGCATTAACCTGTTTAGAGCTGGTTACAGGGTGATACCCCTCAAAAGGTTAAAAATTCATGTTATCCGAGGATTTCTATAAAAACATCCCATAGATGTTCAAGAAAAATTGGCCATTCTCAGATCTTAGTGTGAATTACAAGTTGCATGTACAAAATATTCCAGTAAGCATTTGTTAACCCTATGCTGGTTCTCAAACATCAAAATGTTGAAAAAGTGGGCTGTGTTTGCATACCCGCCGCACCCAAATTTAAGAGGAGAAATCAACATAAGTGGAAGTAGAATTCACTGAGAATTATTTTTATAAGTAATAAGCGTATTAAAAAAACAACCCTTAACCTGTGTTGGGCTGGATAAACAATTATACCCATCAACAGCTTAAAACTGATTTCTCCCTGGATTTCTCTGAAAACATCTCGTAGATTTTTAAGTAAAAATGGTCATTCACAGTTTTTGGTGTGAAATTACAAGTTGCATGAATAAATATTCCTGTTAGCACTTGTTAACCCTTAACAAGCTGCCAGACATCAAAATTTTGGATACATTTGAGATAAAACAGACCATTTTCAAATAGATACAGCACTCAATGGGTATGTGTCAAACAAACATAACTCCTTTTGTCGGTCATTAACTTGTTGGATGACGATATTGATATTAACCCTCTTCACCGTTAATGATGGTTTTTACCTAAACAATTTTTTATCAAACTGAGTCATTTGAGACTTCTGTACTCACCTTTTTCATGAAATTAATGAAGGAACTTCAGGGAGACAGTCAAAAGCAATTCATCATACACTGTGGGGTCATGACAAATCATGGAATCTCATCGGGAAAAGCCATGATTCTCCAGAATCATAAAGTCTAGGTATTTTTTTTGTTTTTTTTTTTGTTTTTTTTTCCACACATTTTGTCCGTACGATTCAGAAGCCATTTTCGAACCGATTTTCACGAAATTTTGCACACGGATAGAGGGGCACAAAATCTAAAAATGTACCGAAGCGGAATTTTCGATTTAACCCTTATTTCGTCAGAATTGGAAAAAAACTGCCAAAATTGGGGTTTATGGGCACTTTCTCGAAACACGTCTTGTAGATTTTTTTATACATTCGTCATTGCTAGACCTGTCTGTGACACGCCTTTTGATACACACGACATATGGTAACCCTCCACAGGCTGCCAAACATCGAAATTTTGATGAAATAGGCCGGTTTCAGGCCCCCACTACACCCAAACAATACACGAGAGATAAACATAACTTCCTTTTTTGGGAGTGGAATTCACCGAGGATCATTTTTGTCAGTAATAAGGGTGTTCACAAAACAAACGTTAACCCGTTTTGGACTGGTTAAACAGCATTACCCCTATAAAGCTCAAAAATTCACATTTTCCATGGATTTCTCTAAACGAGTCTTGTAGATTTTCAAGAAAAAATTGTCACTCCCAGGCCTTGGTGTGACAATAGAAGTTGCATAGACAAAATACTGTGGTGAGCATTTGTTAACCCTCCACGGGCTGCTAAAAGTCAAAATTGTTTTAAAATGGGCTATTTTTGGACGCCAACAGCACCCACTTGGCGTACCACCAAGAAAGGTTCCTTTTTTATCGGATGCAAAATTGATGGGGAAACATTTTTGATAGTGGTAAGGGTTTTCAAAAGTCAAAGTCTTAACCCATTTTGGGCTGGTTAAAGAGAGATACCCCTTAAAAGCTTAAAATTCCCATTTCCTGTGGATTTCTCTAAAAGCAACTTGTAGGTTTTCAGGAAAAAATTACTATTCGCAGTTCTTTGTGTGACATTACAAGTTGCATGGACAAAATATTCCGGTGAGCATTTATTAACCCTCTACAGTCTGCTAAGCATCGTAATTCTGTTGAAATAGGCTGTTTTCAGACGCGCACAGCACCCAACGCATACCCGAGAGATAAACATAATCTACTTTGTTTGAAGTGGAATTCATCGAGGACCCAATTTGTCAGTAATAAGGGTATTCAAAAACCCAAGCATTAACCCCTTTTGGGATGGTTAATAGCAATACCGATCAAAAGCTTAAAAAATCATGTTTTCCATGAATTCCTTTAAAACGTCTCATAGGGTTTCAAGAGAAAATGGCCGTTGATAGGTCTTAGAGTCACATTACCAGTTGAATGGATAAAATATTCAGATAAGCATTTGTTAACCCTCCATGGGCGGCTAAATGTCAAAATTTAAAAAAAAAACAGTCTGTTTCTGGACACCAACAACATCAAATGGGAATGCTGCAGAACAACATAACTTTTTTTTTTACCGGACACAAAGCTGATAGGGAAAATTTTTTGTAAGTAGTAAGGGCATTAAAAAATTAAGTTCTTAACCCATTTTTGCCCGGTTAAGGAGATGTACCCCTTAAAAGCTTAAAATTACCATTTTCTGTGGATTTCTCCAAAGAATCTTGTAAGTATTCAAGAGAAATTGACCATTTGCAGGTCTTGGAGTGACATTACAAGTTGCATCAACAAAAGATTCTGGTAAGCGTTTGTTTACCCTCCAGAGGCAGCAAATTTTGAGAAAATGGGCTGTACCTGGCCACCCATTACACCCACTGTGTACCTCCGAGTTGAACATAACCACCTTCATTGGATGTAGTATTCACCCAGGATCATTTTTGTAAGTAATGAAGGTATTCATAAAACCATGCATTAACCCGTTTAGAGCTGGTAACAGGGTGATACCCCTCAAAAGGTTAAAAATTCATGTTATCCGAGGATTTCTCTAAAAACATCACGTAGATTTTCAAGAAAAATTGGCCATTCTCAGATCTTAGTGTGAATTACAAGTTGCATGTACAAGATATTCCAGTAAGCATTTGTTAACCCTATGCTGGTTCTCAAACATCACAATGTTGAAAAAGTGTGCTGTGTTTGCATACCCGCAGCACCCAAAGTTAAGAGGAGAAAGCAACATAGGTGGAAGTAGAATTCACTGAGAATTATTTTTATAAGTAATAAGCATATTAAAAAACAACCCTTAACCCGTTTTGGACTGGATAAACAATTATACCCATCAATAGCTTAAAATTCATGTTCTCCCTGGATTTCTCTGAAAACATCTCGTAGATTTTAAAGAAAAAATGGCCATTCGCAGTTCTTGGTGTGACAGTACAAGTTGCATGAATGAACAATATTCCTGTTAGCAATTGTTAACCCTCTACAAGCTGCCAGACATCAATATTTTGGATACATTTGAGATAAAATGGACCATTTTCAAATAGACACAGCACTCATTTGGTATGTGTCAAAAAAACATAACTCCTTTTGTCGGTCATTGACTTGTTGGATGACGATATTTACATTAACCCACTGCTCTGTTAATGATGGTTTTTCACCTAAACAATTTGTTTATCAAACTGAGTCATCTGAGACTACCATACTCACCTTTCTCATAACATCAATGAAGGAACTTCAGTGAGGCAGTTAAAAACAATTCATCAGACACTGTGGGGTCATGAAAAATCATGCAATCTCATCGGGAAAAGCCATGATTCTCCAGAATCATAAAGTCTAGTTGCCATTATTTTCCGCAGACTTATTTTTGTCTTTGCTTCTTGGGGAAATCCATGCTGCTAAATAGAGCGAAAGAGTGTTATTTGATGAGGTCAGAACCGTCAGGTGGTTGGCGGGTCCGAAACCGCACCTCGTAGAAGATTTAGTGGGGGTGTCGATTTTACAAGTAATGTAGGCAGCGTACACGGCATGGGCTGTCTGTCTTTAATCCGACAAAACAGGGTTAAGGCTTGGTTTTTTGAATACCCTTATTCATTTATTTATTTATTTATTGGTGTTTAAGGTCACATACTTCTGCACAATGGCTAATCGTGACCGTGACAGTTTTAGAGGTGGAGGAAGCTGGAGTACCCAGAGAGAACCACCAAGCATCGATGAGCAACTGTCAGCTCCTCAACATTCTAACTCTGCTCAGGCTCCGCTCAGGCAGGATTACAGAGGTTGAAGACATGTGTACCATCGACGTGCAGTATGCCTTAGTACACGGCAATATCGTGCCCCCATGTCGGCAACTGGGCCAAAGTGCCTTGCCCAAGGACACAACATGAGTCGTCCCAGACTGGGATCGAACTCGGGACCTCTAGCATAGCAGTACAACAGTCTACCACTGAGCCACCGCGCTCCCTTGAATACCCTTAATACTATCATACATTATCCCTCAGGAATTCTGAGTCTGATAAAAGAGGTCATGTTTATCTACCCATTTGCTGCCCGAAAACAGCCGATTTTATTAAAATTTTGATGTTTAGCAGCCTGTAGAGGGATTAACAAACGACTAGCAGAATATTCTATCTATGCAATTTGTAAGACCTGCCAATGTCCAATTGTTCTTGAAAATCCCCAACAAGCAGTTAGTGAAATCCACGGAAAATGTAAATTTTAAGCGTTTAAGGGGCATCTCTCCTTATCCAATCCAAAATGGGTTAAGTTTCATTCTTTTAGATACCCTTACTACTTACAAACCTTAAACACCAATAAATAAATAATATCATGCAGTGGAGTGTGAAATATGAAGTGAGGCGGTCCAAAACATTTTAACAAGAAATACGGGAAACCTATTTGCAGTAATGCTGCAAACATGAACTTGATTTTAGGACCATCCCATGGACAGTTTAAAGCCTACTTCGATATCAGCGTTCCTTACTCTCAACCTTTCAGTGCATCACCGCAGTATTTCACCCGAATCGAGTTCTGACGTCATGCAAGTTTGGCCGACATGCTTTCAATTTTGTTATTGCTAACTACATATTTATAATTTCATTATTTCTGATCGGAATTTTGAAAATGACACACGCAATCGCGACAGAGTTTTCTGAAAAACTCGATTCTGCAAATGGTTTTAGTGAAATTTCATTATTTTTTATTTTAAATTTCGATGGCTCTTGTCGAAAAGGTGTTAATTACTGATTGTCCCAAACGAGATCAAAGACTGACGCCAAAGATTAAAAACAGACAGAGAATCTTCTACAAATATACATTTGCAATCCTAAAATGCAATAAAACAAGTCTTTTTTCACGTTTTATGCATGTTTTATGAGAGAAATATGTCCAATCGGATCATTGAATCATTTTTAGGTATATGTGGGTGAGAACTTCTGTATACGGACAAAATACACACCAAATAAAACAATTGGCATTCTTTTCCGGTGACGTATTTTTATCTTTGCTTCTTGGGGAATACCATGCTGCTAAATACGACAAAGGGGTGTTATCTAATGAGGTCAGGTGGTCGGGTCTGACACCCCACCTCGCAGTAGATTTAATGGGGGTGTCGATTTTACATGTAATGTAGGCAGCATACATGGCATGGGCTGTCTGTCTTTAATCAAGAAAAAAACAGGTTAAGGCTTGGTTTTTTGAATACCCTCAATACTATCAAACATTATCCCTCGTGAATTCTGATTCTGATAAAAGAGGATATGTTTATCTATTACGTATGCATTTGGAGACCGATAACAGCCAATTTTATCAAAATTATGACCTTTAGCAGTCTGTAGAGGGGTTAGCAAATGATTAGCGGAATATTCTATCCATGCAACTTGTAATACCAACCAAGACCTGCCAATGTCCAATTGATTGTTCTTGAAAATCGCCAACAAGCAGTTGGCGAACTCCACGGAAAATGTAAATTTTATGCTTCTAAGGGGTATCTCTCCTTATCCAGTCCAAAATGGGTTAAGCTTCATTCTTTTAAATACCCTTACTACATACAAAACTGATCCTCTGTGAATTCTACGCGCAGTAAAAGAAGTTTTGTTTAGCCTTTACATACCCATTGGGTGCTGTTGGTGTCTCAAAGCAGCCCATTTTATCAAACTTTTGATCTTCAGAAGCTGGTGGAGAGCTAACAAATTCTGACCGGAATATTTTGTCCATGCAACATGTAATGGCACACTAAGACCTATGAATGACCATTTTTTCTTGAAATTTACAAGATGTTTTTAAAGAAATCCAGGGAAAACATGAATTTTTAAGCCTTTGATGGGCATCGCTGTTTAACCAGCCCAAAATGGGTTATGGCTTGGTTTTTTGAATACCCTTATTATTACAAAAATTATCCTCGGTGATTTCCACTTCCAAGAGAGGAAGTTATGTTTATTTCCCAGCTACAGGTTGGGTGCTGTGGGGGGGGGGGGGGGGGGGGGGGGCTGAAAACAGCCTATTTTATCAAAGTGTTGATATTTGAGAGTCTGTGGAGGGTTAACAAATGCTTATCAGAATATTTTGTCCTTGCAGTTTATAATGTTACACCAAGATCTGCGACGGACCAGTTTTTTCTTGAAAATCTACTTGACATTTTTAGAGAAATCCACGTAAAACATGATTGTTTAAGCATTTGGGGGAATCACTCTTAAACCACCGCAAAACGGGTTAACACTTGGTTTTTTGAATACCCTTATTACTTACAAAAATGGTCCTCGGTGAATTCCATTTCCAACAAAGGAGATTATGTTTATTTCTCAGGTACACATTGGGTGCTGTGTGCATCCGAAAACAGCCCATTTCAACAAAATTACAAAGCTTGGCAACCTGTGGAGGGTTAATAAACGCTCACCGGAATATTTTGTCCATGCCACTTGTAATGTCACACAAAGGCCTGCGAGTAGTCAATTTTTCTTGAAAACCTACAAGATGTTTTTAGAGAAATCCACAGAAAATTAGAATATTAAGATTTTAAGGGGTCTTTCTCTTTAGCCTGCCCAAAAAGGGTTAAGACTTCGACTTTTGAATATCCTTACTACTTACAAAAATGTTTCCGTATAGAGTGTAGGCTCGATAAAAGAAGGCACTTTTCTTTGTGGCGTACCCATTGGGTGCCGTTGGCGTCCAAAAAGAGCCCATTTTATCACAATTTTGACTTTCAGCAGCCCATGGAGGGTTAACAAATGCTCCCCTTAGTATTTTGTCCATGCAACTTCTATTGTCACACCAGAACCCGGGGGTGACAATTTTTTCTTGAAAATCTTCAAGACTCGTTTAGAGAAATCCACGGAAAACATGATTTTTTGAGCTTTATGGGGGTATTGCTGTTTAACCAGTCCAAAACGGGTTAATGCGTGGTTTTATAAACACCCTTATTACTGACAAAAATGATCCTCGGTAAATTCCACTTCCAATAAAGGAAGTTATGTTTGTCTCTCATGTATTGTTTGGGCGCAGTGGGGGCCTGAAACCGACCTATTTCATCAAAATTTCGATGTTTGGCAGCCTGTGGAGGGTTACCATATGCATCGCCGAATATGTCATGTGTATCAAAGGTCGTGTCACAGGCAGGTCTAGAAATGATGAATGTTTAAAAAAAATCTACAAGACGTGTTTCGAAAAAGTGCCGATAAACCCCAATTTTGACAGTTTTTTGCCAATTCTGACAAAATAAGTGTTAAATCGAAAATTCCGCTTCGGTACATTTTTAGATTTTGTGCCCCTCTATGAGTGTGCAAAATTTTGTGAAAATCGGTTTGAAAATGGCTTCGGAATCGTGCGGACAAAATGTGTGGAACCCCCCCCCCCCCCCGCCCCCCCCCCCCAAAAAAAAAACTAAAAAAAAAAAACAAAACAAAACTAGACTTTATGATTCTGGAGAATCATGGCTTTTCCCGATGAGATTCCATGATTCTTCATGACCCCACAGTGTCTGATGAATTGTTTTTAACTGTCTCACTGAAGTCCTTCATTGATGTTATGAGAAAGGTGAGTATAGAAGTCTCAAATGACTCAGTTTGATAAGAAAATTGTTTAGGTAAAAACCATCATTAACGGTGGAGTGGGTTAATATCAATATCGTCGTCCGACAAGTGAATGACCCACAAAAGGAGTTATGTTTGTTTCACACATGCCCACCTAGTGCTGTGTCTATTTGAAAATGGTCCATTTTATCTCAAATGTATCCAAAATATTGATGTCTGGCAGCTTGTAGAGGGTTAAGAAGTGCTAACAGGAATATTTTTCCATACAACTTGTAATGTCACACTAAGAACTGCAAATGGCCATTTTTTCTTTAAAATCTTCCAAGATGTTTTCAGAGAAATCCCTGTGCATACGCTCTTTTCCACTTCGACGTGACGAAATGTGAAATTCATGTCGCTCTTCATGGAAAGTGATGCCACAACTATTCATGAACAAGGAGTGAAAATTTCATGGAAATCTGCCTAGAATTGGCTGAGATATGGTGTTTTGGAGAGAGGAGGTAATTGTTTGAATTTGATCCTTCCTTTTCAAGCCAGTTCGAAAAAAGACGTCGGGAATGGGCGCAGAATCCTTCAGTGCCTCCTCGCTGGAGTAAGTCCACTTAAATGTTACAATTCTGTGTGACTGGTGGAGAGTTGACTGTAAATGGAAGTTGCTTCTTTAAGACAGCCACCCAGGGAACCCAACACAACCTTTAAACCTACGAGAATCTCAGAAGTTTAAAGTCAAGAGAAATTGGCGGTGATTGGGTTTCTGGCAGGCAGGAAAAGATTGACGAAGATTTGTATATTGGACATTAAAATAGCACTTCTGACATACAGGAACGGTGTTCAGACCGCTGGAGGCAGCGACTTGAAATTTTCAGAACTTGTTCTACGAACCCTGGCCGACATTTTGGGATCTGTTTGGAGTGTGCGTACCGCGTGGAAAACACCACGCATCGCTTGGAATGTGAGTGTACTATTCGTCCCGACTCTTTCAGTTTAGAATGGACACGGGCAGTTTTGTAGACGACTGTAGAGCTGCGATTGAGCATAACGTCCCAGGTTTCGGGGCCACATTGCCTAACCAGCTCCAAAAGAGCGGCGGGGGAGGGGTATCCTGACACTATCTTTAAACCTTAGATAATCGGCAGAAGTTGAGGTGAAAAGAAATCGGCGGTGAGTAGGTTTTTTGGTGGGAAATGATTAACGAAAATTTGCCAATCAGACATTAAAATTGCACTTCTCACAAACATGAACCGTGTCTAGACCGCTGAAGGCAGCGACTTCTAATTTTCCGAACTTGTTCTACGCACCCTGGCCGACATTTTTGGCATCTGTTGCGAGTGTCGAGGCCGCGTGAAGAACACCACGCATCGCGTGAATGTGAGAGTACTATTCGTCCCGACTCTATCAGTTTGGAATGGACTTGGGGGCTGTTGTAGACTACTGTAGAGCAGCGATTGAGCATAAAGTCGGAGTTTTTTGTGCCAAATTCCAAACCGGCTCCAAGGTATGATTTTTCGTCTGTACATCGCCCAGATCGCCTGTAGTTTACCGTTACCATACGTTGAAGTAGCCTTTTGTCATTTTCGCCACTTTCGACCCAGATTTGAGGGTACCTTCCTTCAACCCCATTTTATAGCAAAATCTAGCCATGCTCCCAACAACGCCCTCTCCCCGTCGGCCCGGGTGCTTCTAAAAATAGAAAGGTCAATGGGGAAGGGCCCGTTAGCAAACAAACGGGGACAGGGCAGGTGTACTTGGTGAAAAAACAGTTGTGTGAACATCCCCAGAAGTGAAAACCTATGCTCAGTGGCTGTAATCAAGATGTTAATTTAGACTCCTATTACGGCCAAGATACTACAGAATGGAAATGGGTGGGTGGCGGGCATCATCACTGGATATAATGTTGTATTTCATGTTTTCTTTTTTTCTTTATATTTTTTTTATTTTTTTTATCTCTTCTCTCTCTCTCTCTCTTTCTCTCAGTTTAATTTGTGCTTGTCTATAATGTTTATAATATTTAGATTTTGCTAGATTCTGTTATTTATGGAATACGTTCTGCCACATTGTAAATTATTAGTCACTGTACAGGAACGGAGGGGCTTCTAAGTGGTAAGCACTTGTCCTACAATCCTGATTTGCATTGTCAAATGGCAAATAAGATATGTTTAATCTAATCTAACAGTGGGGGGAGGGGGGGGGGGCATGTGTCCTAGGTTAAAAAACAGCAGGGGCAGGTGTCCTAGGTAAAATAAACAGCATGGGGGGGGGGGGGGGGGGATGTCACCGCTAATTAATTTTAATAGGAGGCAGTTGTTCATGGGGCAGGTGTCCTATCCCACTGCCCAGTATTCCAAATTTTCTATGGTACTTGGCCTTGACGGAAATAACATTTCAACAAGACACAACGGGAAACCTATTTGCAAAAAAGCTACAAATATAAACTTGATTTTAGGACCATTCCATGGACATTTTAAAGCCTACTGCGATATCAGCGTTTCTTACTCTCGTCCTTTCACTACACCGCAGTATTTTACCCGAGTCGAGTTCTGACGTCATGCAAGTTTGACCGACATGCTTTCAATTTTGTTATTGAAAACAACATATTTATAATTTTGTGCTTACTGATCCGAATTTTGAAAACGACACACGCAATCGCGAAAGCGTTTTCTGAAAAACACGATTCTGCAAAAGGTTTTAGTGAAATTTGATTATTTTTTTTATTATCAATTTCGATGGCTCTTGTCGAAAAGGTGCTAATCACTGATCGTCCCAAACGAGATCAAAGACACGCCGTAGTTTAATAACAGAGAGAGAATCTTCTAAGAATATACATGCGCAATCCTAAAATGCAATAAATCAAGTGTTTTTTCACGTTTTATGAGAGAAATATGTCCAATTGTATCATTGAATCATTTGTAGGTATATGTGGGTGAGAAATTTTCTATACGGTCAAAATACAGGCTAAATAAAATATTTGCCATTATTTTCCGCAGACGTGTTTTTGTCTTTGCTTTTTGGGGAAATCCATGCTGCTAAATACAACGAAGGTGTGTTATTTGATGTGGTCAGAACCGTCAGGTGGTCGGGTTGGAAACCGCACCTCGCAGAAGATTTAGTGGGGGGTGTCGATTTTACAAGTAATGTAGGCAGCGTACACGGCGTGGGCTGTCTGTCTTTAATCCGACAAAACAGGGTTAAGGCTTGGTTTTTTGAATACCCTTATTTATTTATTTATTTATTTATTTATTTATTTATTTATTTATTTATTTATTTATTTATTTATTTATTTATTTATTTATTTATTGTGTTTAAGGTCACATTCTTATGCACAATAGCTAATCGTGACCGTGACAGTTTTAGAGGTGGAGGAAGTCGGAGTACCCGGAGAGAATCACCAAGCATCGACGAGCAACTGTCAGCTCGTCAACATTCTAACTCTGTTCAGGCTCCGCTCAGGCAGGGTTACAGAGGTTGAAGACATGTGTACCATCGACGTGCAGTATGCCTTAGTACACGGGGACATCGTGCCCCCATGTCGGCAACTGGGCCAAAGTGCCTTGCCCAAGGACACAGCGTGAGTCGTCCCGGACGGGGATCGAAGTCCGGACCTCTAGCATAGAAGTACAACAGTCTACCACTGAGCCACCGCGCTCCCTTGAATACCGTTAATACCATCATACATTATCCCTCAGGAATTCAAAGTCTGATAAAAGAGGTCATGTTTACCTATTGCATACCCATTTGCTGCCCGAAAACAGCCGATTTTATTAAAATTTTGACGTTTAGCAGCCTGTAGAGGGATTAACAAACGACTAGCGGAATATTCTATCTATGCAATTTGTAAGACCTGCCAATGTCAAATTGTTCTTGAAAATCCCCAACAAGTAGTTAGCGAAATCCACGGAAAATGTCAATTTTAAGCATTTAAGGGGTATCTCTTTTTATCCAGTCCAAAATGTGCTAAGCTTCATTCTTTTAAATACCATTACTACATACAAAACTGATCTTCTGTGAATTCTACGCGCAGTAAAAGAAGTTTTGTTTAGCCTTTACATACCCATTGGGTGCTGTTGGTGTCTCAAAGCAGCCCATTTTATCAAACTTTTGATGTTCAGATGCTGGTGTAGAGCTAACAAATTCTGACCGGAATATTTTGTCCATGCAACATGTAATGGCACACTAAGACCTATGAATGACCATTTTTTTCTTGAAATTTACAAGATGTTTTTAAAGAAATCCAGGGAAAACATGAATTTTTAAGCCTTTGATGGGTATCGCTGTTTAACCAGCCCAAAACGGGTTAAGGCTTGGTTTTTTGAATACCCTTATTACTTACAAAAATTATCCTCGGTGATTTCCTCTTCCAAGAGAGGAAGTTATGTTTATTTCCCAGCTACAGGTTGGGTGCTGTGGGGGGCTGAAAACAGCCTATTTTATCAAAGTGTTGATATTTGAGAGTCTGTGGAGGGTTAACAAATTCTTATCAGAATATTTTGTCCTTGCAGTTTATAATGTTACACCACGATCTGCGACGGACCAGTTTTATCTTGAAAATCTACTAGACATTTTTAGAGAAATCCACGTAAAACATGATTGTTTAAGTATTTGGGGGAATCACTCTTAAACCACCGCAAAACGGGTTAACACTTGGTTTTTTGAATACCCTTATTACTTACAAAAATGGTCCTCGGTGAATTCCATTTCCAACGAAGGAGATTATGTTTATTTCTCAGGTACACATCGGGTGCTTACTAGATTTTTGGGAGAAATCCACAGAAAACTGGAATTTTAAGCTTTTAAGGGGTACATCTTAACCAGGCGAAAATGGGTTAAGACCTCGATTTTTTGAATATCCTTACTACTTACTAAATTTTTCTCTGTCAGTTTTGCATCCGGTAAAAGAAGTTATGTATCTCTGTGGCATTCCCATTTGTTGTTGTTGGTGTCCAAAAACAGACTATTTTTTCAAAATGTTGACATTTAGCAGTCCATGGAGGGTTAACAAATGCTTACTGGAATATTTTATCCATGCAACCTTTAATGTGACTCCAAGACCTATCAATGGCCATTTTCTGTTGAAAACTTACAAGATGTTTGTAACGAAATCCATGGAAAACATGATTTTTTTTTAGCTTTTGATGGGTATCGCTAATAACCACCCCAAAAGGAGTTAACGCTTGGGTTTTTGAATACCCTTATTACTTACAAAAATGGTCCTCAGTGAATTCCACTTCCAACAAAGGAGATTATGTGTAACTCTAGGACATACATTGCATGCTGTGTGTGTCCGAAAACAGCCCATTTCAACAAAATTATGATGCTTGGCATTCTGTAGAGGGTTAATAAACGCTCAGCG
The DNA here is from genome assembly GCA_031216915.1 of Pictodentalium vernedei. Classification (NCBI taxonomy): domain Eukaryota; kingdom Metazoa; phylum Mollusca; class Scaphopoda; order Dentaliida; family Dentaliidae; genus Pictodentalium; species Pictodentalium vernedei. The sequence continues at coordinate 566,116,190 of CM062297.1, read as the reverse complement.
GAATATTTTGTCCATGCCACTTGTAATGTCACACAAAGACCTGCAAGTAGTCAATTTTTCTTGAAAACCTATGGAATGTATTTAGAGAAATCCACAGAAAATGGGAATTTTTAGATTTTAAGGGGTCTCTCTCTTTAGCCTGCCCAAAATGGGTTAAGACTTCGTTTTTTGAATACCCTTACTACTTACAAAAATGTTTCCGTATACATTGTGCGCTCGATAAAAGAAATCCTTTTTCTTTGTGGCGTACCCATTGGGTGCCGTTGGCGTCCAAAAACAGCCCATTTTATCACAATTTTGAGTTTTAGCAGCCCGTGGAAGGTTAACAAATGCTCACCGAAGTATTTTGTCTATGCAACTTCTATTGTCACATCAAGGCCTGTGAGTGACAATCTTTTCATGAAAATCTACAAGACTCGTTTAGAGAAATCCACGGAAAACATGAAGTTTTGAGCTTTTTGGGGGTATTGCTGTTTAACCAGCCCAAAACGGGTTAACGCTTGGTTTTCTGAACACATTTATTACTTACAAAATTGATCCTCGGTGAATTCCACTTCCAATAAAAGCAGTTATGTGTATCTATCGTGTTTCGTTTGGGTGCTGTGGGGGCCCAAAAACAGCCCATTTCATCAAAATTTCGATGTTTGGCAGCCTGTGGAGGGTTACCATACGCATCGCCTGATATGTCGTGTGTATCAAAGGTCGTATCACAGGCAGGTCCAGCAATGATGAATGTTTAGAAAAAAATCTACAAGACGTGTTTCGAGAAAGTGACGATAAACCCCAATTTTGACAGTTTTCTGCCAATTCTGACGAAATAAGGGCTAAATCGAAAAATCCGCTTTGGTACATTTTTAGATTTTGTGCCCCTCTATGTGTGTGCAAAATTTTGTGAAAATCGGTTCGAAAATGGCTTCTGAATCGTACGGACAAAATGTGTGAAAAAAAAAAAAAAAAAAAAAACCCCCAAAAAAAAAAAAAAAAAAATAATAATAATCCGTAGAAAAACAATAGTCTTTTCCAGAGGGAAAAGCCTAAAAAAAAAAAAAAAAAAAAAAATAATAATAATAATCCGTAGAAAAACAATAGTCTTTTCCAGGGGGAACAAAACAAAAAACTAGATTTTATGATTCTGGAGAATCATGGCTTTTCCCAATGAGATTCCTTGATTTTTCATGCCCCCACAGTGTCTGATGAATTGTTTTTAACTGTCTCACTGAAGTTCTTTCATTGATGTTATGAGAAAGGTGGTTATAGTAGTCTCAAATGACTCAGTTTTATAAAAAAAAAAGTTGTTTAGGTAAAAACCATCATTAATGGTAGAGTGGGTTAATATCAATATCGTCGTCCCACAAGTTAATGACCGACAAAAGGAGTTATGTTTGTTTGACACATACCCTTTGAGTGCTCTGTCTATTTGAAAATGGTCCATTTTATCTCAAATGTATCCAAAATATTGATGTCTGGCCAATTGTAGAGGGTTAACATGTGCTAACAGGCATATTTATTCATGCAACTTGCAATTTCAAACCAAAAAGTGCGAATGGCCATTTTTACTTAAAATCTATAAGATGTTATCAGAGAAATTCATGCGCATGCACTCTTTTCGAATTCGACGTGACGAAATGCGAAATTCGTATCGCTCTGCATGGAAAGTGATGCCACAACTATCCATGAACAACGAGTGAAATTTCATGGAAATCTGCCTAGAATTGGTTGGGATATAGCGTTTTGAAGAGAGGAGGTAACTGTCTGAATTTGGTCCTTCCTTTTCAAGCCAGTTCGAAAAAAGACGTCGTGAATGGGCGCAGACTCCTTTAGAGCCCCCCCCTCTCTCTCTCTGTAAATGGAAGTTGCTTCTTTAAGACCGCCACCCAGGGATCCCAACACAACCTTTAAACCTAAGAGAATCGTCAGAAGTTTGAAGTGAAAAGAAATTGGCGGTGATTGGGTTTCTGGCAGGCAGGAAAAGATTGACGAAGATTTGCATATTGGACATTAAAATAACACTTCTGACATACACGAACCGTGTCCAGACCACTGGAGGCAGCGACTTGAAATTTTCAGAACTTGTACTACGAACCCTGGCCGACATTTTGGGATCTGTTTGGAGCGTCCGAGCCGCCTGGAAAACACCACGCATCGCTTGGAAGGAGAGAGTACTATTCGTCCCGACTCTATCGGTTCAGAATGGAAATGGGCAGTGTTGTAGACGACTGTGGAGCTGCGATTGAGCATAAAGTCCCAGGTTTCGGTGCGGGGGGGGGGGGGGGGGGGGGGGTATCCTGATACTATCTTTAAACCTTAGATAATCGGAAGAAGTTGCAGGGAAAAGAAATCGGCGGTGAGTAGGTGTTTTAGCGGGAAACGATTAACGAAAATTTGCCAATTAGACATTAAAATTGCACTTCTCACAAACACAAACCGTGTCCAGACCGCCAAAGGCAGCGACTTCTAATTTTCAGAACTTGTTCTACGCACCCTGGCCGACATTCTGGCATCTGTTGCAAGTGTCGAGACCGCGTGGAGAACACCACGCATCGCGTGGAAAGTGAGAGTACTATTCGTCCCGACTCTATCAGTTTGGAATGGAATTGGGCACTATTGTACACTACTGTAGAGCAGCGATTGAGCATAAAATCGGAGTTTTTTTTGTGCCAAATTACCTAACTGGCACCAAGGTATGATCTTTCGTCTGTACATCGCCCCGATCGTCTGAAGTTTATACCGTTACCATACGTTGAAGTAGCCTTTTGTCATTTTCGCCACTTTCGACCCAGATTTGAGGGTACCTTCCTTCAGCGAAATCTAGCCATGCTCACAACCACGCCCTCTCCCCGTCGGCCCGGGTGCTTCTAAAGATAGAAAGGTCAATGGATAGGGGCCCGTTAGCAAACAAACGGGGGCAGGTGTAGTTGGTGAAAAACAGCAGGGGGTGGGGGCACGTGTCCTAGGTAAAAGAAACAATAGGGGGCAGGTGTCCTTGGTAAAATAGGTAAAAAAAACAGGAGGAAGGGGGGCAGATGTCCCCGCTAATTAATTTTAATAACAGGCAGGTGTTCATGGGGCAGGCCCACTGCTCGGTGTTCCAAATTTTCTATGGTACTTGGCCTTGACGGAAACAACACTTGAACAAGAAACAACGGGAAACCTATTTGCAGTAAAGCTGCAAACATAAACATGATTTTACGACCATTCCATGGACAGTTTAAAGCCTTCTGCGATATCAGCGTTTATTACTCTCGAACTTTCACTGCATCACTGCAGTATTTCACTCGAGTCGAGTTCTGACGTCATGCAAGTTTGACGGACATGCTTTCAATTTTGTTATTGACAACAACATATTTATAATCTCGTGATTACTGATCGGAATTTTGAAAACGACACATGCAATCGCGAAAGAGTTTTCTGAAAAACACGATTCTGCAAAAGGTTTTAGTGAAATTTGATTTTTTTTTTTATTTTCAATTTCGATGGCTCTTGTCGAAAAGGTGTTAATCACTGATCGTCCCAAACGAGATCAAAGACTGACGCTGTATATTAATAACACACAGAGAATTTTCTAAGAATATACACGCGCAATCCTAAAATGCAATAAATCAAGTGTTTTTTCACGTTTTATGAGAGAAATATGTCCAATTGTATCATTGAATCATTTGTAGGTATATGTGGGTGAGAAATTTTCTATATGGTCAAAATACAGGCTAAATAAAATATTTGCTATTATTTTCCGCAGACGTATTTTTGTCTTTGCTTCTTGGGGAAATCCATGCTGCTAAATACAACGAAGGTGTGTTATTTGATGTGGTCAGAACCGTCAGGTGGTCAGGTCCGACCCTGCACCTCGAAGTAGATTTAGTGGGGGGTGTCGATTTTACAAGTAATGTAGGCAGCATACACGGGATGGGCTGTCTGTCTTTAATCCTATAAACAGGGTTAAGGCTTGGCCTTTTGAATACCCTTATTTATTTATTTATTTATTTATTTATTTATTTATTTATTTATTTATTTATTTAATTTATTTATTTGTTTATTGGTGTTTAAGGTCACATACTTATGCACAATGGCTAATCGTGACCGTGACAGTTTTATAGGTGGAGGAAGCCAGAGTACACGGAGAGAACCACCAAGCAACGACGAGCAACTGTCAGCTCCTCAACATTCTAACTCTGTTCAAGCTCCGCTCAAGCAGGGTTACAGAGGGTGAAGACATATGTACCATCGACGTGCAGTATGCCTTAGTACACGGCGTCATCGTGCCCCCATGTCGGCGACCGGGCTAAAGTGCCTTGCCGAAGGACACAATGTGAGTCATCCCGGACGGGGATTGGACTCGGGACCTCTAGCATAGAAGTACAACAGTCTACCACTGAGCCACCACGCTCCCTTGAATACCCTTAACACTATCATACATTATCCCTCGTGAATTCTGAGTCTGATAAAAGAGGTTATGTTTACCTATTACATACCCATTTGCTGCCCGAAAACAGCCGATTTTATCAAAATTTTGATGTTTAGCAGCCTGTAGCGGGATTAACAAACGACTAGCGGAATATTCTATCTATGCAATTTGTAAGACCTGCCAATGTCCAATTGTTCTTGAAAATCGCCAACAAGCAGTTAGCGAAATCCACAGAAAATGTAAATTTTAAGCTTTTAAGGGGTATCTCTCCTCATCCAGTCTAAAATAGGTTAAGTTTCATTCTTTTAATTACCCTTACTACTTACAAAACTGATCCTCTGTGAATTCTTCGCGCAGTAAAAGAAGTTACATTTCTCTGTTACATATCCATTGGGTGCTCTTGGTGTCTGCAAACAAACCATTTTATCAACATTTTGATGTTTAGCAGCTCGTGGAGAGTTAACGAATGCTCAACGGAATATTTTGTCCATGTAACTTGTAATGTCACATGAAGACCTGTGAATGGCCCTTTTTTCTTGAAATCTACAAGATGTTTTTAAAGAAATCCAGGGAAAACATGAAATTTTAAGTCTTTGATGGGTACCACTGTTTAACCAGACCAAAACGGGTTAAGACCAGCCCTAAATGGGTTAATGCCTGGTCTGATGAGTTCCACTTCCAAAGAAGGAGGTTATGGTTATCTCGCAGGTACACATTGCGTGCAATGGGTGCCCAAGAACAGTCCATTTTCTCAAAATTTCTATGCTTTGCAGCCTCTGGAGAGTTAACTAATGCTTACCGGAATATTTTGTCTATGTAACTTGTAATGTCACTCCAAGACCTGCAAATGATGATCAATTTTTCTTGAATACTTACTAGATTTTTTGGAGAAATCCACAGAAAACTGGAATTTTAAGCTTTTAAGGGGTACATCTTAACCATGCGAAAATGGGTTAAGACCTCGATTTTTTGAATACCCTTACTACTTACTAAATTTTTCTCTGTCAGTTTTGCATCCGGTAAAAGAAGTTATGTCTCTCTGTGGCATTCCCATTTGTTGTTGTTGGTGTCCAAAAACAGACTATTTTTTCAAAATGTTGACATTTAGCAGCCCATGGAGGGTTAACAAATGCTTACTGGAATATTTTATCCATTTAACCGGTAATGTGACTCCAAGACCTATCAATGGCCATGTTCTGTTGAAAACTTACAAGATGTTTGTAATGAAATCCACGGAAAACATAATTTTTTTTAGCTTTTGATGGGTATCGCTAATAACAACCCCAAAAGGGGTTAACGCTTGGGTTTTTGAATACCCTTATTACTTGCAAAAATGTTCCTCAGTGAATTCCACTTCCAACAAAGGAGATTATGTGTAACTCTCGGACATACATTGCGTGCTGTGTGTGTCCGAAAACAGCCCATTTCAACAAAATTATGATGCTTGGCATTCTGTAGAGGGTTAATGAACGCTCAGCGGAATATTTTGTCCATGCCACTTGTAATGTCACACAAAGACCTGCAAGTAGTCAATTTTTCTTGAAAACCTATGGAATGTATTTAGAGAAATCCACAGAAAATGGGAATTTTCAGATTTTAAGGGGTCTCTCTCTTTAGCCTGTCCAAAATGGGTTAAGACGTCGACTTTTGAATACCCTTACTACTTACAAAAATGTTTCCGTATAAATTGTACGCGCGATAACAGAAGGCACTTTTCTTTGTGGTGTACTCTTTGGGTGCTGTTGGTATGCAAAAACAGCCCATTTTATCGCAATTTTGACCTTCAGCAGCCCGGGGAGGGTTAACTAATGCTGACCGGAATATTTTGTTCATGCGACTTGTAATGTCTCACCAAGACCTGCAAATAGCCGATTTTTCTTGAAGACCTACAAGATGTTGTTAGAGAAATCCACAGAAAACGGGGATTTTAAGATTTTAATGGGTATCTCTCTTTAACCAGCCCAAAATGGGTTAAGACGTCATATTTTGAATACCCTTACCGCTTTCAAAAATATTTTCCGATCAATTTTGCGTCCGATAAATGAAGGCACCTTTCTCTGGGGTATATCGTTTGGGTGCTGTTGGTGTCTAAAAACAGCCCATTTTATCACAATTTTTACATTTAGCAGCTCGGGGAGGGTTAACAAATGCTGACCGGAATATTTTATCCATGCAATTTGTAATGTCACATCAAGACCTGAGAGTGACCAATTTTACTTGAAAATCTACAGGACTCATTTAGAAAAATCCACGGAAAACATGAAGTTTTGAGCTTTTTTGGGGTATTGCTGTTTAACCAGCCCAAAACGGGTTAACACTTGGTTTTCTGAACACCCTTATTACTTACAAAAATGATCCTCGGTGAATTCCAATTCCAATAAAGGAAGTTATGTTTACCTCTCGGGTATCGTTTGGGTGCTGTGGGGGTCTGAAACCGGCCCATTTCATCAAAATTTCGATGTTTGGCAGCCTGTGGAGGGTTACCATATGCATCGCCTAATATGTCGTGTGTATCAAAGGTTGTGTCATAGGCAGGTCTAGTAATTATGAATATTTAAAAAAAATCCTAAAGACGTGTTTCGAGAAAGTGCCGATAAAGCCCAATTTTGGCAGTTTTTTGCCAATTCTGGCGAAATAAGGGTTAAATCGAAAATTCAGCTTCGGTACATTTTTAGATTTTTTGCCACTCTATGCGTGTGCCAAATTGTCTGAAAATCGGTTCGAAAATGGCTTCTGAATCGTACGGACAAAAATGTGTGGAAAAAAAAAACAAAAAAAACTAGACTTTATGATTCTGGAGAATCATGGCTTTTCCCGATTAGATTCCATGATTTTTCGTGACCCCACAGTGTCTGATGAATTGTTTTTAACTGTCTCACTAAAGTTCCTTCATTGATGTTATGAGAAAGGTGAGTATAGTAGTCTCAAATGACTCGGTTTGGGTTTGATAAAAAAATGTTTAGGTAAAACCCATCATTAATGGTAGAATGGGTTAATATCAATATCAATGTTTCCCTATCAGTTTTGCGTCCAGTAAAGAAGTTACGTTTCTCAGTGGCATTTCCATTTCATGTTGTTGGTGTCCAAAAACAGACTATTTCCTCAATTTTTTACATTTAGCAGCCCATGAAGGGTTAACAAATGCCTACCAGAATAATTGATCCATGCAACTGGTCATATGACAGCAAGACCTATCAACGGCCATTTTCTCTTGAAAACCCCTCAAAATGTTTGTAGAAATCCAGGGAAAACGATTTTTTAAGCTTTTGATGCGTATCCCTGTTAAACCTCCCCAACAGGGGTTAACGCTTGGCTTTTTGAATACCTTTATTACTTACAAAAATGGTCCTCTGTGAATTCCACTTCAAACAAAGGAGATTATGTTTATCTCTGATGTATACATTAGGCGCTGTGCATGCCTGAAAACAGTCCCATGTTAACAACATTACGATGCTTGGCAGCTTGTAGATGGTTAAAAAATGCTCACCGGAGTATTTTGTCCATGCAACTTGTAATGTCACATAAAGACCTACGAATAGTCAATTTGTCTTGAAACCCTACAAGTTACCGTTAGGGAAATTCACAGAAAATGGGAATTTAAAGCTTTCAAGGGATATCTCTCTTTAGCCTGCCCAAAATGGGTTAAGACGTCGACTTTTGAATACCCTTACTACTTACAAAAATGTTTCTATATAAAGTGTACGCGCGATAAAAGAAGGCACTTTTCTTTGTGGTGTACCCTTTGGGTGCTGTTGGTGTGCAAAAATAGCCCATTTTATCGCAATTTTGACCTTCAGCAGCCCGGGGAGGGTTAACTAATGCTGACCAGAATATTTTGTTCATGCGACTTGTAATGTCACACCTAGACCTGCAAATAGCCGATTTTTCTTGAAAACCTACAAGATGTTGTTAGAGAAATCCACAGAAAATGGGTATTTTAAGATTTTAATGGGTATCTTTCTTTAACCAGCCCAAAATGGGTTAAGACGTCAAATTTTGAATACCCTTACCAGTTTCAAAAATATTTTCTGATCAATTTTGCGTCTGATAAATGAAAGCCCCTTTCTCTGTGGTATATCGTTTGGGTGCTGTTGGTGTCTAAAAACAGCCCATTTTATCACAATTTTTACGTTTAGCAGCTCGGGGAGGGTTAACTAATGCTGAGCGGAATATTTTATCTATGCAACTTGTAATGTCACACCAAGACCTGAGAGTGACCAATTTTTCTTGAAAATCTACAAGACTCGTTTAGAGAAATCCACAGAAAACATGAAGTTTTGAGCTTTTTTGGGGTATTGCTGTTTAACCAGCCCAAAACGGGTTAAAACTTGGTTTTATGAACACCCTTATTACTTACAAAAATGATCTTCGGTGAATTCCACTTCCAATAAACGAAGTTATGTTTAACTCTCGGGTATCGTTTGGGTGTTGTGGGGGTCTGAAACATGCCCATTTCATCAAAATTTCGATGTTTGGCAGCCTGTGGAGGGTTACCATATGCATCGCCAAATATGTCGTGTGTATCAAAGGTTTTGTCATAGGCAGGTCTAGTAATGATGGATGTTTATAAAAAATCTACAAGACGTGTTTCGAGAAAGTGCCGATAAACCCCAATTTTGGCAGTTTTTTGCCGATTCTGGCGAAATAAGGGTTAAATCGAAAATTCCGCTTTGGTACATTTTTAGATTTTGTGACCCTCTATGCGTGTGCAAAATATTGTGAAAATCGGTCCGAGAATGGCTTCGGAATCGTGCGGACAAAATGTGTGGAATAAAAAACAAACCCCCCAAAAAACTAGACTTTATGATTCTGGAGAATCATGGCTTTTCCCGATGAGATTACTTGATTTTTCATGCCCCCACAGTGTCTGATGAATTGTTTTTAACTGTCTCACTGAAGTTCTTTCATTGATGTTATGAGAAAGGTGGTTATAGTAGTCTCAAACGACTCAGTTTTATAAAAAAAAATTGTTTAGGTAAAAACCATCATTAATGGTAGAGTGGGTTAATATCAATATCGTCGTCCCACAAGTTAATGACCGACAAAAGGAGTTATGTTTGTTTGACACATACCATTTGAGTGCTCTGTGTATTTGAAAATGGTCCATTTTATCTCAAATGTATCCAAAATATTGATGTCTGGCAGATTGTAGAGGGTTAACATGTGCTAACAGGCATATGTATTCATGCAACTTGCAATTTCAAACCAAAAAGTGCGAATGGCCATTTTTACTTAAAATCTATAAGATGTTTTCAGAGAAATCCATGCGCATGCGCTCTTTTCGAATTCGACGTGACGAAATGCGAAATTCGTATCGCTCTTCATGGAAAGTGATGCCGCAACTATCCATGAACAACGAGTGAAAATTTCATGGAAATCTGCCTAGAATTGGTTGGGATATAGCGTTTTGAAGAGAGGAGGTAACTGTTTGAATTTGGTCCTTCCTTTTCAAGCCAGTTCGAAAAAAGACGTCGTGAATGGGCGCAGACTCCTTTAGAGCCCCCCCCCCCCCCTCTCTCTCTCTGTAAATGGAAGTTGCTTCTTTAAGACCGCCACCCAGGGATCCCAACACAACCTTTAAACCTAAGAGAATCGTCAGAAGTTTAAAGTGAAAAAAAATTGGCGGTGATTGGGTTTCTGGTAGGCAGGAAAAGATTGACGAAGATTTGCATATTGGACATTAAAATAGCACTTCTGACATACACGAACCGTGTCCAGACCGCTGGAGGCAGCGACTTGAAAATTTCAGAACTTGTTCTACGAACCCTGGCCGACATTTTGGGATCTGTTTGGAGCGTCCGAGCCGCCTGGAAAACACCACGCATCGCTTGGAATGAGATCGTACTATTCGTCCCGACTCTATCAGTTCAGAATGGACATGGGCAGTGTTGTAGACGACTGTGGAGCTGCGATTGAGCATAAAGTCCCAGGTTTCGGTGCCTCATTGCCTAAGCGGCTACATTGTATGATTTTTTGTCTCAATATCGTCCTTACTACTTGTAGTTTATACCGTTGCCGTACGTTAATGTAGCCTCTTGCCATTTTCGAGACTTTCAACCCAGAACGCCGCCAAAGTGAGGAAGTGCGGGGTGGGGGGGGGGGGAGCGGGGGGGGGGGGGGGGGTATCCTGACACTATCTTTAAACCTTAGATAATCGGAAGAAGTTGCAGTGAAAAGAAATCGGCGGTGAGTAGGTGTTTTGGCGGGAAACGATTAACGAAAATTTGCCAATTTGACATTAAAATTGCACATCTCACAAACACGAACCGTGTCCAGACCGCCGAAGGCAACGACTTCTAATTTTCAGAACTTGTTCTACACACCCTGGCCGACATTTTGGCATCTGTTGCAAGTGTCGAGACCGCGTGGAGAACACCACGCATCGCGTGGAAAGTGAGAGTACTATTCGTCCCGACTCTATCAGTTTGGAATGGAATGGAATTGGGCACTATTGTAGACTATTGTAGAGCAGCGATTGAGCATAAAATCGGAGTTTTTTGTGCCAAATTACCTAACCAGCTCCAAGGTATGATCTTTCGTCTGTACATCGCCCAGATCGTCTGAAGTTTATACCGTTACCACATGTTGAAGTGGCCTTTTGTCATTTTCGCCACTTTCGACCCAGATTTGAGGGTACCTTCCTTCAGCGAAATCTAGCCATGCTCACAACCACGCCCTCTCCCCGTCGGTCCGGGTGCTTATAAAGATAGAAAGGTCAATGGGGAGGGGCCCGTTAGCAAACAAACGGGGGCAGGTGTTGTTGGTGAAAAACAGCAGGGGGGGGGGGGGGCACGTGTCCTAGGTAAAAGAAACAATAGGGGGCAGGTGTCCTAGGTAAAAAAAATAGCAGGAAGGGGGTGGGGCAGATGTCCCCGCTAATTAATTTTAATAACAGGCAGGTGTTCATGGGGCAGGCCCACTGCTCGGTGTTCCAAATTTTCTATGGTACTTGGCCTTGACGGAAACAACACTTCAAGAAGAAACAACGGGAAACCTATTTGCAGTAAAGCTGCAAATATAAACATGATTTTAGGACCATTCCATGGCCAGTTTAAAGCCTACTGCAATATCAGCGTTTATTACTCTCGCCCTTTCACTGCAGTATTTCACCGGAGTCGAGTTCTGACGTCATGCAAGTTTGACGGACACGCTTTCAATTTTGTTATTGACAACAACATATTTATAATTTCGTGATTACTGATCGGAATTTTGAAAACGACACATGCAATCGCGAAAGAGTTTTCTGAAAAACACGATTCTGCAAAAGGTTTTAGTGAAATTTGATTATTTTTTTTTATTTTCAATTTCGATGGCTCTTGTCGGAAAGGTGTTAATCACTGATCATCCCAAACGAGATCAAAGACTGACGCTGTATATTAATAACACGCAGAGAATCTTCTAAGAATATACACGCGCAATCCTAAAATGAAATAAATCAAGTCTTGTTTCAGGTTTTACGAGAGAAATATGTCCAATTGTATCATTGAATCATGTTTAGGTATATGTGGGCGAGACATTTTCTACACGGACAAAATACAGACTAAATAAAATATTTGCCATTATTTTCCGCAGACGTATTTTTGTCTTTGCTTCTTGGGGAAATCCATGCTGATAATACAACGAAGGAGTGTTATCTAATGAGGTCAGAACCGTCAGGTGGTCTGGTCCGACACCGCACCTCGAAGTAGATTTAGTGGGTGTGTCGATTTTACAAGTAATGTAGGCAGCATACACGGCATGGGCTGTCTGTCTTTAATCCTATAAACAGGGTTAAGGCTTGGTTTTTGAATACCCTTATTTATTTATTTATTTATTTGTTTATTGGTGTTTAAGGTCACATACTTATGCACAATGGCTAATCGTGGTCGTGACAGTTTTATAGGTGGAGGAAGTACACGGAGAGAACCACCAAGCATCGACGAGCAACTGTCAGCTCCTCAACATTCTAACTCTGTTCAAGATTCGCTCAAGCAGGGTTACAGAGGGTGAAGACATATGTACCATCGACGTGCAGTATGCCTTAGTATACGGCGACATCGTGCCCCCATGTTGGCAACCGGGCTAAAGTGCCTTGCCCAAGGACGCAACGTGAGTCGTCCCGGACGGGGATCGAACTCGGGACCTCTAGCATAGAAGTACAACAGTCTACCACTGAGCCACCACGCTCCCTTGAATACCCTTAACACTATCATACATTATCCCTTATGAATTATGAGTCTGATAAAAGAGGTTATGTTTACCTATTACATACCCATTTGCTGTCCGAAAACAGTCGATTTTATCAAAATTTTGACGTTTAGCAGCCTTTAGCGGGATTAACAAACGACTAGCGGAATATTCTATCTATGCAATTTGTAAGACCTGCCAGTGTCCAATTGTTCTTGAAAATTGCCAACAAGCAGTTAGCGAAATCCACAGAAAATGTAAATTTTAAGCTTTTAAGGGGTATCTCTCCTTATCCAGTCTAAAATAAGTTAAGTTTCATTCTTTTAAATACCCTTACTACTTACAAAACTGATCCTCTGTGAATTCTACGCGCAGTAAAAGAAGTTATATTTCTCTGTTACATATCCATTGGGTGCTCTTGGTGTCTGAAAACAATCCATTTTATCAACATTTTGATGTTTAGCAGCTCGTGGAGAGTTAACGAATGCTCAACGGAATATTTTGTCCATGTAACTTGTAATGTCACATGAAGACCCGTAAATGGCCATTTTTCTTGAAAACTACAAGATGTTTTTAAAGAAATCCAGGGAAAGCATGAAATTTTAAGTCTTTGATGGGTACCGCTGTTTAACCAGCCCAAAACGGGTTAAGACCAGCCCTAAAAGGCTTAATTATTTGGTCTGGTGAATTCCACTTCCAAAGAAGGGGGTTATGTTTATCTCGCAGGTACACATTGCGTGCAATGGGTGCCCAAGGACAGTCCATTTTCTCAAAATTTCTATGCTTTGCAGCCTCTGGAGAGTTAACTAACGCTTACCGGAATATTTTGTCTATGTAACTTGTAATGTCACTCCAAGACCTGCAAATGGTCAATTTTTCTTGAATACTTACTAGATTTTTTGGAGAAATCCACAGAAAACTGGAATTTTAAGCTTTTAAGGGCTACATCTTAACCAGGCGAAAATGGGTTAAGACCTCGATTTTTTGAATACCCTTACTACTTACTAAATTTTTCTCTGTCAGTTTTGCATCCGGTAAAAGAAGTTATGTATCTCTGTGGCATTCCCATTTGTTGTTGTTGGCGTCCAAAAACAGACTATTTTTTCAAAATGTTGACATTTAGCAGCCCATGGAGGGTTAACAAATGCTTACTGGAATATTTTATCCATGCAACCGGTACTGTGACTCCAAGACCTATCAATGGCCATTTTCTGTTGAAAACTTACAAAATGTTTGTAACGAAATCCACGGAAAACATGATTTTTTTTTAGCTTTTGATGGGTATCGCTAATAACCACCCCAAAAGGGGTTAACGCTTGGGTTTTTGAATACCCTTATTACTTACAAAAATGGTCCTCAGTGAATTCCACTTCCAACAAAGGAGATTATGTGTAACTCTCGGACATACATTGCGTGCTGTGTGTGTCCGAAAACAGCCCATTTCTTTATGTTTATTTCTCAGGTACACGTTGGGTGATGTGCGTGGCTGAAAACAGCCCACTTCAACAAAATTACGATGCTTGGCAGCCTCTAGAGGTGTTAATAAACGCTCACCGGAATATTTTGTCCATGCAACTTGTAATATCACACAAAGACCTGCGAGTAGTCAATTTTTCTTGAAAACCTACAGGATGTTTTTAGAGAAATCCACAGAAAATGGGAATTTTTAGATTTTAAGGGGTCTCTCTCTTTAGCCTGCCCAAAATGGGTTAAGACTTCGTTTTTTGAATACCCTTACTACTTACAAAAATGTTTCCCTATAGATTGTGCGCTCGATAAAAGAAATCACTTTTCTTTGTGGCGTAACCGTTGGGTGCCGTTGGCGTCCAAAAACAGCCCATTTTATCACAATTTTGACTTTTAGCACCCCGTGGAGGGTTAACAAATGCTCACCGGAGTATTTTGTCCATGCAACTTCTATTGTCACATCAAGGCCTGGGAGTGAGAATTTTTTCATGAAAATCTACAAGACGCGTTTAGAGAAATCCACGGAAAACCTAAATTTTTGAGCTTTTTGGGGGTATTGCTGTTTAACCAGCCCAAAACGGGTTAATGCTTGGTTTTTTGAACACCATTATTACTTACAAAAATGATCTCCGGTGAATTCCACTTCAAATAAAGGAAGTTATGTTTATCTCTCGTGTATCGTTTGGGTTCTCTGGGGGCCTGAAACCGGCCCATTTCATCAAAATTTCGATGTTTGGCAGCCAGTGGAGGGTTACCATATGCATCGCCTGATATGTCATGTGTATCAAAGGTCGTGGCACAGACAGGTCTATCAATGATGAAGGTTTAAAAAAAATCTACAAGACGTGTTTCGAGAAAGTGCCGATAAACCCCAATTTTGACAGTTTTTTGCCAATTCTGACGAAATAAGGGTTAAATCCAAAATTCCGCTTCGGTACATTTTTAGATTTTGTGCCCCTCTATGCGTGTGCAAAATTTTGTGAAAATCGGTCCGAAAATGGCTTCGGAATCGCGCGGACAAAATGTGTGGAAAAAAAAAAACCCAAACTAGACTTTATGATTCTGGAGAATCATGGCTTTTCCCGATGAGATTCCATGATTCTTCATGACCCCACAGTGTCTGATGAATTGTTTTTAACTGTCTCACCGAAGTTCCTTCATTGATGTAATGAGAAAGGTCAGTATAGTAGTCTCAAATGACTCAGTTTGATAAGAAAATTGTTTAGGTAAAAACCATCATTAACGGTGGAGTGGATTAATATCGATATCGTCGTCCGACAAGTTAATGACCCACAAAAGGAGTTATGTTTGTTTCACACATAGCCACTGAGTGCTGTGTCTATTTGATAATGGTCCATTTTATCTCAAATGTATCCAAAATATTGATGTCTGGCAGTTTGTAGAGGGTTAACAAGTGCTAACAGGAATATTTTTCCATGCAACTTGTAATGTCACACTAAGAACTGCAAATGGCCATTTTCCAATTCGACGTGACGAAATGCGAAATTCATGTCGCTCTTCATGGAAAGTGATGCCACAACTATTCCTGAACAAGGAGTGAAAATTTCATGAAAATCTGCCTAGAATTCGCTGAGATATGGTGTTGTGGAGAGAGGAGGTAATTGTTTGAATTTGGTCCTCCCTTTTCAAGCCAGTTCGAAAAAAGACGTCGGAAATGGGCGCAGAATCCTTCAGTGCCTCCTCGCTGGAGTAAGTCCACTTAAATGTTACAATTGTGTGTGACTGGTGGAGAGTTGACTGTAAATGGAAGTTACTTCTTTAAGACAGCCACCAGGGATCCCAACACAACCTTCAAACCTACGAGAATCTCAGAAGTTTAAAGTCAAGAGAAATTGGCGGTGATTGGGTTTCTGGCAGGCAGGAAAAGATTGACGAAGATTTGCATATTGGACATTAAAATAGCACTTCTGACATACACGAACGGTGTTCAGACCGCTGGAGGCAGCGACTTGAAATTTTCAGAACTTGTTCTACGAACCCTGGCCGACATTTTGGGATTTGTTTGGAGTGTCCGGACCGCGTGGAAAACACCACGCATCGCTTGGAGTGTGAGAGTACTATTCGTCCCGACTCTATCAGTTTAGAATGGACACGGGCAGTGTTGTAGACGACTGTAGAGCTGCGATTGAGCATAACGTCCCAGGTTTCGGTGCCACATTGCCTAACCAGCTCCAAAAGAGTGGCGGGGGAGGGGTATCCTGACACTATCTTTAAAACTTAGATAATCGTCAGAAGTTGAAGTGAAAAGAAATCGGCGGTGAGTAGGTTTTTTGGCGGGAAACGATTATTGAAAATTTGCCAATTAGACATTAAAATTGCACTTCTCACAAACATGAACCGTGTCTAGACCGCTGAAGGCAGCGACTTCTAATTTTCATAACTTGTTCTACGCACCCTGGCTGACAGTTTGGCATCTGTTGCGAGTGTCGAGGCCGCGTGAAGAACCCCACGCATCGCGTGGAAAGTGAGAGTACTATTCGTCCCGACTCTATCAGTTTAGAATGGACTTGGGGACTGTTGTAGACTACTGTAGAGCAGCGATTGAGCATAAAGTCGGAGTTTTTTGTGCCAAATTGCCTAACCGGCTCCAAGGTATTATTTTTCGTCTGTACATCGCCCAGATCGCCTGTAGTTTATACCGTCACCATACGTTGACGTAGCCTTTTGTCATTTTCGCCACTTTCGACCCAGATTTGAGGGTACCTTCCTTCAACCCCATTTTATAGCAAAATCTAGCCATGCTCCCAACAACGCCCTCTCCCCGTCGGCCTGGGTGCTTCTAAAAATAGAAAGGTCAATGGGGAGGGGCCCGTTAGCAAACAAACGGGGGCAGGGCAGGTGTACTTGGTGAACAAACAGTTGTGTGAACATCCCCAGAAGTGAAAACCTTTGCTCAGTGGCTGTAATCAAGATGTTAATTTAGACTCCCATTACGGCCAAGATACTACAGAATGCAAATGGGTGGGTGGCGGGCATCATCACTGGATCTAATGTTGTATTTCATGTTTTTTTTTTTCTTTATATTCTATTTATTTTTTTATCTCTCTCTCTCTCTCTCTGTCTCTCTCTCTCTCTCTCTCTCTTTCTCTCAGTTTAATTTGTGTTTGTCTATAATGTTTATAATATTTAGATTTTGCTAGATTCTGGTATTTATGGAATACGTTCTGCCATATTGTAAATTATTAGTCACTGTACAGGAACGGAGGGGCTTCTAAGTGGTAAGAACTTGTCCTCCAATCCTGATTTGCATTGTCAAATGGCAAATAAAATATGTTTAATCTAATCTAGCAGTAGGGGGGGAGGGGCATGTGTCCTAGGTAAAACAAACAGCAGGGGGCAGGTGTCCTAGGTAAAATAAACAGCATATGGGGGGGGGGGGGATGTCCCCGCTGATTAATTTTAATAGGAGGCAGTTGTTCATGGGGCAGGTGTCCTATCCCAATGCCCAGTATTCAAATTTTCTATGGTACTTGGCCTTGACGGAAATAACATTTCAACAAGAAACAACGGGAAACCCATTTGCAATAAAGCTGCAAATATAAACTTCATTTTAAGACCATTCCATGGACATTTTAAAGCCTACTGCGATATCAGCGTTTCTTACTCTCGTCCTTTCACTACACCGCAGTATTTAACCCGAGTCGAGTTCTGACGCCATGCAAGTTTGACCGACATGCTTTCAATTTTGTTATTGACAACAACATATTTATAATTTCGTGCTTGCTGATCCGAATTTTGAAAACGACACACGCAATCGCGAAAGCGTTTTCTGAAAAACACGATTCTGCAAAAGGTTTTAGTGAAATTTGATTATTTTTTTTATTTTCAATTTCGATGGCTCTTGTCGAAAAGGTGCTAATCACTGATCGTCCCAAACGAGATCAAAGACACGCCGTAGTTTAATAACAGACAGAGATTTTTCTAAGAATATACATGCGCAATCCTAAAATGCAATAAATCAAGTGCTTTTTCATGTTTTATGAGAGAAATATGTCCAATTGTATCATTGAATCATTTTTAGGTATATATGGGTGAGAAATTTTCTATACGGACAAAATACTGGCTAAATAAAATATTTGCCATTATTTTCCGCAGACATATTTTTGTCTTTGCTTCTTGGGGAAATCCATGCTGCTAAATACAATGAAGGTGTGTTATTTGATGTGGTCAGAACGTCAGGTGGTCGGGTCCGAAACCGCGCCTCGCAGAAGATTTAGTGGGGGGTGTCGATTTTACAAGTAATGTAGGCAGCGTACACGGCATGGGCCAACTGTCTTTAATCCTATAAACAGGGTTAAGGCTTGGTTTTTGAATACCCTTATTTATTTATTTATTTATTTATTTATTTGTTTATTGGTGTTTAAGGTCACATACTTATGCACAATGGCTAATCGTGGCCGTGACAGTTTTATAGGTGGAGGAAGCCGGAGTACACGGAGAGAACCACCAAGCATCGACGAGCAACTGTCAGCTCCTCAACATTCTAACTCTGTTCAAGCTCCGTTCAAGCAGGGTTACAGAGGGTGAAGACATATGTACCATCGACGTGCAGTATGCCTTAGTACACGGCGTCATCGTGCCCCCATGTCGGCAAGCGGGCTAAAGTGCCTTGCCCAAGGACACAACGTGAGTCGTCCCGGACGGGGATCGAACTCTGGACCTCTAGCATAGAAGTACAACAGTCTACCACTGAGCCACCACGCTCCCTTGAATACCCTTAATACTATCATACATTATCCCTCATGAATTCTGAATCTGATAAAAGAGGTTATGTTTACATATTACATACCCATTTGCTGCCCGAAAACAGCCGATTTTATCTAAATGTTGACGTTTAGCAGCCTGTAGCGGGATTAACAAACGACCAGCGGAATATTCTATCTATGCAATTTGTAAGACCTGCCAATGTCCAATTGTTCTTGAAAATCGCCAACAAGCAGTTAGCGAAATCCACAGAAAATGTAAATTTTAAGCTTTTAAGGGGTATCTCTCCTTATCCAGTCTAAAATAGGTTAAGTTTCATTCTTTTAAATACCCTTACTACTTACAAAACTGTTCCTCTGTGAATTCTACGCGCAGTAAAAGAAGTTATATTTCTCTGTTACATATCCATTGGGTGCTCTTGGTGTCTGAAAACAATCCATTTTATCAACATTTTGATGTTTAGCAGCTCGTGGAGAGTTAACGAATGCTCAACGGAATATTTTGTCCATGTAACTTGTAATGTCACATGAAGACCCGTGATTGGCCATTTTTTCTTGAAATCTACAAGATGTTTTTTAAGAAATCCAGGGAAAGCATGAAATTTTAAGTCTTTGATGGGTATCGCTGTTTAACCAGCCCAAAACGGGTTAAGACCAGCCCTAAATGGGTTAATGCTTGGTCTGATGAATTCCACTTCCAAAGAAGGAGGTTATGTTTATCTCGCAGGTACACATTGCGTGCAATGGGTGCCCAAGGACAGTCCATTTTTTCAAAATTTCTGTGCTTTGCAGCCTCTGGAGAGTTAACTAACGCTTACCGGAATATTTTGTCTATGTAACTTGTAATGTCACTCCAAGACCTGCAAATGGTCAATTTTTCTTGAATACTTACTAGATTTTTTGGAGAAATCCACAGAAAACTGGAATTTTCAGCTTTTAAGGGGTACATCTTAACCAGGCGAAAATGGGTTAAGACCTCGATTTTTTGAATACCCTTACTACTTACTAAATTTTTCTCTGTCAGTTTTGCATCCGGTAAAAGAAGTTTTGTATCTCTGTGGCATTCCCATTTGTTGTTGTTGGTGTCCAAAAACAGACTATTTTTTCAAAATGTTGACATTTAGCAGCCGATGGAGGGTTAACAAGTGCTTACTGGAATATTTTATCCATGCAACCGGTAATGTGACTCCAAGACCTATCAATGGCCATTTTCTGTTGAAAACTTACAAGATGTTTGTAACGAAATCCACGGAAACATGATTTTTTTTAGCTTTTGATGGTATCGCTAATAACCACCCCAAAAGGGGTTAACGCTTGGGTTTTTGAATACCCTTATTACTTACAAAAATGGTCCTCAGTGAATTCCACTTCCAACAAAGGAGATTATGTGTAACTCTCGGACATACATTGCGTGCTTTGTGCGTCCGAAAACAGCCCATTTCAACAAAATTATGATGCTTGGCATTCTGTAGAGGGTTAATAAACGCTCAGCGGAATATTTTGTCCATGCCACTTGTAATGTCACACAAAGACCTGCAAGTAGTCAATTTTTCTTGAAAACCTATGGAATGTATTTAGAGAAATCCACAGAAAATGGGAATATTTAGATTTTAAGGTGTCTCTCTCTTTAGCCTGCCCAAAATGGGTTAAGACTTCGTTTTTTGAAGACCCTTACTACTTACAAAAATGTTTCCCTATAGATTGTGAGCTCGCTAAAAGAAATCACTTTTCTTTTTGGCGTACCCGTTGGGTGCCGTTGGCATCCAAAAACAGCCCATTTTATCACAATTTTGACTTTTAGCAGCCCGTGGAGGGTTAACAAATGCTCACCGAAGTATTTTGTCCATGCAACTTCTATTGTCACATCAAGGCCTGGGAGTGACAATTTTTTCATGAAAATCTACAAGACTCGTTTAGAGAAATCCACGGAAAACCTGAATTTTTGAGCTTTTGAGGGGTATTGGTGTTTAACCAGCCCAAAACGGGTTAATGCTTGGTTTTTTGAACACCATTATTACCTACAAAAATAATGTCCTGTGAATTCCACTTCAAGTAAAGGAAGTTATATTTATCTCTCGTCTATCGTTTGGGTGCTCTGGGGGCCTGAAACCGGCCCATTTCATCAAAATTTCGATGTTTGGCAGCCTGTGGAGGGTTACCATATGCATCGCCTGATATGTCATGTGTATCAAAGGTCATGGCACATACAGGTCTATCAATGATGAAAGTTTAAAAAAAATCTACAAGACGTGTTTCGAGAAAGTGCCGATAAACCCCAATTTTGACAGTTTTTTGCCAATTGTGACGAAATAAGGATTAAATCGAAAATTCCGCTTCAGTACATTTTTAGATTTTGTGCTCCTCTATGCGTGTGCAAAATTTTGTGAAAATCGGTCCGAAAATGGCTTCGGAATCGTGCGGACAAAATGTGTGGAAAAAAAAAAAAACCAAAAAAATAAAAAAAAAAAAAAAATAATAATCCGTAGAAAAACAATAGTCTTTTCCAGAGGGAAAAGCCTAAAAAAAAACAAAAAAACTAGACTTTATGATTCTGGAGAATCATGGCTTTTCCCGATTAGATTCCATGATTTTTCTTTACCCCACAGTGTCTGATGAATTGTTTTTAACTGTCTCACTAAAGTTCCTTCATTGATGTTATGAGAAAGGTGAGTATAGTAGTCTCAAATGACTCGGTTTGGGTTTGATAAAAAAATGTTTGCGTAAAACCCATCATTAATGGTAGAATGGGTTAATATCAATATCAATGTTTCCCTATCAGTTTTGCGTCCGGTAAAAGAAGTTACGTTTCTCTGTGGCATTTCCATTTGATGTTGTTGGTGTCCAGAAACAGACTATTTCCTCAATTTTTTTACATTTAGCAGCCCATGAAGGGTTAACAAATGCCTACCAGAATAATTCATCCATGCAACTGGTCATATGACACCAAGACCTATCAACGGCCATTTTCTCTTGAAAACCACACAAAATGTTTGTAGAAATCCAGGGAAAACGATTTTTTAAGCTTTTGATGGGTATCCCTGTTAACCTCCCCAACAGGGGTTAACGCTTGGCTTTTTGAATACCTTTATTACTTACAAAAATGGTCCGCTGTGAATTCCACTTCAAACAAAGGAGATTATGTTTATCTCTCATGTATACATTAGGTGCTGTGCGTGTTTGAAAACCATCCCATGTTAACAACATTACGATGCTTGGCAGCTTGTAGATGGTTAAAAAACGCTCACCGGAGTATTTTGTCCATGCAACTTGTAATGTCACATAAAGACCTACGAATAGTCAATTTGTCTTGAAATCCTACAAGTTACCGTTAGGGAAATTCACAGAAAATGGGAATATAAAGCGTTCAAGGGATATCTCTCTTTAGCCTGTCCAAAATGGGTTAAGACGTCGACTTTTGAATACCCTTACTACTTACAAAAATGTTTCTGTATAAATTGTACGCGCGATAAAAGAAGGCACTTTTCTTTGTGGTGTACCCTTTGGGTGCTGTTGGTGTGCAAAAACAGCCCTTTTTATCGCAATTTTGACCTTCAGCAGCCCGGGAGGGTTAACTAATGCTGACCGGAATATTTTGTTTATGCAACTTGTAATGTCACCCCAAGACCTGCAAATAGCCGATTTTTCTTGAAAACCTACAAGATGTTGTTAGAGAAATCCACAGAAAACGGGTATTTTAAGATTTTAATGGGTATCTCTCTTTAAACAGCCCAAAATGGGTTAAGACATCAAATTTTAAATACCCTTACCACTTTCAAAAATATTTTCCGATCAATTTTGCATCCGATAAATGAAGGCCCCTTTCTCTGTGGTATATCATTTGGGTGCTGTTGGTGTCTAAAAACAGCCCATTTCATCACAA
The DNA here is from genome assembly GCA_031216915.1 of Pictodentalium vernedei. NCBI lineage: Eukaryota > Metazoa > Mollusca > Scaphopoda > Dentaliida > Dentaliidae > Pictodentalium > Pictodentalium vernedei. The sequence continues at coordinate 566,093,551 of CM062297.1, read as the reverse complement.
ATTTTACGTTTAGCAGCTCGGGGAGGGTTAACAAATGCTGACCGGAATATTTTATCCATGCAACTTGTAATGTCACACCAAGACCTGAGAGTGACCAATTTTTCTTGAAAATCTACAAGACTCGGTTAGAGAAATCCATGGAAAACATGAAGTTTTGAGCTTTTTTGGGGTATTGCTGTTTAACCAGCCCAAAACGGGTTAACACTTTTTTTTCTGAACACCCTTATTACTTACAAAAACGATCATGGGTGAATTCCACTTCCAATCAAGGAAGTTATGTTACCCTCTCGGGTATCGTTTGGGTGCTGTGGGGGTCTGAAACGGCCCATTTCATCAAAATTTCGATGTTTGGCAGCCTGTGGAGGGTTACCATATGCATCGCCTAATATGTCGTGTGTATCAAAGGTTGTGTCGTAGGCAGGTCTAGTAATTATGAATATTTAAAAAAAATCCTAAAGACGTGTTTCGAGAAAGTGCCGATAAACCCCAATTTTGGCAGTTTTTGCCAATTCTGGCGAAATAAGGGTTAAATCGAAAATTCCGCTTCGGTACATTTTTAGATTTTTTGCCACTCTATGCGTGTGCCAAATTGTGTGAAAATCGGTTCGAAAATGGCTTCTGAATCGTACGGTCAAAAATGTGTGGAAAAAAAAAAAAGAAAAAAAAAAAAAAATAATAATCCGTAGAAAAACAATAGTCTTTTCCAGAGGGAAAAGCCTAAAAAAAAAAAAAGAAAAAAAAAAAAAAAATAATAATCCGTAGAAAAACAATAGTCTTTTCCAGAGGGAAAAGCCTAAAAAACTAGAGTTTATGATTCTGGAGAATCATGGCTTTTCCCGATGAGATTCCATGATTTGTCATGACCCCACAGTGTATGATGAATTGCTTTTGACTGTCTCATTGAATTTCCTTCATTGATGTCATGAAAAAGGTGAGTATAGGAGTCTCAAATTACTTAGTTTGATAAAAAAAAAATGTTTAGGTAAAACTATCATTAACGGTGGAGTGGGTTAATGTCAATATCGTCGTCCAACAAGTTAATGGCCGACAAAAGGAGTTATGTATGTTTGACACATACCCACTGAGTGCTGTATCTATTTGAAAATGGTCCGTTTATCTCAAATGTATCCAAAATATTGATGTCTGGCAGCTTGTTAAGGGTTAACAAGTGCTAACAGGAATATTTATTCATGCAGCTTGTAATTTCACACCAAAAACTGAGAATGGCCATTTTTACTTAAAAATCTACGAGATGTTTTTAGAGAAATCCAGGGAGAACATGAATTTTAAGCTGTTGGTGGGTATAATTATTTATCCAGCCCAAAATGGGTTAAGGGTTGTATTTTAATATGCTTATTACTTATAAAAATAATTCTCAGTGAATTCTACTTCCACTTATGTTGATTCCTCCTCTTAACTTTGGGTGCTGCGGGTATGCAAACACAGCCCACTTTTTCAACATTTTGATGTTTGAGAACCAGCATAGGGTTAACAAATGCTTACTGGAATATTTTGTACATGCAACTTGTAATTCACACACTAAGATCTGAGAATGGCCAATTTTTCTTGAAAATCTACGTGATGTTTTTAGAGAAATCCTCGGATAACATGAATTTTTAACCTTTTGAGGGGTATCACCCAGTAACCAGCTCTAAACGGGTTAATGCTTGGTTTTATAAATACCTTGATTACTTACAAAAATGATCCTCGGTGAATCCCACTTCCAATGAAGGTGGTTATGTTCATCTCGCAGGTACACATTGGGTGTAATGGGTGGCCAAGTACAGCCCGTTTCCTTAAAATTTGCTGCCTCTGGAGGGTTAACAAACGCTTACTGGAATCTTTTGTTCATGAAACTCGTAATGTCACTTCAAGACCTGTAAATGGTCAATTTCTCTTGAATACATACCAGATTTTTTTGAGAAATCCACAGAAAATGGGAATTTTAAGCTTTTAAGGGGTACATCTCCTTAACCAGGTGCAAATGAGTTAAGACCTCAGTTTTTGAATACCCTTACTACTTAATAAAAATTTTCCCTATCAGTTTTGCGTCCGGTAAAAGAAGTTATGTTTCTCTGCAACATTCCCATTTGATGTTGTTGGTGTCCAAAAACAGACTATTGTTTTCGAAATTTTGACATTTAGCAGCCCATGGAGGGTTAACAAATGCTTATCTGAATATTTTATCCATGCAACTGGTAATATGACTCTAAGACGTATCAACGGCCATTTTCTCTTGAAACCCTACGAGACGTTTGTAAAAAAAATTCAGGGAAAACACGATTTTTTAAGCTTTTGATGGGTATTGCTATTAACCATCCCAAAAGGGGTTAATGCTTGGTTTTTTGAATACCCTTATTACTAACAAGTTTGGTCCTTGGTGAATTCCACTTCCAACAAAGTAGATTATGTTTATCTCTCGGGTATGCATTGGGTGTTGTGCGCGTCTGAAAACAGCCTATTTCAACAAAATTACGATGCTTAGCAGCCTGTAGAGGGTTGATAAATGCTCACCGGAATATTTTGTCCATGCAGCTTGTAATGTCACACAAGGACCTGCGAATAGACAATTTTTCCTGAAAACCTACAAGTTGCTTTTAGAGAAATCCATGAAGAATGGGAATTTTAAGCTTTTAAGGGGTATCTCTCTTTAACAAGCCCAAAATGGGTTAAGACTTCGACTTTTGAATACCTTTTACCACTATCAAAAATGTTTCCCCATTGATTTTGCATCCGATAAAAGAAGGAACCTTTCTCGGTGGTACCCCAAATGGGTGCTGTTAGCGTTCAAAAACAGCCCATTTTATCACAATTTTGACTTTTAGCAGCTCGTGGAGGGTTAACAAATGCTCAACGCAGTATTTTGTCCGTGCAAATTCTATTGTCACACCAAGGCCTGGGAGTGACAAATTTTTCGTGAAAATCTACAAGACTCATTTAGCGAAATCCACGGAAAATACAAATTTTTTAGCTTTATGGGGGTATTGCTGTTTAACCAGCCCAAAACGGGTTAACGCTTGGTTTTTTGAACACCCTTATTACTGACAAAAATGATTCTCGGTGAATTCTACTCCCAATAAAGGAAGTTATGTTTATTGTTTGGGTGCAGTGGGGGCCTGAAACCGGCCAATTTCATCAAAATTTCGATGTTTGGCAGCCTGTGGAGGGTTACCATATGCATCGCCTGATACGTCGTGTGTATCAAAGGGCGTGTCTCAGACTGGTCTAGCAATGACGAATGTATAAAAAAAATCTACAAGACGTGTTTCGAGAAAGTGCCGGTAAACCCCAATTTTGGCAGTTTTTTGCCAATTCTGACGAAATAAGGGTTAAATCGAAAATTCCGCTTGGGTACATTTTTAGATTTTGTGCCCCTCTATACGAGTGCAAAATTTCGTGAAAATCGATTCGAAAATGGCTTCTGAATCGTACAGACAAAATGTGTGGAAAAAAAATAAAAAACCCACCCCCCCCCCCCCCCCCCCCCCCAAAAAAAAAAAACTAATAATCCGTAGAAAAACAATAGTCTTTTCCAGAGGGAAAAACCTAAAAAAAAAAAAATAATAATAATCCATAGAAAAACAATAGTCTTTTCCAGAGGGAAAAGCCTAACTAGACTTTATGATTCTGGAGAATCATGGCTTTTCCCGATGAGATTCCATGATTTTTCATGACCCCACAGTGTCTGATGAATTGTTTTTAACTGTCTCACTGAAGTCCGTTCATTAATCTTATGAGAAAGGTGAAGGTAGTAATCCCAAATGACAGAGTTTGATAAAAAATTGTTTAGGTAAAAACCATCATTAACGGTGTAGTGGTTTAATGTCAATATCATCGTCCAACAAGTCAATGACCAATAAAAGGAGTTATGTTGTTTGACACATACCCACTGAGTGCTGTGTCATTTTAAAAATGGTTCATTTTATCTCAAATGTATCCCAAATATTGATGTCTGGTAGCTAGTAGAGGGTTAACAAGTGCTAACAGGAATATTTATTCATGCAGCTTGTAATGTCGCACCAAGAACTGTGAATGGCCGTTTTTTCTTTAAAATCTACAAGATGTTTTCAGAGAAATTCAGGAAGAACAGGAATTTTAAGCTTTTGATGGGTATCATTGTTTATCCAGCCCAAAATGGGTTAAGTGTTGTTTTTTGAATACTCTTATTACTTCCAAAAATAATTCTCAGTGAATTCTACTTCCACTTATTTTGATCTCTCCTCCCAACATTGGGTGCTGTGGGTACACAAACACAGCCCATTTTATCAACATTTTGATGTTTGAGAACCTGCATAGGGTTAAGAAATGCTTACAGGAATATTTTGTACATGCAACTTGTAATGTCACACTAAGATCTGAGAATGGCCATTTTTTCTTGAAAATCTACGGGATGTTTTTAAAGAAATCCTCAGATAACACAAACGTTTAACCTTTTGAGGGGTATCTCTCTGTAACCAGCTCTAAAGGGTTAATGCTTGGTTTTGTGAATGCCTTCATTACTTACAAAAATGATCGACGGTGAATTCCACTTCAATGAAGGAGGTTATGTTTATCTCGTAGGTACACATTTGGTGTTATGGTTGCCCAAGAATAGCTCATTTTCTCCAAATGTCTATGCTTGGCAGCCTCTGGAGGGTTAACAAATGTTTACTGAAACATTTTGTTCATGCTTGTAATGTCACTCGAAGATCTGCGAATGGTCGGTCAATTGTTCTTGAAATTTTTTTTTCTGAAACCCACAGAAAACTGGAATTTTAAGCTTTTAAGGGATATATCTCCTTAACCAGTCAAAAATGGGTTAAGACCTCGATTTTTGAATTCTTTTACTACTTACAAAAATGTTTCCCTGTCAGTTTTGCGTCTGGTAAAAGAAGTTACGTTTCTCTGTTGCATTCCCTTTTGATGTTGTTGCTGTTCAAAAGCAAACTATTAACAAATGCTTACCGGAATAATTTATCCAATCAACTGGTAATGCGACACCATGACCTATCAATGGCCGTTTTCTCTTGAAAACGCTACCAGATGTTTGTAAACAAATCCAGGGAAAACTTAAATTTTTAAGCCTTTGATGGGTATCACTATTCACAACCACAAAAGGGGTTAACGCTTGGTTTTTGAATACTCTTATTACTTACAAAAATGGTCCTTGGTGAATTCCACTTCCAACAAAGGAGATTATATGTATTTCTCAGGTACACGTTTGGGTGCTGTGTGTGTCTGAAAACAGCCCATTTCAACAAAGTTACCATGCTTGGCAGTCTGTAGAGAGTTAATAAACGCTCACCGGAATATTTTGTCCATGCAACCTATAAGGTCACACAAAGACCTGCGAGTAGTCAATTTTTCTTGAGAACCTACAGGATGTATTTAGAGAAATCCACAGAAAATGGGAATTTTAAGATTTTAAGGGGTCTCTCTCTTTAGCCTGCCCAAAATGGGTTAAGACTTCGACTTTTGAATACCCTTACTACTTACAAAAATGTTTCCATATAGATTGTGCGCTCGATAAAAGAAGGCACTTTTATTTGTGGCGTACCCATTGGGTGCTGTTGGCGTCCAAAAACAGCCCATTTTATCACAATTTTGACTTTTAGCAGCCCGTGGAGGGTTAACAAATGTTCACCGCAGTATTTTGTTCACGCAACTTCTATTGTCACCCCAAGGCCTGGGAGTGACAATTTTTTCTTGAAAATCTACAAGACTCATTTAGAGAAATCCACGGAAAACACAATTTTTTTTAGCTTTATGGGGGTATTGCTGTTTACCCACATCAAAATGGGTTAACGCTTCATTTTCTGAACACCCTTATTACTGACAAAAATGATCCTCGGTGACTTCCACTCCCAATAAAGGAAATTATGTTTATCTCTTGTGTATTGTTTGGGTGCAGTGGGGGCCTGAATCCGGCCTATTTCATCAAAATTTTGATGTTTGACAGCCTGTGAAGGGTTACCATATGCACCGCCTGATATGTTGCATGTATCAAAGGGTGTGTCACAGACAGGTGTAGCAATGACGCATGTATAAAAAAAATCTACAAGATCTGTTTCGAGAAAGTGCCGATAAACCCCAATTTTGACAGTTTTTTGCCAATTCTGACGAAATAAGGGTTAAATCGAAAATTCCACTTCGGTACATTTTTAGATTTTGTGCCCCTCTATGTGTGTGCAAAATTGCGTAAAAATCGGTTCGAAAATGGCTTTTGAATCGTACGGACAAAATGTGTGGAAAAAAAAAACAATTAGACTTTATGACTCTGGAGAATCATGGCTTTTCCCAATGAGATTCCTTGATTTGTCATGACCCCACAGTGTCTGATGAATTGTTTTCTATCTCACTGAAGTTCCTTCATTGATGTTATGAGAAAGGTGAGTACAGTAGTCTGAAATGACACAGTTTGATAAAAAAAATGTTTACGTAAAAACCATCATCAACGGTGGAGTGGTTTAATGTCAATATCGTCGTCCAACAAGTCGATGACCGACAAAAGGAGTTACGTTTCTTTGACACATACCCATTGAGTGTTGTGTCTATTTGAAAATGGTCCATTTTATCTTAAATGTATCCAAAATAGGGGTGTCTGGCAGCTTGTAGAGGGTTAACAAGTGCTAACAGGAATATTTATTCATGCAACTGGTAATGTCACACCAAGAATTGTGAATGGCCATTTTTTCTTTAAAATTTACAAGTTGTTTTCAGAGAAATCCAGGGAGAACATGAATTTTAAGCTTTTGATGGGTTTCATTGTTTATCCAGCCCAAAACGGGTTAAGTGTTGTTTTTGAATACTCTTATTACTTCCAAAACTAATTCTCATTGAATTCTACTTCCACTTATTTTGATCTCTCATCTCAACTTCGGGTGCTATGGGTACGCAAACACAGTCCATTTTATCAACATTTTGATGTTTGAGAACCTGCATAGGGTTAACAAATGCTTACAAGAATATTTTATACATGCAACTTGTAATGTCACACTAAGATCTGAGAATGGCCATTTTTTCTTGAAAATCTACGAGATGTTTTTAGAGAAATCCTCGGATAACATGAATTTTTAACCCCTTGAGGGGTATCGATCTGTAAACAGCCCTAAATGGGTTAATGCTTGGTTTTGTGTGAATACCTTCATTACTTACAAAAATGATCGACAGTGAATTACACTTCCGATGAAGGAGGTTATGTTTATCTCGCAGGTGCACATTTGGTGTTATGGTTGCCCAAGAACAGCCCATTATCTCCAAATGTCTATGCTTGGCAGCCTCTTGAGGGTTAACAAATGCTTACCGAAATATTTTGTCCATGCAACTTGTAATGTCACTCCAAGACCTGCGAATAGTCAATTTCTCTTTAATTTTTTTTTTGAGAAATCCACAGAAAACTGGAATTTTAAGCTTTTAAGGGCTATATCTCCTTAACTAGTCAAAAATGAGTTAAGACCTCGATTTTTGAATACACTTACTACTTACAAAAATGGTTCCCTGTCAGTTTTGCGTCCGGTAAAAGAAGATATGTTTCTCTGTTGCATTCCCATTTGATGTTGTTGGTGTCCAAAAACAGATTATTTTTTTCAAAATTTTGATATTTAACAGCGCATGGAGGGTTAACAAATGCATACCGGAATAATTTATCCAATCAACTGGTAATGTGACACCAAAACCTATCAATGGCCATTTTCTCTTGAAAACCGTACCAGATGTTTGTAAAGAAATCCAGGGAAAACATAATTTTTTAAGCTTTTGATGGGTATCACTATTAACAACCAAAAAAGGGGTTAACGCTTGTTTTTTTAATACCCTTATTACTTACAAAAATGGTCCTTGGTGAATTCCACTTCCAACAAAGGAAATTATGTTTATTTCTCAGGTACACGTTTGGTGCTGTGCTTGTCTGAAAGCTGCACATTTCAACAAAATTATGATGCTTGGCAGCCTGTACAGGGTTAGTAAACGCTCACCGGAATATTTTGTCCGTGCGACTTGTAATGTCAGACAAAGACCTGCGAGTAGTCAACTTTTCTTGAAAACTTACAGGATGTATTTAGAGAAATTCACAGAAAATGGGAATTTTTAGATTTTAAGGGGTCTCTCTCTTTAGCCTGCCCAAAATGGGTTTAGACTTCGACTTTTGAATACCCTTACTACTTACCAAAATGTTTCCGTATAGATTGTGCACTGGGTGTTGGCGTCCAAAAACAGTCAATTTTATCACAATTTTGACTTTTAGCAGCCCGTGGAGGGTTAACAAATGCTCACCGCAGTATTTTGACCATGCAACTTCTATTGTCCCACCGAGGCCTGGGAGTGACAATTTTTTCTTGAAAATCAACTAGTCTCGTTTAGAGAAGTCCCTGGAAAACATGAATATTTTAGCTTTATGGGGGTACTGCTGTTTAACCAGCCCAAAACAGGTTAACGCTTGGTTTTGTTAACACCCTTATTACTTACAAAAATGATCCTCGGTGAATTCCACTCCCAATGAAGGAAGTTATCTTTATTTCTTGTGTATTGTTTGGGTGCAGTGGGGGCCTGAAACCGACCTATTTCATCAAAATTTCGATGTTTGACAGTCTGTGGAGGGTTACCATAAGCATCGCCGGATATGTCATGTGTATCAAAGGTCATGTCACAGGCAGGTCTAGCAATGATGAAGGTTTAAAAAAAATCTACAAGACATGTTTCGAGAAAGTGCCGATAAACCCCAATTTTGGCAGTTTTTTACCAATTCTGACAAAATAAGGGTTAAATCGAAAATTCCACTTTCGGTACATTTTTAGATTTTGGGCCCCTCTATGCATGTGCAAAAGGTTATGAAAATCGTTTCGAAAATGGCTTCTGAATCGTACGGACAAAATGTGTGGAAAAAAAAAACGAGATGTTTTCAGACAAATCCTCGGATAACATAAATTTTTAACCTTTTGAGGGGTATCTTTCTGTAATCAGCCCTAAACGGGTTAATGCTTGGTTTTGTGAATACCTTTATTACATACAAAAATGATCATTGGTGAATTCCATTTCCAATGAAGGGGGTTATGTTTATCTCGCAGGTACACATTTGGTGTTATGGTTGCCCAAAGAACAGCCCATTTTCTCCAAATATCTATGCTTGGCAGCCTCTGGAGGTTTAACAAGTGCTTACCGAAATATTTTGTCCATGCAACTTGAACTGTCACTTCAAGACCTGCAAAAGGTCAATTTTTCTTGAAATTTTGTTTTGAGAAATCCACAGAAAACTGGAATTTTAAGCTTTTAAGGGGTATATCTCTTTAAGTAGTCAAAAATGGGTTAAAACCTCGATTTTTGAATACACTTACTACTTACAAAAATGTTTCCCTGTCAGTTTTGCGTCCGGTAAAAGAAGTTATGCATCTCTGTTGCATTCCCATTTGATGTTGTGGGTGTCCAAATACAGACTATTTTTTCAAAATTTTCACATTTAGCCGCCCATGGAGGGTTAATAAATGCTTCCTGGAATAATTTATCCTATTAACTGGTAATGTGACACCAAGACCTATCAGTGGCCATTTTCTCTTGAAAATTCTACCAGATGATTGTAAAGAAATCCAAGGAAAACATAATTTTTTAAGCTTTTGATGGGTATCACTATTGACAACCACAAAAGGGGTTAACGCTTGTTTTTTTTAATACTCTTATTACTTACAAAAATGGCCCTAGATGAATTCCACTTCCAACAAAGGAGATTATGTTTATTTCTCAAGTACACATTGGGTGCTGTGCATGTCCAAAAACAGCCCATTTCAACAAAATTACAATGCTCGGCAGCCCCTAGAGGGTTAATAATCGCTTATCGGAATATTTTGTCCATGCATCTTGTAATATCACACAAAGACCTGCGAGTAGTCATTTTTTCTTGAAAACCTACAGGATGTTTTTAGAGAAATCCACAGAAAATGGGAATTTTAAGATTTTAAGAGGTCTCTCTCTTTAGCCTGTCCAAAATGGGTTAAGACTTCGACTTTTGAATACCCTTACTACTTACAAAAATGTTTGAGTATAGATTGTGCGCTCGATAAAAGAAGGCTCCCTTCCTTTTTTCGTACCCATTGGGTGCTGTTTGCATCCAAAAACAACCCATTTTATCACACTTTTAACATTTAGCAGCCTGTGGAGGGTTAACAAATGCTCACCGAAGTATTTTGTCCATGCAACTTCTATTGTCACACCAAGGCCTGTGAGTGGCAAATTGTTCTTGAAAATCTACAAGACTGGTTTAGAGAAAACCACGAAAAACATGAATTTTTTAGCTTTATGGGGGTATTGCTGTTTAACCAGCCCAAAACGGGTTAACGCTTCGTTTTCTGAACACCCTTATTACCTTCAAAAATGATCCTCGGTGAATTCCACTTCCAATAAAGGAAGTTATGTTTACCTCTCGGGTATAGTTTGGGTGCTGTTTGGGTCTGAATCCAGCCCATTTCATAAAAATTTCGATGTTTCGCAGCCTGTGGAGGGTTACCATATGCATCGCCTAATATGTATTGTGTATGAAAGGTCGTGTCATAGGCAGGTCTAGCAATGATGGATTTTTGAAAAAAATCTACAAGACGTGTTTCGAGAAAGTGCCGATAAACCCCAATTTTGGCAGTTTTTTTTCCAATTCTGGCGGAATAAGGGTTAAATTGTAAATTCCGCTTCAGTACGTTTTTAGATTTTTTGCCCCTCTATGCATGTGCCAAATTGTGTGAAAATCGATTCGCAAATGGCTTCTGAATGGTATGGACAAAAATGTGTGGAAAGAAAACCCCAAAAATTAGACTTTATGATTCTGGAGAATCATGGCTTTTCCCGATGATATTCCATGATTCTTCATGACCCACAGTGTCTGATGAATTGTTTTTAACTGTCTCACTGAAGTTCCTTCATTGATGTTATTAAAAAGGTGAGTATAGTAGTCCCAAATGACTCAGTTTGATAAAAAATTGTTTAGGTAAAAAACATCATTAACGGTGGAGGGGGTTAATATCAATATCGTCGTCCAAAGAGTCAATGACCGACAAAAGGAGTTATGTTTGTTTGACACATACGACTGAGTGCTGTGTCTATTTGAAATTGTCCATTTTATCTCAAATGTATCCAAAATATTGATGTCTGGCGGTTGTAGGGGGTTAACAAGTGCTAACAGGAATATTTATTCAAGCAACTTGTAATGTCATACCAAGAACCGCGAATGGCCATTTTTTCTTTAAAATCTACAAGATGTTTTCAGAGAAATCCAGGGATAACATGAAGTTTAAGCTTTTCATAGGTATCATTGTTTATCCAGCCCAAAACGGGTTAAATGTTCTTTTTTTAATATTCTTATTACTTCCAAAAATAATTCTCAGTGACTTCTACTTCATCTTATTTTGATCTCTCCCCTCAACTTCGGGTGCTCTGGGTACGCAAACACAGGCCATTTTATCAACATTTTGATGTTTGAGAACCTGCATAGGGTTAACAAATGCTTACAGAAGTATTTTGTATATCCAACTTGTAATGTCACACAAAGATCTGAGAATGGCCATTTCTTCTTGAAAATCTACGAGATGTTTTTAGAGAAATCCTCGGATAACATGAATTTTTAACCTTTTGAGGGGTATTGCTCAGTAACCAGCCCTAAATGGGTTAATGCTTGGTTATGTGAATACCTTCATTACCTACAAAATGATCGGCGGTGAATTCCACTTCCAGTGAAGGAGGTTATGTTTATCTCGCAGGTACACATTTGGTGTTATGGTTGCCCAAGAACAGCCCATTTTCTCCAAATGTCTATGCTTGGCAGACTCTGGAGGGTTAACAAATGCTTACCGAAATATTTTGTCCATGCAACTTGTAATGTCACTCCAAAACCTGCGAATGGTCAATTTTGCTTGAAATTTTTTTTTGTGAAATCAACAGAAAACTGGAATTTTAAGCTTTAAGGGATATATCTCCTTAACTAGTCAAAAATGGGTTAAGACCTCGATTTTTGAATACACTTACTACTTACAAAAATGTTTCCCTGTCAGTTTTGCGTCCAGTAAAAGAAGTTACGTTTCTGTGTTGCATTCCCATTTGATGTTGTGGGTGTCCAAAAACAGACTATTTTTTCAAAATTTTGACATTTAGCAGTTTAACAAATGCTTACCGGAATAATTAATCCAATCAACTGGTTATGTGACACCAAGACCTATCAATGGCCATTTTTTGTTGAAAACCCTACCTGTTGTTTGTAAAGAAATCCAGGGAAAACATAAATTTTTAAGCTTTTGATGGGTATCACTATTAATAACAACAAAAGAGGTTAACGCTTGCTTTTTTGAATACCCTTATTACTTACAAAAATGGTCCTTGGTGAATTCCAGTTCCAACAAAGGAGATTATGTTTATTTCTCAGGTACACCTCGGGTGCTGTGCGTGTCCGAAAACAGCCCATTTCAACAAAATTACGATGCTTGGCAGCCTGCAGAGGGTTAATAAAATGCTCACCGGAATATTTTGTCCATGCAACTTGTAATGTCACACTAAGACCTGCGAGTAGTCAATTTTTCTTGAAAACTTACAAGATGTTTTTAGAGAAATCCCCAGAAAATGGGAATTTTAAGATCTTAAGGGGTCTCTCTCTTTAGCCTGCCCAAAATGGGTTAAGTCTTCGACTTTTGAATACACTTACTACTTACAAAAATGTTTCCGTATAGATTGTGCCCTCAATAAATGAAGGAACTTTTCTTTGTGGCGTACCCATTGGGTGCTGTTGGCATCCAAAAACAGCCCATTTTATCACAAATTTGAGTTTTAGCAGACGGTGGAGGGTTAACAAATGCTCACCGCAGTATTTAGTCCATGCAACTTCTATTGTCACATCAAGGCCTGGGAGTGACAATTTTTTCTTGAAAATCTACAAGACTCGTTTAGAGAAATCCACGGAAAACATAAATTTTTGAGCTTCATGTGGGTATTGCTGTTTAACCAGCCCAAAACGGGTTAACGCTTGGTTTTTTGAACACCCTTATTACTTACAAAAATGATCTCCGGTCAATTCCACTTCCATTAAAGGAAGTTATGTTTATCTCTCGTGTATCGTTTGGGTGCTGCTGTGTGGGGCTGAAACCGGGCCATTTCATCAAAATTTCGATGTTTGGCAGCCTGTGGAGGGTTACCATATGTATTGCCTGATATGTCGTGTGTATCAAAGGTCGTGCCACAGACAGGTCTAGCAATGATGAATGTTTAAAAAATATCTCCAAGACGTGTATTGAGAAAGTGCCAATAAACCCCAATTTTGACAGTTTTTTTTTTGCCAATTCTGACGAAAGAAGGGTTAAATCGAAAATTCCGCTTTGGTACGTTTTCAGATTTTGTGCCCCTCAATCCGTGTGCAAAATTTTGTGAAAATCGGTCTGAAACTGGCTTCTGATTCGAGCGGACAAAATGTGTGGAACATAAAAAAAACCCCAACCACCCCCCCCCCCCCCCAAAAAAAAAATATAATCTGTAGAAAGACAATAGTCTTTTCCAGAGGGAAAAGCCTAAAAAACAAAAAAACAAAAAAACTAGACATTATGATTCTGGAGAATCATGGCTTTTGCCGACAAGATTCAATAATTTTTTATGACCCTGGAGTGTCTGAAGAATTGTTTTTAATTGTATCATTAAAGTATTTTTATTGATGTCTTGAGAAAAGTGGGTATAGGCCTAATAGTCTCAAATGACCCAGTGTGATAAAAGAACGTTTTGGTTAAATCATCATTGTTTGTGGAGAGGGTTAATATTAATATCAGCGTCTGAGAATCAGCGTCTAATGCAAATAGCCTATTGTATCTCAAATTTATCTAAAATTTCGATAGTTGACGGTTTGTGGAGGGTTAATGAAGGCTTGCGAGAATACTTCTTCTCCAGGGTTTATTTGTTCTTAAAAATCTGTAAGAACCACTTGAAGATATCCACAGAAAATGTGAACTTTAAATTCTTAAGCATGTCATGTATAGTCCCTGTGTCAATTATCTCCTATTAGACCACAGTTGTTATGCAGGATTATGTCATTTTTTCACACCTTGTAGAGCTCACCTATCACATGTCTGTTAATAGCAGAAGTAAATTTCTCTCCAATTGGTTTTTCCCCGTAGGATTAGTTTTATTACAATGAAGATATCCAAACATACAACGACAAACATGAAGTTATTACATTCGTAAATAGGAAGTGTTGTTTGTACATATGTGTAGATAAAATATACCCTGGGACGGAGAAGGGGAGTATAGCCGTCTTACAGACTAGTATATATCTAGCCCCACCGCCGGGGAAATCTTGGAGCCATGCACCACTACATTTGATAACCGCCTTACAGAGTAGTAAATATACCTGCCCCCCTTCCCATGTTGGGGAGCCCCACTTTTTATTGTAAGGTTCCTTAGGCACAACATAGCGTCAGTAAGATGGATATATACTGCCACGTCGCCACCCTGGGGCGGAGGAGGGGAAGTGTATAGCCGTTTTACAGACTAGTATATACCTGGACCCACTGTCGGGGAAATGCTATAGTGTCAACAGTATTTGATATTATAAGTAACTGATCCCATTGTAGCTAACATTATTTACTGCTTTCTTATCATGCAGTGGCGGATTGGTGGCATTGTGGTAGCCGGTTCTCGTCAGATCACCGAAGTAAAGCAATGTTGAGCCTGGTTTATCATTGGATGGGTGGCCGTCTGAGTGATCAATTCGGACTCCCATGCTGTGTCCTTGGGCAAGGCACTTAACTCTGATTGTTCATATGGGGGCATGATGCCGCCATGTACTAAGGCGTACTGCACGTCGACGGTACGCATGTTTTCAACCAATCTAACCCTGCCTGTGCTGTAGTTCGGAGTTACGATGTTGGGAAGTTGGCAACTGCTCGTCGTTGCTTGGTGGTTCTCTCCAGGTACTGTGGCTTCCTCCACCCGTAGAACTGTCATGGTCATGATTAGCCATTGTGCATAAGTATATGCCCTTAAACACCAATAAATAAATAATAAATGATATCATGCAGGGCAGTGTGGAATACGAGGTGAGGCGTACCTTTCAATGTGTGTTTGGTTGGAGAAAGAGGCAGGGAGGAGGTGGTAACCTTGGTAATTTTGTTTGGATAAATCGACCGCTGGCGTGGGACACCATGGAATTGACCGATGAAGCGGGACACAGTGAGAGTGGAACTTATGGGCGGTTATTCTTGATAATAAATACTATACACTTACTTTTGAGTTCATACAGCGTGAGTATAGTAGTCTCAAATGAGAATGGCCAATATTTGTCTTGAAAACCTACGAGAGGCTTTTAGAGAAATCCTCGGAAAATACAAATTTTTAACCTTTTGTGGGGTATCGCTATGTAATCAGCCCTAAACGGATTAATGCTTGGTTTTATGAATACCTTCATTACTTACAAAAATGATCCTCAGTGAATTTCACTTCCAATGAAGAAGGTTATGTTTATCACGCAGGTACACATTGGGTGTTATGGGTGCCCCAAAACAGCCCATTTTCTCAAAATGTCTATACTTTGCAGGCTCTGGAGGGTTAATAATTGCTTACCGAAATATTTTGTCCATGCAACTTGTAATGTCACTCAAAGACCTGCAAATGGTAAATTTTTCTTGAAAACGTGCTAGATTTTTTTGAGAAATCCACAGAAAACGGGAATTTTAAGCTTTTGATGGGTATATCTCCTTAACCAGTCGACAATGGGTTAAGACCTCGATTTTTGTATATCCTTACTACTTACAAAAATGTTTCTCTGTCAGGTTTGCGTCCAGTAAAAGAAGTTACGTTTCTCTGTGGCATTTCCATTTGATGTTGTTAGTGTCCAAAAACTGACTATTTCTTCAAAATTTTTGACATTTAGCAGCCCATGGAGGGTTAACAAATACCTACCAGAATAATGTATGCAACTGGTAATGTGATACCAAGACCTATCTACGGCCATTTTCTCTTGAAACCCTACAAGATGTTTAAAGAAATCCAGGGAAAACGATTTTTAAGCTTTCGATGGGTATCCCTCTTAACCTCCCCAACAGGGGTTAACGCTTGGTTTTTTGAATACCCTTATTACTTACAAAAATGGTTCTCTGTGAATAGCACTTCCAACAAAGGTGATTATGTTTAACTCTCGTGTATACTTTGGGTGCTGTGCGTGTCCGAAAACAGCCCATGTCAACAAAATTACGATGCTTGGCAGCTTGTAGATGGTTAATAAACGCTCACCGGAGTATTTTGTCCCTGCAACTTGTAATGTCACATAAAGACCTACGAATAGTCAATTTTTCTTGAACACCTACAAGTTACTGTTAGGGAAATTCACAGAAAATGGGAATTTAAAGCTTTTAAGGGATATCTCTCTTAGCCTACACAAAGTGGGTTAAGACTTCGACTTTTGAATACCCTTGCTACTTACAAAAATGTTTCTGTATAAATTGTACACTCGATAAAAGGAGGCGCTTTTCTTTGTGGTGTACCCATTGGGTGCTGTTGGTGTCCAAAAACAGCCCATTTTATCACAATTTTGACGTTGGGGAGCCCTGGGAGGGTTAACTAATGCTGACCGAAATATTTTGTCTATGCAACTTGTAATGTCGCACCAAGACCTGCGAATAGCCGATTTTTTCTTGAAAACCTACAAGATGTTTTTAGAGAAATCCACAGAAAATGGGTATTTTAAGATTTTAATGGGTATCTCTCTTTAACCAGCCGAAAATGGGTTAAGACGTCGAATTTTGAATACCCTTACCACTTTCAAAAATATTTTCCGATCAATTTTGCGTCCGATTATTGAAGGCCACTTTCTCTGTGGTATACCGTTTGGGTGCTGTTGGCATCCAAAAACAGCCCATTTTATCACAATTTTGACTTTTAGCAGCCCTTGGAGGGTTAACAAATGCTCACCGCAGTATTTTGGCCATGCAACTTCTATTGTCACATCAAGGCCTGGGAGTGACAATTTTTTCTTGAAAATCTACAAGACTCGTTTAGAGAAATCCATGGAAAACCTGAATTTTTTAGCTTTATGGGGGTATTGCTGTTTAACCAGCCCAAAACGGGTTAACGCTTGGTTTTTTGTACACTCTTATTACTTACAAAAATGATCTCCGGTGAATTCCACTTCCAATAAAGGAAGTTATGTTTATCTCTCGTGTATCGTTTGGATTCTCTGGGGGCCTAAAACCGGCCCATTTCATAAAAATTTCGATGTTTGGCAGCCTGTGGAGGGTTACCATATGCATCGCCAGATACGTCATGTGTATCAAAGGTCGTGGCAGAGGCAGGTCTATCAATGATGAAGGTTTAAAGAAAATCTACAAGACATGTTTCGAGAAAGTGCTGATAAACCCCAATTTTGACAGTTCTTTGCCAATTCTGATGAAATAAGGGTTAAATTGAAAATTCCGCTTTGGTACATTTTTAGATTTTGTGCCCCTCTATGCGTGTGCAAAATTTTGTGAAAATCGGTCCGAAAATGGCTTCGGAATCGTGCGGTCAAAATGTGTGGAAACCCCCCCCCCCCCCCCCCCCCCCCCAAAAAACTAGACTTTATGATTCTGGAGAATCATGGCTTTCCCCGATTAGATTCCATGATTTTTCTTCACCCCACAGTGTCTGATGAATTGTTTTTAACTGTCTCACTAAAGTTCCTTCATTGATGTTATGAGAAAGGTGAGTATAGTAGTCTCAAATGACTCGGTTTGGGTTTGATAAAAAAATGTTTAGGTAAAACCCATCATTAATGGTAGAATGGGTTAATATCAATATCAATGTTTCCCTATCAGTTTTGCGTCCGGTAAAAGAAGTTACGTTTCTCTGTGGCATTTCCATTTGATGTTGTTGGTATCCAAAAACAGACTATTTCCTCAATTTGTTTTTCATTTAGCAGCCCATGAAGCGTTAACAAATGCCTACCAGAATAATTGATCCATGCAACTGGTCATATGACACCAAGACCTATCAACGGCCATTTTCTCTTGAAAACCCCACAAAATGTTGGTAAAGAAATCCAGGGAAAACGATTTTTTAAGCTTTTGATGGGTATCCCTGTTAACCTCCCCAACAGGGGTTAACGCTTGGCTTTTTGAATACCTTTATTACTTACAAAAATGATCCTCTGTGAATTCCACTTCAAACAAAGGAGATTATGTTTATCCCTCATGTATACATTAGGTGCTGTGCGTATCTGAAAACAGTCCCATGTTAACAACATTACGATGCTTGGCAGCTTGTAGGTGGTTAAAAAACGCTCACCGGATTATTTTGTCCATGCAACTTGTAATGTCACATAAAGACCTACGAATAGTCAATTCGTCTTGAAACCCTACAAGTTACCGTTAGGGAAATTCACAGAAAAATGGGAATTTAAAGCTTTTCAGGGGATATCTCTCTTTAGCCTGCCTAAAATGGGTTAAGACGTCGACTTTTGAATACCCTTACTACTTACAAAAATGTTTCCGTATAAATTGTACACGCGATAAAATAATGCACTTTTCTTTGTGGTGTACCCTTTGGGTGCTGTTGGTGTGCAAAAACAGCACATTTTATCGCAATTTTGACCTTCAGCAGCCCGGGGAGGGTTAACTAATGCTGACCGAAATATTTTGTTCATGCGACTTGTAATGTCACACCAAGACCTGCAAATAGCCGATTTTTCTTGAAAACCTACAAGATGTTGTTAGAGAAATCCACAGAAAATGGGTATTTTAAGATTTTAATGGGTATCTTTCTTTAACCAGCCCAAAATGGGTTAAGACGTCAAATTTTGAATACCCTTACCACTTTCAAAAATATTTTCCGATCAATTTTGCGTCCGATAAATGAAGGCCCCTTTCTCTGTGGTATATCGTTTGGGTGCTGTTGGTGTCTAAAAACAGCCCATTTTATCACAATTTTTACGTTTAGCAGCTCGGGGAGGGTTAACTAATGCTGACCGGAATATTTTATCCATGCAACTTGTAATGTCACACCAAGACCTGAGAGTGACCAATTTTTCTTGAAAATCTACAGGACTCGTTTAGAGAAATCCACGGAAAACATGAAGTTTTGAGCTTTTGGGGGGTATTGCTGTTTAACCAGCCCAAAACGGGTTAACACTTGGTTTTCTGAACACCCTCATTACTTACAAAAATGATCCTCGGTGAATTCCACTTCCAATAAAGGAAGTTATGTTTACCTCTCGGGTACCGTTTGGGTGTTGTGGGGGTCTGAAACCAGCCCATTTCATCAAAATTTCGATGTTTGGCAGCCTGTGGAGGGTTACCATATGCATCGCCTAATATGTCGTGTGTATCAAAGGTTGTGTCGTAGGCAGGTCTAGTAATTATGAATATTTAAAAAAAATCCTAAAGACGTGTTTCGAGAAAGTGCCGATAAACCCCTATTTTGGCAGTTTTTTGCCAATTCTGGCGAAATAAGGGTTAAATCGAAAATTCCGCTTAGGTACATTTTTAGATTTTTCGCCACTCTATGCGTGTGCCAAATTGTGTGAAAATCGGTTCGAAATGGCTTCTGAATCGTACGGACAAAAATGTGTGGAAAAAAAACCAAAAAAAACTAGACTTTATGATTCTGGAGAATCATGGCTTTCCCGATGAGATTCCATGATTTTTCATGACCCCACAGTGTCTGATGAATTGTTTTTAACTGTCTCACTGAAGTTCTTTCATTGATGTTATGAGAAAGGTGAAGATAGTAGTCTCAAATGACACAGTTTGATAAAAAATTGTTTAGGTAAAAACCATCATTATTGGTGGAGTGGGTTAATGTCAATATCGTCCTCCAACAAGTCAATGACCGACAAAAGGAGTTATGTTTGTTTGACACATACTCACTGAGTGCTGTGTCAATTTAAAAATGGTCCATTTCATCTCAAATGTATCCAAAATATTGATGTCTGGCAGCTTGTAGAGGGTTAGCAAGTGCCAACAGGAATATTTATTCATGCAACTTGTAATGTCACACCAAGAACTGTGAATGGCCATTTTTTCTTTAAAATCTACATGATGTTTCCAGAGAAATCCAGGGAGAACAGGTATTTTAAGCTTTTGATGGGTATCATTGTTTTTCCAGCCCAAAACGGGTTAAGTGTTGTTTTTTGAAATACTCTTTTTACTTCCAAAAATAATTGTCAGTGAATTCTACTTCCACTTATTTTGATCTCTCCTCCCAACTTCGGGTGCTGTGGGTATGCAAACACAGCCTATTTTATCAACATTTTGATGTTTGAGAACCTGCATAGGGTTAACAAATGCTTACAGGAATATTTTGTACATGCACCTTGTAATGTCACACTAAGATATGAGAATGGCCATTTTCTCCTGAAAATCTACGGGATGTTTTTAAAGAAATCCTCAGATAACATGCATTTTTAACCTTTTGAGGGGTATCTCTCTTTAACCAGCTCTAAAGGGTTAATGCTTGGTTTTGTGAATATCTTCATCACTTACAAAAATGATCGACGGTGAATTCCACTTCCAATGAAGGAGGTTATGTTTATCTCATAGGTACACATTTGGTGTGATGGTTGCCCAAGAACATCCCATTTTCGCCAAATGTAAATGCTTGGCAGCCTCTGGGGGATTAACAAATGCTTACCGAAACATTTTGTTCATGCAGCTTGTAATGTCACTCGAAGACCTGCGAATGGTCAATTGCTCTTGAAATTTTTTTTGTTGAGAAATCGAGAAATCCACAGAAAACTGGAATTTTAAGCTTTTAAGGGGTATATCTGCTTAACCAGTCAAAAATGGGTTAAGACCTCGATCTTTGAATACATTTACTACTTACAAAAATGTTTCCCTGTCAGTTTTGTGTCCGGTAAAAGAAGTTACGTTTCTCTGTTGTATTCCCATTTGATGTTGTTGTTCAAAAAACAGAGTATTTTTTCAAAATTTTGACATTTAGCAGCCCATGGAGGGTTAACAAATGCTTAGAGGAATAATTTATCCAATCAACTGGTAATGTGACACCATGACCTATCAATGGCCATTTTCTCTTGAAAACCCTACCAGATGTTTGTAAAGAAATCCAGGGAAAACATAAATTTTTAAGCCTTTTATGGGTATCACTATTAACAACCACAAAATGGGTTAACGCTTGGTTTTTTGAATACCCTTATTACTTACAAAAATAGTCTTCGGTGAATTCCACTTCCAACAAAGGAGATTATGTTTATTTCTCAGGTACACGTTGGGTGATGTGCATGCCTGAAAACAGCCCATTTCAACAAAATTACGATGCTTGGCAGCCTCTAGAGGGTTAATAAACGCTCACCGGAATATTTTGTCCATGCAACTTGTAATATTACACAAAGACCTGTGAGTAGTCAATTTTTCTTGAAAACCTACAGGATGTTTTTAGAGAAATCCACAGAAAATGGGAATTTTAAGATTTTAAGGGGTCTCTCTCTTTAGCCTCTCCAAAATGGGTTAAGACTTCGACTTTTGAATACTTGAATACCCTTACTACTTACAAAAATGTTTGCGTATAGATTGTGCGCTCGATAAAAGAAAGCACGTTTCTTTGAGGCGTACCCATTGGGTGCTGTTGGCGTCCAAAAACAGCCCATTTTATCTAGTGCTGCCGCGGTTAAGACTTTTTTCTGACCGGTTAACCAGCATGTTTGACCATGGTTAACCGTGGTTAACCACATTTAAGGTACCTATATTTGTAGTGTGTTCTTGCTTCAACTGTAACTATTATATCAGGCCGGCCAATGTTATTTACATTGACCACAAATAATAATAAAGAAGTATTCTATTTAGTCGTTGTTGTTCAATCGCCCATGTGTTTACATCAGTGCGTGTAATAGGAAATCAACAGGTTTGTGGGGCCAATATGGATCAAACCATAAAAAATACAAAATCATCAAAATAACAACGAAAAAATAAATAATAACACATTAACTGTTTGCCAGCAATACCTGGAGAGACGTATTTATTTATTCCCTGAACTCCAACTCACTGATGTGTAATGTCCGGTTATAAATTACGCACACGTGCACCAGGTAAAGTTAGATCCAAGAGCACCAACAATGCTTAAGTGGGACATCAATTTGAAAACAATTTGCGCTGTAACCTGCGCATTTGTTGTATTTTTATTGGTTTTTCCAAAACGTTCTCGTGTTCCGAAAAAAACAACTTAATCACAACAACTGCACAGGTTACAGCGCAAATGGTGCTCTGAATCATCTGATTCTGAAACTATGAAGTTTCAGTCACAAACGAGCGTTGGATTTTCTTGACAGGGATGAAAACATTGGGGTGATAAACAAACAACAAAAAACAAATAAATGCGAGTATTTTTTAAATCTTTAATAATAATTTTCCTTTATTCTTTTATCTTATTCACCACGTGGTAACTTGTGAAAACTTACCTATTTCCATTGCATCCCAAACGACTTATACACGGGGGAGACTTATACACGGACATATACGAAGAGTATAGTGAATGTAAGGTTAACCGATTCAAACATTTTCTTGACCGGTCACAGTTTTAACCACAGGTTAACCGGTTATCCGGATAACCGCGGCAGAACTAATTTTATCACAATTTTGACATTTAGCAGCCCGTGCAGGGTTAACAAATGCTCACCGCAGTATTTTGTCCATGCAACTTCTATTGTCACACCAAGGCCTGGGAGTGACAAATTTTTCTTGAAAATCTACAAGACTCATTTAGAGAAATCCACGGAAAATACAAATTTTTGAGCTTTATGGGGGTATTGCTGTTTAACCAGCCCAAAACGGGTTAACGCTTGGTTTCTTGAACACCCTTATTACTGACAAAAATGATCCTCGGTGAATTCCACTCCCAATAAAGGAAGTTATGTTTATCTCCCATGTATTGTTTGAGTGCGGTGGGGGCCTGAAACCGGCTATTTCATCAAAATTTCGATGTTTGGCAGCCTGTGGAGGGTTACCATATGCATCGCCTGATATATCGTGTGTATCAAAGGGCGTGTCACAGACAGGTCTAGCAATTACGGATGTATAAAAAAAATCTACAAGACGTGTTTCGAGAAAGTGCCGATAAACCCCAATTTTGGCAGTTTTTTGCCAATTCTGACAAAATAAGGGTTAAATCGAAAATTCCGCTTCGGTACATTTTTAGATTTTGTGCCCCTCTTTGCGTGTGCAAAATTTCGTGAAAATCGGTCTGAAAATGGCTTCTGAATCGTACCGACAAGTTAAGACATCGACTTTTGAATACCCTTACTACTTACAAAAATGTTTCCGTATAAATTGTACACGCGATAAAAGAAGGCACTTTTCTTTGTGGTGTACCCTTTGGGTGCTGTTGGTGTGCAAAAACAGCCCATTTTATCGCAATTTTGGCCTTCAGCAGCCCGGGGAGGGTTAACTAATGCTGACCGAAATATTTTGTTCATGCGACTTGTAATGTCACACCAAGACCTGCAAATAGCCGATTTTTCTTGAAAACCTACAAGATGTTGTTAGAGAAATCCTCAGAAAATGGGTATTTTAAGATTTTAATGGGTATCTCTCTTTAACCAGCCCAAATGGATTAAGACGTCAAATTTTGAATACCCTTACCACTTTCAAAAATAATTTTCCGATCAATTTTGCGTCCGATAAATGAAGGCCCCTTTCTCTGTGGTATATCGTTTGGGTGCTGTTGGTGTCTAAAAACAGCCCATTTTATCACACTTTTTACGTTTAGCAGCTCGGGGAGGGTTAACTAATGCTAACCGGAATATTTTATCCATGCAACTTGTAATGTCACACTCCAAGACCCAAGAGTGACCAATTTTTCTTGAAAATCTACAAGACTCCTTTAGAGAAATCCACGGAAAACATGAAGTTTTGAGCTTTTTTGAGGTATTGCTGTTTAACCAGCCCAAAACGGGTTAACACTTGGTTTTCTGAACACCCTTATTATTTACAAAAATGATCCTCGGTGAATTCCACTTCCAATAAAGGAAGTTGTGTTTACCTCTCGGGTATCGTTTGGGTGCTGCGGGGGTCTGAAACCGGCCCATTTCATCAAAATTTCGATGTTTGGCAGCCTGTGGAGGGTTACCATATGCATCGCCTAATATGTTGTGTGTATCAAAGGTTGTGTCATAGGCAGGTTTAGTAATTATGAATATTTTAAAAAAATCCTAAAGACGTGTTTCGAGAAAGTGCCGATAAACCCCAATTTTGGCAGTTTTTTGCCAATTCTGGCGAAATAAGGGTTAAATCGAAAATTCCGCTTCGGTACATTTTTTGCCACTCTATGCGTGTGCCAAATTGTGTGAAAATCGGTTCGAAAATGGCTTCTGAATCGTACGGACAAAAATGTGTGGAAAAAAAAACAAAAAAAAAAAAAACAAAAAACTAGACTTTATGATTCTGGAGAATCATGGCTTTTCCCGATGAGATTCCTTGATTTTTCATGCCCCCACAGTATGGCTTTTCCCGATGAGATTCCTTGATTTTTCATGCCCCCCACAGTGTCTGATGAATTGTTCTTAACTGTCTCACTGAAGTTCCTTCATTGATGTTATGAGAAAGGTGATTATAGTAGTCTCAAATGACTCAGTTTGGTAAAAAAATTGTTTAGGTAAAACCATCATTAACGGTGGAGTGGGGTTAATATTAATATCGTCGTCCCACAAGTTAATGAGCGACAAAAGAAGTTATGTTTGTTTGACACATACGCACTGAGTGCTCTGTCTATTTGAAAATGGTCCATTTTATCTCAAATGTATCCAAAATATTGATGTCTGGCAGTTTGTAGAGGGGTTAACATGTGCTAACAGGAATATTTTATTCATGCAAGTTGCAATTCCAAACCCAAAGTGCGAATGGCCATTTTTACTTAAAATCTACAAGATGTTTTCAGAGAAAGCCATGCGCATACGCTCTTTTCGAATTCGACGTGACGAAATGTGAAATTCGTATCGCTCTTCATGGAAAGTGATGCCGCAACTATCCATGAACAACGAGTGAAAATTTCATGGAAATCTGCCTAAAATTGGCTGGGATATAGCGTTTTGAAAAGAGGAGGTAACTGTTTGCATTTGGTCCTTCCTTTTCAAGCCAGTTCGAAAAA
The DNA here is from genome assembly GCA_031216915.1 of Pictodentalium vernedei. Lineage (NCBI taxonomy): Eukaryota > Metazoa > Mollusca > Scaphopoda > Dentaliida > Dentaliidae > Pictodentalium > Pictodentalium vernedei. Next base: position 566,068,504 of record CM062297.1, on the reverse strand, counting down.
AGACGTCGTGAATGGGCGCAGACTCCTTTAGTGCCCCCCCCCCCCCCCTCTCTGGAGTAAGTCCACTTAAATGTTACAATTGTGTGTGACTGGTGGAGAGTTGGCTGTAAATGGAAGTTGCTTCTTTAAGACCGCCACCCAGGGATCCCAACACAACCTTTTAAACCAAAGAGAATCGTCAGAAGTTTAAAGTGAAAAAGAAATTGGCGGTGATTGGGTTTCTGGTATTGGACATTAAAATAGCACTTCTGACATACACGAACCGTGTCCAGACCGCTGGAGGCAGCGACTTGAAATTTTCAGAACTTGTTCGACGAACCCTGGCCGACATTTTGGGATCTGTTTGGAGCGTCCGGACCGCCCTGGAAAACACCACGCATCGCTTGGAATGTGAGAGTACTATTCGTCCCGACTCTATCAGTTTAGAATGGACATGGGCAGTGTTGTAGGCGACTGTATAGCTGCGATTGAGCATAACGTCCCAGGTTTCGGTGCCTCAGTGCCTTACCGACTCCAAGGTATGATTGTTTGTCTCAATATCGTCCTTACTACTTGTAGTTTATACCGTTGCCATACGTTAATGTAGCCTCTTGCCATTTTCGAGACTTTCGACCCAGAACACCGCCAAGGTGGGGAAGTGCAGGGGGGGGGGGGGTGGCTGCACCGGCGGGGGGGGGGGGGGGGGGAGGGGGGTATCCTGACACTATCTTTAAAACCTTAGATAATCCGCAGAAGTTGAAGTGAAAAGAAATCGGCGATGAGTATGTTTTTTGGCGGGAAACAATTAACGAAAATTTGCCAATTAGACATTTCAAATTGCACTTCACACAAATACGAACCGCTGAAGGCAGCAACGTCTGATTTTCAGAACTTGTTCTACGCACCCTGGCCGACATTTTGGCATCTGTTGCAAGTGTCGAGACCGCGTGGAGAACACCATGCATCGCGTGGAAAGTGAGAGTACTATTCGTCCCGACTCTATCAGTTTTGGAAAGGAATTGGGCACTATTGTAGACTACTGTACAGCAGCGATTAAGCATAAAGCCGGAGTTTTTTTGTGCCAAATTGCCTAACCGGCTCCAGGGTGTGATCTTTCGTCTGTACATCGCCCAGATCGCCTGTACTTTTATAGCATTACCATTACGTTTGAAGTAGCCTTTTGTCATTTTCCGCCACTTTCGACCCAGATTTGAGGGTACCTTCCTTCAACCCCAATTTACAGCGAAATCTAGCCATGCTCACAACCACGCCCCTCTCCCCGTCGGCCCGGGTGCTTCTAAAGAGAGAAAGGGTCAATGGGGAGGGGGCAGGTGTACTTGGTGAAAAAAACAGCAGGGGGGGCACGTGTCCTAGGTAAAATAAACAGCAGGGGGACAGGTGTCCTAGGTTAAAATAAACAGGGGTGGTGGGGGGGGGGGGGAGGGGGTGGAGGAGGGCAGATGCCCCCGCTAATTAATTTTAATAACAGGCAGTTGTTCATGGGGCAGGTGTCCAATCCCATTGCACAGTTCCAAATTTTCTATGGTACTTGACAGAAACAACATTTCAACAAGAAACAACGGGAAACCAATTTGTAGTAAAGCTGCAAATATAAACATGATTTTAGGACCATTCCATGGACAGTTTAAAGCCTACTGCGATATCAGCGTTTCTTACTCTCCGCAGTATTTCACCTGAGTCGAGTGCTGACGTCGTGCAAGTTTGACGGACACGCTCTTCAATTTTGTTATTGACAACAACATATTTATAATTTCGTGATTACTGATCGGAATTTTGAAAATGACACACGCAATCGCGAAAGAGTTTTTCTGAAAAAACACAATTCTGCAAAAGGTTTTAGTGAAATTTGATTATTTTTTTATTTTCAATTTCGATGGCTCTTGTCGAAAAGGTGCTAATCACTGATCGTTCCCAAACAAGATCAAAGACTGACGCCGTATATTAATAACATACAGAGAATCTTCTAAGAATATACACGCGCAACTCCTAAAATGCAATAAATCAAGTCTTTTTTCAGGTTTTACGAGAGAAAATATGTCCAATTGTATCATTGAATCATGTTTAGGTATATGTGGGCGAGACATTTTCTATACGGACAAAATACAGATTAAATAAAATATTTGCCATTATTTTCCGCAGACGTATTTTTGTCTTTGCTTCTTGGGGAAATCCATGCTGCTAAATACACACGAAGGGGGTGTTATCTAATGAGGTCAGAACCGTCAGGTGGTCGGGTCCGACACCTGCACCTCGAAGTAGATTTAGTGGGGGTGTCGATTTTACAAGTAATGTAGGCAGCGTACACGGCATGGGCTGCCTGTCTTTAATCCTATAAACAGGGCTAAGGCTTGGTTTTTTTGAATACCCTTATTTATTTATTTATTTATTTATTTATTTATTTATTTATTTATTTATTTATTTATTTATTTATTTATTTATTTATTTATTTATTTATTTATTTATTTGTGTTTAAGGTCACATACTTATGCACAATGGCTAATCGTGACCGTGACAGTTTTATAGGTGGAGGAAGCCGGAGTACCCGGAGAGAACCACCAAGCATCGACGAGCAAATGTCAGCTCCTCAAACATTCTAACTCTGTTCAAGCTCCGCTCAGGCAGAGTTCCAGAGGTTGAAGACATATGTACCATCGGACGTTCAGTATGCCTTAGTACATGGCGTCATCGTGCCCCCATGTCGGCAACCGGGCTACTTAACGCCAATTATCCAAATGGGAGCACGATGCCCGCCGTGTACTAAGGCGTACTGCACGTCGATGGTACGCATGTCTTCAACCAATATAACCCTGCCTGTGCTGCAGTGCGGAGTTATGATGTTGGGGAGCTGGGCAGCTGCTCGTCGTTGACTGGTGGTTCTCTCCGGGTACTCCGGCTTCCCTCTATCAGTAGAACTGTCATGGTCATGATTGGCCGTTGTGCAAATATTATCATGCACTGTAGTGTGGAATATGAAGTGAGGCGTACCTTTCAATGTGTGTTTGGTTGGAGAAAGAGAGAGGGGGGAAGGCGGGGGTGTGGTAAGATCGGTAATTTTATTGGGATAAATCGACCTATGGCGTTGGACACCATGGAATTGACAGCCCATTTTCTGAAAATGTCTATGCTTGGCAGCCTCTGGAGGGTTAGCAAATGCTTACCGAAATATTTTGTCCATGCAACTTGTAATGTCACTCCAAGACCTGAGAATGCAAACTTTTTTTTGACATTTTTTTGGAGAAATCTACAGAAAAACTGGAATTTTAAGCTTTTAGGGGTATATCTCCTTAACTAGCCAAAAATGGGTTAAGACCTTGATTTTTAAATACACTTACTACTTACAAAAGTGTTTCCCTGGCAGCTTTGCGTCCGGTAAAAGAAGTTATTTTTCTCTGTTGCCTTCTCATTTGATGTTGGTGTCCAAAAATAGACTATTTTTTCAAAATTTTGACTTTTAGCACTTCACAAAGGGTTAACCAATGCTTACCAGAATAATTTATCCATTCAAGTGGTAATGTGACACCAAGACCTATCAATGGCCATTTTTTTGTTGAAAACCCTACCAGATGTTTGTAAAGAAATCCAGGGAAAACACTAGACTTTATGATTCTGAAGAATCATGGCTTTTCCCGATTAGATTCCATGATTTTTTCTTGACCCCACAGTGTCTGATGAATTGTTTTTAACTGTCTCACTAAAGTTCCTTCATTGATGTTATGAGAAAGGTGAGTATAGTAGTCTCAAATGACTCGGTTTGGGTTTGATAAAAAAATGTTTAGGAAAAACCCATCATTAATGGTAGAAATGGGTTAATATCAATATCAATGTTTCCCTATTAGTTTTGCGTCCGGTAAAAGAAGTTACGTTTCTCTGTGGCATTTCCATTTGATGTTGTTGGTGTCCAAAAAACAGACTATTTTCTCAATTTGTTTTACATTTAGCTGCCCATGAAGGGTTTAACAAATGCCTACCAGAATAATTGATCCATGCAACTGGTCATATGACACCAAGACCTATCAACGGCCATTTTCTCTTGAAAACCCCCACAAAATGTTTGTAGAAAATCCAGGGAAAACGATTTTTTAAGCTTTTGATGGGTATCCCCTGTTAACCTCCCCCAACAGGGGTTAACGCTTGGCTTTTTGAATACCTTTATTACTTACAAAAATGGTCCTCTGTGAATTCCACTTCAAACAAAGGAGATTATGTTTATCTCTCATGTATAACATTAGGTGCTGTGCGTGTCTGAAAACAGTCCCATGTTAACAACATTACGATGCTTGGCAGCTTGTAGATGGTTAAAAAACGCTCACCGGAGTATTTTGTCCATGCAACTTGTAATGGCACATAAAGACCTACGAATAGTCAATTTGTCTTGAAACCCTACAAGTTACCGTTAGGGAAATTCACAGAAAATGGGAATTTAAAGCTTTCAAGGGATATCTCTCTTTAGCCTGCCCAAAATGGGTTAAGACGTCGACTTTTGAATACCCTTACTACTTACAAAAATGTTTCTGTATAAATTGTACGCACGATAAAAAGAAGGCACTTTTCTTTGTGGTATACCCTTTGGGTGCTGTTGGTGTGCAAAAAACAGCCCATTTTATCGCAATTTTGACCTTCAGCAGTCCGGGGAGGGTTAACTAATGCTGACCGGAATATTTTGTTCATGCGACTTGTAATGTCACACCAAGACCTGCAAATAGCCGATTTTTCTTGAAAAACCTACAAGATGTTGTTAGAGAAATCCACAGAAAACGGGGATTTTAAGATTTTAATGGGTATCTCTCTTTAACCAGCCCAAAATGGGTTAAGACGTCAAATTTTGAATACCCCTTACCACTTTCAAAAATATTTTCCGATCAATTTTGCGTCCGATAAATGAAGGTCCCTTTCTCTCTGCGGCATATCGTTTGGGTGCTGTTGGTGTCTAAAAACAGCCCATTTTATCACAATTTTTTACGTTTAGCAGCTCGGGGAGGGTTAACTAATGCTGACCGGAATATTTTATCCATGCAACTTGTAATGTCACACCACGACCTGAGAGTGTCCAATTTTTCTTGAGAATCTACAAGACTCGTTTAGAGAAATCCACGGAAAACATGAAGTTTTGAGCTTTTTTGGGGTATTGCTGTTTAACCAGCCACCCAAAACTAGTCCAGACTATTTTCTCAATTTTTTTACATTTAGCTGCCCATGAAGGGTTAACAAATGCCTACCAGAATAATTGATCCATGCAACTGGTCATATGACACCAAGACCTATCAACGGCCATTTTCTCTTGAAAACCCCACACAAAATGTTTGTAGAAATCCAGGGAAAACGATTTTTTTAAGCTTTTGATGGGTATCCCTGTTAACCTCCCCCAACAGGGGTTAACGCTTGGCTTTTTGAATACCCTTATTACTTACAAAAATGATCCTCGGTGAATTCCACTTCCAATAAAGGAAGTTATGTTTACCTCTCGGGTATCGTTTGGGTGCTGTGGGGGTCTGAAACCCGGACCCATTTTATCAAAATTTCGATGTTTGGCTGCCTGTGGAGGGTTACCATATGCATCGGTTGTGTCATAGGTAGGTCTAGTAATTATGAATATTTAAAAAAAATCCTATAGACGTGTTTCGAGAAAGTGCCGATAAACCCCAATTTTGGCAGTTTTTTGCCAATTCTGGCGAAATAAGGGTTAAATAGAAAATTCCGCTTAGGTACATTTTTAGATTTTTTGCCGCTCTATGCGTGTGCCAAATTGCGTGAAAATCGGTTCGAAAATGGCTTCTGAATCGTACGGACAAAAATGTGTGGAAAAAAAAAAAAAAAAAAAAAGACCCAAAAAACTAGACTTTATGATTCTGGAGAATCATGGCTTTTCCCGATGAGATTCCATGATTTTTCGTGACCCCACAGTGTCCCTTCATTGATGTTATGAAAAAGGTGAAGATAGTAATCTCAAATGACAGGAGTTTGATAAAAAATTGTTTAGGTAAAAACCATCATTAACGGTGGACTGGTTTAATGTCAATATCGTCTTCCAACAAGTCAATAACCGACAAAAGGAGTTATGTTTGTTTGACACATACCCACTGAGTGCAGTGTCAGTTTAAAAATGGTTCATTTTATCTCAAATGTATCCCAAATATTGATGTCTGGCAGCTTGTAGAGGGTTAACAAGTGGTAACAGGAATATTTATTCATGCAACTTGTAATGTCACACCAAGAACTGTGATTGGCCATTTTTTTCTTTAAAATCTACAAGATGTTTACAGAGAAATCCAGGGGGAACATGAATTTTAAGCTTTTGATGGGTATCATTGTTTATCCAGCCCAAAACGGGTTAAGTGTTGTTTTTTGAATACTCTTATTACTTCCAAAAATAATTCTCAGTGAATTCTACTTCCACTTATTTTGATTTCTCCTCCCAACTTTGGGTGCTGTGGGTACGCAAACACAGCCCATTTTATCAACATTTTGATGTTTGAGAACCTGCATAGGGTTAACAAATGCTTACAGGAATATTTTGTACATGCAACTTGTAATGTCACACTAAGATCAGAGAATGGCCATTTTTTCTTGAAAATCCACGGCATGTTTTTAAAGAAACCCTCAGATAACACAAATGTTTAACCTTTTGAGGGGTATCTCCCTGTAACCAGCTCTAAAGGGTTAATGCTTGGTTTTGTGAATACCTTCATTACTTAAAAAAATGATAGACGGTGAATTCCACTTCCAATGAAGGAGGTTATGTTTATCTCGTAGGTACACATTTGGTGTTATGGTTGCCCAAGAACAGCCCATTTTCTCCAAATGTCAATGCTTGGCAACCTCTGGGGGGTTAACAAATGGTTACCGAAACATTTTGTTCACGCAACTTGTAATGTCACTCAAAGACCTGCGAATGGTTAATTGCTGTTGAATTTTTTTTTTGAGAAATCCACAGAAAACTGGAATTTTAAGCTTTTAAGGGGTATATCTCCTTAACCAGTTAAAAATGGGTTAAGACCTCGATTTTTGAATACATTTACTACTTACAAAAATGTTTCCCTGTCAGTTTTGCGCCCGGTAAAAGAGGTTACGTTTCTCTGTTGTATTCCCATTTGATGTTGTTGTTGTTCAAATACAGACTATTTTTTCAAAATTTTGACATTTAGCAGCCCATGGAGGGTTAACAAATGCTTACCGGAATAATTTATCCAATCAACTGGTAATGTGACACCATGACCTATCAATGGCCATTTTCTCTTGAAAACCCTACCAGATGTTTGTAAAGAAATCCAGGGAAAACATAAATTTTTAAGCCTTTGATGGGTATCACTATTAACAACCACAAAATGGGTTAACGCTTGGTTTTTTGAATACCCTTATTACTTACAAAAATGGTCTTTGGTGAATTCCACTTCCAACAAAGGAGATTATGTTTATTTCTCAGGTACACGTTGGGTAATGTGCGTGCCTGAAAACAGCCCATTTCAACAAAATTACGATGCTTGGCAGCCTCTAGAGGGTTAATAAACGCTCACCGGAATATTTTGTCCATGCAACTTGTAATATCACACAAAGACCTGCGAGTAGTCAATTTTTTTTGAAAACCCACAGGATGTTTTTAGAGAAATCCACAGAAAATGGGAATTTTAAGATTTTAAGGGGTCTCTCTCTTTAGCCTGTCCAAAATGGGTTAAGACTTCGACTTTTGAATACCCTTACTACTTACAAAAATGTTTGCGTATAGATTGTGAGCTCGATAAAAGAAGGCACGTTTCTTTGAGGCGTACCCATTGGGTGCTGTTGGCGTCCAAAAACAGCCCATTTTATCACAATTTTGACTTTTAGCAGCCCGTGGAGGGTTAACAAATGCAGTATTTTGTCCATGCAACTTCTATTGTCACACCAAGGCCTGGGAGTGACAAATTTTTCTTGAAAATCTACAAGACTCGTTTAGAGAAATCCACGGAAAATACAAATTTTTGAGCTTTATGGGGGTATTGCTGTTTAACCAGCCCAAAATGGGTTAACGCTTGGTTTTTTGAACACCCTTATTACTGACAAAAATGATCCTCGGTGAATTCCACTCCCGGTAAAGAAAGTTATATTTATCTCTCGTGTATTGTTTGGGTGCGGTGGGGGCCTGAAACCGGCCTATTTCATCAGAATTTCGATGTTTGGCAGCCTGTGGAGGGTTACCATATGCATCGCCTGATATGTCGTGTGTATCAAAGGGCGTGTCACAGACAGGTCTAGCAATGACGAATGTATAAAAAAAATCTACAAGACGTGTTTCGAGAAAGTGCCGATAAACCCCAATTTTGGCAGTTTTTTGCCAATTCTGAGAAAATAAGGGTTAAATCGAAAATTCCGCTTGGGTACATTTTTAGATTTTGTGCCCCTCTATGCGTGTGCAAAATTTCGTGAAAATCGGTTCGAAAATGGCTTCTGAATCGTACGGACAAAATGTGTGGAAAAAAAAAAAAAAAAAAAAAAAAACCCCAAAAACTAGACTTTATGATTCTGGAGAATCATGGCTTTTCCCGATTAGATTCCATGATTTTTCATGACTCCACAGTGTCTGATGAATTGTTTTTAACTGTCTCACTGAAGTTCCCTCATTGATGTTATGAGAAAGGTGAGTATAGTAGTCTCAAAATACTCGGTTTGGGTTTGATAAAAAAAAATGTTTAGGTAAAACCCATCATTAATGGTAGAATGGGTTAATATCAACATCAATGTTTCCCTATTAGTTTTGCGTCCGGTAAAAGAAGTTACGTTTTTCTGTGGCATTTCCATTTGTTGGTGTCCAAAAACAGACTATTTCTTCAATTTTTTTTACATTTAGCAGCCCATGGAGGGTTAACAAATGCCTACCAGAATAATTTATCCATGCAACTGGACATATGACACCAAGACCTATCAACGGCCATTTTCTCTTGGAAACCCCACAAAATGTTTGTAAAGAAATCCAGGGAAAACGATTTTTTAAGCTATCGATGGGTATCCGTGTTAACCTCCCCAACAGGGGTTAACGCTTTGTTTTTTTAATACCCTTATTATTTACAAAAATGGTCCTCTGTGAATTCCACTTCCAACAAAGGAGATTATGTTTATCTCTCATGTATACATTCGGTGCTGCGCGTGTCTGAAAACAGCCCCATGGTAACAAAATTACGATGCTTGGCAGCTTGTAGATGGTTAATAAACGCTCACCGGAGTATTTTGTCCATGCAATTTGTAATGTCACATAAAGACCTACGAATAGTCAATTTGTCTTGAAACCCTACAAGTTACCGTTAGGGAAATTCACAGAAAATGGGAATTTGAAGCTTTCAAGGGATATCTCGCTTCAGCCTGCCCAAAATGGGTTAAGACGTCGACTTTTGAATACCCTTACTGCTTACAGAAATGTTTCCGTATAAATTGTGCGCTCGATAAAAGGAGGCACTTTTCTTTGTGGTGTACCCTTTGGGTGCTGTTGGTGTCCAAAAACAGCCCATTTTATCACAATTTTGACCTTCAACAGCCCGGGGAGGGTTAACTAATGCTGACCGGAATATTTTGTTCATGCAACTTGTAATGTCACACCAAGAGCTGCAAATAGCCGATTTTGTCTTGAAAACCTACAAAATGTTGATAGAGAAATCCACAGAAAACGGGTATTTTAAGATTTTAATGGGTATCTCTATTTAACCAGCCCTAAATGGGTTAATACGTCAAATTTTGAATACCCTTACCACTTTCAAAAATATTTTCCAATCAATTTTGCGTCCGATAAATGAAGGCCCCTTTCTCTCTGGTATACCGTTTGGGTGCTGTTGGCGTCTAAATACAGCCCATTTTATCACAATTTTTACGTTTAGCAGCTCGGGGAGGGTTAACTAATGCTGACCGGAATATTTTATCCATGCAACTTGTAATGTCACACCAAGACCTGAGAGTGACCAATTTTTCTTGAAAATCTACAAGACTCTTTTAGAGAAATCCACGGAAAACACGAACTTTTGAGCATTATGGGGGTATTGCTGTTTAACCAGCTCAAAATGGGTTAACGCTTGGTTTTCTGAACACCCTTATTACTGACAAAAATGATCCTCGGTGAATTCCACTCCCAATAAAGGAAGTTATGTTTATCTCTCGTGTATTGTTTGGGTGCAGTGGGGGCCTGAAACCGGCCTATTTCATCAAAATTTCGATGTTTCGCAGCCCGTGGAGGGTTACCATATGCATCGCCTGATATGTCGTGTATACCAAAGGGTGTGTCACAGACAGGTCTAGCAATGACGAATGTATAAAAAAAATCTACAAGACATGTTTCGAGAAAGTGCCGATAAACACTAATTTTGGCAGTTTTTTGCCAATTCTCACGAAATAAGGGTCAAATCGAAAATTCCGCTTCGGTACATTTTTAGATTTTGTGCCCCTCTATGCGTGTGCAAAATTTCGTGAAAATCGGTTCGAAAATGGCTTCTGAATCGTACGGACAAAATGTGTGGAAAAAAAAACAAAAAAAAAAAACAAAAAAAACTAGACTTTATGATTCTGGAGAATCATGGCTTTTCCCGATGAGATTCCTTGATTTTTCATGCCCCCACAGTGTCTGATGAATTGTTCTTAACTGTCTCACTGAAGTTCTTTCATTGATGTTATGAGAAAGGTGGTTATAGTAGTCTCAAATGACTCAGTTTTATAAAAAAATTGTTTAGGTAAAAACCATCATTAATGGTAGAGTGGGTTAATATCAATATCGTCGTCCCACATGTTAATGACCGACAAAAGGAGTTATGTTTGTTTGACACATACCCTTTGAGTGCTCTGTCTATTTGAAAATGGTCAATTTTATCTCAAATGTATCCAAAATATTGATGTCTGGCCAATTGTAGAGGGTTAACATGTGCTAACAGGCATATTTATTCATGCAACTTTCAATTTCAAACCAAAAAGTGCGAATGGCTATTTTTACTTAAAATCTATAAGATGTTTTCAGAGAAATCCATACGCATGCGCTCTTTTCGAATTCGACGTGACAAAATGCGAAATTCGTATCACTCTTCATGGAAGGTGATGCCGCAACTATCCATGAACAACGAGTGAAAATTTCATGGAAATCTGCCTTGAATTGGTTGGGATATAGCGTTTTGAAGAGAGGAGGTAACTGTCTGAATTTGGTCCTTCCTTTTCAAGCCAGTTCGAAAAAAGACGTCGTGAATGGGCGCAGACTCCTTTAGAGCCCCCCCCCCCTCCTCTCTGTAAATGGAAGTTGCTTCTTTAAGACCGCCACCCAGGGATCCCAACACAACCTTTAAACCTAAGAGAATCGTCAGAAGTTTAAAGTGAAAAGAAATTGGCGGTGATTGGGTTTCTGGCAGGCAGGAAAAGATTGACGAAGATTTGCATATTGGACATTAAAATAGCACTTCTAACATACACGAACCGTGTCCAGACCACTGGAGGCAGCGACTTGAAATTTTCAGAACTTGTTCTACAAACCCTGGCCGACATTTTGGGATCTGTTTGGAGCGTCCAAGCCGCCTGGAAAACACCACGCATCACTTGGAAGGAGAGAGTACTATTCGCCCCGACTCTATCAGTTCAGAATGGAAATGGGCAGTGTTGTAGACGACTGTGGAGCTGCGATTGAGCATAAAGTCCCAGGTTTCGGTGGGGGGAGGGGGGGTGGTGGGGGGTGGGGGGGGGGTATCCTGACACTATCTTTAAACCTTAGATTATCGGAAGAAGTTGCAGTGAAAAGAAATCGGTGGTGAGTAGGTGTTTTGGCAGGGAACGATTAACGAAAATTTGCCAATTTGACATTAAAATTGCACTTCTCACAAGCACGATCCGTGTCCAGACCGCCGAAGGCAGCGACTTCTAATTTTCAGAACTTGTTCTACGCACCCTGGCCGACATTTTGGCATCTGTTGCAAGTGTCGAGACCGCGTGGAGAACACCACGCATCGCATGGAAAGTGAGAGTACTATTCGTCCCGACTCTATCAGTTTGGAATGGAATTGGGCACTATTGTAGACTACTGTGGAGCAGCGATTGAGCATAAAATCGGAGTTTTTTTGTGCCAAATTACCTAACCGGCTCCAAGGTATGATCTTTCGTCTGTACATCGCCCAGATCGTCTGAAGTTTATACCGTTACCATACGTTGAAGTAGCCTTTTGTCATTTTTGCCACTTTCGACCCAGATTTGAGGGTACCTTCCTTCAGCGAAATCTAGCCATGCTCACAACCACGCCCTCTCCCCGTCGGCCCGGGTGCTTCTAAAGATAGAAAGGTCAATTGGGAGGGGCCCGTTAGCAGACGGGGGCAGGTGTAGTTGGTGAAAAACAGCAGGGGGGGGGGGGGGCACGTGTCCTAGGTAAAAGAAACAATAGGGGGCAGGTGTCCTAGGTAAAAAAAACAGCAGGAAGGGGGGGGCAGATGTCCCCGCTAATTAATTTTAATAACAGGCAGGTGTTCATGGGGCAGGCCCACTGCTCGGTGTTCCAAATTTTCTATGGTACTTGGCCTTGACGGAAACAACACTTCAACAAGAAACTAGACTTTATGATTCTGGAGAATCATGGCTTTTCCCGACAAGATTCCATGATTTTTTATGATCCTGCAGTGTCTGAAGAATTGTTTGTAATTGTATCATTAAAGTATTTTTATTGATGTCTTGAGAAAAGTGGGTATAATAGTCTCAAATGACCCAGTGTGATAAAAGAACGTTTTGGCTAAATCATCATTGTTTGTGGAGAGGGTTAATATTAATATCAGCGTCTGAGAATAAGCGTCTAATGCAATTAGCCCATTGTATCTCAACTTTATCTAAAATGTCGATATTTGACGGTTTGCGGAGGGTTAATGAAGGCTTGCGAGAATAATTCTTCTCCAGGGTTTATTAGGCTTTTCCCTCTGGAAAAGACTATTGTTTTTCTACGGATTATTATTTTTTTTTAGGCTTTTCCCTCTGGAAAAGACTATTGTTTTTCTACGGATTATTATTATTATTTTTTTTTTTTTTTTCGCCTTTCCCTCTGGAAAAGACTATTGTTTTTCTACGGATTATTATTTTTTTTTTTTTTGGGGGGTTTTTTTTGGGGTTTTTTTTTTTTTTTTTTTCCACACATTTTGTCCGTACGATTCAGAAGCCATTTTCGGACCGATTTTCACGAAATTTTGCACACGCATAGAGGGGCACAAAATCTAAAAATGTACCGAAGCGGAATTTTCGATTTAACCCTTATTTCCTCAGAATTGACAAAAAACTGCCAAAATTGGGGTTTATCGGCACTTTCTCGAAACACGTCTTGTAGATTTTGTTTAAACATTCAGCATTTCTAGACCTGCCTGTGACACGACCTTTGATACATACGAGATATTCGGCGATGCATATGGTAACCCTCCACAGGCTGCCAAACATCGAAATTTTGATGAAATGGGTCGGTTTCAGGCCCCCATTGCACCCAAACAATACATGAGAGATAAACATAACTTCCTTTATTGGAAGTGGAATTCACCGAGGATAATTTTTGTCAGGAATAAGGGTGTTCATAAAACCAAGCATTAACCCGTTTTGGACTGGTTAAACAGCAATACCCCCATAAAGCTAAAAAATTCATGTTTTCCGTGGATTTCTCTAAACGAGTCTTGTAGATTTTCAAGAAAAATTTGTTACTCCCAGACCTTGGTGTGACAATAGAAGTTGCATGGTCAAAATACAAAGGGGAGCATTTGTTAACCCTCCATGGGCTGCTGAAAGTCAAAATTGTGATAAAATGGGCTGTTTTTGGACGCCAACGGCACCCAATGGGTACGCCACAAAGAAAAGTGCGTTCTTTTATCGAGCCCACAATCTATACGGAAACATTTTTATAAGTAGTAAGGATGTTCAAAAGTTGAAGTCTTAACCCTTTTTGGGCAGGATAAAGAGAGAGACCCCTTAAAATCTTAAAATTCGAATTTTCTGTGGATTTCTCTAAAAACATCTTGTAGGTTTTCAAGAGAAATTGACTACTCGCAGGTCTTTGTGTGACATTACAAGTGGCATGGACAAAATATTCCGGTGAGCGTTTATTAACCCTCCACAGGCTGCCAAGCTTTGTAATTTTGTTGAAATGGGCTGTTTTCGGACGCACACAGCACCCAATGTGTACCTGAGAAATAAACATAATCTCCTTCGTTGGAAGTGGAATTCACCGAGGACCATTTTTGTAAGTAATAAGGGTATTCAGAAAACCAAGTGTTAACCCGTGTTGGGTGGTTTAAGAGTGCTTCCCCCAAAAGCTTAAACAATCATGCTTTACGTGGATTTCTCTAAAAATGTCAAGTAGATTTTCAAGAAAAAACTGGTCTGTCGCAGATCGTGGTGTAACATTATAAACTGCAAGGACAGAATATTCTGATAGGCATTTGTTAACCCTCCACAGACTCTCAAATATCAACACGTTGATAAAATAGGCTGTTTTCAGCCCCTCACAGCCCCTGTAGCTGGGAAATAAACATAACTTCCTCTCTTGGAAGTAGTGGAAATCACCGAGGATAATTTTTGTAAGTAATAAGGGTATTAAATAAACCAAGCCTTAACCCGTTTTGGCCTCTTTAAACAGAGATACCCATCAAAGGCTTAAAAATTCAAGTTTTCCCTGGATTTCTTTAAAAACATCTTGTAAATTTCAAGAAAGAAATGGTCATTCATAGGTCTGAGTGTGCCATTACATGTTGCATGGACAAAATATTCCGGTCAGGATTTGTTAGCTCTACACCAGCATCTGAACATCAAAAGTTTGATAAAATGGGCTGCTTTGAAAATAATGCCAATTGTTTTATTTAGTGTGTATTTTGTCCGTATACAAAATTTCTCACCCACATATACCTAAAAATGATTCAATGATACGATTGGACATGTTTCTCTCATATAAAACATGCATAAAACATGAAAAAAGACTTGATTTATTGCATTTTATGATTGCACATGTATATTTTTAGAAGATTCTCTGTCTGTTTTTTAATCTTCGGCGTCAGTCTTTGATCTTGTTTGGGACGATCAGTAATTAACACCTTTTCGACAAGAGCATCGAAATTTAAAATAAAAAAAAATGAAATTTCACTAAAACTTTTTGCAGAATCGAGTTTTTCAGAAAACTCTGTCGCGATTGCGTGTGTCATTTTCAAAATTCCGATCAGATATAATGAAATTATAAATATGTAGTTAGCAATAACAAAATTGAAAGCATGTCGACCAAACTTGCATGACGTCAGAACTCGATTCGGGTGAAATACTGCAGTCATGCACTGAAAGGTTGAGAATAAGGGACGCTGATATCGAAGTAGGCTTTAAACTGTCCATGGAATGGTCCTAAAATCAAGTTCATGTTTGCAGCGTTACTGCAAATAGGTTTCCCGTATTTCTTGTTAAAATGTTTTGGACCGCCTCACTTCATATTCCACACTGCACTGCATGATATTGTTTGTTTATTGGTGTTTAAGGTTTGTAAGTAGTAAGGGTATTTAAAAGAATGAAACTTAACCCATTTTGGACTGAATAAGGAGAGATGCCCCTTAAACGCTTAAAATTTACATTTTCCGTGGATTTCGCTAACTGCTTGCTGGGGATTTTCAAGAACAATTTGACATTGGCAGGTCTTACAAACTGCATAGATAGAATATTCCGCTAGTCGTTTGTTAATCCCTTTACAGGCTGCTAAACGTCAAAATTTTAATAAAATCGGCTGTTTTCGGGCAGCAAAATGGGTATGCAATAGATAAACATGACCTCTTTTATCAGACTTAGAATTCCTGAGGGATAATGTATGATAGTATTAAGGGTATTCAAGGGAGTGCGGTGGCTCAGTGGTAGACTGTTGTACTTCTATGCTAGATGTCCCGAGTTCGATCCCCGTCCGGGACGACTCACGTTGTGTCCTTGGGCAAGGCACTTTGGCCCGGTTGCCGACATGAGGGCACGATGTCCCCGTGTACTAAGGCATACTGCACGTCGATGGTACACATGTCTTCAACCTCTGTAACCCTGCCTGAGCAGAGCCTGAACAGAGTGAGAATGTTGAGGAGCTGACAGTGGTTCTCTCCGGGTACTCCGGCTTCCTCCACCTCAAAAACTGTCACGGTCACGATTAGCCATTGTGCAGAAGTATGTGATCTTAAACACCAATAAATAAATAAATAAATAAATAAATAAATAAATAAATAAATAAATAAATAAATAAATAAGGGTATTCAAAAAACCAAGCCTTAACCCTGTTTTGTCGGATTAAAGACAGACAGCCCATGCCGTGTACGCTGCCTACATTACTTGTAAAATCGGCACCCCCCACTAAATCTCCTACGAGGTGCGGTTTCGGAACCGACCACCTGACGGTTCTGACCACATCAAATAACACACCTTCGTTGTATTTAGCAGAAAGAAATTTCCCCAAGAAGCAAAGACAAAATTACGTCTGCGGAAAATAATGGCAAATATTTTATTTAGCCTGTATTTTGTCCGTATAGAAAATTTCTCACCCACATATACCTAAAAATGATTCAATGATACAATTGGACATATTTCCCTCATAAAACGTGAAAAAACACTTGATTTATTGCATTTTAGGATTGCGCATGTATATTCTTAGAAGATTCTCTGTCTGTTATTAAACTACGGCGTGTCTTTGATCTCGTTTGGGACGATCAGTGATTAGCACCTTTTCAACAAGAGCCATGGAAATTGAAAATAAAAAAAAATAATCAAATTTCACTAAAACCTTTTACAGAATTGTGGTTTTCAGAAAACGCTTTCGCGATTGCGTGTGTCGTTTTCAAAATTCGGATCAGTAAGCACGCAATTATAAATATGTTGTTGTCAATAACAAAATTGAAAGCATGTCCGTCAAACTTGCATGACGTCAGAACTCGACTCGGGTAAAATACTGTGGTGTGGTGAAAGGACGAGAGTAAGAAACGCTGATATCGCAGTAGGCTTTAAAATGTCCATGGAATGGTCCTAAAATCAACTTTATATTTGCAGCTTTATTGCGAATAGGTTTCCCGTTGTTTCTTGTTGAAATGTTATTTCCGTCAAGGCCAGGTACCATGAAAAATTTGGAATACTGGGCAGTGGGATAGGGCACCTGCCCCATGAACAACTGCCTGCTATTAAAATTAATTAGCGGGGACACCCCCCCCCCCCCCCCCATGCTGTTTATTTTACCTAGGACACCTGCCCTCTGCTGTTTTTTTTACCTAGGACACATGCCCCCCCCCCCCCCCTACTGTTAGATTAGATTAAACATATTTTATTTGCCATTTGACAATGCAAATCAGGATTGGAGAACAAGTGCTTACCACTTAGAAGCCCCTCCGTTCCAGTACAGTGACTAATAATTTACAATATGGCAGAACGTATTCCATAAATAACAGAATCTAGCAAAATCTAAATATTGTAAACATTATAGACAAACACAAATTAAACTTAGAGAAAGAGAGAGAGAGAGAGAGAGAGAGAGAGAGAGAGAGAGAGAGAGAGAGAGAGAGAGAGAGAGAGAGAGAGATATCAAAAAAAATAAATAGAATATAAAGAAAACATGAAATACAACATTAGATCCAGTGATGTTGCCCGCCACCCACCCAATTGCATTCTATAGTATATTGGCCGTAATGGGAGTCTAAATTAACATCTTGATTACAGCCACTGAGCATAGGTTTTCACTTCTGGAGATGTCCACACAACTGTTTTTTCATCAAGTACACCTGTCCTGCCCCCGTTTGTATGCTAACGGGCCCCTACCCATTGACCTTTCTATTTTTAGAAGCACCCGGGCCGACGGGGAGAGGGCGTTGTTGGGAGCATGGCTAGATTTTGCTATAAAATGGGGTTGAAGGAAGGTACCCTCAAATCTGGGGCGAAAGTGGCAAAAATGACAAAAGGCTACCTCAACGTATGGTAACGGTATAAACTACAGTCGATCTGGGCGATGTACAGACGAAAAATCATACCTTGGAGCTGGTTAGGCAATTTGGCACAAAAAAACTCCGACTTCATGCTCAATCGCTGCTCTACAGTAGTCTACAACAGTCCTCAAGTCCATTCCAAACTGATAGAGTCGGGACGAATAGTACTCTCACTTTCCACGCGATGCGTGGTGTTCTTCACGCGGCCTCGACACTCGCAACAGATGCCAAAATGTCGGCCAGGGTGCGTAGAACAAGTTCTGAAAATTAGATGTCGCTGCCTTCAGCGGTCTAGACACGCTTCATGTTTGTGAGAAGTGCAATTTTAATGTCTAATTGGCAAATTTTCGTTAATCGTTACCCGCCAAAAAACCTACTCACCGCCGATTTCTTTTCACTTCAACTTCTGACGATTATCTAAGGTTTAAAGATAGTGTCATGATACCCCTCCCCCAGCGCTCTTTTGGAGCTGGTTTGGCAATGCGGCACCGAAACCTGGGACGTTATGCTCAATCGCAGCTCTACAGTCGTCTACAACACTGCCCGTGTCCATTCTAAACTGATAGAGTCGGAACGAATAGTACTCTCACATTCCAAGCGATGCGTGGTGTTTTCCACGCGGTCCGGACACTCCAAACAGATCCCAAAATGTCGGCCAGGGTTCGTAGAACAAGTTCTGAAAATTTCAAGTCGCTGCCTCCAGCGGTCTGAACACCGTTCGTGTATGTCTGAAGTGCTATTTTAATGTCCAATATGCAAATCTTCGTCAATCTTTTCCTGCCTGCCAGAAACCCAATCACCGCCAATTTCTCTTGACTTTAAACTTATGAGATTCTCGTAGGTTTAGAGGTTGTGTTGGGATCCCTGGTGGCTGTCTTAAAGAAGCAACTTCCATTTACAGTCAACTCTCCACCAGTCACACACAATTGTAACATTTAAGTGGACTTACTCCAGCGAGGAGGCACTGAAGGATTCTGCGCCCATTCCCGACGTCTTTTTTCGAACTGGCTTGAAAAGGAAGGATCAAATTCAAACAATTACCTCCTCTCTCCAAAACGCCATATCTCAGCCAATTCTAGGCAGATTTCCATGAAATTTTCACTCCTTGTTCATGAATAGTTGTGGCATCACTTTCCATGAAGAGCGACATGAATTTCACATTTCGTCACGTCGAATTGGAAAAGAGCGTATGCGCAGGGATTTCTCTGAAAACTTCTTGGAAGATTTTAAAGAAAAAATGGCCATTTGCAGTTCTTAGTGTGACATTACAAGTTGCATGGAAAAATATTCCTGTTAGTACTTGTTAACCCTCTACAAGCTGCAAGACATCAATATTTTGGATACATTTGAGATAAAATGGACCATTTTCAAATAGACACAGCACTCAGTGGGTATGTGTGAAACAAACATAACTCCTTTTGTGGGTCATTAACTTGTTGGACGACGATATTGATATTAACCCACTCCACCGTTAATGATGGTTTTTACCTAAACAATTTTTTTATCAACTGAGTCATTTGAGACGAACGAAATGGTTTGACGCGCCGAAGGCGTGCAGGGACGATTTGGAGGACAAGCCCCTTTCAACCCTCGTTAGCTGTTTGTTGTTGTTGTAGGATGTCAAGGCACGGTGGAGGAGGAAAAGGAAGGAGGGAGGTGGCTTAACCCCGTCTAGGCTTCTTCCGGCTTTTGTTCTTTGGAGGTGGTTGAGATTGTGATGTGGAAGTCGACGATGTTGAGTTTAGTGTTGAGTTTGGTGAATGGATTGCGTCTAATTCCTTTTTGAGATCTGCTTTGGATTGTTCCCTGAACTCGTGGGTTTCGGAGGCGATTCGGTTTCCCATCTCAACTGCCCGCCTTTCCATCTCTATTATTCTCCTTAATTCTTCGGTGGTGACTGCAGACTTAGGTGGCTGTGTTGCTGAGATTGACACACCCCGGGCTGTCCGGTAGAGAAGGAAGTGGGGAGTGAGGGGTGGGAGGTGGTGAAAAGGCAACCTCCGGTTCCTCCTCAGTCTCCACCAGACGTTCCTCATCCAACAGTACCGGCTCAGGAGCTGGCTATTGGTTGGGTGTACTAGTGGGACTAGGAGGGGAACTGGCAGCTGCCTCCAGGACCTCCATCCTCTCGCTCACCTCTTTCTTCCTATTCCGGAAGGCCTCCAGGCGCCTGGAATCCCGGCGCTTGATGGACGGACTCTTCTTCTTCTTGCTCTTCTTTACAGGGCCAGGTCCAGGCTTCTTCGGGTGAGGACCAGTGTGAGAGGGGTTCCTCTCACAAAAGGTGCTACCTCTCCCCGAAGAAGGTGTGGCGGTGTTGTGCTCTTCAATGACGAACTCCAAGTTCAGATGGACTCTCTTGCCTGTCTCCCGGACAGTCCAGGTGACAGGGCAAGAGATGCCCAGAGCTGCTATTGTTCTCTTCAGTCGCGCTGGTAGTTCCAGTGTTTCCATAATTATGGTGTTAATTAGGATCGAGCCAAGTCATTTGAGGCTACTATACTCACCTTTCTCATAACATCAATGAAGGAACTTCAGTGAGACAGTTAAAAACAATTCATCAGACACTGTGGGGTCATGAAGAATCATGGAATCTCATCGGGAAAAGCCATGATTCTCCAGAATCATAAAGTCTAGTTTTTTTTTTTGGGGGGGGGGGGGGGGTTGGGGTTTTTTTTTTCCACACATTTTGTCCGCACGATTCCGAAGCCATTTTCGGACCGATTTTCACAAATTTTGCACACGCATAGAGGGTCACAAAATCTAAAAATGTACCGAAGCGGAATTTTCGATTTAACCCTTATTTCGTCACAATTGGCAAAAAACTGTCAAAATTGGGGTTTATCGGCACTTTCTCGAAACACGTCTTGTAGATTTTTTTTAAACTTTCATCATTGATAGACCTATCTGTGTCACGACCTTTGATACACATGACATATCAGGCGATGCATATGGTAACCCTCCACAGGCTGCCAAACATCGAAATTTTGATGAAATGGGCCGGTTTCAGGCCCCCAGAGCACCCAAATGATACACGAGAGATAAACATAACTTCCTTTATTTGAAGTGGAATTCACCGGAGATCATTTTTGTAAGTAATAATGGTGTTCAAAAAACCAAGCATTAACCCGTTTTGGGCTGGTTAAACAGCAATACCCCCAAAAAGCTAAAAAAATTCAGGTTTTCCGTGGATTTCTCTAAACGAGTCTTGTAGATTTTCATGAAAAAATTGTCACTCCCAGGCCTTGATGTGACAATAGAAGTTGCATGGACAAAATACTTCGGTGAGCATTTGTTAACCCTCCACGGGCTACTAAATGTCAAAATTGTGATAAAATGGGCTGTTTTTGGACGCCAACGGCACCCAACGGGTACGCCACAAAGAAAAGTGATTTCTTTTATCGAGCGCACAATCTATAGGGAAACATTTTTGTAAGTAGTAAGGGTATTCAAAAAACGAAGTCTTAACCCATTTTGGGCAGGCTAAAGAGAGAGACCCCTTAAAATCTAAAAATTCACATTTTCTGTGGATTTCTCTAAATACATTCCATAGGTTTTCAAGAAAAATTGACTACTTGCAGGTCTTTGTGTGACATTACAAGTGGCATGGACAAAATATTCCGCTGAGCGTTTATTAACCCTCTACAGAATGCCAAGCATCATAATTTTGTTGAAATGGGCTGTTTTCGGACGCACACAGCACGCAATGTATGTCCGAGAGTTACACATAATCTCCTTTGTTGGAAGTGGAATTCACTGAGGACCATTTTTGTAAGTAATAAGGGTACTCAAAAACCCAAGCGTTAACCCCTTTTGGGGTGGTTATTAGCGAGACCATCAAAAGCTAAAAAAAAATCATGTTTTCCGTGGATTTCGTTACAAACATCTTGTAAGTTTTCAACAGAAAATGGCCATTGATAGGTCTTGGAGTCACATTACCGGTTGCATGGATAAAATATTCCAGTAAGCAGTTGTTAACCCTCCATCGGCTGCTAAATGTCAACATTTTGAAAAAATAGTCTGTTTTTGGACACCAACAACAACAAATGGGAATGCCACAGAGATACATAACTTCTTTTACCGGATGCAAAACTGACAGAGAAAAATTTAGTAAGTAGTAAGGGTATTCGAAAAATCGAGGTCTTAACCCATTTTCGCCTGGTTAAGATGTACCCCTTAAAAGCTTAAAATTCCAGTTTTCTGTGGATTTCTCCAAAAAATCTAGTAAGTATTCAAGAAAAATTGACCATTTGCAGGTCTTGGAGTGACATTACAAGTTACATAGACAAAATATTCCGGTAAGCGTTAGTTAACTCTCCAGAGGCTGCAAAGAATAGAAATTTTGAGAAAATGGACTGTCCTTGGGCATCCATTGCACGCAATGTGTACCTGCGAGATAAACATAACCTCCTTCTTTGGAAGTGGAATTCATCAGACCAAGCATTAACCCATTTAGGGCTGGTCTTAACCCGTTTTGGGCTGGTTAAACAGCGGTACCCATCAAAGACTTAAAATTTCATGCTTTCCCTGGATTTCTTAAAAAACATCTTGTAGATTTCAAGAAAAAATGGCCATTCACGGGTCTTCATGTGACATTACAAGTTACATGGACAAAATATTCCGTTGATCATTCGTTAACTCTCCACGAGCTGCTAAACATCAAAATGTTGATAAAATGGATTGTTTTCAGACACCAAGAGCACCCAATGGATATGTAACAGAGAAATATAACTTCTTTTACTGCGCGTAGAATTCACAGAGGATCAGTTTTGTAAGTAGTAAGGGTATTTAAAAGAATGAAACTTAACCTATTTTAGACTGGATGAGGAGAGATACCCCTTAAAAGCTTAAAATTTACATTTTCTGTGGATTTTGCTAACTGCTTGTTGGCGATTTTCAAGAACAATTGGACATTGGCAGGTCTTACAAATTGCATAGATAGAATATTCCGCTAGTCGTTTGTTAATCCCGCTACAGGCAGCTAAACGTCAATATTTTGATAAAATCGGCTGTTTTCGGGCAGCAAATGGGTATGTAATAGGTAAACATAACCTCTTTTATCAGATTCAGAATTCATGAGGGATAATGTATGATAGTATTAAGGGTATTCAAGGGAGCGTGGTGGCTCAGTGGTAGACTGTTGTACTTCTATGCTAGAGGTCCAGAGTCCGATCCCCGTCCGCGACGACTCACGTTGTGTCCTTGGGCAAGGCACTTTAGCCCGGTTGCCGACATGGGGGCACGATGACGCCGTGTACTAAGGCATACTGCACGTCGATGGTACATATGTCTTCACCCTCTGTAACCCTGCTTGAGCGGAGCTTGAACAGAGTTAGAATGTTGAGGAGCTGACAGTTGCTCATCGGTGCTTGGTGGTTCTCTCCGTGTACTCCGGCTTCCTCCACCTATAAAACTGTCACGGCCACAATTAGCCATTGTGCATAAGTATGTGACCTTAAACACCAATAAACAAATAAATAAATAAATAAATAAATAAATAAATAAATAAATAAATAAATAAATAAATAAATAAATAAATAAATAAGGGTATTCAAAAACCAAGCCTTAACCCTGTTTATAGGATTAAAGACAAATAGCCCATGCCGTGTACGCTGCCTACATTACTTGTAAAATCGACACCCCCCACTAAATCTTTTGCGAGGCGCGGTTTCGGACCCGACCACCTGACGGTTCTGACCACATCAAATAACACACCTTCGTTGTATTTAGCAGCATGGATTTCCCCAAGAAGCAAAGACAAAAATACGTCTGCGGAAAATAATGGCAAATATTTTATTTAGCCTGTATTTTGTCCGTATAGAAAATTTCTCACCCATATATACCTAAAAATGATTCAATGATACAATTGGACATATTTCTCTCATAAAACGTGAAAAAACACTTGATTTATTGCATTTTAGGATTGCGCATGTATATTCTTAGAAGAATCTCTGTCTGTTATTAAACTACGGCGTGTCTTTGATCTCGTTTGGGACGATCAGTGATTAGCACCTTTTTGATAAGAGCCATCGAAATTGAAAATAAAAAAAATAATCAAATTTCACTAAAACCTTTTACAGAATCGTGTTTTTCAGAAAACGCTTTCGCGATTGCGTGTGTCGTTTTCAAAATTCGGATCAGTAAGCACGAAATTATAAATATGTTGTTGTCAATAACAGAATTGAAAGCATGTCGGTCAAACTTGCATGACGTCAGAGCTCGACTCGGGTTAAATACTGCGGTGTAGTGATAGGACGAGAGTAAGAAACGCTGATATCGCAGTAGGCTTTAAAATGTCCATGGAATGGTCCTAAAATCAAGTTTATATTTGCAGCTTTATTGCAAATAGGTTTCCCGTTGTTTATTGTTGAAATGTTATTTCCGTCAAGGACAAGTACCATAGAAAATTTGAATACTGGGCAGTGGGATAGAACATCTGCCCCATGAACAACTGCCTCCTATTAAAATTAATTAGCAGGGACATCACCCCCCCCCCCCCCATATGCTGTTTATTTTACCTAGGACACCAGCCCCCCCCCCCCCCCCCGCTGTTTTTTTTTACCTAAGACACATGCCCCTCCCCCCTCCCTACTGTTAGATTAGATTAAACATATTTTATTTGCCATTTGACAATGCAAATCAGGATTGGAGGACAAGTGCTTACCACTTAGAAGCCCCTCCGTTCCTGTACAGTGACTAATAATTTACAATATGGCAGAACGTATTCCATAAATAACAGAATCTAGCAAAATCTAAATATTGTAAACATTATAGACAAACACAAATTGAACTGAGAGAAAGAGAGAGAGAGAGAGAGAGAGAGAGAGAGAGAGAGAGAGAGAGAGAGAGAGAGAGAGAGAGAGAGAGAGAGAGAGAGAGAGATAAAAAAATAAATAGAATATAAAGAAAAAAAGAAAACATGAAATACAACATTAGATCCAGTGATGATGCCCGCCACCCACCCATTTGCATTCTGTAGTATCTTGGCCGTAATGGGAGTCTAAATTAACATCTTGATTACAGCCACTGAGCAAAGGTTTTCACTTCTGGGGATGTTCACACAACTGTTTGTTCACCAAGTACACCTGCCCTGCCCCCGTTTGTTTGCTAACGGGCCCCTCCCCATTGACCTTTCTATTTTTAGAAGCACCCAGGCCGACGGGGAGAGGGCGTTGTTGGGAGCATGGCTAGATTTTGCTATAAAATGGGGTTGAAGGAAGGTACTCTCAAATCTGGGTCGAAAGTGGCGAAAATGACAAAAGGCTACGTCAACGTATGGTGACGGTATAAACTACAGGCGATCTGGGCGATGTACAGACGAAAAATAATACCTTGGAGCCGGTTAGGCAATTTGGCACAAAAAAACTCCGACTTTATGCTCAATCGCTGCTCTACAGAAGTCTACAACAGTCCCCAAGTCCATTCCAAACTGATAGAGTCGGGACGAATAGTACTCTCACTTTCCACGCGATGCGTGGTGTTCTTCACGCGGCCTCGACAC
This sequence comes from Pictodentalium vernedei, assembly GCA_031216915.1. Lineage (NCBI taxonomy): Eukaryota > Metazoa > Mollusca > Scaphopoda > Dentaliida > Dentaliidae > Pictodentalium > Pictodentalium vernedei. Next base: position 566,043,088 of record CM062297.1, on the reverse strand, counting down.
TCGCAACAGATTCCAAACTGTCAGCCAGGGTGCGTAGAACAAGTTATGAAAATTAGAAGTCGCTGCCTTCAGCGGTCTAGACACGGTTCATGTTTGTGAGAAGTGCAATTTTAATGTCTAATTGGCAAATTTTCAATAATCGTTTCCCGCCAAAAAACCTACTCACCGCCGATTTCTTTTCACTTCAACATCTGACGATTATCTAAGTTTTAAAGATAGTGTCAGGATACCCCTCCCCCGCCGCTCTTTTGGAGCTGGTTAGGCAATGTGGCACCGGAACCTGGGACGTTATGCTCAATCGCAGCTCTACAGTCGTCTACAACACTGCCCGTGTCCATTCTAAACTGATAGAGTCGGGACGAATAGTACTCTCACATTCCAAGCGATGCGTGGTGTTTTCCACGCGGTCCGAACACTCCAAACAAATCCCGAAATGTCGGCCAGGGTTCGTAGAACAAGTTCTGAAAATTTCAAGTCGCTGCCTCCAGCGGTCTGAACACCGTTCGTGTATGTCAGAAGTGCTATTTTAATGTCCAGTATGCAAATCTTCGTCAAGCTTTTCCTGCCTGCCAGAAACCCAATCACCGCCAATTTCTCTTGACTTTAAACTTCTGAGATTCTCGTAGGTTTAAAGGTTGTGTTGGGATCCCTGGTGGCTGTCTTAAAGAAGCAACTTCTATTTACAGTCAGCTCTCCACCAGTCACACACAATTGTAACATTTAAGTGGACTTACTCCAGCGAGGAGGCACTGAAGGATTCTGCGCCCATTTCCGGCGTCTTTTTTCGAACTGGCTTGAAAAGGGAGGACCAAATTCAAACAATTACCTCCTCTCTCCAAAACACCATATCTCAGCCAATTCTAGGCAGATTTTCATGAAATTTCCACTCCTTGTTCAGGAATAGTTGTGGCATCACTTTCCATGAAGAGCGACATGAATTTCGCATTTCGTCACGTCGAATTGGAAAAGAGCGTATGCGCAGGGATTTCTCTGAAAACATCTTGGAAGTTTTCAAAGAAAAATGGCCATTTGCAGTTCTTAGTGTGACATTACAAGTTGCATGGAAAAATATTCCTGTTAGCACTTGTTAATCCTCTACAAGCTGCCAGACATCAATATTTTGGATACATTTGAGATAAAATGGACCATTTTCAAATAGACACAGCACTCAGTGGGTATGTGTGAAACAAACATAACTCCTTTTGTGGGTCATTAACTTGTCGGACGACGATATTGATATTAACCCACTCCACCGTTAATGATGGTTTTTACCTAAACAATTTTCTAATCAAATTGAGTCATTTGAGAGTACTATACTCACCTTTCTCATAACATCAATGAAGGAACTTCAGTGAGACAGTTAAAAACAATTCATCAGACACTGTGGGGTCATGAAGAATCATGGAATCTCATCGGGAAAAGCCATGATTCTTCAGAATCATAAAGTCTAGTTTTTTTTTGTTTTTTGGGGTTTTTTTTTTTTTTTTTTTCCACACATTTTGTCCGTACGATTCAGAAGCCATTTTGGAACCGATTTTCACGAAATTTTGCACACGCATAGAGGGGCACAACATCTAAAAATGTACCCAAGCGGAATTTTCGATTTAACCCTTATTTCGTCAGAATTGGCAAAAAACTGCCAAAATTGGGGTTTATCGGCACTTTCTCGAAACACGTCTTGTAGATTTTTTTTATACATTCGGCATTGCTAGACCTGTCTGTGACACGCCCTTTGATACACACGACATATCAGGCGATGCATATGGTAACCCTCCACAGGCTGCCAAACATCGAAATTTTGATGAAATAGGCCGGTTTCAGGCCCCCACCCCACCCAAACAATACATGAGAGATAAATATAACTTTCTTTACTGGAAGTGGAATTCACCGAAGATCATTTTTGTAAGTAATAAGGGTGTTCAGAAAACCAAGTGTTAACCCGTTTTGGGCTGGTTAAACAGCAATGCCCCCAAAAAGCTCAAAACTTCATGTTTTCTGTGGATTTCTCTAAACGAGTCTTGTAGATTTTCAAGAAAAATTGGTCACTCTCAGGTCTTGGTGTGACATTACAAGTTGCATGGATAAAATATTCCGGTCGGCATTAGTTAACCCTCCCCGAGCTGCTAAACGTAAAAATTGTGATAAAATGGGCTGTTTTTAGACACCAACAGCACCCAAACGATATACCACAGAGAAAGGGGCCTTCATTTATCGGACGCAAAATTGATCGGAAAATATTTTTGAAAGTGGTAAGGGTATTCAAAATTTGACGTCTTAACCCATTTGGGGCTGGTTAAAGAGAGATACCCATTAAAATCTTAAAATACCCGTTTTCTGTGGATTTCTCTAACAACATCTTGTAGGTTTTCAAGAAAAATCGGCTATTTGCAGGTCTTGGTGTGACATTACAAGTCGCATGAACAAAATATTCTGGTCAGCATTAGTTAACCCTCCCCGGGCTGCTGAAGGTCAAAATTGCGATAAAATGGGCTGTTTTTGCACACCAACAGCACCCAAAGGGTACACCACAAAGAAAAGTTCCTTCTTTTATCGCGCGTACAATTTATATGGAAACATTTTTGTAAGTAGTAAGGGTATTCAAAAGTCGACGTCTTAACCCATTTTGGGCAGGCTAAAGAGAGATATCCCTTGAAAGCTTTAAATTCCCATTTTCTGTGAATTTCCCTAACGGTAACTTGTAGGGTTTCAAGACAAATTGACTATTCGTAGGTGTTTATGTGACATTAACCATCTACAAGCTGCCAAGCATCGTAATGTTGTTAACATGGGACTGTTTTCAGACACGCACAGCACCTAATGTATACATGAGAGATAAACATAATCTCCTTTGTTTGAAGTGGAATTCACAGAGGACCATTTTTGTAAGTAATAAAGGTATTCAAAAAGCCAAGCGTTAACCCCTGTTGGGGAGGTTAACAGGGACACCCATCAAAAGTTTAAAAATCGTTTTCCCTGGATTTCTTTACAAACATTTTGTGGGGTTTTCAAGAGAAAATGGCCGTTGATAGGTCTTGGTGTCATATGTCCAGTTGCATGGATCAATTATTCTGGTAGGCATTTGTTAACCCTTCATGGGCTTTTACCGGACGCAAAACTGATAGGGAAACATTGATATTGATATTAACCCATTCTACCATTAATGATGGGTTTTACCTAAACATTTTTTTATCAAAACCAAACCGAATCATTTGAGACTACTATACTCACCGTTCTCATAACATCAATGAAGGAACTTTTGTGAGACAGTTAAAAACAATTCATCAGACACTGTGGGGGTCCAGAAAAATCATGGAATCTAATTGGTGTTTAAGGTTTGTAAGTAGTAAGGGTATTTAAAAGAATGAAACTTAACCCATTTTGAACTGGATAAGGAGAGATGCCCCTTAAACGCTTAAAATTTACATTTTCGTGGATTTCGCTAACTGCTTGTTGGGGATTTTCAAGAACAATTTGACATTGGCAGGTCTTACAAATTGCATAGATAGAATATTCCGCTAGTCGTTTGTTAATGCCTCTACCGGCTGCTAAACGTCAAAATTTTAATAAAATCGGCTGTTTTCGGGCAGCAAAATGGGTATGCAATAGATAAACATGACCTCTTTTATCAGATTTATTCCTGGGGGATAATGTATGATAGTATTAAGGGTATTCAAGGGAGCGCGGTGGCTCAGTGGTAGACTATTGTACTTCTATGCTAGAGGTCCCGAGTTCGATCCCCGTCCGGGACGACTCACGTTGTGTCCTTGGGCAAGGCACTTTGGTCCGGTTGCCGACATAGGGGCACGATGTCCCCGTGTACTAAGGCATACTGCACGTCGATGGTGCACATGTCTTCAACCTCTGTAACCCTGCCTGAGCGGAGCCTCAACAGAGTGAGAATGTTGAGGAGCTGACAGTTGCTCGTCGATGCTTGGTGGTTCTCTCCGGGTACTCCGGCTTCCTCCACCTCTAAAACTGTCACGGTCACGATTAGCCATTGTGCAGAAGTATGTGACCTTAAACACCAATAAATAAATAAATAAATAAATAAATAAATAAATAAATAAATAAATAAATAAGGGTATTCAAAAAACCAAGCCTTAACCCTGTTTTGTCGGATTAAAGGCAGACAGCCCATGCCGTGTACGCTGCCTACATTACTTGTAAAATCGACACCCCCACTACATCCTCTGCGAGGTGCGGTTTCGGACCCGACCACCTGACGGTTCTGACCACATCAAATAACACACCTTCGTTGTATTTAGCAGCAAGAAATTTCCCCAAGAAGCAAAGACAAAAATACGTCTGCGGAAAATAATGGCAAATATTTTATTTAGCCTGTATTTTGTCCGTATAGAAAATTTCTCACCCACATATACCTAAAAATGATTCAATGATACAATTGGACATATTTCTCTCATAAAACGTGAAAATACACTTGATTTATTGCATTTTAGGATTGCGCATGTATATTCTTAGAAGATTCTCTGTCTGTTATTAAACTACGGCGTGTCTTTGATCTCGTTTGGGACGATCAGTGATTAGCACCTTTTCGACAAGAGCCATCGAAATAGAAAATAAAAAAAAAATAATCAAATTTCATTAAAACCTTTTACAGAATCGTGTTTTTCAGAAAATGCTTTCGCGATTGCGTGTGTCGTTTTCAAAATTCGGATCAGTAAGCACGAAATTATAAATATGTTGTTGTCAATAACAAAATTGAAAGCATGTCCGTCAAACTTTCATGACGTCAGAACTCGACTCGGGTAAAATACTGCGGTGTGGTGAAAGGACGAGAGTAAGAAACGCTGATATCGCAGTAGGCTTTAACATGTCCATGGAATGGTCCTAAAATCAAGTTTGTATTTGCAGCTTTATTGCAAATAAGTTTCCCGTTGTTTCTTGTTGAAATGTTATTTCCATCAAGGCCAAGTACCAGTGGGATAGGACACCTGCCCCATGAACAACTGCCTGCTATTAAAATTAATTAGCGGGGACATCCCCCCCCCCCCATGCTGTTTATTTTATCTAGAACACCTGCACCCTGCTGTTTTTTTTACCTAGGACACATGCCCCCCCCCCCCCCCGCCCTACTGTTAGATTAGATTAAACATATTTTATTTGCCATTTGACAATGCAAATCAGGATTGGAGGACAAGTGCTTACCACTTAGAAGCCCTTCCGTTCCTGTACGGTGACTAATAATTTACAATATGGCAGAACGTATTCCATAAATAACAGAATCTAGCAAAATCAAAATATTATAAACATTATAGACAAACACAGATTAAACTGAGAGAGAGAGAGAGAGAGAGAGAGAGAGAGAGAGAGATCAAAAAAATAAATAGAATATAAAGAAAACATGAAATACAACATTAGATCCAGTGATGATGCCCGCCACCCACCCATTTGCATTCTGTAGGCTTTCGAAATTCGTATTCACAGTTCAATTCCAAGAATATTTTCTGTTATAAGGTTGCTGTAAAGTTTAACGCAGTCCCTGCTCGGATGCAATAAGGTAGGTGCCGGCGAAAAAAAACTCTCATTTTTTTCAGAATTTCGCTGGTTTAAGTGACAATTTACTCCATTCCTAATTCATTGAGCGCTGAATGTTTTCTATGCCTGCATGCAGCAAGCGTAGCACGACAACTTCTGTTTTATACGTTATTATTAAAAATTTAACCCTTACAGATTTAGGAGTTCCCATGTGGGTACAGTCGGAATAATGGTTTTTTTTGCAAAATCAGTCCCTGAATATATTGGTAACCGTGCAGTGGCCTTTCGGTGGTGAAACACGAGGCCGCAAATAGTTAAGGTTGAAAAGTTCATCAAATAGACAGATATAATGCCAAACTCAGCCGGTGACAGGTAAATAATGAATAGGGAAGTCGTTGAATTGAGAAGAAAGTAGGGACGAATCGTCCCCTCGGTTTCCACCTGATCCACGGTGTTTCCACGCGGTCTTGGCACTTGACAAAGATACTAAACTGTCGGGCAGGGACAGGAGAAAACATTCTGAGAATCTGAAGTTGCTGCCTTGTATGGTCGGGACATAATTGGCGTGTATCCGACATTGTATCTGTTCAGTTTGAATGTCAAATTAGCCAGACGACTGCTTTTTCGCCACCGGGTCGAGTTGTCAGTTTCTGCCGGTACGCTCTGAAATAAGCAGTTTAACTCCAAACTTTCAGTCCCACGTGAACGTGTGAATATTGAAAGCTGAACAGTTCGTCAAATAGACAGAAATAATGCCAAACTCGACGGGTGACAGGTGAATAGTGAATGGAAACGTCGTTGCATTGGGAATAGAGGAGGGACGAATCGTCCCTTCGGTTTCCACGCGATCCACATTGTTCCCACGCGGTCACGCCACTCGACAAAGATACTAACCTGTCGGGCAGGAAGAGTAGAACAACTTCTGAAAATTTCGTGTAGCTGCCTCCAGTGGTCTGGACGTAGTGGGCGTATGAGCGACACTGCTGTCTGTTCAATTTTAATGTCAAATTAGCCAGATTACCGCCTATTCGCCATTAACCCATGCGCGATTACTGTCCACTTTTCATTTCTGACAAATATCTAACTGTTACCAGCTTGGCGAGGTCCATTTGGCGCCAGTGTACACAATGCATCTTTCAGTCACCAGCGTCTCTCCAATAGAAACTGAGAATCCACAATTTCAAGCGGAACTACCCCAGAGGGGGAGCAGTGCCACAACCCCAGACATATACCCAGCGTCAGGTCGCACCGGCTAGAACGGGACCAAATTCAAACAATTACCTCAACTCATTAAAACGCTATATCTCGGCCAATTCTTGGCCGATTTCCATCATTTTTTCACTCATTCTTCACAAATAGTTACCGCATCTTTTCACACAGAGAGCGACACCAGTTTCCCATTCTATCATGTTGAATGTCAGGAGAGGGTATGTGCACGTTCGGGGTGTGGGTTGAGAGAGAGGGGCGGCTGCCTCGAGGCCCATGCTTGGTTTCGGGACTTTCTAATAATATGACCGAGTTCGGGCGAGCTTCAGGTACAAACGCTGAATGTTTGGGATGGCTGCTGCGAAAACGTTCGCCACAATCTATGGTGTCACACATGCACATGTTGTTATTATTAAGTACACGCGATTTGTTCAACGGGTTTGCTATTTAGCCCTAACTTGGACATTAAGCATACAGCATTCACGCCAATGTGAAAGAGTATTGCCGAAAGAATTGTTAGACACTGTAGGGAGTTTTCTATCGGCTATGCACTTAATATAGCCTAAAAAACTACCAGCTCTATATGCAATCTTATTTCGTCGCTGCCTAAAAAGACAAGCGGAATAGGTGAATCTCTCGATTTCTTGAAATCGAAAAATCTAGTTAGGCTTTTCCCTCTGGAAAAGACTATTGTTTTTCTACGGATTATTAGGCTTTTCCCTCTGGAAAAGACTATTGTTTTTCTACGGATTATTTTTTTTTTTTTTTTTTTTATTTTTTTTTTTCCACACATTTTGTCCGCACGATTCCGAAGCCATTTTCGGACCGATTTTCACAAAATTTTGCACACGCATAGAGGGGCACAAAATCTAAAAATATACCGAAGCGGAATTTTCGATTTAACCCTTATTTCGTCACAATTGGCAAAAAACTGTCAAAATTGGGGTTTATCGGCACTTTCTCGAAACACGTCTTGTAGATTTTTTTTATACATTCGGCATTGCTAGACCTGTCTGTGACACGCCCTTTGATACACACGACATATCAGGCGATGCATATGGTAACCCTCCACAGGCTGCCAAACATCGAAATTTTGATGAAATAGGCCGGTTTCAGGCCCCCACCCCACCCAAACAATACATGAGAGATAAATATAACTTTCTTTACTGGAAGTGGAATTCACCGAAGATCATTTTTGTAAGTAATAAGGGTGTTCAGAAAACCAAGTGTTAACCCGTTTTGGGCTGGTTAAACAGCAATGCCCCCAAAAAGCTCAAAACTTCATGTTTTCTGTGGATTTCTCTAAACGAGTCTTGTAGATTTTCAAGAAAAATTGGTCACTCTCAGGTCTTGGTGTGACATTACAAGTTGCATGAATAAAATATTCCGGTCGGCATTAGTTAACCCTCCCCGAGCTGCTAAACGTAAAAATTGTGATAAAATGGGCTGTTTTTAGACACCAACAGCACCCAAACGATATACCACAGAGAAAGGGGCCTTCATTTATCGGACGCAAAATTGATCGGAAAATATTTTTGAAAGTGGTAAGGGTATTCAAAATTTGACGTCTTAACCCATTTGGGGCTGGTTAAAGAGAGATACCCATTAAAATCTTAAAATACCCGTTTTCTGTGGATTTCTCTAACAACATCTTGTAGGTTTTCAAGAAAAATCGGCTATTTGCAGGTCTTGGTGTGACATTACAAGTCGCATGAACAAAATATTCTGGTCAGCATTAGTTAACCCTCCCCGGGCTGCTGAAGGTCAAAATTGCGATAAAATGGGCTGTTTTTGCACACCAACAGCACCCAAAGGGTACACCACAAAGAAAAGTTCCTTCTTTTATCGCGCGTACAATTTATATGGAAACATTTTTGTAAGTAGTAAGGGTATTCAAAAGTCGACGTCTTAACCCATTTTGGGCAGGCTAAAGAGAGATATCCCTTGAAAGCTTTAAATTCCCATTTTCTGTGAATTTCCCTAACGGTAACTTGTAGGGTTTCAAGACAAATTGACTATTCGTAGGTGTTTATGTGACATTAACCATCTACAAGCTGCCAAGCATCGTAATGTTGTTAACATGGGACTGTTTTCAGACACGCACAGCACCTAATGTATACATGAGAGATAAACATAATCTCCTTTGTTTGAAGTGGAATTCACAGAGGACCATTTTTGTAAGTAATAAAGGTATTCAAAAAGCCAAGCGTTAACCCCTGTTGGGGAGGTTAACAGGGACACCCATCAAAAGTTTAAAAATCGTTTTCCCTGGATTTCTTTACAAACATTTTGTGGGGTTTTCAAGAGAAAATGGCCGTTGATAGGTCTTGGTGTCATATGTCCAGTTGCATGGATCAATTATTCTGGTAGGCATTTGTTAACCCTTCATGGGCTTTTACCGGACGCAAAACTGATAGGGAAACATTGATATTGATATTAACCCATTCTACCATTAATGATGGGTTTTACCTAAACATTTTTTTATCAAAACCAAACCGAATCATTTGAGACTACTATACTCACCGTTCTCATAACATCAATGAAGGAACTTTTGTGAGACAGTTAAAAACAATTCATCAGACACTGTGGGGGTCCAGAAAAATCATGGAATCTAATTGGTGTTTAAGGTTTGTAAGTAGTAAGGGTATTTAAAAGAATGAAACTTAACCCATTTTGAACTGGATAAGGAGAGATGCCCCTTAAACGCTTAAAATTTACATTTTCGTGGATTTCGCTAACTGCTTGTTGGGGATTTTCAAGAACAATTTGACATTGGCAGGTCTTACAAATTGCATAGATAGAATATTCCGCTAGTCGTTTGTTAATGCCTCTACCGGCTGCTAAACGTCAAAATTTTAATAAAATCGGCTGTTTTCGGGCAGCAAAATGGGTATGCAATAGATAAACATGACCTCTTTTATCAGATTTATTCCTGGGGGATAATGTATGATAGTATTAAGGGTATTCAAGGGAGCGCGGTGGCTCAGTGGTAGACTATTGTACTTCTATGCTAGAGGTCCCGAGTTCGATCCCCGTCCGGGACGACTCACGTTGTGTCCTTGGGCAAGGCACTTTGGTCCGGTTGCCGACATAGGGGCACGATGTCCCCGTGTACTAAGGCATACTGCACGTCGATGGTGCACATGTCTTCAACCTCTGTAACCCTGCCTGAGCGGAGCCTCAACAGAGTGAGAATGTTGAGGAGCTGACAGTTGCTCGTCGATGCTTGGTGGTTCTCTCCGGGTACTCCGGCTTCCTCCACCTCTAAAACTGTCACGGTCACGATTAGCCATTGTGCAGAAGTATGTGACCTTAAACACCAATAAATAAATAAATAAATAAATAAATAAATAAATAAATAAATAAATAAATAAATAAATAAGGGTATTCAAAAAACCAAGCCTTAACCCTGTTTTGTCGGATTAAAGGCAGACAGCCCATGCCGTGTACGCTGCCTACATTACTTGTAAAATCGACACCCCCACTACATCCTCTGCGAGGTGCGGTTTCGGACCCGACCACCTGACGGTTCTGACCACATCAAATAACACACCTTCGTTGTATTTAGCAGCAAGAAATTTCCCCAAGAAGCAAAGACAAAAATACGTCTGCGGAAAATAATGGCAAATATTTTATTTAGCCTGTATTTTGTCCGTATAGAAAATTTCTCACCCACATATACCTAAAAATGATTCAATGATACAATTGGACATATTTCTCTCATAAAACGTGAAAATACACTTGATTTATTGCATTTTAGGATTGCGCATGTATATTCTTAGAAGATTCTCTGTCTGTTATTAAACTACGGCGTGTCTTTGATCTCGTTTGGGACGATCAGTGATTAGCACCTTTTCGACAAGAGCCATCGAAATAGAAAATAAAAAAAAAATAATCAAATTTCATTAAAACCTTTTACAGAATCGTGTTTTTCAGAAAATGCTTTCGCGATTGCGTGTGTCGTTTTCAAAATTCGGATCAGTAAGCACGAAATTATAAATATGTTGTTGTCAATAACAAAATTGAAAGCATGTCCGTCAAACTTTCATGACGTCAGAACTCGACTCGGGTAAAATACTGCGGTGTGGTGAAAGGACGAGAGTAAGAAACGCTGATATCGCAGTAGGCTTTAACATGTCCATGGAATGGTCCTAAAATCAAGTTTGTATTTGCAGCTTTATTGCAAATAAGTTTCCCGTTGTTTCTTGTTGAAATGTTATTTCCATCAAGGCCAAGTACCAGTGGGATAGGACACCTGCCCCATGAACAACTGCCTGCTATTAAAATTAATTAGCGGGGACATCCCCCCCCCCCCCCCATGCTGTTTATTTTATCTAGAACACCTGCACCCTGCTGTTTTTTTTACCTAGGACACATGCCCCCCCCCCCCCCCCCCCGCCCTACTGTTAGATTAGATTAAACATATTTTATTTGCCATTTGACAATGCAAATCAGGATTGGAGGACAAGTGCTTACCACTTAGAAGCCCTTCCGTTCCTGTACGGTGACTAATAATTTACAATATGGCAGAACGTATTCCATAAATAACAGAATCTAGCAAAATCAAAATATTATAAACATTATAGACAAACACAGATTAAACTGAGAGAGAGAGAGAGAGAGAGAGAGAGAGAGAGAGAGAGAGAGAGAGAGAGAGATCAAAAAAATAAATAGAATATAAAGAAAACATGAAATACAACATTAGATCCAGTGATGATGCCCGCCACCCACCCATTTGCATTCTGTAGGCTTTCGAAATTCGTATTCACAGTTCAATTCCAAGAATATTTTCTGTTATAAGGTTGCTGTAAAGTTTAACGCAGTCCCTGCTCGGATGCAATAAGGTAGGTGCCGGCGAAAAAAAACTCTCATTTTTTTCAGAATTTCGCTGGTTTAAGTGACAATTTACTCCATTCCTAATTCATTGAGCGCTGAATGTTTTCTATGCCTGCATGCAGCAAGCGTAGCACGACAACTTCTGTTTTATACGTTATTATTAAAAATTTAACCCTTACAGATTTAGGAGTTCCCATGTGGGTACAGTCGGAATAATGGTTTTTTTTTGCAAAATCAGTCCCTGAATATATTGGTAACCGTGCAGTGGCCTTTCGGTGGTGAAACACGAGGCCGCAAATAGTTAAGGTTGAAAAGTTCATCAAATAGACAGATATAATGCCAAACTCAGCCGGTGACAGGTAAATAATGAATAGGGAAGTCGTTGAATTGAGAAGAAAGTAGGGACGAATCGTCCCCTCGGTTTCCACCTGATCCACGGTGTTTCCACGCGGTCTTGGCACTTGACAAAGATACTAAACTGTCGGGCAGGGACAGGAGAAAACATTCTGAGAATCTGAAGTTGCTGCCTTGTATGGTCGGGACATAATTGGCGTGTATCCGACATTGTATCTGTTCAGTTTGAATGTCAAATTAGCCAGACGACTGCTTTTTCGCCACCGGGTCGAGTTGTCAGTTTCTGCCGGTACGCTCTTAAATAAGCAGTTTAACTCCAAACTTTCAGTCCCACGTGAACGTGTGAATATTGAAAGCTGAACAGTTCGTCAAATAGACAGAAATAATGCCAAACTCGACGGGTGACAGGTGAATAGTGAATGGAAACGTCGTTGCATTGGAAATAGAGGAGGGACGAATCGTCCCTTCGGTTTCCACGCGATCCACATTGTTCCCACGCGGTCACGCCACTCGACAAAGATACTAACCTGTCGGGCAGGAAGAGTAGAACAACTTCTGAAAATTTCGTGTAGCTGCCTCCAGTGGTCTGGACGTAGTGGGCGTATGAGCGACACTGCTGTCTGTTCAATTTTAATGTCAAATTAGCCAGATTACCGCCTATTCGCCATTAACCCATGCGCGATTACTGTCCACTTTTCATTTCTGACAAATATCTAACTGTTACCAGCTTGGCGAGGTCCATTTGGCGCCAGTGTACACAATGCATCTTTCAGTCACCAGCGTCTCTCCAATAGAAACTGAGAATCCACAATTTCAAGCGGAACTACCCCAGAGGGGGAGCAGTGCCACAACCCCAGACATATACCCAGCGTCAGGTCGCACCGGCTAGAACGGGACCAAATTCAAACAATTACCTCAACTCATTAAAACGCTATATCTCGGCCAATTCTTGGCCGATTTCCATCATTTTTTCACTCATTCTTCACAAATAGTTACCGCATCTTTTCACACAGAGAGCGACACCAGTTTCCCATTCTATCATGTTGAATGTCAGGAGAGGGTATGTGCACGTTCGGGGTGTGGGTTGAGAGAGAGGGGCGGCTGCCTCGAGGCCCATGCTTGGTTTCGGGACTTTCTAATAATATGACCGAGTTCGGGCGAGCTTCAGGTACAAACGCTGAATGTTTGGGATGGCTGCTGCGAAAACGTTCGCCACAATCTATGGTGTCACACATGCACATGTTGTTATTATTAAGTACACGCGATTTGTTCAACGGGTTTGCTATTTAGCCCTAACTTGGACATTAAGCATACAGCATTCACGCCAATGTGAAAGAGTATTGCCGAAAGAATTGTTAGACACTGTAGGGAGTTTTCTATCGGCTATGCACTTAATATAGCCTAAAAAACTACCAGCTCTATATGCAATCTTATTTCGTCGCTGCCTAAAAAGACAAGCGGAATAGGTGAATCTCTCGATTTCTTGAAATCGAAAAATCTAGTTAGGCTTTTCCCTCTGGAAAAGACTATTGTTTTTCTACGGATTATTAGGCTTTTCCCTCTGGAAAAGACTATTGTTTTTCTACGGATTATTTTTTTTTTTTTTTTTTTTATTTTTTTTTTTCCACACATTTTGTCCGCACGATTCCGAAGCCATTTTCGGACCGATTTTCACAAAATTTTGCACACGCATAGAGGGGCACAAAATCTAAAAATATACCGAAGCGGAATTTTCGATTTAACCCTTATTTCGTCACAATTGGCAAAAAACTGTCAAAATTGGGGTTTATCGGCACTTTCTCGAAACACGTCTTGTAGATTTTTTTTATACATTCGGCATTGCTAGACCTGTCTGTGACACGCCCTTTGATACACACGACATATCAGGCGATGCATATGGTAACCCTCCACAGGCTGCCAAACATCGAAATTTTGATGAAATAGGCCGGTTTCAGGCCCCCACCCCACCCAAACAATACATGAGAGATAAATATAACTTTCTTTACTGGAAGTGGAATTCACCGAAGATCATTTTTGTAAGTAATAAGGGTGTTCAGAAAACCAAGTGTTAACCCGTTTTGGGCTGGTTAAACAGCAATGCCCCCAAAAAGCTCAAAACTTCATGTTTTCTGTGGATTTCTCTAAACGAGTCTTGTAGATTTTCAAGAAAAATTGGTCACTCTCAGGTCTTGGTGTGACATTACAAGTTGCATGGATAAAATATTCCGGTCGGCATTAGTTAACCCTCCCCGAGCTGCTAAACGTAAAAATTGTGATAAAATGGGCTGTTTTTAGACACCAACAGCACCCAAACGATATACCACAGAGAAAGGGGCCTTCATTTATCGGACGCAAAATTGATCGGAAAATATTTTTGAAAGTGGTAAGGGTATTCAAAATTTGACGTCTTAACCCATTTGGGGCTGGTTAAAGAGAGATACCCATTAAAATCTTAAAATACCCGTTTTCTGTGGATTTCTCTAACAACATCTTGTAGGTTTTCAAGAAAAATCGGCTATTTGCAGGTCTTGGTGTGACATTACAAGTCGCATGAACAAAATATTCTGGTCAGCATTAGTTAACCCTCCCCGGGCTGCTGAAGGTCAAAATTGCGATAAAATGGGCTGTTTTTGCACACCAACAGCACCCAAAGGGTACACCACAAAGAAAAGTTCCTTCTTTTATCGCGCGTACAATTTATATGGAAACATTTTTGTAAGTAGTAAGGGTATTCAAAAGTCGACGTCTTAACCCATTTTGGGCAGGCTAAAGAGAGATATCCCTTGAAAGCTTTAAATTCCCATTTTCTGTGAATTTCCCTAACGGTAACTTGTAGGGTTTCAAGACAAATTGACTATTCGTAGGTGTTTATGTGACATTAACCATCTACAAGCTGCCAAGCATCGTAATGTTGTTAACATGGGACTGTTTTCAGACACGCACAGCACCTAATGTATACATGAGAGATAAACATAATCTCCTTTGTTTGAAGTGGAATTCACAGAGGACCATTTTTGTAAGTAATAAAGGTATTCAAAAAGCCAAGCGTTAACCCCTGTTGGGGAGGTTAACAGGGACACCCATCAAAAGTTTAAAAATCGTTTTCCCTGGATTTCTTTACAAACATTTTGTGGGGTTTTCAAGAGAAAATGGCCGTTGATAGGTCTTGGTGTCATATGTCCAGTTGCATGGATCAATTATTCTGGTAGGCATTTGTTAACCCTTCATGGGCTTTTACCGGACGCAAAACTGATAGGGAAACATTGATATTGATATTAACCCATTCTACCATTAATGATGGGTTTTACCTAAACATTTTTTTATCAAAACCAAACCGAATCATTTGAGACTACTATACTCACCGTTCTCATAACATCAATGAAGGAACTTTTGTGAGACAGTTAAAAACAATTCATCAGACACTGTGGGGGTCCAGAAAAATCATGGAATCTAATTGGTGTTTAAGGTTTGTAAGTAGTAAGGGTATTTAAAAGAATGAAACTTAACCCATTTTGAACTGGATAAGGAGAGATGCCCCTTAAACGCTTAAAATTTACATTTTCGTGGATTTCGCTAACTGCTTGTTGGGGATTTTCAAGAACAATTTGACATTGGCAGGTCTTACAAATTGCATAGATAGAATATTCCGCTAGTCGTTTGTTAATGCCTCTACCGGCTGCTAAACGTCAAAATTTTAATAAAATCGGCTGTTTTCGGGCAGCAAAATGGGTATGCAATAGATAAACATGACCTCTTTTATCAGATTTATTCCTGGGGGATAATGTATGATCCCCCCCCCCCCCGCCCTACTGTTAGATTAGATTAAACATATTTTATTTGCCATTTGACAATGCAAATCAGGATTGGAGGACAAGTGCTTACCACTTAGAAGCCCTTCCGTTCCTGTACGGTGACTAATAATTTACAATATGGCAGAACGTATTCCATAAATAACAGAATCTAGCAAAATCAAAATATTATAAACATTATAGACAAACACAGATTAAACTGAGAGAGAGAGAGAGAGAGAGAGAGAGAGAGAGAGAGAGAGAGAGAGAGAGAGAGAGAGAGAGAGAGAGATCAAAAAAATAAATAGAATATAAAGAAAACATGAAATACAACATTAGATCCAGTGATGATGCCCGCCACCCACCCATTTGCATTCTGTAGGCTTTCGAAATTCGTATTCACAGTTCAATTCCAAGAATATTTTCTGTTATAAGGTTGCTGTAAAGTTTAACGCAGTCCCTGCTCGGATGCAATAAGGTAGGTGCCGGCGAAAAAAAACTCTCATTTTTTTCAGAATTTCGCTGGTTTAAGTGACAATTTACTCCATTCCTAATTCATTGAGCGCTGAATGTTTTCTATGCCTGCATGCAGCAAGCGTAGCACGACAACTTCTGTTTTATACGTTATTATTAAAAATTTAACCCTTACAGATTTAGGAGTTCCCATGTGGGTACAGTCGGAATAATGGTTTTTTTTGCAAAATCAGTCCCTGAATATATTGGTAACCGTGCAGTGGCCTTTCGGTGGTGAAACACGAGGCCGCAAATAGTTAAGGTTGAAAAGTTCATCAAATAGACAGATATAATGCCAAACTCAGCCGGTGACAGGTAAATAATGAATAGGGAAGTCGTTGAATTGAGAAGAAAGTAGGGACGAATCGTCCCCTCGGTTTCCACCTGATCCACGGTGTTTCCACGCGGTCTTGGCACTTGACAAAGATACTAAACTGTCGGGCAGGGACAGGAGAAAACATTCTGAGAATCTGAAGTTGCTGCCTTGTATGGTCGGGACATAATTGGCGTGTATCCGACATTGTATCTGTTCAGTTTGAATGTCAAATTAGCCAGACGACTGCTTTTTCGCCACCGGGTCGAGTTGTCAGTTTCTGCCGGTACGCTCTGAAATAAGCAGTTTAACTCCAAACTTTCAGTCCCACGTGAACGTGTGAATATTGAAAGCTGAACAGTTCGTCAAATAGACAGAAATAATGCCAAACTCGACGGGTGACAGGTGAATAGTGAATGGAAACGTCGTTGCATTGGGAATAGAGGAGGGACGAATCGTCCCTTCGGTTTCCACGCGATCCACATTGTTCCCACGCGGTCACGCCACTCGACAAAGATACTAACCTGTCGGGCAGGAAGAGTAGAACAACTTCTGAAAATTTCGTGTAGCTGCCTCCAGTGGTCTGGACGTAGTGGGCGTATGAGCGACACTGCTGTCTGTTCAATTTTAATGTCAAATTAGCCAGATTACCGCCTATTCGCCATTAACCCATGCGCGATTACTGTCCACTTTTCATTTCTGACAAATATCTAACTGTTACCAGCTTGGCGAGGTCCATTTGGCGCCAGTGTACACAATGCATCTTTCAGTCACCAGCGTCTCTCCAATAGAAACTGAGAATCCACAATTTCAAGCGGAACTACCCCAGAGGGGGAGCAGTGCCACAACCCCAGACATATACCCAGCGTCAGGTCGCACCGGCTAGAACGGGACCAAATTCAAACAATTACCTCAACTCATTAAAACGCTATATCTCGGCCAATTCTTGGCCGATTTCCATCATTTTTTCACTCATTCTTCACAAATAGTTACCGCATCTTTTCACACAGAGAGCGACACCAGTTTCCCATTCTATCATGTTGAATGTCAGGAGAGGGTATGTGCACGTTCGGGGTGTGGGTTGAGAGAGAGGGGCGGCTGCCTCGAGGCCCATGCTTGGTTTCGGGACTTTCTAATAATATGACCGAGTTCGGGCGAGCTTCAGGTACAAACGCTGAATGTTTGGGATGGCTGCTGCGAAAACGTTCGCCACAATCTATGGTGTCACACATGCACATGTTGTTATTATTAAGTACACGCGATTTGTTCAACGGGTTTGCTATTTAGCCCTAACTTGGACATTAAGCATACAGCATTCACGCCAATGTGAAAGAGTATTGCCGAAAGAATTGTTAGACACTGTAGGGAGTTTTCTATCGGCTATGCACTTAATATAGCCTAAAAAACTACCAGCTCTATATGCAATCTTATTTCGTCGCTGCCTAAAAAGACAAGCGGAATAGGTGAATCTCTCGATTTCTTGAAATCGAAAAATCTAGTTAGGCTTTTCCCTCTGGAAAAGACTATTGTTTTTCTACGGATTATTAGGCTTTTCCCTCTGGAAAAGACTATTGTTTTTCTACGGATTATTTTTTTTTTTTTTTTTTTATTTTTTTTTTTCCACACATTTTGTCCGCACGATTCCGAAGCCATTTTCGGACCGATTTTCACAAAATTTTGCACACGCATAGAGGGGCACAAAATCTAAAAATATACCGAAGCGGAATTTTCGATTTAACCCTTATTTCGTCACAATTGGCAAAAAACTGTCAAAATTGGGGTTTATCGGCACTTTCTCGAAACACGTCTTGTAGATTTTTTTTATACATTCGGCATTGCTAGACCTGTCTGTGACACGCCCTTTGATACACACGACATATCAGGCGATGCATATGGTAACCCTCCACAGGCTGCCAAACATCGAAATTTTGATGAAATAGGCCGGTTTCAGGCCCCCACCCCACCCAAACAATACATGAGAGATAAATATAACTTTCTTTACTGGAAGTGGAATTCACCGAAGATCATTTTTGTAAGTAATAAGGGTGTTCAGAAAACCAAGTGTTAACCCGTTTTGGGCTGGTTAAACAGCAATGCCCCCAAAAAGCTCAAAACTTCATGTTTTCTGTGGATTTCTCTAAACGAGTCTTGTAGATTTTCAAGAAAAATTGGTCACTCTCAGGTCTTGGTGTGACATTACAAGTTGCATGGATAAAATATTCCGGTCGGCATTAGTTAACCCTCCCCGAGCTGCTAAACGTAAAAATTGTGATAAAATGGGCTGTTTTTAGACACCAACAGCACCCAAACGATATACCACAGAGAAAGGGGCCTTCATTTATCGGACGCAAAATTGATCGGAAAATATTTTTGAAAGTGGTAAGGGTATTCAAAATTTGACGTCTTAACCCATTTGGGGCTGGTTAAAGAGAGATACCCATTAAAATCTTAAAATACCCGTTTTCTGTGGATTTCTCTAACAACATCTTGTAGGTTTTCAAGAAAAATCGGCTATTTGCAGGTCTTGGTGTGACATTACAAGTCGCATGAACAAAATATTCTGGTCAGCATTAGTTAACCCTCCCCGGGCTGCTGAAGGTCAAAATTGCGATAAAATGGGCTGTTTTTGCACACCAACAGCACCCAAAGGGTACACCACAAAGAAAAGTTCCTTCTTTTATCGCGCGTACAATTTATATGGAAACATTTTTGTAAGTAGTAAGGGTATTCAAAAGTCGACGTCTTAACCCATTTTGGGCAGGCTAAAGAGAGATATCCCTTGAAAGCTTTAAATTCCCATTTTCTGTGAATTTCCCTAACGGTAACTTGTAGGGTTTCAAGACAAATTGACTATTCGTAGGTGTTTATGTGACATTAACCATCTACAAGCTGCCAAGCATCGTAATGTTGTTAACATGGGACTGTTTTCAGACACGCACAGCACCTAATGTATACATGAGAGATAAACATAATCTCCTTTGTTTGAAGTGGAATTCACAGAGGACCATTTTTGTAAGTAATAAAGGTATTCAAAAAGCCAAGCGTTAACCCCTGTTGGGGAGGTTAACAGGGACACCCATCAAAAGTTTAAAAATCGTTTTCCCTGGATTTCTTTACAAACATTTTGTGGGGTTTTCAAGAGAAAATGGCCGTTGATAGGTCTTGGTGTCATATGTCCAGTTGCATGGATCAATTATTCTGGTAGGCATTTGTTAACCCTTCATGGGCTTTTACCGGACGCAAAACTGATAGGGAAACATTGATATTGATATTAACCCATTCTACCATTAATGATGGGTTTTACCTAAACATTTTTTTATCAAAACCAAACCGAATCATTTGAGACTACTATACTCACCGTTCTCATAACATCAATGAAGGAACTTTTGTGAGACAGTTAAAAACAATTCATCAGACACTGTGGGGGTCCAGAAAAATCATGGAATCTAATTGGTGTTTAAGGTTTGTAAGTAGTAAGGGTATTTAAAAGAATGAAACTTAACCCATTTTGAACTGGATAAGGAGAGATGCCCCTTAAACGCTTAAAATTTACATTTTCGTGGATTTCGCTAACTGCTTGTTGGGGATTTTCAAGAACAATTTGACATTGGCAGGTCTTACAAATTGCATAGATAGAATATTCCGCTAGTCGTTTGTTAATGCCTCTACCGGCTGCTACGTCAAAATTTTAATAAAATCGGCTGTTTTCGGGCAGCAAAATGGGTATGCAATAGATAAACATGACCTCTTTTATCAGATTTATTCCTGGGGGATAATGTATGATAGTATTAAGGG
The DNA here is from genome assembly GCA_031216915.1 of Pictodentalium vernedei. Classification (NCBI taxonomy): domain Eukaryota; kingdom Metazoa; phylum Mollusca; class Scaphopoda; order Dentaliida; family Dentaliidae; genus Pictodentalium; species Pictodentalium vernedei. The sequence continues at coordinate 566,022,787 of CM062297.1, read as the reverse complement.
TATTCAAGGGAGCGCGGTGGCTCAGTGGTAGACTATTGTACTTCTATGCTAGAGGTCCCGAGTTCGATCCCCGTCCGGGACGACTCACGTTGTGTCCTTGGGCAAGGCACTTTGGTCCGGTTGCCGACATAGGGGCACGATGTCCCCGTGTACTAAGGCATACTGCACGTCGATGGTGCACATGTCTTCAACCTCTGTAACCCTGCCTGAGCGGAGCCTGAACAGAGTGAGGAATGTTGAGGAGCTGACAGTTGCTCGTCGATGCTTGGTGGTTCTCTCCGGGTACTCCGGCTTCCTCCACCTCTAAAACTGTCACGGTCACGATTAGCCATTGTGCAGAAGTATGTGACCTTAAACACCAATAAATAAATAAATAAATAAATAAATAAATAAATAAATAAATAAATAAATAAATAAGGGTATTCAAAAAACCAAGCCTTAACCCTGTTTTGTCGGATTAAAGGCAGACAGCCCATGCCGTGTACGCTGCCTACATTACTTGTAAAATCGACACCCCCACTACATCCTCTGCGAGGTGCGGTTTCGGACCCGACCACCTGACGGTTCTGACCACATCAAATAACACACCTTCGTTGTATTAGCAGCAAGAAATTTCCCAAGAAGCAAAGACAAAAATACGTCTGCGGAAAATAATGGCAAATATTTTATTTAGCCTGTATTTTGTCCGTATAGAAAATTTCTCACCCACATATACCTAAAAATGATTCAATGATACAATTGGACATATTTCTCTCATAAAACGTGAAAATACACTTGATTTATTGCATTTTAGGATTGCGCATGTATATTCTTAGAAGATTCTCTGTCTGTTATTAAACTACGGCGTGTCTTTGATCTCGTTTGGGACGATCAGTGATTAGCACCTTTTCGACAAGAGCCATCGAAATAGAAAATAAAAAAAAAATAATCAAATTTCATTAAAACCTTTTACAGAATCGTGTTTTTCAGAAAATGCTTTCGCGATTGCGTGTGTCGTTTTCAAAATTCGGATCAGTAAGCACGAAATTATAAATATGTTGTTGTCAATAACAAAATTGAAAGCATGTCCGTCAAACTTTCATGACGTCAGAACTCGACTCGGGTAAAAATACTGCGGTGTGGTGAAAGGACGAGAGTAAGAAACGCTGATATCGCAGTAGGCTTTAACATGTCCATGGAATGGTCCTAAAATCAAGTTTGTATTTGCAGCTTTATTGCAAATAAGTTTCCCGTTGTTTCTTGTTGAAATGTTATTTTCCATCAAGGCCAAGTACCAGTGGGATAGGACACCTGCCCCATGAACAACTGCCTGCTATTAAAATTAATTAGCGGGGACATCCCCCCCCCCCCCATGCTGTTTATTTTATCTAGAACACCTGCACCCCTGCTGTTTTTTTTACCTAGGACACATGCCCCCCCCCCCCCCCGCCCTACTGTTAGATTAGATTAAACATATTTTATTTGCCATTTGACAATGCAAATCAGGATTGGAGGACAAGTGCTTACCACTTAGAAGCCCTTCCGTTCCTGTACGGTGACTAATAATTTACAATATGGCAGAACGTATTCCATAAATAACAGAATCTAGCAAAATCAAAATATTATAAACATTATAGACAAACACAGATTAAACTGAGAGAGAGAGAGAGAGAGAGAGAGAGAGAGAGAGAGAGAGAGAGAGAGAGATCAAAAAAATAAATAGAATATAAAGAAAACATGAAATACAACATTAGATCCAGTGATGATGCCCGCCACCCACCCATTTGCATTCTGTAGGCTTTCGAAATTCGTATTCACAGTTCAATTCCAAGAATATTTTCTGTTATAAGGTTGCTGTAAAGTTTAACGCAGTCCCTGCTCGGATGCAATAAGGTAGGTGCCGGCGAAAAAAAACTCTCATTTTTTTCAGAATTTCGCTGGTTTAAGTGACAATTTACTCCATTCCTAATTCATTGAGCGCTGAATGTTTTCTATGCCTGCATGCAGCAAGCGTAGCACGACAACTTCTGTTTTATACGTTATTATTAAAAATTTAACCCTTACAGATTTAGGAGTTCCCATGTGGGTACAGTCGGAATAATGGTTTTTTTTTGCAAAATCAGTCCCTGAATATATTGGTAACCGTGCAGTGGCCTTTCGGTGGTGAAACACGAGGCCGCAAATAGTTAAGGTTGAAAAGTTCATCAAATAGACAGATATAATGCCAAACTCAGCCGGTGACAGGTAAATAATGAATAGGGAAGTCGTTGAATTGAGAAGAAAGTAGGGACGAATCGTCCCTCGGTTTCCACCTGATCCACGGTGTTTCCACGCGGTCTTGGCACTTGACAAAGATACTAAACTGTCGGGCAGGGACAGGAGAAAACATTCTGAGAATCTGAAGTTGCTGCCTTGTATGGTCGGGACATAATTGGCGTGTATCCGACATTGTATCTGTTCAGTTTGAATGTCAAATTAGCCAGACGACTGCTTTTTCGCCACCGGGTCGAGTTGTCAGTTTCTGCCGGTACGCTCTGAAATAAGCAGTTTAACTCCAAACTTTCAGTCCCACGTGAACGTGTGAATATTGAAAGCTGAACAGTTCGTCAAATAGACAGAAATAATGCCAAACTCGACGGTGACAGGTGAATAGTGAATGGAAACGTCGTTGCATTGGGAATAGAGGAGGGACGAATCGTCCCTTCGGTTTCCACGCGATCCACATTGTTCCCACGCGGTCACGCCACTCGACAAAGATACTAACCTGTCGGGCAGGAAGAGTAGAACAACTTCTGAAAATTTCGTGTAGCTGCCTCCAGTGGTCTGGACGTAGTGGGCGTATGAGCGACACTGCTGTCTGTTCAATTTTAATGTCAAATTAGCCAGATTACCGCCTATTCGCCATTAACCCATGCGCGATTACTGTCCACTTTTCATTTCTGACAAATATCTAACTGTTACCAGCTTGGCGAGGTCCATTGGCGCCAGTGTACACAATGCATCTTTCAGTCACCAGCGTCTCTCCAATAGAAACTGAGAATCCACAATTTCAAGCGGAACTACCCCAGAGGGGGAGCAGTGCCACAACCCCAGACATATACCCAGCGTCAGGTCGCACCGGCTAGAACGGGACCAAATTCAAACAATTACCTCAACTCATTAAAACGCTATATCTCGGCCAATTCTTGGCCGATTTCCATCATTTTTTCACTCATTCTTCACAAATAGTTACCGCATCTTTTCACACAGAGAGCGACACCAGTTTCCCATTCTATCATGTTGAATGTCAGGAGAGGGTATGTGCACGTTCGGGGTGTGGGTTGAGAGAGAGGGGCGGCTGCCTCGAGGCCCATGCTTGGTTTCGGGACTTTCTAATAATATGACCGAGTTCGGGCGAGCTTCAGGTACAAACGCTGAATGTTTGGATGGCTGCTGCGAAAACGTTCGCCACAATCTATGGTGTCACACATGCACATGTTGTTATTATTAAGTACACGCGATTTGTTCAACGGGTTTGCTATTTAGCCCTAACTTGGACATTAAGCATACAGCATTCACGCCAATGTGAAAGAGTATTGCCGAAAGAATTGTTAGACACTGTAGGGAGTTTTCTATCGGCTATGCACTTAATATAGCCTAAAAAACTACCAGCTCTATATGCAATCTTATTTCGTTCGCTGCCTAAAAAGACAAGCGGAATAGGTGAATCTCTCGATTTCTTGAATCGAAAAATCTAGTTAGGCTTTTCCCTCTGGAAAAGACTATTGTTTTTCTACGGATTATTAGGCTTTTCCCTCTGGAAAAGACTATTGTTTTTCTACGGATTATTTTTTTTTTTTTTTTTTTATTTTTTTTTTTCCACACATTTTGTGCCGCACGATTCGAAGCCCATTTTCGGACCGATTTTCACAAAATTTTGCACACGCATAGAGGGGCACAAAATCTAAAAATATACCGAAGCGGAATTTTCGATTTAACCCTTATTTCGTCACAATTGGCAAAAAACTGTCAAAATTGGGGTTTATCGGCACTTTCTCGAAACACGTCCTTGTAGATTTTTTTTATACATTCGGCATTGCTAGACCTGTCTGTGACACGCCCTTTGATACACACGACATATCAGGCGATGCATATGGTAACCCTCCACAGGCTGCAAACATCGAAATTTTGATGAAATAGGCCGGTTTCAGGCCCCCACCCCACCCAAACAATACATGAGAGATAAATATAACTTTCTTTACTGGAAGTGGAATTCACCGAAGATCATTTTTGTAAGTAATAAGGGTGTTCAGAAAACCAAGTGTTAAACCCGTTTTGGGCTGGTTAAACAGCAATGCCCCAAAAAGCTCAAAACTTCATGTTTTCTGTGGATTTCTCTAAACGAGTCTTGTAGATTTTCAAGAAAAATTGGTCACTCTCAGGTCTTGGTGTGACATTACAAGTTGCATGGATAAAATATTCCGGTCGGCATTAGTTAACCCTCCCCGAGCTGCTAAACGTAAAAATTGTGATAAAATGGGCTGTTTTTAGACACCAACAGCACCCAAACGATATACCACAGAGAAAGGGGCCTTCATTTATCGGACGCAAAATTGATCGGAAAATATTTTTGAAAGTGGTAAGGGTATTCAAAATTTGACGTCTTAACCCATTTGGGGCTGGTTAAAGAGAGATACCCATTAAAATCTTAAAATACCCCGTTTTTCTGTGGATTTCTCTAACAACATCTTGTAGGTTTTCAAGAAAAATCGGCTATTTGCAGGTCTTGGTGTGACATTACAAGTCGCATGAACAAAATATTCTGGTCAGCATTAGTTAAACCCTCCCCGCCCCGGGCTGCTGAAGGTCAAAATTGCGATAAAATGGGCTGTTTTTGCACACCAACAGCACCCAAAGGGTACACCACAAAGAAAAGTTCCTTCTTTTATCGCGCGTACAATTTATATGGAAACATTTTTGTAAGTAGTAAGGGTATTCAAAAGTCGACGTCTTAACCCATTTTGGGCAGGCTAAAGAGAGATATCCCTTGAAAGCTTTAAATTCCCATTTTCTGTGAATTTCCCTAACGGTAACTTGTAGGGTTTCAAGACAAATTGACTATTCGTAGGTGTTTATGTGACATTAACCATCTACAAGCTGCCAAGCATCGTAATGTTGTTAACATGGGACTGTTTTCAGACACGCACAGCACCTAATGTATACATGAGAGATAAACATAATCTCCTTTGTTTGAAGTGGAATTCACAGAGGACCATTTTTGTAAGTAATAAAGGTATTCAAAAAAGCCAAGCGTTAACCCCTGTTGGGGAGGTTAACAGGGACACCCATCAAAAGTTTAAAAATCGTTTTCCCTGGATTTCTTTACAAACATTTTGTGGGGTTTTCAAGAGAAAATGGCCGTTGAGTCTTGGTGTCATATGTCCAGTTGCATGGATCAATTATTCTGGTAGGCATTTGTTAACCCTTCATGGGCTTTTACCGGACGCAAAACTGATAGGGAAACATTGATATTGATATTAACCCATTCTACCATTAATGATGGGTTTTACCTAAACATTTTTTTATCAAAACCAAACCGAATCATTTGAGACTACTATACTCACCGTTCTCATAACATCAATGAAGGAACTTTTGTGAGACAGTTAAAAACAATTCATCAGACACTGTGGGGGTCCAGAAAAATCATGGAATCTAATTGGTGTTTAAGGTTTGTAAGTAGTAAGGGTATTTAAAAGAATGAAACTTAACCCATTTTGAACTGGATAAGGAGAGATGCCCCTT